>CAUIVZ010000009.1:28914399-29664399 GCA_961763995.1 Juglans cinerea
TTTCTTCATAATCATGTGTTAACTCATTCATTGGAAAGGCCAATCAGATTTGAGGCCAGTTGGGCTTCTTATGAGGACTATGGTTCTCCTATTAAATCTACTTGGTTGCAGGCTGGTGGAGTCACTGATAATTTGGTTTCTTTGAGCAGTAAACTAGCTTGTTGCATGAAAGCTATTAGAAAATGGGCTTTCTCCAAAGATCCAGTCTCTGATCAGGTCCTTAGGGAGAAGATGAGCCAACTCGAAAGGATGCAATCTACTCTCACAGCAACTTCTGTGCCTAAAGTCAGTAAATTGCAGAAAGAGATTTCTGTTCTTCAAGAATCCTTGAATTTAAAATGGAAACAAAGGGCCAAAGTTCATTGGCTACAGAATGGGGATAAAAACACTAAATTTTTCCATTTGAGTGCTAGTCAGAGACAAAGAAGGAATAAAATTGCACAAGTGGAAGATGAGGATGGGTTTCTGTGTAATACTGCATCACAGATTGGTCTTGCTTTTACTCACTTTTTCCAGAACCTATTTACTTCCTCAGAGCCTTCTCAAATTGATGTTTGCTTCCATAATTTGACATCTAAAGTAACTCCTGCTATGAATGATGATTTACTTCAAGCCTTTACAGTGGAGGATGTTAAGACTGCAGTTTCCAAATGGGACCTTTCAAAGCCCCTGGACTAGATGGTTACAGTGCATGCTTCTATCAAGACAATTGGGAGGTGGTGGGGAATGAGGTTTGTCATACGATTCTGACATTTCTTAACTCTCATGCGTGTATTGAAGCCATCAATCAAACCTACATAGTTTTAATTCCAAAGTCCAAAAGTCCCAAGATTGTTTCTGAGTACAACCCATAAGCTTATGTAATGTCCTTTATAAGGTTATTAGAAAGATGCTCATAAACAGATTGAAATCCATTATGCCTATTCTTATTTCACCAAACCAGTGTGCTTTTGTGCCTGGTAGGTAGATTATAGATAACATCACTGCAGCCTATGAAACTCTTCACACCATGAATACAAAACTTCATGGTCAAAAGGGTTTTATGGCTTTGAAATTAGACATAAGTAAGGCTTATGACAGGGTGGAATGAGGGTTTATTCAAGCTGTTTTGCTAAAATTGGGATTCAATGACAAATGGGTTAAGTTAATCATGTCATATATTTCTACCTCTTCATTTTCTGTTTTGGTTAATGGTGTCCCTCAACAGATTTTCAAACCAGGAAGGGGTCTCAGACAAGGCTGTCCTTTATCCTCATATCTTTTTATTCTTTGTGCTGAAGCCTTGAGTGCCCAATTGTATGCTGCAGAACAACAAAAGGTCTTAACTGGTGTACCTATTGCTCGAGGTCAGATCATATTAAGTCATCTGCTCTTTGCAGATGATAGCCTATTATTCTGTAAAGCTAACATGCAGGAGTGGGTGCAACTGAATCATATTCTTAGTGTATATGAAGCTGCTTCTGGCCAAAAGCTTAACAAAAATAAGACTTCATTATTCTTTAGCAGAAACACAAGAGCAACAAGGACACATATTATGGAGGTAGTTGGGTTACAGGCCTCTACTAATCTGGACAGGTATTTGGGTCTTCCTTCTATTGTGGGGAAATCAAAGACAAGGGCTTTCAATGGAATTGTAGATAGGGTGATTATGAGGCTTGATAACTGGAAGAATAAGTTCCTGTCAAAAGCAGGGAAGGGGATTCTCATTAAGGCAGTACTGCAGTCCCTGCCCACCTATACAATGAGTGTTTTTCTGCTACCAAGAGTACTTTGCAAGAAATTACATTCAGCCTTTGCAAGATTCTGGTGGGGTCATAAGGAAAATTAATCTAAAATCCATTGGTCAAGCTGGGAATCCTTGTGTAAAGGGAAGTCTTGTGGAGGTTTGGGGTTCATAGACGTACATAGCTTCAATATAGCCCTTTTAGCAAAACAGATATGAAGGTTGAAAATCTTTCCAGACTCTTTACCAAGCAGGATTCTTAAAGCTAAATACTTCCCTTTTACAGACTTATCACTTGCTGCTCTAGGTGCTAGGCCTTCTTATTTATGGAGAAGTATGTTTCATTCTATTCCCCTAATTGAAGAAGGTAGTATGTGGAGAGTAGGTGATGGTACCCAGGTTAGAATATGGAAGGATAAATGGCTGCAGAGAGACTCTACATGCATGATTCTTTCTCCTGTGTCTATTCTTCATGATAATGCTGTGGTTGCTGATCTTATTTATACCAACACGAGGTGGTGGAATCTGAATCTTCTCCAAACAGTTTTTCAAGAGGAAGATGTGAAGGAAATATCGAAGCTACTTGTCAGTATTATGCCTTTTGCTGATAAGTTGATATGGAAAGGAACTTTGTTTGGACAATTTTCAGATAGAAGTGCTTACCACTTACATAAGCAACTCCAAGCAAGGAATAAAGGTGAATCTTCTACTAATGGAGCTCATGGGGTGCTATGGAAGAAAATCTGGGCCTTACAAACAACTAATACTGTTAAACAGTTCATTTGGAGTGCCTGCACAGATTCACTGCCCACTAGAGTTAATTTGTGTAAGAGGCAAGTGATTACTGAATCTTGTTGCCCCATTTGTATGTTGGAAGATGAAACACCAGCCCATATCTTATGGGCTTGTCCCTCTGCAAAAGATGTATGGATTATGTGCTCTAAGCCTATTCAAAAGGCTAACTTTCAAGCAACTACCTTCTTCCATATTTTTGAATATCTGGTTAATAGATTACCATGCAAGATCTTATGCTCTTTGCCACCATAGCTCGTTTGCTTTGGTTTAGAAGAAACTTATTAATCCATGATGGGTCTTTTCAAGCTCCCAGTTTGCTTTATGGAAATGCAGTTAAGGCTGTTGAAGGGTATTATAATGCAAGCTCAAAGCCAATATGGTCAGTAAATCAGAATCCTCTGCATGTTACTTGTTGGGAAGCACCACCATCACATTGGGTGAAAACTAATTGGGATGTGGCTGTAAGATCTGCTCTTAACAAGATTGGTGTTGGTGTGGTTATAAGAGATGATAAGGGTTCTGTTTTGGCAAGTTTAATGTAACCAAAGTCTTATTGCACAGATCCTGCTTTGGCAAAAGCAAGGGGATTACTCACTGCTGTGTTATTTTGTCAAGAGTTACGACTTGACTCTGTCATCTTTGAAGGAGATTCCTGTCAAGTTGTTAAAGCAGTTCATTGTCTTGATTCTTCTACTGGATGTTTGTAGTGTATTATATCAGATATCCTTAAGCTATTGAGTTCTGCTCATTGGAAAATTCAGCATGTTCAGAGGGACTTGAATGGTGTTGCTCATCGACTTGCTCAAGTTGTAGTGACTTTAGATCATGAATTAATAGATATTGATTGTACTGCTGGTTGTATAGAATCTCTTGTATTGGCTGATTGCCGTTTCTCAGATCAATAAGATTGATTACTATGTTGACTTAAAAAAAAAAGATTAATTTAAATATATATTATAGTGAACCAGTCCGGTCCGGTCTTAAAAATCATAGAACCGAAATCGGCCGATTTTTGCATTTTAGAAACCAGTTCCAAATTGGACCAGTCCAAAACTGGACCGATTCCACCAATTCGGTTCGATTTTTCGATTAAAATTTACACCTCTGTTACTGTAGTATAAATAGTCTTGAACAAACTTAGTGCGATTGATCAAATTCAACTAGGTCAGCTGAATGCATGCATGCATGGCTCAAAAGAAGCTAGAGAGATACTTTTGGAGGGTTGGACCAATAAGGCTAGGTCTTGTATGCTGCTAGCCTGCTTCCGTGGGACAATAACTATCCCAAAAAACATAATCAGATGAGGAAAAAAAAAATATCCCAAAAAACATAATCAGATGCATCCGTACAGGTGGCAGACGCTTGGTTACAAAGCACAGCTACCTCAATATCTCCTGTTCCGCAGCACCTATTAGGTGTAATCGGTCCTGTTTGATTCAATTTTAAACAAAATTTATTAATTTTACCGGTTTCGATCCGATTCGGTCTGGCTTTTCAATTTTAATAAAATGTAAATTTGTCACACAAAATTTGTTTATAAAAAAAATTGTTTTAAAAAATCTGTTTTGTTAAAAATTTGTTACTATTTGCAAAAAATTGTTTTATAAAAAAAAATCTGTAATGTAAAAAAAATCTAAGGAGTATCACAAAAAAAAAAATGCTTTAAAATGGTTTGTTGTTCCATTGGTGAATGTTTGTAGTTCAATTAATATACTAATATACATTAGTATACTAAATTATTAATGTATACTAATTAATTAAAGCGAAATATAATTAATATACTAATGTATATTAGTATTATTAATGTATTATGTATTTATCAAAATGAATATGTTGACAATTTATTATGCTATAAAATGTTATTAATATATATATATTATGTTTAAAACATATGATCAAATAAATTTTCATGTTTAAGATTCAAATTTTATGTTATAAATTATAATAACATTATCTTAATATAGCGAACCGATCCGGTCCTAAAAAGTATAGAATCGAAGCCGGACCGATACCGGCCGGTTTTGGAACTAAGGGAATCGGTTCCAGACTAGACCGGCCCAAAACTGGACTGGTTTCACTAGTTTGGGCTGGTCCGGACCGGTTTTTCAATTAATTTTTACACCCTACCCACAAACTCAAAGCCTACATTATTATATATATATATATATATATTAAAATAAATGGTGTAAGAAATAAAAAAGAGATTAATTACGATAAAAATGGTTGGTTAATTTACCATATTTTTCAGGGTTTTGAATGAGATCAAGTAGAGGATTGTAAACATCAATATAGACCATTCTGCTGTTGGGCAAGTTGCTGTTAAGGGAATTGAGTGTGGAACAGTTTAGCATTGAACAACTTTTCTGCTTGGTTGTACTTTTCTGAACACAGTCTCAGTATTCCTCCAACGAGAGCTCTTTGCGACGGCACACATCCAATCGGCGGTGCACTCAATACTCCAATCCTTCGTGCCCCAGTTCATATATTTCCTTCAAAGAGTAGTGTTAGCATATTATAATAGAATAAAATAAAATACATTAACGGTCAAAGTGATAGAGCACAGACATTTTATAATTTGTTTTTATTTACCTCAGCTTGGTTCTTTGGTACTGTAACAAGTACGTACGTACGTGAAAATAATACAGGACGGAAAATGAACATATACCTTCAAGAAAATGGCAGCCTGGTCGACCATAAGATCAGCGTAGGAAGGGACATCGTACTGCAATTCCCGTACACAAGCAAGGAAATATGTACTAGCAATGACATGTCAAGTGCTTAGTCTGATATTTCTCTTTTATTTTTATTTTTGAAGTTAATGACATGTCAAGCTGTCGAGTGCTTTTGTAAGAAGTGTGGGTAGATGTAGCATTTCTCTTCAAGCCTCTAGTCAACTTTCTTAGTTAGTTATTGTTAACATATAAAATAAATAATAAAATTTATATTTTTCTATTAATTTAAGCTTTTGAGACAAGTGATGATTTCACATGATATCAGAGCAGAAGTCTTGAATTCGAATCCTGACTCTACACTCTACACTCTATCCTTAATTAAATATTCCATGTGTTAGGTCACATATTGAGGAGGAGTTTAGCCCACACGTGAGGGGAGGCACTAATATATAAAATAAATAATAAAATCTACATCTTTCTTAATTTAAACTTTTGAGACAAGCGGTGATTGCACAGTTATTCATACCAAACTAGCTGATAAGCAGCTGCTTCCATCCATTTTGTAGTTGATGGCCTAGTAATTAGTTTTTGGTATTTCTTTGTGTTTTATGGCACATACTCGTGTAAACAAAGGAGCAGCACCTTGCTTTCCAGCTTTCCGCCCCCAAAATCAAGACCTCCCCTTGCTATTTGGTCACTCCAAAGTAAGAAAGAGAAAAGTCACATTATGAGCATGACATATATACCAACTGCAGGCACTTTTGAATTTTGGCCCTCAAGAACTATCTTGGAATGCAAAAGCAGTATGCTTCCATCAGAAATACCAAAAGGTAATATTTTTATAGTCCTGATATCTCTATCATCCCATACATTTTTCACTGTGCAGTTTGGCTACTGATAAGGCATGGAAACAGAAAAAGAAAACTTGAACATTGTACCTAAAACCACCCAAGTCAAAAATCCAGCTCCAAATTCAAATCTTCCTTTGAATCTTTCAGTCCTTGAGGATTCTCCAAATCCAAGATTTTGATGCCCGAGGTTGAACAATGTCTCTTCTGTAGTGGGTACCAATTGAGTTCCAAGTTGGGATCATCATCCTCATCTAGGTGCCTCTTAGCAAGTTGATTACCCTCCATTAAATCTACTGAAATCTCAGTTTCTTCAATGTTATCAACCTTCTCATGGAGCACACTTGGATAATCTTCTGCACTCTTTTCATGTTTATGTACCAGATGGGCTCCACAACTTTTAAAGAACATTGAACTCCGTTCAGTAAAAAACTCGACTCGGAGATTCTCTCCCTTTAGCTCAAAAGATTCAAGAACAGAGTACCCTAGCCATACATGATCTGACCCCATTTGGGCTCCATCAGATGCAAATAGATTAAATGTTTGTTTTTTAATGTACCTTAGGATACCATCTCCGATGATCCTAGCACTAACAATAGGACGTGGTTGCAATGAACGAACAGGTCCGACAATAGCACACAAAGCAATTCCTCTGATCTCATCATCCAAACATTGGTGTCCACTAATATCTATTTCACATGAATTCCATTCTAAAATCTCCTTTCGATGGCTGAACCAGTCTGGAATCCTATTTCCAGGAAACACAATACCATCTAAATAGTCATGTCCCTACCAAACAAACATAATAAAAATATTTCAGCATTACAACCTATAAACAAATACAGAGAGAGAGAGAGAGAGAGAGAGAGAGAGAGATGCACCTTACACAATAAAGGATTTGCCACATGATTCCTTATACTCAACAGCATTTTATCGCTTCCAGACAAGTCAATGAAATCTAGTGCTTGTAAGTCACATATATTGAATTGTAATTTTCTTGTGACTTCTGGAAAGCTTTCCAATGACTTGCATCCACTGGCATATACCTCTACTATATTTGGTGGAAGTTTTGGAATTTCTTGAAGTTGCTTGCAATACCTCACATAAAGGCGCCTCAATCCTACAAATCCTTTGATACTTTCTGGAAGGCTAACAATATCACTCCCTGATAGATCTAACCAAGACAAAGTGGTCAAGCAATTAGATTTCCTAAAAAAGCTTGATTTTGATAGCACAGAGCTTTCAAGATACAATAGAAATGCTATTGTGGAATAATCATCATCAGAAATGCTTGAATCTGATACAGGTAACAGTGGGAGTAATTCTGCATTTGATGAAGTTTCATATTCAGATGCCATAGATTGTTTATTATCCTCCACATTCTTCACAAGATTTGGACAATCATTGAGATGAAGAGACTCTAGATGTTGCAATTGAAGAATACTGCTTGGGAGACGAATAAGGTTTTTGCAGCCTTTCAAATATAATGACTGCAGTCCAGTGAGGTTCCCAATGGATGAAGGTAGCTCTTTTATGGCAGTGTATTCCAATCCAATTTGTCTTAAATGTTTCATTTCACACTCAATTTCAGGGAAGTCAGTAAGGCTTGAACAACCATAAAAGTTAAGCCATTCTAGAGATCTTAGCTTCAGGCTTCTTGGAAGACCCCTAAGGTTAGAGCATCCGAAAAGACTCCAAGAAACAAGCTTATCAAGAAATCCGACAGAATTATGAATCTCAACTAAATTTGTACAGCAACTAAGATTCAATTTCTTCAAACTATGACTCCTTGAAAGATCTGGAATTTTTATTAGAGACTCACAATAGGAGAAATCCATAATTGTTAAGTTTGGAGAACTCTGTAAAAAAGAAAAAGAAAATAAAGCATATTAGCCTGAAGGAAGATTACAATGTAGTTGGAAAAAAAAAAAAGTTCCTGGATATAATAGTTGTACCTCAATTCCTTGCCATAGTTCCTTGATGTGGCTACTAGGCATTCTAAATTCAATGAGTTTCTTCCCATGGAAATTGGATGGCAAAGATTGTAAAGGACATTCAGGCCAATCAAGTATTCTTAACTCGTTAGGAAGATAATTAAGCCTTCCAGAAAAACGTGCATTACGATTTATAAACAATCTGAGATTTTTCATCTTCACAAAAGCTTTGGGACTTAAACAAATCCTGTCATCACCTTTAGGAATATCTACCACTATGCCTTCAACTTTGTTTGTCCCCTAATAAGACAATATGTTAGAAGGATATATGGCAAAATCAACACAAAGTATACCATACGAAGATACTCATAAAAGTTGGCTGTCTTTGAATAGAACCGAGATCAGTTCTTTATGATTTTTTTATTATGTTCTTTCTATTCAATAGCACTATATTTACAAAACTTAGATTCCATATGATCATCTCTGTACGTTAATTTTCATGTTTTTATTTTCAAATTGGTAATCTATTGATATTGAAAAGTTTTTAAAATGTCAAAATTAGTGTATCTGTTTTTCAAAATTAATTTTCATTCTTAACTATTCATAAGACAAAAACAGAAGAAAAAAAAAGAGATACTCATAAAAGTTGCCTATTTTTTAAATAGAATGAAGAGCAGTTCCATATAATTATTTTATTCTTCCTATTCAATAGCACTGTATTGACAAGCAAAAAGCCTCATCTTGGGACAAATAAAATGTATATAGTGTTATTTATTTCTTTTACTATACTTTAATATAAAAGATACTCAATATTTTTCTAGAGCATCTCATTTGTGAGAAGGAAACAAGTATACAATTAAAAGTGATGTTCTGTGCAATTCTTACCGTATTTTCTTCTAGTACATGGCGGACATCTTCATAAAACCATAATCTACTGCGTTTGCCAGGTTCTTTAGGTGATTCTTCGCGAACAAGTTCCCTACCCATTTCTTGCAGCAAGTCATGCATCTCCAATATGTTATGCTTATCAATAGTTATGAGGCACTTATCCACAAGTTTTCGTAAACCAATATCCGGAGAGAAACCACAATTGTCTAATATTTTAATGACATAATCTGCACGCTCTCCTTTGAAGAAACATGCAATATCAAGAAAAATATTCTTCTCATTCTCACGCAACCCATCATAACTTGTTCTTAATATTTTTTGAATATCTTGGTGAGGAACCCTTTTGTAGTCATTCAAAGCACTTATCCATTCATGTATACTTCTACCATATAGATCTGAACCGAGCACTTTTAAAGCTAGTGGAAGGCCTCCAGAATAATGCATAATACGTTTTGCAAGGTCTGCATATTCATCATTTGGTCTGCTTCTTTTGAAAGCATTCCAGCTAAAGAGCTCACAAGCTTCTTTTTGATCCAATCTCTTCATCTCATATGTTGAATCAACTTTATGATTAGTCAATAAACTTTGATCTCTTGTTGTTATGATGATTCTGCTTCCTAAACCAAACCAATCATGATCTCCAACTAATTTCTCCAGTTGCTCCAATTGATCCACATCATCAATAACTAAAAGAATCCTTTTACATTGAAACCTCTCTTTTATCACATTGATGCCTTGGCCATCAGTGCTAACATTCAAACTTGAACCTCCTAAGATCTTAGAAAGAAGTGTCTCTTGCAATCGGAGTAGACCGCGTTTACGATTTGAAGTTTCTCTAACATTTGGAAGAAAACAACTTGCTTCAAACCGATAAGCATTTAGATTATAGACTACTTTGGCGATAGTAGTCTTCCCAATTCCACCAACTCCAAATATCCCTACGATGCGTATGTCCTTGATCTCAATACTTAATAGCAAACTGATATCTTGTACACGAGACTCTATTCCAACTGCATATTTGGCAACGTGCAACTCAGTATGATATATAATTTTTGAGTCCACCCATTGAACAATTTCATGAATAAATGTTGATTCATTCCTTTGAATAGAAAAGGAAGAAAACTTTAGCTGAGTTAGACATATTAAAAGCCATAGAAGCTAGCATAATCTAATAAAGAGTTTCTATTTTTTCTGTAATAAAATAACATTGGTAGGATACGAGCTTAAGATGTTTTTTAATTTGTTTTTTTAAGATGGGATTAATTGTCCCTTCTCACGAGCTTAAAAATGTAGAGATCAGAAACTACATTTTAGTACCAAACCAAATTATAACTTGACCATATACATGCGAGATAGTGTTGAATTCATGTGAAGATTTGAGCTATCACTTGGGTTTCTTTGAAGTTAAAATACTCTTTGACTTATACATGCATGTATTGACTAGTTTATAACAGAAATATTATTGCTTTAATGGGTTTTTTTTTTATTTATTTTGTTCCAACAGCACATAATATTGATCATGCTCTAAATTTTAAATGGTTTTTTATTTTATTTTATTTTAGTGCTCGATAGAAGGAGCCACTTAAAAATGTTTTACCTGGGCTTCATTTGGATCCTTGAATGAGTTCAGCTCATCTCCGTTGAATTCTATTGTAGACCTATCATAACATCCAAACACAAACTCTCAAATCACTAAATATCATTCAACTCAAAATCTCTTTACTCGTGGGATCCACAATTTTTTTCAACTCAACACCTTTATACACATGAGACCCACAACATTTTTTAACTTTCTATAAATACATCTAAACTCATCTTAACATCCAAATACATCTAAACTCATCTTAGGTGGGCTCCATAAAATTCACTCCACCATCTCAACTCACTATTCATAAAGAAGAACTCAACATGCAAACTTGAATTGATATAATAATGACAAAAAGCACAAAACACAACAGAGATAAGAGGAAAACAGAAAAATAAAATATAAAAAAACGACGGTTGAAGTAATGATCGAACAATAAAAGTGAAAGGATGAAGATTTCTCGTTAACTTCTCATTTACACGCACAGCACATAAAATTAGAAAAAAAAAATTCTTGAATGAAAGGCACAAGAGTTAGAAATACAGTACCCTTCCTTCTTTAAATGGAATCCAGACAACTTGGCCACTTCTTTTAGGGATTCCTTCCATTTCTGCATCTTCATATGATCATCCTTAAATCTGTCTTCATGTTTAGTCAATGCTTGTCCAAAACTCTTTCTTTGATGCCATACCTCCGATGGATCTACGAGGTAAAATATTGGTAGAACAATTTGTTGTCTTGTTCTCTTACACTCAAGGATCTTCTTAAGCTCGTCCAAGCACCAAGTGGACGATGCATAATTTTCCGATAGCACAAGAATGGAAATCCTCGACTCTTCAATGGCTTTGAAAAGTGCTGGTGAAATTTCCTCTCCCCTTCTAAGCTGCTCATCTAAGTAGGTATTGATTCCCCTTTGACGCAAAGCGTTGTGTAGCTGTGCAGTAAAGTTGTTGCGAGTATCTTCTCCTCTAAAACTCAAGAATACATCGTACGTCGAAGGGGACGAGGACGAGGCTCCGGAGGTGGCCATACATGGAAAAAAGTCCTTGTGATATGTAAATCTGATTACTAGTTATTGGAGAAGCAATCTCCTTAAACCTTGAAGTCAATGCCGCGTTCCCCACAACACCTGTAATAGGAGATGAAAGTTGTACTATAGTGAATGCATACCCATTTGCAATATATTAAAGGATTACACTTTGGTCAAAGAAAAGAAGCTTCTTGCCGTGTTACAAGAACATGTTGTACTCGTAATCTACTGAGTAATACTATACATCACACTCTCATCCTATTTTAATTATATTAAATAGCATGTAACACATTCATCACTATTAAATATTAAAAAAATATATAATAAATGATCATTTAATAATGATAAATATATCATATCATACTTAATGAGATAAAAATGAGATGGTAATATGACATATAAAATTTTCCTAACGTTATTCTCCTACAGCTAGAACTTTAAATTAATAACTTGTTTTTTCTTTTATAATGTATGAAAATGATGTGACAGTACTGGGCCTATGTGAAAATTGACCCCCTTTAGATGAACATGTTTGAACTGTTATTTTAAGGCTACATTTAGATGATGAATTCATCTCAGATGAGTTCATTTTTAGAGTACCTCTTACATCTAAACACATTTAGCTGAGTTTTGGTAATGAGAATCCTTAAGAAATGTTGAGAATGTTTATGAATAGTAGTGAAAAAGTAATAAAAAAGTAATAATAGAATATTGAATAGTAGTAAAAAATAAATGAAAAGTAATGGATAGTAGAAAAGTAGGTGAAAAATAATAATAAAATAAAGAATAGCAGTGAGAGTACTTCATTTTAAGTTACTTTCACTTCAAACTTCGTGGGACCCACATTCTCTCTATTTCTTTCCAAAAATAACCAAAATCTCTCTTCATTTATCTTTTTTCTCAAAAAGTAATGGGACCTACTGACATCCTTTCTCTATTTCTCTCTTTTTCTCTTTAATTTGTGGGATCCACTTAAACACTCTCTCTATTTCTCTCTCTCTTTTCTCTTTATTTACCCGACACTCTCTCTATTTCTCTTTAATTTGTGGGACCCATTGACCCATTGACTCTCTCTCTCAAGTTCTGTGTTTGATGCCGGAAGATAACTGTTTTTACTGTCAGGTGAACAGTAGCCGAACAATGGTGGGACCTTTTTTTTACAACTTCTTATAAATATATATAAACTCATCTTAACATTCAAACACATGTGAAGCTTTTGGCCTCTATTTATGAAATCCCTACCAATTCTGGGATAAATAGGGATAGTAAGCAGTGTATGCATGACTTGTCTCAGAGAGTTTTAGACCTTAATAACAATGTTATCTATTCCGTTTCAGTAATTAATCTGGTTTAAGCATTAAAATAGAATATTTCGATCATGTGTTCTGGTTTCATGCCAAAAGTGTGAACTCTCGTAAATTGATGTGACTTGATATGATTTGTCAGATTGTAAAGTTACTTTTATTATAAAGTAGATATAACAGATTAGATGAATTCATGTCAGTTTGTAAGATTATTTTGTGTAATTCCTTTGTGAATGTACCAGTACTCTTTTAAAAATAGTTTGCACGTCCCAATTTATATATAATAGAGAGTGATATTTGCAATCATAAAGTACGCAAGTGTCGCATACTCATTTTTAAAAAAATAAGTAATTATGGGACATGCATGAAAAAATTAATTTTTTAATAATAAACCCCACTATTTTTTTAAAAGGAATGTGCCACGCTTGCATAATCTAAAGCCGTTTCCAGCTCCCGCTAGGAGTTACCGTTAGTTATATTAACATTTGTTTTTGTTTTTTTTTTTACATGCATTTTTAATACTTTTAAATATTTTTTTAAAAAATTAAAAAATCACAATATTATTAAAAAACACTTCCTTAATCACTAAATAAAAAATTTAAAAATAAAAAAATAAAAAAAAAAATCCCAGCCAGAGCTACCAGGGATATACTCCAGCGAAAAGAGTAACTTTTTCCATAATCCATATCGTAACTAGCATTACTCTATATATTATGAGTAATTCTACATACAACCGTGAAGTGTATAAACGCCGAGTAATCTCTTTGAAAAAGAGTGAGGTCCACTATTAAAAAGTTAATTTTTTTAATATAGGTCCCATATTTTATTCAATTTTTTCAAAATTATTACTCAGAGGTTGCACAATTCACAATTCACGATTGCATAATCTAAAGCAGCTTCCAGCTCCCGCTAGGAGTTACGTTTAGTTATATTAGCATTTGTTTTTGCTTTTTTTTTTACATGTATTTTTTAACACTTTTAAATATTTTTTTAAAAAATTAAAAAATCACAATATTATTAAAAAACACTTCCTTAATCACTAAATAAAAAAAATAAAAAATTAAAATAAAAAATCCCAGCCAGAGCTACCAGGGATAGACTCCAGCGAAAAGAGTAGCTTTTTCCATAATCCATATCATAACTAGCATTACTCTATATATTACGAGTAATTTTACATACAACCGTGAAGTGCGTAAACGTCGCGTAATTTCTTTGAAAAAGAGTGAGGTCCACTATTAAAAATTTATTTTTTTTAATATAGATCTCATATTTTATTAAATTTTTTTAAAATGATTACTCAGAAATTACACTATTCACGATTACAAATGTTTTTTCTCATCTATTATTACTGAGATTGGAACACGTGGAATCGTAGAAAAACCTCATTTCTACTTCCGAGGGGCTTAAGCCAGTTTCTTTCAGGGCAAGATGGGGGTTGGAATCTAGGCCCAACTTGTCTGATTCATGGTACGCTCAATTGGAGCGCTGCTGTAGCCCGGCCCACTATGCAGATCCATAGACTAGGTATCATTTCTTATATAGCAGCGAGATACAGATTCCAGGGTCTCATTTCTTCGTGGTCGAAATTGAGGTCGAGCCAAACAATCCCGCCTGACAACGTAAGCGTTTCAAACCCTTTTTTTAATCACTTTTCCTTTTATTTTCTGTGCTATTAATTTTTTGATCCATTTGGTTCTCATTATTGATTCTGCGGTTGCCTAGATCTGACATCTAAAAAAATTAGGGTGCCTAGATCTTATATTTGTTTGTAATTTGACTAATTTCCTTGATCCATTTTGGGCTTCAAAATTTATGGATTGCATTTTTTTGTTAGATTTTGGTCTGGGAACCTGTAATCTGAGCTGCTTTTCCTGGTAATCCGTAAAATTAATTACAGTTAATTCCGGAAAGAAAATCACAGTTTTAACTTCGGCTTTGTTTGAATTTTTTGTTAGATTTTGGTCTGGGAACCTGTAATCTGAGCTGCTTTTCCTGGTAATCCATAAAATTAATTACAGCTAATTCCGGAAAGAAAATCACAGTTTTAACTTCGGCTTTGTTTGAATTCCAGTCCTTGATCTGTTTTTATGAATCGTAAATTTGCTCTTTCTGCGCTGGAATGTATATCTTGTACGGCCATGGGGACGGGTTTAAGTCCGTAACCGAGCTAAGAAATTGACTTTCTAGAAAGCATTCATTTTTAATTTGTCGCTTATATTCAAGGGAAATTATAGTTTGAGCTTGAGTTCACCTTTGATATGGCCTCTATTAATGTTTCTTGTTTACTTCTGGGAATTCCTTTTTAACAAGAATGAGAAAGGGCATTGCGATATTCCGGCTGGTTCCTGGTACTAATTTGCTATTTTTTGCATGTTTTTTAACAGATGTTTGATGATCAAGACCTCGGCTTCTTTGCCAATTTTCTTGGCGTCTTCATTTTTGCACTGGTGATAGCATACCATTATGTGATGGCTGACCCGAAATATGAAGGGAACTGAGGTTTTGTCGTACTTTGATGTGTTCACAATAGAGATGTTGAACTATTTTGTAGACTGAGCTGTTTCATGAGTGGATATAACTTGTAGTCAAAGTCTTTGCTTTACAACAATGAATGCATGCTTTAAATCTTCGCGTACAATAGTTGTGGTGCTTCTATAGAGCTCCCTTACACTTCACAAGTTTAATTCGATAGAATCTTTATCTATTCAGTAACATATTTTTGCTTTGCATTTGTGTTTTAACAACTGCATTAATTTTGGTGAGACTTGATTTTGATTGTTGAGATACTCTGTCTCCAAGTGCATGTTGTTGACTGGCGGTGGCAGTGTGGTGAAAGAGGTGCCAATAATGTCATGTAGGAAATCCAGGTATAGCCGGGATCAAAATGACCTGTCATTGAGGAACTTTGGAGTATACACTTTACTTTTTCTATGAACAACAAATGAAACTATTCAGTATCCTATCTAGTCTTTACATTCATTAGGAGATTTGAGCTCCAATTTCTACATTTGCTCAAATTCCTGGGGTTATCATGTTGGACTCATTGAATGCTCTACTATTTCTAATGGATGCCATTTATGTTCCTTGATATCAAGATGTCCAAGAACTTGGGTTTGCCGTATCACTCCTCTTACATGTGCTTGCATGATTGTCAATTTTACCAAGTCCTAAATGTTTCTAGGTTGTGGTGCTGTTGGAGTTGGATTTTACTAGCATACTCCTGAATGTTGCTCGGAGGGTTTGGTATTAGACATTGTGTAGGCAGAGCATTGTCTTTACAGGAAATCTTGCTCAAGTTTTTGTGCTTGAAGGATTTTTCATTTGACTAGTTCTTTTCCTTCTCTATCCTCACTGTTTCTTTCGTCGTATTGATGATGAACCCTAGAACACACCGACAAAGAATCATCTCATATTTTAGCTTGTTCTCACCTTGTTGGCACAAATTGTCATCCACTTTCTTTGATTGTTGGAGAAGGGAGCTTACAAAGTTCTCACCAACATTTTCATCTGTACTTGGAACCCTAATTGCAATTGCATTTGTTGATTTCTCCAACCCAATGCCTTGAGATACCTCTTTGTTTTGCAACTCCTTTCCAACTGCTGCAATATACTTGATTTTTAAGCCACACATTCCAGGCATTTCAATTTAGGGTTCCCTTCTTTCTTAGAAAGCTCAAAATCATTGTTCATGCGTTCTTGGAACTCCTCCAAAGCAACGACAACTCTCGGTGATACCCTTAGAGATTTCTAATTTATAAGTCATAAATGGTATATGATCCATCATTTCATATCTATAGGAGTTTATTTTAACAGACACCCTATAACGATGAAAACCAGAAATCCGGTTCCAACTCTGCTTCTGCAATAAACTTTTCTAGCTTTTAGTTTGAAGAGCCCATGGTCTCTTCAACCTGAAGAAGCTTCGAGGTGGTCGTGAAGAGCCCTAAGCCTACTGATGGTTTAGTTTGACCGGAGTTACTGCTTGTGCTGGATGCACGAGTATTTCCACTACTGATGGTTTAGTATGTGATTCGAGCATTCGCAAACTCGGGAGGAGGGTCATAATTTTTCCTACCCAATATTGATAGTGTTCCTATAACTGCCGACATCCTAACAAAATGATCGAAAGTAGAAGAGATCAGGCACACACGTCGTCCCTACCTAAACTAATGGCGATTGAGAGTCCTGTCCAGTATCCATTTTCTTTGTTTATGCATCGAACCAAACAACACAGAAATCTGAAAATACTGAGCATTTGGACGCAAAAACCAAATATTGTATCACTTGTTTCCTTCCGTTTTGATGTTTTGAGAATCAATTTCTATAATACAGTGAGGATTTTGGGTATTGAATCATCTAGGAGTTCCATGCAATCGAAGAAGAACGAAACTGGCAGCAGATCTTCAGGGGTCATGATTCATGAAAAGGGTTTTAAGGTTCGGTTAGAACTCATCTGAAAACTTTCTTGTTTTTGTCCCACCAAGGGAACAGGACGCTTGTCTTGCTATAAACCATGCAAGGCATTTCTGAACTCTGCATCACGACCGGAACCGGGAAGAACAGCAAGAAGTTGCTGCAATTTCCATCCCAGCCCTCTACCGATAAAAAATAAAAAATAAAAAAATCCATCCCAGGCCTTTTATCTACAGCTCTTAACTGTTACATGCAGTTGCATGATTACAAATGTGTTATTTTTCTTCTTAGAATGCCCATATATATGCTACTTCAAAGTCTGTCTTCTTTAATTTTCTATGATATTTTTATTTTTTATTTTCCAAGGATTTAAATTATATACAAGGATGATCATTATAGTTTTATCTTCTTACCCTTTATCGTGCTTAAAATCGACAAATTTAAGTTGGAATTGAGGCACTATGGATAATGTTGTTCTTCATTCTAAATCTTGTTATCGCTAATCACACTTGCTAATGTAGCGATTTTAAGTGGTTATCCATTTAAACTAAGGGTGTGCATCCGGATCCGGATCCGGATATCCGGCAACAACCGGATCCGAATCCGGATTTTAAAAACCGGGCGGTTATCCGCCTGGATTATTCCGGATTTAATCCAGGCGGATAACCGGATTAAATCCGGATATATCCGGATTATAACTGGATAAATCCGGTTAAACCGGATTTAATCCTTTTTTTTTTTTTTTTTTTTAAAAAGACAAATTTATAGTAGGTTTTTTTAAAACAAATTCATCCAAATGCATTCATCCAAAGTGTGTATGTTGTTCTTGCCAAAGTACTGCATATATATTACAACTTCTTGCCAAAGTGTGTATGTTGTTCTTGCCAAAGCCCGGGCTGCTAAGGCCCTAGCCATTGAAAATTGAAATGCTCTCCAATTTATTTCAGCTCCCAATCTTTTTCTTCCATCTTCATTTCCAACTCATGTATGGCCTGTTCCCTTTCATGCAATTGCTCCTGCCCAAATAAACCCAAACTTAGAACACCATGAGAATTATTGGGCAAAGAAAGATAAAAGGAGAGATATTTCAGACATGAGGATTCTATACCTGTGATAGGCGCAATAAGAAACCATCTTCGTGATCTGTCTACCATTTTTCTCCAAGCAGTGCAACTGAAATTTACAAGGGAGATATGTAACACTGTATTGACAGAATACTCATAAGTCTAATCCAAAAGAAAAGTACATTATTATACCTAAAAGAAATTCATCGTGATATTTAATAATGTTTTTAAAGACATGAAGCTAGCAATTTCGAATTAATTGATTGATTTACCGTCAATCCTGTTTTTATACTGTCAAGACCGTTTGAAAGCATCATGCGAAATGAACTGTGTTGCAATCCATCAACTCCTTTGGCGTTGAAGGCACTGAAGGATGCTTGAATTCCCTCAATCTTCCTAGTTAGATAAGGTTTTGTTTGAAGTATTGCGTACTGGATTGAATGAAGAGATAACGTCTAAACTATTAATTAACTTTCAATATATCACCAACACCATGCAGATAAGTTTCAAAAAAGAAAAAAGAAAAAAAAGTAGTTATACCGACATGATGTCCTGGTTCTTGATCATCATCTATATTTGACATGAGATACATCTTTGTATTCATTTTGGCTCTTGCCAAGCCATCTTCATCAATTCTCATAATTGGAACTGTTCCATAAGGACAACCTCCATCCTTTAGACCAATACTCACTGGTAAATTTCCAGTACTGGTTGATCTCATTGCTTCCATAAATAATTTATGTTTCATCTGTAAACAACTTTTAATATTATATATGTTATAAGAACAACAGGTACTATACAAATTAATCTTTGATAGTATGAGTTTTAATGGTACGTAACATCAATATTCAAAACCTGAAATGTGGCATTCTTCCAAAAAGGATGATTAAATCCTGGCTGTTTGTAGAAGTCAATACAATCGTATATGTCTCCATCCGTCTGCATATATATATAAAATCGGATCAATTTTCAATGTAAAGGCAGTATCATGTCCTTTTGATTGGATTTGGTACATGTTAATTCAGATGGTTTGATAAGGCTTAAATAGAAGGAGATAATTAATCATGTGGAGTATTGTTGCCATCTATCTCTAAAAGCAATTAAGGAAAAAACACAATTAATATTTTCCAGCCAGCTTAAGGATGCCATATATTAAACATTATTCGTTGGCAATCATTCTTACTACAAATATTAATACAAAGAATTAAGAAACTCATGATCTGGTTAAATTAAATATGGCATGGATCCGATAACTTACTGCATAAGGAGAGTTTTCAATGCATAGGGTGGGAGTCCATATGCTTAAGTTGCTGAAGTTGAAGGAAGAGGGTTACCTTAAGCAGAAAAAAATGTAAAGGTTAAGTTAAATGGATAAATTAATAATAAAAAATCAAACTTAACAAATAAAAGTGTTTACCTTCGATGTCAACGCGTTCTACATGCTCCTCGACCTCCCAAAAACTAAGTGGTTCACAAGTCAACCAATTTTGCGTGCAAATTAGTGCTTGGACAGTCTTCGGAGCTAATGAGCTTCGGTATGGATCTATTACACGTCCACCGGTGCTGAATGCGGACTCGGATGCGACGGTAGAAATAGGGATGCCCAATACATCACGTGCGATCTCTGCAAGGATGGGATATCTAAATGAGTTCTTCTTCCACCAATCCGAAATATCAAACTCGGGTATTTTTGGTTCAATCACATCCGACAAATACCTATCCATGTCCGAGCTAAGTACTGAACTGTTTTGCTTCTCAAGATATTGCTCTAGAGCTGTATCAAATATGTTTCTAGCTAATTTGTATGAGATAGTGTGTATATATATAAGTAAGCCAGCCATACGGAATTAACAATTATAATATGATGGTGTCTTATTATAAAAAGGTTTTCCGGACGCACGCACACAAACATATAAAAGAGATTATCCTATGATTAGGATTAGATAGATATATATGAACATTTTCTTCTGTCCTCAGCTCCATCGCATGAGTGGGTGATCTTATAGTAGTGGCCAAAAAGTGGTGGGTACCCCTCTCTCTCTCTCTGGTTGTGCATATGTCTAACTCCAAATGGAAGAACCTACTGATCAAAGAGGTTAGCTATAGAGAGTCAAAATAATAAAATAAGCCCCTGCCTAGTACTAAATGATCTTGTATATGCATGCCATAATTATTTTCTATTGAATTAAAAATAAAGGAAATTATTGTATAGATATTAAACTAAGCCCACCATTAATACTCTCAAGTCTCACCTATATCTTTGACTTAGATCTCTTGCGTAAGCCATTGGTTTTTAGTACTAGTTCAACTATCCAAGGTATCGGTATCAAAGGGCACTAGCGCACGTAAGCCGGTACCCGATGATAATGACATGTTCAACAAATCAAGATTGCATCAATCCAGCAAACAAAAATACTAAACGAAGCAATTGATATGACCAAACCAAAATTTGAGAAAGTGATTTCTAGTTTGTGAAACTCTATGTGATATTTTCATAATAACTTAAAAAAAGGAGAAAAACCCTTGAAGTTATATCATTTTGGGTTTACCAACCTAAACTTCTATTAAAAAGTACACTGAGCACCAAAGAGTTCAAGAATTGGCATTTCATTCCCCTGCTTTAGCCTATCATTTGTAAATTATAAGCACATTTTTTTTATGATTATAAATTATAAGCACTTTTTTTTTTATAATTATAAATTATAAGCACATTCCATCCTACAAGCCACACCAATATTTTGGTAATACTAACAGATAAATTTATACCATTTCTGCTTTCTTTCAAGCTTTTTTTTTTGGATAGATGAGAAAATTTTATTAAGACAAGTAAATAGGCATGAGCACTCTTCTAAACTAATAAAATTTATTTAAAAAAAAAAAGGCTAGAGAAGTAATGACGATAACTAAGGGGAAATTATCCAAAGAATAGCTATTCAAGCAATAGTATCATGCACATGTTATTTTCCAGTAAAAGCATCCCAATTCAGACAGCCAAAGAAGGGCAAACTGCCACTACTTCAAACTATAAGGTGTTCTTAAAAGCCAAAAGTAAACCAAAAATAAAATTGGTGGGTGCATTCGCTGGTGATAGCACCAAACACCTCTAATATGTGATGCATTATATAGCTAAATGTGGGTTGACAACTTGACATTCAACCTGGATGTGAACATTCCCTCAGAACCTATACTGAATTCTTAACAATCAAAATTCACTAGGGATATTGCACGTCAGCATACTAAAAGGTTTGGAAAGTACCATTCTCATAGAAGGCATAATGCCATAGACCCACTGTAATGGCAAGAAAACTAAATCCCATGTGAAAACAGAGCAAATGAAAAATAATATAAACCAAACAAACAGAGTATTACATAAAAAAAGTGATTAAAACTAAATCCCATGTGAAAAACAGAGAAAATGAAAAAATACCTTAAGAGCTTAGAGAGAGAGAGAGTATGGATGGCAGCCTCCGCGTGTCTCACCCAGATGCGCAAAGCACTTTGAAGTTTTTGTTTCCGTGTTTCGGTGAGGTCGAAAGACTTGAGAGAGAATAGATCTATATTATCTATTCAAATGGAATAGTGCTCAAAGATTTGGAAATTAGGTTCCTACATGTTCTCAAGGCAAATATAATGAAAGTTCAATATTTTCCTTTATGTTTCCTGTTTCTAACTATTTAATATCATAAGGCATGGATTTAATATGACAATATTATTTTAGAAGTCAATATTAAGTGCAGTTTATGTGGTTAACAACACTATTTTTCTTATTATTTCAGGTTGGTCAAACAATATTAATTAAAATTAATGTTTTAAGTAATATTGTTTGACTTACCTGAAATAATAAGAAAAATAGTGTTAATTACATAAACTGGAAGTGTGAAAATAAAATGGAACAAACGTATCTGGGCGAAGAGCAGGAAAAAAAAAATTAAAAGGGAGCATTTGCGGCGAACCTTCAGCGCCGAAAAAAAGTGTTTGAATGGCCAAATCAGTGGCGAAATCGCAATCGCTGCAATATCTTCACTATTACGGCGACTCTTATGCGCCGCAATAGCGAGAAATACGGTAGGATATCTATAGCAGCGACATTTTCAAATCGTCACAATTATCCTATTGCAGCGATAATCTATCTATTACGGCGAATTTAGCTCCGTTGGCATTAACATCTTATATCGACGAAAACAAGGTTCGTAGCAAATGAGAGTTGGGTTTTGCAGCGAATAGGTAAATATTTCTGGCGAAAACAATTCGCCGCAAAAAGAGCTATTTACGGCGACAGAATGATATCGCTACAAGCAAAACTAGTTTTGCGGCGACTAATTGGGTAATAGCGACGGCATATATCGTCGCTATTATTCTGTCGTGGCGATTATGTTGCACCCGGGAACATTTATCCCGGCGGTTTTTGATATCATTTGTGGCGATAATTAATCGCCAGAAATAGGTTCAGTTGTGGCGAATTTGACAAATCGCCACAATTGATCGGAAATGGCTTTAGGATTGTGGCGATCGTGCGGTGATTGATAGATCGCCGTATCTGAGCTATAGCAGCGATTATAAGGCTCAATTGCGGCGAATTTGAGCGCTGCAATTGCCCAGTTTTCTTGTAGTGAGAGCCTTGAGAGAGAAGACCAGAACGAATTCGGGGATTGGAAAAACTTGAGAGAGAAGGCCAGAAGGGACTTCGAGACCGAGAGAGAAGGTGGATTCGAGAAGACGTCAAGACAAGAAGGCAGATTCGAGAAGGCAGATTCGAGATGAGAAAGCGGATTCGAGAAGGCGGATGCAAACCCTAATCGATGCGAGAAGACGATAGAAAGGGGCGGATATTTTCGTTTTAAATGACCCGGTTACGGATAACCGGGTCACATAACTGGATCCGTAATCGGATCCGGGATATTACTAACCGCCCGGATGCACCCGGGTTTCCGGGTTCTAGACCGGACAGGAAAAAAAATCGATCCGGATGCACACCCCTAATTTAAACAGTTTATATATGAAATTATTTAAAATGTGCCACCGGTATAATTATGGATGACAAAATTTATAATAAAAAATAGCATTACTCAAGGTGATACACACACACTAGTTAAGTGTGCACATGTAAGGCACATGCTTGATTCCCCATCACTGTATAGATTAATAATTTCAAATTAAAAAGAAATCTTCAATCCAAACCTACAAATTAATAATATTAAATTGAAAAAATGAAGAGCTTGATTTAAAAATGTCAAATCTACAAGCAACAATGTTAAGTGAAATAAGTTGACATGCATGTTTTTACGAGCATTCAAAATATGATAACAGTCCCTTGGTACTCGCCCCCAGCTTGGGGTGCAAACACTTTTGCTCTCCTAATGCTTGCTGTGGCCAACACTTTGCTTTTTCACGATGCTTGTTGAAATCATGAGGTTCATGCTCCTTTACATTGCAGGCCTAGGGGTGAGCACTTCTGCTTTCGCTATGCCTGCCTGTGGGTGAGCACTTTTGCACCCCACGATGCTCACCTAGTAGGCGACCACTTTTTCTTTCCTTAGGATATTGTAATGGAGCATCATACTCCTTAAATTACAGTCACAACTTCAAAAGTGGCTCCTAAGTTTCGTCAACAAAAGAAAAACAATATTTAAAAACAATATCAGTAATTCCATCCTTCCATCATAATCTGACTTGTCTTGCTTTTAGTACTTCATGGCTCCCCGTATAAACCGTGTGCATCTACTAGTTACCTTCACCAGACGACAGGTAGCACCTACCTGTGGGTTCATCTCGAGAATATTCAGGCTTTGCGAAAAATATTTCACCATAAGTACTCTAGTGCTTCCACTAGCTAGAAGACTCTTACCCTCGCTCTGGGGCCGTTACTTTCCCGTTGAAGGTCATTAGTTGTTATTTATCAACTTAGGGGATTCCACTCGATATTTACTCACTTTAGAGTGGATAGAGAAGCTTCGTTAAGATAATCCCTCATATTAGCATTGAGGTCGTGAAAAAATAATTTTTTTCCAATGCATGACATGTGGTCTGTTGCATGTATACATGAGGATGTCATTTAATCATGACATGACATGTGAATAGCTTATAACAAATAAGACATATACAATGATCATGAAACACTTTCCTATAACAATATTCATCTTATCTAAGTGTTAGTAGAAGCTAACTTGCAAACTCCTTGTCTAAATAAGTATTGCCGTGTGCTGCAAATGAGTGATACTAGCGTTATTGCAAAATCTCACTTTAACCTCTAAACTTCCAATAATTGTAATACGGCCCCAAAATTTATAAAAAGTTACAAAATGCGTATAACTTTTATGCTAAATCCGTTTCTAACCTCAACATTATTTTTCATACAAGAAGTCAAAGATAAATACCAAGTTTGAAACCTTGAGTATAAACATTTCACTAATTGAGATTTAAACCTAAGTTCACAATTGCAAACACTTAAATCGAAAATAAATACTTTTTTATTTATTTATAGGAAATACTTGATTGTACTCTAAAACAGAACTCTAAATATGCTTACACTCTTGATGCATGCAACGTATGTTCAGATTTAAAGAAAAGATCAACTAACATGTATGTGAACATCAACACCCAAAACCGAGATTTAATCAAGTTGGTCTTGCTCCTATTGTGCTTTTAATGCATAGATCACCAAAGCAACTAAAAGCTCTAAACATAAACATGTTCAAAATAGCTTCTTGAAGATACTAACTCCAAGTAAACATATAAACCGAAACATATTTTGAAAGGAAACCATATACAAAACTAAGGCTCAAAACCGAGACATGTACTTAGAAAACTCTTGAATATATCTCTCATCTACTTGTATTTTGAAGGCTTTTTAAACATCTAAACCATGCACATCATTTACAAGCCTAGTCCGAGTCCTTAACATCATGTTATTCATAAAAATCCAACATTTGTGAATATCAAACTCGAAATCAACCACTTGGAACATCAAGATACTAACCGAGACATGTATCAACTCTAAGTGGCATTCTAAACTCTTATACCTTGAATCTCATGCAAGGATCATATATCCAAATAATATATTTCATTTATAAACTCAAACAAAGTTCTGTACACACCATTTAAGTCATAAAAATCCATCCTTTGCAAAGTTCAAACTCAAACTAACAACTCTAACCACATTAATGCTAACCGAGACTTTCAACCAACAACTACCTCAAATATTCAACATAAGCTTCCATAAAAATGTTTCAAACCACTTCTTAATATAATAATCTAACAAGTTCTGAAATAGAGAGAGAATGTATGTAACTCATCGAAACTCAAATCTTGGAGCAAATCCGATTCCCTCTACACTAAGCACTAACAAACCCTCTCTCGGTTACTCATAGACGGTGATTGAGAGCTACGATTTTTTGTAAAGTAACTGAAGCTGGTGTGTGAGTGAAGTGAAGTAGAAAGGGGATGGCAAGGGACAAGGTAACTCTAGCTATGTAGAAGGAAAACAGGAAATGAGCTGTTGGTTTAGAGTTAAACCCGCCCAAGCTCTCTCTTGTTTAAGCTTTAATGCCAAATGGATGGTCTTAGATCTTCTAATGATTGTGTTAACCTTGAGGCTCTCTAGAGACTAAGTTGCTGAATGTTGGACGGGTGGACAATTTCTATAGAAGAAAATGATGATCAAGAACTGAAGGGGAGGCTCGACCACATCCCTTGTCCTTGCTTCTGGTTTTCTAGCTTTTGTGTGACCAATGAATGGCCTGAAGTTTCAATGAGTATGTTGTTCATAAATTATTGAAATAACATACTCATTGAAATTGGTTAACCAAAATGAGTGAATATTATTGGTGGTGATGGGTGGCACTAGGACTGTTCATCCGGGTTTCGACCCGGGAATTCGGATATACTCGGACCGGAACCCGGATTTCAAATTTGGGCCGAAACCCGGACTATATTAGCCCGGGTCAGACCAGGGCCGGAACCCGGATGAATCCGGGTTCTTTAAAATCTGGATTCCGGGTTACGGTTTCAACCCGGTTTTTTTTTTTCTTATATTGTTTATATGATATTTGATGTAGAATTAGAATGATTTTATAATGTATGGGACATACATGATGCCATCCACTACATATTACATTGTTTGAATTAATTTGTTAAGAATATTACAAAACTCATACATTGCTTTAATCATACTCCAATACACAACAATAAACTAAAAAGCTTGGCCTTCTGTTTTTTCTTGCTCCTTATTTCATTATTCCCTGAAAGGTTTTTTCATCCTCATTATATTTTGTCTCTGTACAGCATGGATTCATTGTCTTATCATTGATGCTACTAGACCTCCTGCAAGAAACCATCACATGGAAGTATTATTAGATTATTGTCAAACTAACAAATCATGCTAGCATTCATAAGCAGCATATTGTCAAACTAAAAATTATTTAAGTTTAAGAAATAAAGTCATGCAAATTGGAAATCTATATAGCACTGAATATTCCATGCAGTTACCAATAATTCAATATCAAAATTTATAATCATAACCGAATGAAGAAAACTCAGAGGGAAAATATTTTTTTTATAAAAATAAATGTAAAATGGGATACAGGGTGGAATGCACAAACAGAATCACAATCAGTATAACTAACAAAGAAATACGAATACATGTATCATCTAACAGAGTGATCGAGAATATCTTCACTCACAAATCTTTTAACTTTTTTAAAACAGAAATAGATGATGGTATGGGTCCTTCAGGTCCACTAGCAAGTATTTCACTCACAAATCCACCTGCAGTTCATCAAAAGAGAAACATAAACAAACCAAAACTTTTAGATGATTAGCAGAAAGATTTAAAGGTTTAAAAATTTATAACCAAAGGTTTAAAAAAAACTCAGAAGCCTAAAAAATCGTGAACTCACTTTAAAAAAAAAAGAAGCAACAAGGTATTCCTACACATGTTACCCAATTAAGAAATGGAAATGGCAATGATTTCAGTTTGGCTAAACTTCGATCATCACGATTACAATCCACGCAAGAGATGATTGTCATTGTTATCCAATTTATTCCTACATATGTTAAGATGTGTTAAGCGTGACATCGAAGTTTTGGTTTTTAGTAGCTGTGAGCACATAAGGTATTAATGTTGATTGTTGAAGCTCTCATGAGCAGAATAAATGTTCATTCTTCGATGCATAAGCCACAAAGTACAATACTTTTGCCCTTTATTTTTTCCAAAAGAAGATTGATCGTCTAAACACATCACATGTCAGGAGGCCCTTTCTTTCTATTTCTTTTCTTCTATTTTCTTTACAAGTAGCACATGGCAGCTTAAAATAAATAACTCTAATAGCAACTGAGACAAGATACCCAAAAAAAGAGTCTAAAGTTCATAACTTTCTAACTAAATAAACCCAAACTCGAAGGAAAAAATTTGGTACCCATTTTATTTACTCAAAGCTTGAAAAATACCCATCAATGGGGAGGAAGAGAAAAGAAAAAAAATTTGAGAAAAATCAAAAGATCTAACCATATTTACATTCATTGTTCACCGAATCACCAGATCTACCCATATTTACATTCATTTTTTGATGGAAGAGAAAATGGAATGGCAAAACAGAGCAAAAATCTCATTCGACAAGTTCCAAGCACAAAGAAGAGACCCATTTCACCGAACCACCAGATCTACCCATATTTACATTCATTGTTCACAAATCGTGAGAGAGAGTTACCGAAAGGTTGCCGGCGAGACAGACATGTCAGCGAGAGAGAGATCAACCTCAGCTACCACTTGACCTGAATCTGCCCATGGCTTCGCTGAAATCTGAAATGGGTGAAGCGTTAATAATGGAAGTGGAAGGCGTCAATGGTAAAAATGCTGATAGTTCATGCTTTCTATCTAAGACAATGGAGCTGGTTCCTAACACATTGAGAATCTCTATGGATCTCGATAATGTAGAACATTAACCTCGAAAACTCGAAGATGAGAGAGAGAGAGAGAGAGAGAGAGAGAGAGCGCATTAGATATGAAGTTGTGGCTTTGGGACTTGACGGGACACCATGGAATGAGAAAGAAGAGGGGGGCGAAAACCCTAGCCTTCAGAAAGAGATAGAAGAGTACCGAGTGGGGAATGAATAATTTTTTTTTAAATATAGATAAATCTGGGTACCGGATTTTCAATCCAAATTTACTCGGGCCAAACCATATAAGTCCGGGTTTTGTAATGCCGATTCCGGCCCGGATCTGATCCGGGCCGAAAACCAGAACCGAAATCAAAACCCGGGTATCTGGGTTCCGGACCAGGCCGAAAAAAAATCCGGCCCGGATGAATAGTCTTAGGTGGCACACATCAAGAGCATGGGGAAAACAAAATATAAAAAGAGAAGGCTTGGTATAGACTACTAGTTCCATCTCATTCTCTCTCTTAAGAACCTTTTTGCCAAGTGTATATGGCAAGATGATGAAATGAAGGAAGATGGCTCAACCATGTGTTTGGGGCTGCAAAGTTTACTTTCCAGGTGGTGCTAGATGGAGGAACCATTGTTGGTGAGGTGGCAAAGTGGGCTGCCATGTGTCAAGCTCGAATTTGGCCACATGGTGCCACGTCGTCACAAAAAAGTTTTTGTAACACCAAAATTCTTAAAAAAAAAAATTCTAATTAGAGCAATGATACCAATTTCTTATTTAATTATGATCCTAAGTTTTTCAAATAAATCCTAGAAGCTCCGGTTTACTTAAGGATCATACTTGATCTTGGGCCTTAAAGGTAAAATGTTTTACTAGCCCAACCCATGGCCTCTTATAATTGTCATTAGATCAATGGTCCAAAGTTTTCATGCAAATCCTTTTATCTATATTTTCCTTAAGGGTGTCACATCCTGGGCTGAGCACTTTCGCTCTCCCTACTGCTCACCATGGGGTGAGCACTTTGCTTTTCCACATTGTTCATTGAGGTGGCGAGCTTCATGCTCATTAGCGTTGCTCGCTTGGGTACGAATACTTTCATTTTCCACGAAGCTTGCCAAAGTGGGGGGAGCTTCAAGTGAGCAACATGGAGAGAAAAAGTACTTGCAAACTCGGCTAGCATCGTGCAAAGGAAAGTGCTCACCACCTTGGCGAGCAAGACTGCTTAAGATTGTATAGCATTGCCTATCGCACAACGAGCACCACGACTAACACCTGAGAAACTAGCATGCGAATACTTACGGGGCAAGCATCATGCTTGTCCTCGAGATAATCCTAAGTAAGAGCATTGTGCTCTCCCTTTGCTCAGTTATCTCGAGTAAGGTCTTGTGAAGATCGGCCATACTCGGGAATCCTAGGCAAGAACATTGGCATTACTTGGTGATCCCGAGCAAAGAAATATTTTCTTCCTCAGCTCGATTATCCTGAGCAGCTTCTTGTGAAGATCGGCCTTACTTGATAATCCCGAGCAAGAGTATACTTTCTTCTTGCTTGGTGATCTCGAGCAGGGTCTTGTGGAAATAGACATTGCTCGTGAATCCCAAGCAAGAGCATTGCCTTCCTTGGTGATCCTAAGTAGCTTCTTGTGAGGATCGACCTTGCTCGGTTAAAAAAAAAATCGCCTAAATCAAGTAAATAAAAAATGGAAAAGAAAAAATGACTCCTTATTCCCATACCAGAAGGAGACACACTGAAGCTAGGCCTTGAAGCTAGGGTAGCCAAGAAGCACCCGATGTTGGCCAACGACCTCTGCAAACAAATCAAACCATAGTGATGTAGTATACCACCAAAAATAGAAACCAAAATTCAAATAAGGTAAACACAAGGTTAATTACAAATAAAAACTCAAAAATTAAGACAAGAAGCCATCATTCCCAACGCTGAAGGAAGAAACACTGGAGCAAATCCTTGAGGGAAGGGTTTAGTGTAATGCCTGTCTTTGTGGTGGGATTTTAGGAAATAATTTTAAAAAATGAGACGGGAATTACTGACATTTTTAAAACTTTTTCTCTTTCATTCCCAAGATATAAAAGATTCTATATTTAGAATTAAAACATGTTCTATAAATTAAAAGAGAGTTAGCGGAAATCATTAAATTGAATTAAAAGGCCTTTTACAAATAAAAGTTTACTTTCATACATTACAAAAAACGTGACTAGGCTTCTGTCACTCTTCAATTGGGCCATGTCGGTCTTGATGCTTCTTACTCATTTTGTTCATGAAAGGGGGAGGGACATATATGAAAATAAAATGAGTCAAATACTCAGTAAGCATTACTTTATATTGTAAAAATATACTAACATAGGTTTTCATTTATGTATTTGACATTCATCTACATACTTTACTTAAAACATTCACTTCCTTTGAAAACATTACAAGCTGAAGTTTTTCTTTAAAAATGTTTTCATTTCTAATAAAACATTTCCCACACTCGTACATCCATTCATAAAGGAACTAATTCATTCATAACATTCAATTAACTCTTGTCACTTTTTTTCTGGCCGGTACACACTGTTACGCCCCGTGTGTTGGGGTTAACAGTCTTTTGGACCTGGATCCTGTGGCCATAGGTTGGAAATCCCTTTTAGTCAGGGGTGGCACTGAGTGCACTACCAGTACTACTTACCCGACATTGCAATGTGCCCAGTCCATTGGTACCATCATTCATTCATTCAGTCATAGCCGTTACGTATTTTCATACATTAAACATTTATTCATTTCCTTTCAGTTCCTTTCTTTCATTTCATTCATTTCCTTTTCATTTCTTTCATTCACTAGTCCATTTCATTTCATAAACATCATTTAAAAACATAAACATAAACATCATCATCATTTAAACATCATTTCATATCATCCATTAAACAATATTTTCATAGCATCATTTAAACTTCCTTTCATAGCATCATTTAAATACATTTTCATCTCATAATTTAAACATCATTTCTCAGTATCAACCATAAACCTCAACATTTCATTTAATGGAAAATAAAGACAATAACTATTACATATAACATCCATTCACATGCATACAACTATTACTTTGGGTGCATAAATTGGGGCTGCCAAAGAATGCCTTTACATACATATACCTTTAAATATTAATAGTTAGCATGCTTTCATAAAACATCATTTTATTATCTTTCATTGCATGAAAGAAGATTTTTCATAAAAGTTCTTTATTTTCATTTCATATCATTTAGAAAACTCCATAAGAGTGTGAACATAATATTTATCTGAACTCCATGCTACTTACATTTCATGCAGTCCATTCATATGCATGTCAGATGACAACCTACATGCATACATAACTTTACATCATTCATTTTTCTCAAGTGCATAAACAACTAAAACTTAGTGATGCATAAAACTACCATTGACTTAGACTTTATTCATTTAGACATAATCTACTATCCAATTCCATCCTTCATACTTTCCTTTACGACCATTCTCTAAATTCTCAAACCCGTAGCTTGGAATCTACTCGAGGTCATCTTTCCAACACATCATTCTACTTCAAGTTCTTATTCTTTAAAGCGAACCTCCTTGATTCACTTTAAAGGTTAAGACACACTATCACTTTCATCATACTCTTCCTACCAAACTATCATTTCTGATGCATAAGTTGAACCAACCAAGTTATACATCTCAATCCTAGTCAATACATACATCTCTTCCTCAATTCATGCATAATCTAATCAACACTTCATCATAATCCAAACCAAGCATAATACACAACTTTAAACCAATCTTGAGGCTTAAATATCGTGTACTCATACTTAGAACAGACTATCCATTACATATGGTAAATTTGTCAGGCACATACGTCCAACCAGTTTACACATGTACCTCATCCTTTTTATCACCTAAGATCAACATATAGTCTACCCACTCGTCCACTTGTTTTTACAAGCTTCCTACCAACCAATACAATCTCAACCAACACATCATTTCACACTGCACATCCGAACTACATCGCTTTTCCCGACACTTCACATGACATACACAACATACAACCACATCGCCCACTACACAACATCCCATCACGTCACATGGTTCACAACCATCTTCCAAACTGCACAATGATCCCATCACTTCACATGACATTCGACCACTTCACAAACCACACAGTGATCCATTACTTCACATTCATAGTTCACTACACAGAGCACATTACAATAGTCCCACCACTTCACAAACCACAACTCCATCACAATCACACCACAACTTCGCATTCAATCCCAATACTTCATAACATTCTGCCATGTCACCAACTACATCTCAATCGTACAATAATCTCGAAACTTCACTCACACTACTTCCAACTACAACACAACTACACAATAATGCCAATCACTTCAATTACACAACCACATCACAAACTACTCAGTTCACAGCTCACAATACAGTGCATTCCACAATACACAGTATTCCAATGCTTCACATTATACTACCAATTACAACTACAAAATCTCAACTTCACAAACATATAAATTATCGAAGGAAAGAGATAGAAATTATACCATGGTGAGGGGCTGAATTGTTGCGTCGCTTGCTGTCCGACAAGGTCTCGTGGTGGTGGCTACGTATGTGCAAGGAGGGGTTGTGTGTGGCATTGCCAAGGTGGTCACTACCGTGACCTTAAAAACAGGGGCTGAGAGGTGGCTGGGCAGTGAGCCATGTGTGGAGGGTGGGTGCTTCGTGGTGCTGGCTGGCCGTGTATGTGAAGATAAAGAGTGTGTTGGCCTTGTAGTGTGGCGGAGCATGGTGAGAGAGAGAGAGAGAGAGAGAGAGAGAGAGAGAGAGTGTGTGTGTGTGTGTGGAGGCCGATTAATGGAGGAGGGGAAAATGGGAGGTGATCTGCCGTGAGGGGTGTTGGGGGCCTTTAATGGGTGGTATTGTGGCTTATGGAGCAGTGGGGGCATGGGTGATGGAAATGGGCTAATTGGCGTTATTTTTGCAATTCTGCTGGGTCATGGTGGAGGGAAAAATTGATGTTGGACTGTGGTTGTTGCTGCCGTGAAAAGTAGGTGGTTGACGGTTGCTAGAACAGAGGGGCCAAGGGCTCACAGAGATGATGTCGTGAATGGTTTTTGGCGGAGCAGTGGTGCACGGAAGAGCTGCACTGGTTCTGACGTGGCTAAGGAGATCAGGAAGGGAGATGGAGAGGGGTGGTCGTGGTGGCGCTGGGAGGTCACAGTGGCGTTGGGACTTGCGAACAGAGGAGGACGAGAGAAAGGGATCTTGGGCTGGACGCAAAGGAGCAGAAGACTTCGGTGGAGGGGCTGGTGGCAGCCTTGCTGTCGTGGGTTGCTACGTCGGCAGCTTGCAGTGGTGCATCTAAACAAATAATATTTAACATAAAATAAAATATTAAATATTAAATAATATTCCTAAAGAAATATGCTTTGCTAAAACTATATTATTTTCGGAGCTCCAAAAATATAAAAAAAACTTACTTTAAAAATTAGGCTTGGTCCAATAACACTAAAAATATCTCATTTAAAATAATTTTGGACATTCAACATATTTCAAGGGTTTTAAAATACTCGGCTCTCTTTAAAAATTATCTGCTAAATTTAAAACATAAATTGGAGATTTAAAACGCGAAAGCGAGATTCGTGATCAATCGAGAGAGAAAGGAGTGGTTGGTCACATTAGAGTACCAGAACAATGGTGGACCGAGAACCTTAAAGACAAGTTGAACTGTAGACAAGAACGCATAGGAGCAGAAAATGAGCAACAAAAAATATAAAGGTGTCGAGGTACCTAAACACACCGAAGTAGACCATAAAGGAAACACATTTTGTCGAGCGAGAAACTGATGCTAGGTAAAGAGTTTGGATGCCTTCTTCCAAATAGAAGCCAAAGATGTGAGGTTTCATGATCAATACGACGAAGAAAAAAATTCCTTAGAAATAACAGGCCAAAGATTGGATTTGGAATTGAAAAGAAACAATAAAGGGTTCTTCCATGATGGAAAGAAAGAGGGAGGGGGATGACCCTTTTGGGCTGAAAATAAAAGACGTAGATAAGTTCTTTGAGGAAGACACATGTAGAAGGTACTGGAAGATCTGGAGAGGGAAGATACGGAGATGCACAAAGACATCTGCAGCAAACCTGAAATGTTATGCCTTCGTTAGAAGGAAATCTTCTTGGGATAGTGAGAGGGGATTCTGTCCGAAGAAAATCTAAAAATGCCATGACTTTGGGAAATGCAATGTCTGGGATGGCCATGTCGAGGCCATCCCATGCAGGCGATGTAATAGATAACCAAAGATACGCGTGGAGATTTGCTGGCCAATTTGCTAGTTCTTGCCAACGCTCAGATGGAAGGAAGAAGGGCTTTCCTTAGATATTGACAGAATCCTAATTTGCACAAAATCAGCTATAGACAGACACCATGATTTTAGGAATTAGTCATTGATTTGTAAATATCAATTATTTCCATACATTTATTTGTTTCCATATTTAGCTTAGCTCCATGTATCTATTTAATTGTCAATCCTTTCATTGTAAAAATCCATTTCTGAAAATAAAAAGTGTCTCTGTTTTACAATCTTAACATGGTATTAGCCTAAACACGATTCCCACCCGAGCCCTTTATGGCTTCTTCTTCCAACGTCCCCTCTCCATATCATCTTCATCCCTCTGATTCTCCGAGAGTCGCAATGGAATCAAACAAAGGACATGATCCTTACTTGAATTCTGAACTCTATCAGCCCATCTCTTGCAAACTCTCTTGAATATCACACAGATCCACGCGAAGTCTAGATCGACCTCTAATCTCGCTTCTGTCATGACAATAATGCCCATCTTTATCACCTCAAGCATGAGCTTTCCTCCCTACAACAAAATACCCATTCTATTCATGAGTATTACAACCAGATTAAACAAATTTGGGATGAATTCAGTCATCTACAAACTAGCAATGATCTCAAAGATTTACAATAAGAAGCAGATGATGAACAGGTTTTTCAATTCCTTCTTGTTGGCCTCAATGTCTCTTTTTCCTAACTCAGATCCCAAATCCTAGCCATGGAACCCCTTCCCCCCATTACCAAAGTTTTTTCTATTCTATTTCAGGAAGAGCAACAACGCCTCCTCCACGTGCGGCTAACACCAACAGACTCCCTAGCCTTCGCAGCTCACTCTGGCAGCTCCACCAGTCACTCAAAAATCCCTCTCCCGATGCACGGAATGTGGCAAGATTGGCCATCTTTGCAACCGTTGCTGGCGGCTCATTAATACCCACCCGGCCGTGAGCCTCGCCCTAGTCAACATCCTTCTCTTCTCGGCAAACCACCGTCTGGGGTGGCATCGGTAGCCCATCAAGCTTTGCTTTCCTCTGATTCATCGCCGGTACCAAGACTGTGGCCGGATCTCTACCAGAAGTTACTGGGCCTCCTCACTCCGACCTCTTCCTCGACTAATTTTGTAGGTAACGCCACTTCCTCTCCTCCCTATTTTGATAGCCACTGTGAATGGGTTGTGGACAGCGGCGCCAACGCCCACATATGCCACGACCGAAATGCTTTTTACGATTTGAGGAAGCCCTCTTCTCTGGAATCCATAAAACTCCCTAATGGCCATAGTCTCTCTATTGAGGGTGTCAGCACATGTACTTTGTCCTCAACCCTAACTCCTTAAAATGTTTATTTTACCCCTCACTTTCATTTTAATTTATTATCTGTCCCTCAGCTTACTAATACCACCTCTTGTCTTGTTTCTTTTTCTTCCACAAATTTTTATTTCCAGGACCCACACTCGACGAGGCTGATTGGAGTGGGTGAGTTCTGCAATGGGCTTTATGTGTACCGACCCAACACCGTTATGGCCTTCTCTGTGCAATCTACTGTTACTAAAAATTTCTGGCACCAACGCCTAGGTCATCCTTCCCGTCTTCTTATTCCTTAGTTTTTTAATAATTCCTATGCCATTTTTGATTGTGATGTTTGTGCTCGTTCTAAGCACACAAGATTGCATTTTTCTTCTACTGCTAATAAAAGTTCCTTTGCTTTCAATCGAGTTTTTTAAGATATTTGGAGCGGTTATCAAACTCCTTCAATTTGTGGTGCTCATTATTTTCTTACTATTGTTGATGATTTTTCCCGCACTACTTGGATCTATCTCATGCATTATAAATTTGAGGCTTATACAAATCTCATGCATTTTTTTGCCCTCATCCAAAATCAGTTCAACACCATGATTAAAATAATTCGAACTGATAATAGACAAAATTTCTCTCGTATAAATTTCAAACCTATCTTCATAATTATGGTATTATTCATGAACGTATTTATGTTGAAACTCCACAACAAAATGGCATTGCGAAACGTAAACATCGGCACCTACTGAATATTGCTCGCTATCTTCGTTTTCAAGCTCACTTACCTTTAAAATTTTGGGATGAATGTGTACTCATTGCTACATATCTCATAAATCGCACACCAAGTCGCATTCTTCAAAATAAATCTCATTTTGAACTACTCTTCAACACCATGCCCAACTATGATCATCTTCGTGGGTTCGGGTGTCTTTGTTATGCCCAAACCCTTCGTGCTTCTCATGATAGATTTTCTTCTTGTGCCTCAAAATGTATCTTTCTTGGCTACCCTAACACTCATAAAGCATACAAGCTTTATAATCTCGACACTCAAGCCATTTTATATTCTTGCGATGTCACCTTCCATAAACACCAATTTTCATTTTAGGAAATTCCCAATCTTTCAGACACATCTCTTCCATTCTTCCTCTCCCCGTTCTTGAGCCTATCTTACCATCCACTACTTCCACTATTTCCATTAGTTCCTTTGATCCCTTCTCTCCTCCCCCCTTCTCTATCCCCGTCACACAACCACTCGACCAGCTTATCTCCAAGATTATGTCTCTTTGACCCTACACACGGAGCCCACGATATCCTCACCTACTACACAGACCTCAGGTACTACTCACCCTTTATCTGTTTTTCTTTCCTATTCTCATTTTTCATCTTCTCACTTTAATTTTTTACATGCTCTTACTACTTCTGTTAAACCTTCTTTGCTATTCTGATGCTTTTGGCCATTCCCATTGGCGCGAAGCTATATCTACTAAACTCCGTGCTCTTGAAGCCAATTCCACTTGGACACTTGTGCCACTCCCTCCTGGTAAGTAACCCATTGTTTGCAAATGGATATTCAAAACTAAGCTCAAGGCAGATGGTTCCATTGAAAGATATAAAGCTCGGCTGGTAGCCAAACGCTATACTTAAGTTGAAGGCCTAGACTATCATGAGACTTTTGCTCTCGTTGCCAAAATGACTACTGTTTGGTGTTTATTGGTTGTCGCTGCTACCCAGCAATGGATTATTCATCAATTTGACGTCAACAATGCCTTCCTACATGGCGATCTTGACGAGGAAGTCTACATAACACCACCTCTCGGTTATTGTCTCAAAGGGTCAAATCCCTCTATGACCTCAAACAAGCATCCCACAACTGGTTTTTTAAACTAATTGTTGTGCTTCTTGATGCAGGTTTTACCCAATCTCAAGCGAAGCACTCTATATTCACCTTGCTCACTTCCACAAGTATTAACATTATTCTTGTCTATGTTGATGACATTCTGGTTGCTGGTAATGATATCTCTCAAATTAAGTTTTTCAAAGAAATTCTCTCCACGCACTTCAAAACCAAAAACCTCTATTCCCTCAAATATTTTCTTGGTTTCGAAGTTGCTCGTTCACAAAAGGGTATCTTCCTCAATCAGCGAAAATATGCTCTTGACATTCTAAATGATAGTGGATTGCTCATTTTCCCATGGAACAAAACTTGAAGCTTACTAATCAAGATGGCACACTTCTTCTTGATCCTAGTGCATATCGACGCCTAGTTGGATGCCTCATCTACCTCACCATCACTCGTCCCAACATCGTCTTTGTAGTGAACATCCTCAATCAGTTTATGCATGCCCCTCCTGCTCCTCACATGCAAGCAGCCACTCGTGTTCTTCGCTACATCAAAGGAAGTCCTGGACAAGACATTTTCTTCTCCTCCTCTAGCAGTTTACATGTTACTGTCTACACTGATTCGGGTTGGGCCAGCTGTCCCACTACTCATCACTCCACCACAGGATACTTCATCCAGCTCGACACGAGTCCTATTTCCTGGTGGACAAAAAAACAGACGACAGTGGCTTGCTCATCTGCTAAAGCCGAATATCACGCCATGGCCGTCACCACTTGTGAGCTTACCTAGCTGAAACAGCTCCTCATTGATCTTGGCATCTCTCATTCTGAGCCTTTCAGCTTACATTGTGACAATCAATCTGCTCTCCACATTGCTCACAATCTAGTGTTTCATGAACGCACCAAACATATTGAGATTGACTGTCAAATTATTTGAGATAAGATCCAGTCCGATCTCCTTATAGCTGTGCTCACTTCTTCCCATGAGCAAGTTGCCGACATCTTCACTAAAGCCTTAGGACGAGAACTTTTTCACCATTTCTCACACAAGTTGGGCATTACGGATCTCCATGCACGAACTTGAGTGGGAGTATTGACAGATTCCTAATTTGCACAAAATCAGCTATTGACAGACACCATGATTTTAGGAATTAGTCATTGATTTGTAAATATCAATTCTTTCCATACATTTATTTGTTTCCATACTTAGCTTAGCTCCATGTATCTATTTAATTGTCAATCCTTTCATTGTAAAAATCAAGTTCAGAAAATGAAAAGTGTCTCTGTTTTACAATCTTAACATTAGGCGTGATTTCTCGGGACCTTCGATCCTTAACCATCTAAGAACAACGGGTAATTACCGAAAGGGTAATCGAATAAGCTGAAGCTAGACTGTCACACATTGGAGGATATTTTCATCCATTCAAATGTCTAAGAAAAAAGTTCAAACTCGCTCTTTATCTATAGTGAATAGATATATACAGACACATAGATATTATCTGTTCAAAATATTGATTTTACAGGAAATTTCGTTCAAATTTACATGGCTCGAGGGATTCTCCCATTTCACAAGTTCTTTTATTTCTTTCTCGATCTCCATTGTCTCTCTCATCAAACTACCGATGCAAAAGCCCAGGCCACTCAGACACAGAACTATTTGGCTCTTAAGCTTCTTCTCACATTCGTTTGCATAAATCTTGTCAGTTTCTTCATTCAAGTGTTGAAGGAAAGAACTGAGAATGCTGTCAACCTCTTCTTCATCTGTACACAGCAGCCTCAGTGCATTTGCATTTGCTGATTTTCCCAACTCAGCGTCATGAGACACGATTTTCTTTTGCAACTCTTTTTCCAGTGCTGCGAGGGACTGGATTGAAGTCAACTTTTTCAGGCATTTCAATGAAGACCCAACCTTTTTCTTGAATAGCTGTAAATCATCATCTATGCTTTCCCAGAGCTCCTTAATATCAACTCCAAATATCTTCGGTACTTGTGAGAGGAATTCTATTTGATAGGCCACGATGGTTAGGAGGTCCATCATCTTTGACAAAGATGCAAGGAGCTTACCATAGCAAGAACCATGAAAAGGCAAGAACCAGAAATTAGGCTCCAATTCTGCCTCTGCAATGAACTTTTCTAATTGCTTGACATTGGTTTTCAGCTTGTTCTGCTTCTCTCTAAGTGCCAGAAAAGTTGAACCTCGCATGTTCTTCTGGCTATGACAGGGAATCAAGTTGCTGAACCAATCTTGAAGTGCCTCCAAGCTCCCTGAAAGTTCAGATTTTGCCAGAGTTGCTGCTCTTGCTGGATTCAAGAGAATCTCTACAACGAGGAAACAAATTAACCCAATGCATGCCTCTGTGATTCTGGCTATGGCAAATTCACTTGGGCGGCCATAATTTTTCCTACCTAAGATTAATAATGCCCCTATAACTGCTGAAATTCCACCGCCTTGGCCATACATTCTGCTATGCATTAGAAAACTGGTGAAAACAATCCAAGGTATAAGTGGTAAGAGCCTTAAATTCTCGAATCTTTGGAAAATATAGCTACATAGGATTCCATAGACTGATCCCATAGCTGTGCCTTGTGCTCGAGCATTTGAAACAGCAAATGTGGGCTGTCTTCCTGTTGCTAAACTGATGGCAATAGTGAGACCCGACCAATATCCATTTTCTTTGTCGTACATCAAGCCGAACAAAACAGCAAAACCAAGAGAAAGCGAACACTTGAAAGCAAAAACCAAACTCTGGCTGGTCGGTAACATGTCAAGAATTGTCCAGGTCCTTTTGAAACTAAGCATTAATGCTTGCTTTTCTAAATCGGTGGATTCTTCAGTGTCAGGGATTTGAGCATTGGTCGAGCCATGGAGGAGTCCCGCACAGTACAGGAAGAAGAGAATTGGCAACTCTTCTTGGGTTATGGGATTGCTTTGGAACTTCCAGAGGTACTTGTCTAAATGTTCTTGCATTTTCTCCGTAGCTGTCGTTGAGTCCAAAGGGACAGAACCCTTTGCTTGCTCGAATTTTTGGCCTAATTGTACTTTCAAACATCCTAAAACTTCTCTGAGCTCTTCATTCATCATGCTGTCGGTGTCGGTACTGTTAGCTAAGGCCATTTCCATCCCTCTTATAGGAATTTCCATGAGCTGCAACTTTTCTACTGGGTCAATGCAACTGCGTTTTAAGAATTTCCTATGAGGTCTTTCCCATAACACGCCTTCCTGTTCACAAGGAAATAAATGATTTCTAGAAATTAATAATTGAAATGCTTCCATCTGAGATGCATGCTTCCTATGAAAATTGGCTTACCTTATTGTCTTGGATTCTTTGAAGTAGCTTGGCTCCTGTTTTAGAAAGGAACTTGGCTTGAGAAATGATCAGGTCAAGCATAGCTGCGTTGTTTTGGGCAAAGAAGGCGTCCAACAAGTTTTTTAACCTCTCCAAACCATTTTCAGCATATAACAGCCTTGTTTTCCTTTCCTGTCATAAAAAATATATATATATATATATATTAGGAACTAAATTGATATATATATATATATATATATATATATTGTTAATACTTTGATTTATACTATTCTTAAATATTTTGTTGGAACTCCCTCTAACATTACTAATCGTATTAACAATTATTTAAATAATTTGATATGCCGCGTAAAATATCTGATTATAGATGGTATCAAGATATTTCTATCTCTAGAGTCATGCTTGGGGACGATAGCCATAAGTCCTACTGAAAAGAAAAATTTATAGGTCATGTAAATCAGGATCACATTCCCTCTATATTGTAGACCCGACAATATTAATTGATTTATAAGAAAACTTAATTTTAAACTTTTTTAATAATTTAAATCTTGTTGTGCCAACTATATAAAGATTGTATTTCACATATTATTTGCAAGTAAAAATAACAATAAAAAACAGTAAAAGAGAATTCACATATTCCCGAGTATATATTATTATAAAGTGCATGAATTATTGAAGAGACGAACAAGATCTAAAAAGCCCGTATCAAAGATATATAGGCTGCAAGCCCTTATAAGATGCTTTCATGCTCTCTGTTTTTTTTTTTTTTTTTAAAGCTCAAAAGAATCTGTAACATGAGCTTTTGTTCATGCGCTTGTTGTTTAGCTTAATATACACAACCGACAGCTATTGTCGGTGGGCCCAGAATCCCAGCTTATATGGCAGCAAGAGAATGGGTGACATATCAATTTCCACGAACCCCATGGTCAACCTGCACTGTTTGACTTAAAAAATAAAAGCCATCCATTTTTCTTTTGGCTAGGTACGTAGTATTTTAGTATTTGTTCTCTTACTGGGCATCTATACTATGATCCGATTTTGGACATGTTGATCAGAAAGGGATCATGATAACCTGTTTGTTGTATTTGGACCAATATATAATCAGCCTTATGAGTTTCAGAATCCCATTCGCATGCATGCTTTTGTTCTCAACATTGCTGCCAAACTATCTGGATAAATGAATCTCGGAACCTAGCTAGCTGCTTAATCTACATGAATGGTTGGTTTAACTCTCAATTTCAAGACCAATTCAAATTACTTTTATAAAGTCTAAAAAAAATTGAATTATATCACCTGCTGGTATAATTAACTGTGAATTGGGTTCCTTACTTCCTGGGTTGCGTCAGCTGTTTCGGTCATCTTACGATGGAACCAAGCCAGGGATCTCCTCTTTAGAAAATATTTCCACAAAATGGTAAACTAACCCAAATATAATAACAACAAAGGTAAAACCCTTTAATCAAACATTGGAATATGTTTAGGCTGATGTTTAGCATTTATATATCTCATATATATGTATGATTCTATAAACATAATTTGATGAATCCTTCTTCGGTTTTTTCACTGGCAAGAAAAAAGAAATTACCACGAAGTAGGCTAGGTGGGGATAGGGAAACAGCATCGCCAGGACGGAAGCCAAGGCTCCAAGTGCAGTACTCGACGCGACATGAACCGGGTGCATGAAAGATCCAGTTTGTGCTCCATGAACGACAGCACCTACGTACACAATCACAATCTGCCCAAATGCGATCCGCTTAGAGATCAAGGGTGTCGACTCGGGCACTGCCACCAAAAATGCATTGATCGCCACAGCCAACGCCGCTAGCCCGTTGGTGAACCGAGCAGGTCCGACTATCCGCAGGCTGAGTACAGAGAGGATCAAAACCTGAACAGTAGCGAAGAGAGAATGCCAAAAACCTCGGAGAGCATCCCCGAGCGTTGCGTCCGACACGATTAGGATGGTTGTTACGTAGGAAAAGGCAGGATATGTAAGTAAGTGCCTAAGAGGTGCTGGGCCATACAGGGTGGTGCAGGCCACTATGGTGCATGCTAGAATGGTCCTTAACGCCGAGCCAAGGCGCACACGCCACAACGCTTGTGTTCGGTCCCTTCTCGGCGCTGCTGCCGGTGGCATTTTCCGATATGTAAGTTCAATTTGCAGTGCCGTATATGGGGTGCTCTTATAGGCAGGCTTGATCGATCCTAAGAGCTGGGAGGTAAGGAGCTTGCTTTGCAAAAGAAGAGGACAAACACGTGTCAGGTTCGGCTGTTTGAGATTGTGGGTTCGGCGAAACACATGTACAACATCTGTGTGATCGCATGGAATATCAAGTCTGTTTACGGATGACGTAATTTATAGTGTGTTACGAACCTTTAACGTAACGTCCAACGGTATTTAGACAGGATAGCGTGATTAATACGTGTTAGTGGGATAGACATTCTAAGCAGGGGGCTCAACAAGGAAAGACACCTAGTTTATGGGGACTAGAACAGTTTTTTTTTTTTTTTTTTTTTTTTTAAAAAAGAGGAAGACAGATAAAGTAAATTGTACAACATTTATAAAAAAATTTAAGTTGTATTAAAATTTGCACCGACGATAGTAAATATTGTCTAACTTATTTTCTGTATTTATCTTTCGTTTTTAAGATTCTCAAATTTGAGCAGAAATAGGGATCTCAATCCGGTTTGGTTTGATGACTTAATCCGATAAAAATTCGTTGCGATCTTTTGATGGATTTTTCAATAAGATTTCCGACCTAACCCTTTAATTAAGATTTACTACATATTATATTAAATCCTTATATAACCGTCGTACTGTATCTTTGATTTTTTTCTTAACAAAATCATCTACAGCTTTATTGACGTAAACACGTTGTCAAATTATATAAACCTTGTATCGTGTGTCATTGATTTTACCTTTTTATTTTATTTTCTCTCTAGTGTTCCAACCATCAGCTATTCATGTTTTGAAATTAATCATTAATGATTTATATGGCCCGAGAAAAAAATAAAGTTAAAAATAGCATGAACATGCGGCCGTCTCCCTAATAGGGAATAATTAACCAAAATTAATTGAATAAAACTCGAGGACCGATCGAGGTATTATGTTGGACCACTTACCCCTTTTAATTTCTCATTCTGAATGTGACCAATGATGCAATAGACAGGCAGTTAAAAGCATGAACATCCTCATGATGTAATTAGCCTTGGACCATTTATTTTATTTTATTTTCTTAAAAAAGAATTAAAGCTTCAAATGTCTTTTAAGGGAATTAATTTGATCATTGACTCCCTCTCTTTTGTCGTTTTGTTTTTGTAAGTTGATAGAGAGTTCTCAATAATTGCTTCTTTCTTATTTTTATTTTTTTAAAATATCACAAACATCCAAAATCTTAGGAACTGCATTATTTATATCCAAAGAAAATAATATTCTGATTTGCAGCCTAAACTTTCAGAAGAGTCCCGCCAAAAGTAGTCCGCTCAAAGTTACCGCCCCGTCATTTTTAAGATTTTTTTTTTATCATTTTTTTTTTTACATTTTGTTAATATATTTAAATATTTTTAACAAAATAAAAAAAATACATCAATACAATTAAAATCACTTCCTTAATCACTAAGTAAAAATAATAATAATAATTTAGCAAACAGCCAAATGGAGCGGTACAAATGGGGCGACAGACTAGTCTTTTTCATTCCAGAAAAACTTGGCTCTCCTGATCTCGCAATATGAATAGTAGACTGTTACATGCACAAAAAAAAAATATAAAAATAATCCTATAAACTGATGTGGTTTCATTTAATCCATTCAATCTGCTTTATAATAAAAGTAATTTTATAATCTGACGAATTACATCAAGTCATATCAATTTATAAGATTACTTTTATATAATCACTTTATAGTTAGAATATGAGATTAGAATATTTCCCATATGAATAAGAATCATCCATCAAGTACGGGATTTTTGCACCACCCCAATTATGTCGTAGTTGGCAGAAGAATTCCCAGCCACTATATATGATCTAGAATCAAATTCCACTCCCTTTTCTAGGAAATTACACACTTGCTAAGGGTGGAAAGGAGAACAGACAAAACAGAAAGAAAACAAGTGAACCAAAACCTCCTCAAGTTGCTAACCAATGCTAATTGCTCACCATATAATATGCTGATCAGCAACTAGCTAGGTACGCCTAATAAAATTAGCATGAGCGAGGAAGGATGGTCGGTCAATCATGTTCTTAACAAAGTCCCTAACACTTTGAATATAACATCTGCTTAATATTATTAACGTGATAGATATTTATATATTTGTCATATCAATTTTTATAAATTATATGAGCGGTGACATGATGCGTTAGCAATATGTCAATTGATATACATAATAAAAAAAAAGAAATCAATCAATCATTTCATATAATGACGATATGTTCAAAGGAAATCGAAAGAAAATGCATAGTAAAAATTAAGATAATGTCGGATTATAAATACAAATTTTAAAACTTCACGGTCACATCGGAACTAATCCAAATCATGAAAAGAAAAAACTAATCAAAGAATCACATCATGTTGAAATTAAATAAAAGGAAGAAAGTATATGAAAGAGGGAGTATCTTTATGTTGAAGGACAATCTCACTATGTTCTACTTCATAAACATTTGCTTTAAAATCCATACCTGCATAAATTATAATGCATGCATGGCGCCCATTGGTTTGGGATTTATAAACATGTAATTGGCTGGTGGATAGGGAAAGGGATAGGGATAGGGATATTCTGCATTGAATCAAGGTGAGTAGTACTGTTACAGGAATTCAGTAATTAACATAACATGATTGGGTACCCCACAAACATAAGATAAATTTGTTCAGCAGGAATGGATGGTGGATGGAGCTCCCTCTACCCGAGGGTGAGGGGCGCTAATTGTGGCTGAGTGGCGCTAACCAGAATGTCTGCAGGGTGCATGGTTTGCTGACTTGGTCTCTTCCAAGCCATTCATTTTATTCTAACATTAAATGTAAGGAGACTGCGGGAATGATCGAGTAAATAGGCTTATTAATAAGCTTGTAATTTAGTGGAATTTTTTTTTTTCAAATGGAAAAATGTACTTTGAGATTTATTGAGATTTAATCAATTTGGATGTAAAGTTATGAATAATTATTAGATAGTTTTGAAATCCGGAGATATAGTAATCTCAATATATCCTATTACAAGATGACACGCCATTAAGAATTGAGAAATGTTATAGATTGTTGTATTATTAAAATTATTTACACAAGTACTAATTTTTAAGCCACGTCAATCGGATGTATAGTCTACGAGTAATAAATTACTCACAATGAAAATAACTTTACAATCTAACATACCATATCAAACCAAGTTAAATTATAAGTTTATTTTTTTATAAAATATCTTTGTAACTAAAACAAGATAAAGATTGAGTAGAATGTTGAGAAAATCAAGTCTTGGAGACTGCAGCTCTCGGCAGTGATGGTGGGTCCCTTCGCCATCGGGAACCTCCACAAAGTCCCACCGACGTCGTTGGGCGTCTCCATCCCGTACTATTCTTCCATTTGCGAGCACTTATAGTGAAACTAACAGAGATACTGGAAGTGACGAAGCCGTTAAAAAACACCGACATGAAAAGCAGAAAGGTTTGCATAAACGAAATCCAGAAGAGAAGGCTAAGCAGCTTCAGGATTACTTTAAGCAGAAGAAGCTTGAAGATGCAAATCAAGGTCCGTTCTTTGGGCTCGGCACTTAGAAACAAGCTCTAGCCTCTCGCCAATTATCGTAGTCACATCAATAGAGGTAAGGATATCAGGTACGCGCTGAATCTCTACTTTCTCTTAGATTGCTCGTCTCTCTGTTCACTTTTGTCATTTCCATCACTCCCTCTGATGGCTGTTACTGCCGATGATCTCGTTGTAGCCACCCCCACAGTTGGCGCCGCCTCCCGTGCTAGAGAAGAAGGTGTTTTGCCCTCTGATGCACTGCTCTTCCCACCACTTTTCTCTCTTTGGAAAGACAGGAAAGCAACACGGTTCATCGTGCAAAAAACCCATAAAAAGCTTCAATCTTTCCCATCCTTTCCCTCGAGTTTACTCAGCAACCAAACAACACTTCAAAAAAAAAAAAGGATTTCTTTTTTCGCTCTGCTAGGGTTTTGGTACCGCCGTTGCTGCGTTTATGTTTTGCAGCCTCTGCATGGTAGCCGTTGATGCCTTGCCAGACTCGGCAGGCCATCAACAGTCATTCTCTGAACTGGTCTCCGCGGTTCCGCAACCACTTCCTGAGATGGACGTTGCTTTTCCTCTGCCGAAGTTGATCGATAAGGAGCTCTGCTTCCTTTTTCTGTGAAAGAGTTGGATCACACTACCCGACCTTTTAGATTCTCATTAGTCTTGGAATTCTTGCGACAGAGGCCTTCTCTAGATGCCATTCGTGGCTTCATCCGAAGTCGGTAGGGATTGGCTAGTGCTCTTGTGGTGTCATCGATGCAAAAGCCAAGAAACGTATTTGTCCGAATGTCCAATGAAGCAAACTTCCATAAAGATCTCTCCAGAGAGTCATGTGACGTTAATGATGTTCCCTACCGACAGTTTGCATGGATGCCAGATTTTGATGAAGAAAGTGAACCAGCATGCGTTCCTGTATGGGTCTTTTTGCCTGGTCTTCCTGATGGGCACCAAAATGGACCTAGTCTTAAAGATCTTTTGCAAGTTTCAGATGGATCAATTACAAGCTCAAGAGCCAAGAAAATCAATGAGGCAATACAAAGATTGGCACAATCCACTTGGGATGAAGCTAGCAAGACTCCAACACTCAAGATGGACTTGAAGGATGAAAATCTAGTTTTGATTCATTTGATAAGTTAAGGAAGATGGCAACAACATGACTTAAAGGCTTTGGGCCCTTAAAGGCTTTTAACTTATTTAATTCATTTAAATGACTTATTTGATTAGTTTAGAATTGTTGGGTTTAATTATGAGAAGGACTTAAGGGGTGCCTATTCAATGGCATGTTGAGAAATTTATTATTTTATTGAACAAAGGTTTCAAGAAGTATTGTAGCGAACTAGAGTTTCAAAAGTACTATAGCCGAGTTACTGTAGCCGTGACACTATTCACTCAGGAGTATTTTTGGAAGATGGGGCTTTATTTTGGTTAGGGTTTTAATTAGGTTTTGGTTTAAATACTCTTTGTAGTCTCATTTTAATTAGTTTATGAAATTTGCTGAATTTATTCATTGTGAGTTGAGTTTATCTCCTCTTGTTCTTGATTAAACTTTTGAATTTATCAACGGTAAATCACAACTTTTGTGGCGTTCCTCCTTGTAATCTGGGTTCTTGAGACGGGTTCTTCAACGGGTCTAGATTTTAATATAATCAGGTTCTTGAAACGAGTTCTCAATGGGTCTAGGTTCTCCATCCATTGACTTGAGTTTGATTTTCTTGGAGAGTTTTCAAATTGATTATGGGTTCAAGGGATTTCATTCCCGCAGGTTCATATCATTTGGTATTCAGAGTCAGGTTTCCAATCAGGTCTGATTCTATTTTTTAATTCTTGCATCTTTAAATTTAATTCTAGGGCTTCATTGTTCTAGAGTTGCCAAAAAAAATGGAAACAAAAAGTAGGCTGCCGAAATTTTTAGAGTTTTTGGTTTGGCTGAAATTTGCATCACTTGGGGTTTCAAAATTCTAGGGTTTCTTGCATCTCTAAGTTTTTCAATTGCTTAGAGTGCCGTTCCATTGTTTCTCTTCTACTTCATTGTCAATTCTTGTGTGCCTGAGTTCAATTGCTTGATTTTCACAATTGAATATTGCTGTTTGTGATTGAATCAGAGAAAAGAAGATAAAAGAAAAGAAAAGAAAAGAAAGGAAAGGAAAAGAAAAGAATAGAAAAGAAAAGAAAGAAAAAAAAAGAAGAAATGAAAATACGAAAAAAAAGAAGAAGAAAAGAAAGGGTAGCATATTCAAAGGTTGTTACATAGTTACAACTAAGAGAAAGAAAGACATTTGTTGATTGAACTTTATCATCAAATGGGCTGAATACATCTTTCTAGTTGGTATCTTGTTTTATAATTACTCTTTCCCTCGTATAAATTCATTGAGTCTCGTGTCATTTTATTCCTTCATTGTTCTTGTTCTTGTTTCTTGGATCTATATTACTGGTTGGAATATAAAATAAGGTTGTATTGTCTTGATTTAATTTAACTAGTTCTTAAAGAACTTGAGCGGGAAAACTCTTGAGGTAAAATGCAAGAGAGTGTGAGACTATTATCGGAAAAAAGCCAATTATGAGTTAAACACGAGTGGAGTGCCATTATTTGAGTATAAACACGTAAGGGAGTGTGTGAGGTTTTTACCACTAACATTCTTTTTGTGCAGCATATTACGATATCTCATAAGAGTGACTCATCACCAAAGGGGATGATGGCAGATAACTCATCCTTTGTGTTGCAAGCCATGCAACAACAGTTTGAGCAGTTGAACTTGGTGTTGGGTGAAGTGAGGGATATGATGGATTATCAAGATGCGGTAATTAGAAATCTACAGGACAGAAGAGATAGGAGGCGACATGAGTCTAGTGTTGAAAGTGGGTATGAGAATGAAGAGTGTGGTGATTCTCTTGTTGCCAAGCGTGCACTTAATACACAAATTAAGATGGATAGAGCAGCAAAGCGAGAACATTTTTCATACTAGATGCCACATCAACAACAATGTATGTAGTATGATCATTGATGTGAGGAGTTGTATAAATTTGGCTAGCACTACTTTAGTTGAGAAATTAAATTTACCTACCTTGAAACACCCTAGACCATACAAGTTGTAGCGATTGGGTGATCTTGTGGAGGATAGGGTAAATAAGCAAGTGCTAGTTTCTTTTTCAACTGTAAAATACCAGGATATGGTCCTTTGTGATGTAGTGCCTATGCATGCTGGCCATATTTTATTGAAGAAACCGTGGCAGTATGATAGGAATGTGATCCATGATGGGTTAAGGAACATGTATAGTTTTGAAAATGATGGAAAAAAAATCAAACTTGCTCCTTTAACTCCAACACAGGCCCATGGGGACCGATTGAAACTGAAAAGTGAGGTTGCTCAAAAAAGAAAGAGTGAAAATGAGAGTGATAAAAAAAGAAAGAGTGAAAGTGAGAGTGATAAAAAAAGAAAGAGTGAAAAAGAGATTGAGGTAAAAAGTAAGAGTGAAAGTGAGATTGAGCTAAAAAGTAATAGTGAATGTGAGATTGAGAAAAAGGGAAATAGTGAGGTCGAAATGGAAAAAGAGAGAAAAATGGGACTGAAAAAAGAAGAGGGTGAGACTGAGACCTCAAGAAAAAGAGAGAATGAGTTGAAAAATAATTGTGAGGTCGAGAGTACAAAAAAAGATGAAGAAAAAGAGAGTGACAAAAAAAAAAGAGTGAAAAGAAAAAAGAGTGTGAAAGGGAAAAAGAGAGTGAAAAAGAAAAAAATAGTGAAAAGAAAAGAGAGAGTGAAGAAAATGAGAGAAAAACAAAGAGAAAAATGAGTTTTTATGCTAAGGCTAGTTTTAATACTAACGAACTTGACGTATCTATACTTAGTATTGTTGTCTCTTTGTTGCAGGGATATGAGGTCGTGTTTCCTAGCGGTGTGTTTAGTGGATTGCCACCTATTAGGGAGATAGAACACTACATTGATTTTGTGCCAGGTGCGACAATGTCTAATCGACCTTTCTTTGAAGAACATAAGTCATTGACACACTTGAAGGGACAAAGTAAGTTGTTCACTAGAATGCATGCTAAGTGGGAGGACTGCATTGAGACTTTTCCTCGTGTAATCAAATACACACAAGGTAAGGAAAATTTTGTGGTTAATGCTTTACCAAGAAGGTATGTCCTTGTCTTCATTTTATATACAAAATTATTGAGATTTGAATATGATGAGGAATTGCATGTTAATGATGATGACTTTACTAGTGTGTATGGAGCGTGTGAGAAGGCGCCGTTTGGTAAGTGCTATAGACTAGATTTGTATTTGTTTAGAGATAATAAACTTTGTGAGCCTACTAGTGTTATGCGTGAGATGCAAGTGCATGGATGTGGTTTGTTAGGTCATTATGGTGTAAAAAGGATTTTAGATGTGTTGTATGAACGTTTGTGGGAATATCATTTGCCATTTATTGACTTGTTGCATAAACATTTGCGGGAGTATCATTTGCCTTTCATTGAGTTTGCATATAATTGGAGTGATTATTTGGTGTAAAGAAGATTTCAGACGTGTCACATGAACATTTGTGGGAGTATCATTTGCCATGCATTGACTTGTTGCATGAACGTTTGCGGGACTATCATTTGCCTTTCATTGAGTTTGCATATAATTTGGGTGGTCATTTTGATGTCAAGAAAACTTTAAACATTTTGCATGAACATTTCTTTTGGTTTAAGATGAAGAGAGATGTCAATCGCATTTGTGGCAGGTGCATTATATGTAGAAATGTCAAATTTAAGGTTTTGCCACATGGGTTGTATACACCCTTACTCGTTCCTAGTGAGCCATGGGTAGACATATCTATGGACTTTGTTTTGGGGCTGCCTAGGACAAAAAGGGGTAGAGATTCTATTTTTGTGGTTGTGGATAGATTTAGTAAGATGATACATTTCATTCCATGCCATAAAACAGATGTTGCCATAAACATAGCTGACTTGTTTTTCAGGGAGATAGTGCGACTCCATGGTGTACTTAGGAGTATTGTTTCTGATAGAGATGTTAAATTCCTTAACTACTTTTGGAAGGTGTTGTGGGAGAAATTGGGTAGTACTGAGCTCTTATTTTCTACTACTTGTTATCTATTGACTGATGGTCAGACTGAAGAAGTTAATAGGACTTTTACTCAGCTTTTACCCACTGTTGTTAGTAAGAATTTAAAAACTTTGGAGGATTGTTTGTCATTTATAGGATTTGCATATATTAGGACCATGCATACTACTACTTCATATTCTCCGTTTAAAATTATTTATAGTTTTAATCTACTTACTCATTTACCTTTGATACTTTTGCTTGTTGATGATAGGAGTAGCTTGGATGGATATTTTCAAATTCTTGAGAAAATTAATGAAATGCATATAAAGTGGATCTTTCAGGTAAGTATCATGTTTCTGCTATTTTCAATGTTACTAATCCTTTTCCCTTTGATCCAAGTGGAGATTCAAGGTCGAATCCTTTTGAGGAGGGGGGGAATAATGGGCACCAATATGGATCTAGTCTTAAAGATCTTTTGTAAGTTTCAGATGTGTCAATTATAAGCTCAAGAGCCAAGAAGATCAAGGAGGCAATGCAAAAATTGGCACAATCCACTTGGGATGAAGCTAGCAAGACTCCAACACTCAAGATGGATTTCAAGGATGAAAATCCAGTTTTGATTCATTTGATAAGCTAAGGAAGAGGGCAATAACATGACTTAAAGGCTTTAGGCCCTTGAAGACTTTTAACTTGTTTAATTCATTTAAATGACTTATTTTATTAGTTTAGAATTATTGGGTTTAATTATGAGAAGGACTTAAGGGGGGGCCTATGTAAGGGCATGCTGGAAAATTTATTATTTTGTTGAACTATGGTTTCAAGAAGTACTGTAGCGAACTAGGGTTTCAAAAGTACTGTAGCCGAGTTACTGTAGCGTCGTACTGTAGCCGTGGCACTATTCACTCAGGGGTATTTTTGGAAGATGAGGCTTTATTTTGGCTAGGGTTTTAATTAGGTTTTGGTTTAAATACTCTTTGTAGCCTTATTTTAATTAGTTTATGAAATTTGATGAATTTATTCATTGTGAGCTGAGTTTATCTCCTCTTATTCTTGATTGAACTTTTGAACTTATCAAAGGTAAATCACAACTTTTGTGGCATTCCTCCTTGTAATCTGGGTTCTTGAGACGGGTTTTTCAATTGGTCTAGATTTTAATATAATCTAGGTTTTTGAAACGAGTTCTCAACGGGTCTAGGTTCTCCATCCATTGACTTGAGTTTGGTTTTCTTGGGGAGTTTTCAAATTGATTGTGGGTTCAAGGGATTTCATTCCCGTAGGTTCATATCACTTCCTCCTAATTTTTATCATATATCGATGTTGAAAACGCTTAAAGCATCGATTAGACGGTTTATCCGACGTGATAATCCAACTTTTTGTGCAATAAGAACGGATGTGGTAAGAGTTTGTCTTGGAATAGATGCATCAAAAGAGCCCATATCTTATTTTTGGATTAGTATTCCTAGAATGCCAAGGAGTAAAAGACAAGAGATTATTTACGAGACACTGCTGGCTTATTGTCGGACCTGTAGATCACAGGGACATAATGAAAGGACTTGCATAATGGGTAGAGACACCAAGAAGAATCAATCCAAAGGAGGGCATGTCTGGGTAAGAAAATCTGAGAAGCCGGTAGTGGAAGTTAAGGTTGAAGGAGGCACTCTTATCGTGGAGAATGCTGAGTAGCCGGTGTTGGGCATTGAGGGTCAGGGTGTTTTGCAGGAAGATGGTGGACTTATGGGAGAGGAGGAGGCCGTTGAACCTGATAAGGTGGTAGGGACGGGTCGCTTAGAGGCTTTTAAGGAAGATATTGATTTCCCTGTGCAACCTATTATATTGGTTCCACGCAACCTGCTTAATATGGAACCTTCGACGTCCAAATGAGATGGTGGTGGAGGTTCATCATCTTGTGTTGCGGGCTGTGATATGGAAGCAGCACCGTGTGTTACTTTGGAGGAGACCATACAGCTAGTGCCGGTTGAACAAAGTTCTGAGTATGTAGGCATGGTACCAATAGGTCAATCTTTGGCTGAGGGTTTTGTTGTTCAAAGCGAGAAGGAATTGACCAGGCACACTATGGAAGAAACTCAGTCTGACAATGAAGTTGATAGGGACATAATGCAGGTTGATATGCAAAAAGATTGCACAAATTCAGAAGCCCCAAAAGATTTTGCCGGTAAGGGAATGACGAGAAGCTCTACTAGGTCGGTAATACCCCCCTCCAAACTTAATTTATGATTAGTCATATTATTTTCTGGAATATAAGGGGAATTGGTACGTCCGAGTTGCATTTGAAAAATCTTATTAATACTTATAGACCTAATATCATTGCTCTTGTTGAACCTTTTATACTTGAGAAAAGAATTCCTAGTTTTTTTAGCAGGTTTAATTGCGATTCTTATTTTACTAATGAAGTGCATGAAGGTAAAATTTGGCTGTTGTGGAATTCGGCAGTTTCAGTGCAATGGTTGGCAGGTTCTAGTCAGTTTGTGACTATAAAGGTTGAGGAGCATGGTCATGCCTTCATCCTTACTGTTGTGTATGCCAAGTGTAATCGGGTTGGGAGGAAAGTTCTTTGGGAGGGTTTGGAGGCGATTGGTAGTGGTGATTTTCCGTGGGTTCTTTGTGGTGATTTTAATAATATTAAAGATAATTCAGAAAGAAGAGGTGGGCACCGTCACCAGTTTTATGCGATGGAGGAGTTTAACCTCTGCTTACAAAATTGTGGTTTGTTGGATATGAGTTTTAAAGGCCCGAGAATGACTTGGTGCAATGGCCAAGGTGGGTTGGCTCGGAGTTGGGCTAGGTTAGACAAATGCTTTATTGAATCTAATTTTTTAAATAGTTTTTCGAATGTCTATTATCATGTCTTGACTCGGTCCACTTCGGATCATTCTCCTATGGTGATTCAAATGGCAGAGGACTCTTTTAAATATGGCCCTAGTCCCTTTCGCTTTCAGTATATATGGACTGATTATACAGATTTTCTCAGCTTTGTGGAGAGGGTTTGGAAACAAGAGGGGATTGGCTTTGGGCGTCATAAATTATCCTCTAAATTGAAAAGGGTTAAGGTGGCCTTAAGGGAGTGGAATCAACATGTGTTTGGTAGAACTAATGTTATTACCAAAGATCTTGAACACCGTATTGAGAGTTTAGATAATAGTCTCCAAGTTTGTTTTAATGCTGAGGTCGACTATGATCTCATGATGTCTAAATTAGAGTTATCTACCTGGAAGAATAGAGAGGAGATGTGACTTTCGCATATGGCTAAGAAAAATTGGCAGAAAGATTGGGACCAAAATTCTAAATTTTTCCATGTTATTTTGAATCCTAAGAAGCATAAAAGGGTCAATGACATGTGTCTTGCTGATGGAACTATGTTACATTCTTTGCTTGAAATTCATCAGGCTTCTGTTGAGTACTTTTCAACAATTTTTGGGCCAAAATCGTAGACAAGATTTTCCATATTTGAGTGACTTAGTTTCTCTTGTGATCACTGAAGAGGAAGACCTCTCTGTGTAAAGATCCTTCGATGGATGAACTGAAAGATGCTCTCTTCAGTATCCCCATTGACAACAGTCATGGCCATGATGATTTTGGTTCTGGCTTCTTTATAGTGTGTTGGGATTATCTTAAGGTTGATTTATTGGAAGCCATTTCTGATTTTTTTTTTCCCCATACGAAGTCTTTTCCCAAGTTCTATACAGCTTCTTACATTGTTTTGATTCCAAAGGTTGAAAAGCCTACTGGTTTTGATAACTTTAAGCCTATTAGTCTTTGCTTGATTATTTAAAAAATATGCTCTAAGATTATTGTGGCCACTTGATGAATTTACTTTAAAAAATGATCTCTTTGGAGCAAAGGGCGTTTATCCATGGTCATAGTATTTTTTTAAATATTAGTTTAACTCATGAGATGGTCCATTCTCTCCACAAAAAATTCAATGGGGGTAATGTGTTGATTAAACTTGATATGTCCAAGGTGTATGACAAGGTTGATTGGTGTTTCTTACTTCATGTCTTGGATGCTTTTGGGTTTTCTCCTCAAGTTTGTGATCTGATTAAGGCGTGTATTTTCCTGCCTTGGTATTCCATTATGATGAATGACATTCCTATGGGGTTCTTCAGAGGTGAACGTGGTTTGTGGCAAGGTGATCATATTTTGCCTTACTTGTTTATCATTATGCAAGATGTACTTTATCGTCTGCACAATCATTACTTTGATCAAGGCAAAATGGTTCAGTTCTCTCAAGCTAGAGGTACTCCACTTGTTACCCATCTCATGCATGCTGATGATATTGTTATCTTTGCTAATGGTGGTAAAAGATCTACGCGAGGTTTGAATCAGGCTTTGAAGATTTATGAGGACTGGTCGGGTCAAGTCATTAGTAAAGATAAACGTGTTATTTATTTTTCTAAACTTATTATAGCTTCCAGAAAGAGTTTGCTTCTTCACATTACTGGCTTTTATGAAGGGTCGTTTCCTTTCAAGTATTTGGGTGTTCCTATTGTGACTGGTAGATTGAAAGCCTCTGATTTAGGGGAGTTACTTGGGAAAGTTGAAAAGAAAATTGCACGCTGGAAGATTAAATTGCTTTCTGCAGGTGGTAGAACTATTCTTTTGAAGCATGTTTTGTCAAGCATGGCAACTCATCTTATTGTTGTTTTACATGTCCCTAAAGTGGTTCTCATGGCGTTGAATAGGCTTTTGAGCTCTTTCTTTTGGGGTGATTTAGAGGGTAAAGGTAAGAAGAAATGGGTGGCTTGAAAAAATACTTGTAAACCCATTGAAGAAGGTAGGGTGGGTATTCGGGATTTTGGGGATATCCAAAGGGCTCTTAATATGAAGCTTGCTTGGAGATTGATTTCGGGGCATTTGTTGTGGGCGGATTTCTTTAGAGGCATGTATGTTAGAGGTAATCATTTACCGCTAGAGAATCCGTCAAAAGGTACTCGATTTTGGAAGGCTATTGTTAATAGTATGCCGGATGTCTTAAATAATTCTAAGTGGCTAGTGAGAGATGGAAACATCTCTTTCTGGTATGATAACTGGGATGAGGGTGTCCCTCTTCATGACCAGTACCCAGTGACTGAGAAGCCTTTGTTGAAGAAAAAAATAGTGTCGTATTGAGAATGAGTGAGATATTCCACTCTTGGAAAGGCTTGTGGGTTTCCAAAAAGCTAATGATTTGGTTCATTTCTTGGCTAGGCGCAAATAGGGGTAGGATGTTCTTATTTGGAAGAGTGAAAATGATGGTAATTTTAATACTAAAATTGCTTGGGCCTATTTCAGGGTTCGGGCGCCTTCTTTACCTTGGGCTCAATGGATTTGGCATGCTAACCTCCCTAAGAAAATCTTCATTATGATGTGGAAAGCTACCAATAACTATTTAAGTGGATGAGAAGATTAAAATGGTTGGCATTTCTATGGTCTCTAAATGTAATTGTTGCTATGTGGGTCATCTTGAGGATCTTCATCACATTCTTTGTACGGGTGATTTTGCTAGACAAATATGGCGTTTGGCAGTGGTTCAATTAGGTGTGCATATGAGTCTTTTCCGCACCTAGCAGTCGCAAGTTAATTTATGGTTTTGTCATGCTGAGAATTCCTCTCACATTCGAACTGTCTTTGGTCTGCTCTTGTCTATTGTTTCTTGGAAGTTATGGGATAAACGTTGCAAAGCCCAGTATGAGGGTAAGGTTGATACAGTTGAGTTGGTTTGGCATGTTACTAAATTAAATTCTGGATCCGTCATGTTATGCAAGTGTCTATGAAATCTTTAAGGCTCCCTAAGCAGGATGTTGTTATTTTAAAGAGGTTGGATATTCCGAGTTTAACTCCTAAAGCTAAGAAGGTTACTATGGTGAAGTGGATTATGCCTCAGCATGATTGGGTGAAGCTTAATATTGATGGCAGTAGTTTGGGTAATCTAGGTCTGGCTGGTGCCGGGGGTGTTATTCGGGATGCTAGTGATAAGTTGCGTGTGGCTTACTCTGTGTTCTTTGGCCAGGGCTCTAATAATTTTGTTGAAATGAGAAGTTTACTGGAAGGAGTTAGGAGGTGCTGTTAGCTTGGCTTTATCGGGTTCATATTGAGACAGACTCTCAACTTCTAGTCAACTGGGTTATTAGGGTTATTTGTAATATTTTGTATCTTGAGGATTTTTGGGATGAGATCCAAACTTGTCTTCTTTGCATGGACTATAAAATTACTCATTTATATCGCAAATGTAATGTTGTGGTCGATTTTCTTGCTAAGCAGGGTGTTGGGGGTTTAAATATGAACTAGATTGATGATAGGAATACTTTATCTAGTCAATTAAGAGGCCTTCTTCGCATGGACAAAATTGGATTTCCTTATTTGAAGTTATCAAAGTGAGGTACTTGGTTTTTACTTATCGTTTCTTTATTATTTTCTTATATGTGTGATATGTTCATTTTCTTGCAGGTTAGTTTCTTAGGGTTATTCTTTCTATTTGGTTTGTAATCTTTTAGCTTTCTTAATTTGTGGTTGGGTCTTTTGGTTTTTGATACTTGAGTTTTGGTCTTATGTTTATTTGTAATTTCAAGTGTCTGGTTGTAACAACGGTTTTCTTTTGTCAAAAGTGAGGGCTATCAATAAAATTGGGGTACCGTTCTATTCTTAGCAAAAAAAAAAAAAAGAAAAAAGAAAAAAAAAGGGGTAAAGATTGAGAATACATGCATTAGTTAATGATTTTTGTAAAGTTATCGAAATATATGAAATGAAAGGATTAAAAGTAGTTTTTTTTTCTTTAGTATTATTTTTTAAAGAAGGCAATAACCTCCCTAAAACTGATGAGAAAAAGGAGTGAGTGAAATCAAAATCGTTAAAACCATTTCAATATGCATTTCTTTCTAATATGAATCACGGTCAGATTTTCTTTGAACTAGTTTATTTATTTACTATTTTAAATGACAGAAGCATATTTTATTCCATAAACAGTACCTTGAGGGAAGAAATCATAGCGAGTAAATAATATAAAAGAAAAAGTTTGGATTTTGTTAATTTAAAGGTAATTTAAAGGTAAAAAGGGTACTAATGATACACATGAATAGTAGGTCATTCTCATCTCATCTCATCTCATTTAATCATTATAATTTATTTAAATTTTTACACAAAATAAAATAAACAATTAAACTTTTTCAAATCTCAAAATAAAAATAATATTAAAAAAATATATTTTAATAATATTTTATTCAACTTTCAACTTTTATCTCATCTGTAAAAATAAAAAGACCTTATTTAAAGCTCGCAAACCGAACCTAATTGTTGAGTTTTTTTTTTTTGAAATGGTAAAGCTACTTATCATCATTTTATTTATCATTATCTCGTCATCTTTTGGTATGATATTAAATAATTAAAAAATTATTTATTAAATTTTACTTGTTAGTAAATTATTTAATATTACTTTAAAAATTTTGAAAAGATGATTAAAATAATGATGCATAGAAATTTTGTTTTTTAAGGTCCAAATCCCCAAACCCAAGTCCCAAAATTTAAGCAAGAGGTAGCTGTTATTTCAACTTGACCCGACTCGTTCCGAATAGAATATGCATTGCTTCGGTTAGGTTGTTTCTCTCATTATTATTATTATTATTATTGCTAAATCATGTTTTTCTAGTGTTAGTTTTTTTCTTCTTTCCTTTCTCTAATTTTAAGTAGAGTCTAATATCTAAACACTCAACTCTTGAATCACTAAATTTATCTCAATTCAAAACTTATTTACATGTGGAATCCACAATATTTTTCAACTCAACACTTCTTTACACGCGAGACTCACAATCTTTTTTAATTTCTTATAAATACATCTAAATTCATCTTAATATCTAAACACATCTAAAATCCTCTTAGGTGAGTTCCATAAAACTCACTTCATATTTTCAACTGACTATTATTAATAAACAACTTAACTCAACATCCAAACTGACCCAAGTTATAAAATGATAGAATGAAAGAAGATCGGTGAACCTTGTTTTACGTACCGACCAAGGCAGGGCTGGCCAAAGGGTGAGGCAACTCAAGGCAGCATTGCCTATTACCTAATCCTCCCTCCCCGAACAGGGCCTCTGATTGCGATCTTTGTTACTCTTGAAAGAAAAGACTAAAAAGGTAGCAACTTCAAAAGAGAAATGAAACCTAACCCAAAGTTAATCGAGTTCATGACAATCCTATCCCCTTACGAAAGTCTCTTGTCCTCATCATGAGACGTTGTATGGGAGAACTGGTGAGTGTACACTTGAATATGACAACAACTGAATTCAAACAATTCAGGAAAAGCCGAAAAGATATGCAATGATGGGATTCGTAGTGGGTTGGAATTTCATCGTATTTACTCTACACTTCTCAAACTCCTAATTCTTAATTTTCTCCTAAAAATACTGCCATTTCCTTTCCACCATCTGTTTCAAAGCGTACATGACTTGAATACGATTAGTGGTGTTGCCTCTAATATGGGAATTAACGAGTGTTGGTAGATCCTATGCCCAAGCTCATTATCTCTCTTCATGATCCTGAGTTGTTGCTGCATGCCCAACTCAAGTCGTCCCGCGCAGTAACCGGCCCGTTCGCCATGCCCAGGTATCAAATTAGTACAAGAGGTTTGGGAATCCATTTTTTAAAAAGGTTAAGGGAATGGACAAAGAGACCATCCTTTACAATAGGTTGGACGAAGCGTAAAGATAATGACTATTTCGAGGGTTTAGGACCTCATCATTTTTCCTTTACAATCAATCACACCTCCAAAACTGGACAAAGAGACCATCCCTCTGATTCAGCTTGCCCTACGAAATGTGCCAGCACATGAGCGTACGTTGATATTTGGCTATGATAATGACCTGTCGACCTAACCATGCACCAACTTTGCATTAAAATCGCAAATAAAGGAAAATGGTCTGAAGATCCCCAATAAAAACCTCGATATTCCAATTAATTAAGCAAAGCAAGATAAGGAAAAGAAAATGAAAAAAGGACGCTGACGCGGATACAAACACCAGTCAGAAGCAAGCAAGCATGCATGCACCTTGGACAAACCAATATTGGAAGCTGTAACACAACATTGCAAAAAACTGATCATGGGGTGCATCAGGTGAATGAAATCTATTTCATTCCTCATATTATGGTTAGTGTACGTTGGGTCAAGGTAAAAGTTGTGTTCCTGTGTCGGTTGTTTATTTGTGTTGATTATTGTGTCTAGTGTTAAGAATAAGTCGAGTCCAATAGAGGAATAATTCAAGCTCCATTTTTCAGCTGAGTCCAATAAGGTTTGGTGGGCATTTTCATATTCTAAAGGGTGATGATATCCTTACATGCACCTCATTTACTATTGTTTTGCTATCCAGCTTTTAATTTTTTCCTTTTGCTATTTGAATCTATCTGGATTAAGGACCCGTTTGGATACAGAAACGGTTTCATCTTCTCTCATCTCATTATTACGACTTTTCCAAATTTTCACACAAAATATAATAAACAATTCAACTTTTTCAAATCTCAAAACAATAATAATATTAAAAAATAATATTCTAACAATATTTTATTCAACTTTCATTTAAAATCATCTCATTTCACTATCCAAACAGGACCTAAGAATCCCAGAATATATATATATTTTTTATAATAACGTACTACATTCCATTCATAATAGAGGACATACAAACTTGACTTAAAAATAAGTCAGTTACAAACGTTAATAGCTTCCCAGCACACTTCCGTGACTGACATGGTCTAATCTAGATGACATGCATGATCACCATCTTCAAACACACGCAAGCCCTGATCTCCAATCTATTTTACTATACTAATTAGTTTCTCTCTATTTCTTTTTGTTTTGCTTTTGTTGCGACGTGTAGTACTACTCCATTGGGTATGAACCCGGTGGTATTACAGTCCACTAATTACTCCACTATTTACCACAAACATAGTTCACAAATTGTCAATACAGTCCACTAATTACTCCATATCAAATCACAAGTAGCCAATACAGTCCACTAATTACTCCATATCAGATCACAAGTAGCCAAAACAGTTCACTAATTACCCTATATCAGATCACTAACAGTCCATTAATTTAGTTGCTACCCAGCCACATGTTTATCCAGCCCACATGTGGCTGGGCAGCCACTAAAATTTCAAAAAACTTATTCACTAACAACATTAGACGTTAGACATCTCCATAAGGTGTCGAGGGAGATGTAGATGTACCTCCAGAATGGGATCTCCATTCCTCAAAAATTTTGAGTTGAATATGGCCGAAATATTGATGTTGCATGGCATTCATGCCACTTAGATCTAGCATCATCATCTTTGCCTCAAACTTCCTCTTCTTTAGGTCAAATGTTGCTGATTTTTCTATTTCTGCCTTCAACACAGAATTTCTACAATTTTGCATGGATGTCGCTTTATCCTCGGTCATTTTAGCTAAGGCAATCTTGATCTCACCATTGTTGCCTTCCATCGACTTCCGCTTCCTCTTCCTTTCTTTCTCAGCTTTTTTGCCTGGAGATCTCTCAACAAGAACCTCCACGTCCTCCTCTGCTATGTCAACAACAATTTCACCAAACACTTTTTCTGGTGACCTTCTCTTTTTACCAACGGTGGAGATGTGTTGCTGCCATTTTGGTTGGTGTCTTAGAAGACACCAACAGTGCTCCATTGTGAAATTAGACCCTACCATCTCTTTGTACAACATCTTTGCCTTCTCAATCTACAAAAGATCAGAAATATTTGCTAGTTTATAAGTAAGTCCATCACAAATTGCATGAATGGTGGAAGATGGTACATACCTTGTCTTGCTCCGTGATGATACATACCTTGTCTTGCTCTGTTGCACCACTCGGGTGCAATGACTCTACTTGTGCTAGAAATGCACAAAATTTATTTGTCCATTTTTTAATCGTAGACCACAGATTCATCAAAGAACCCTCAGAACGGTTGGCAATGTTTAATTTTTTATATTCATGATAAAATGTGGTAATTTTTTCCCACATTTGATTGGACTTTTGATCAGTACCCCTTATCGCATTGATGCTAATGTTGAGCCAAACTGAGACGAGGAGGTTATCCTCTTCAACAGTGAAAGATGCACCTCTTTGAACTTTTTTTTAAGGATGCCTCTGTTCACCGTCGTTAGGGGTTGTTTGGACAACAACATTACTATGTTGCGTTGGGGCGCTATTACAACCTCCTCCTCCACTTTGCAATAGAGTAGTGAAGAAGGGGTCATCATCAAAATGTGTGTCCATCCTTTAAAAATATTAAATTTTCAAGGAGTCAGAGAAGTTGGCCAATATTCAAGTCCAATTTCAATTTCTTAGCATGATATTGTTGTATTACATAATATAGTATCTTAGCATCATATTGCAGTATCTTAGCATCATATTGCAGTATCTCAGCATCATATTGCATAAACAAAAGAAATTGAATAATGAAAACCAAAGGAATAAGAAGTACAAGGGGTATTTTGTAATCTGAAATTTTGAAAAAGGCCAACATCCATTCAGGCAAAGTGCAACATTAAAGTGAAACTTTGATATCGGCAAACATCCATCTGAAAAAATAAGCACAAATACTAAACATGGATAAAGGCACTAAATGATTAAAAAAGGAAAAAGAAAAAAGAAATACATGACAAGTGTATTCCAATTTGTCAAGCAGGACGGATTATGAGGGGTATTCTTTTTTTTTTTATAAGTAGGATTATAAGGGGTAATGACAAGTGTATTCCAATCTGAGGAATGTGTCCTCTCTAACTAGATGCCCATTTTAATTCATATCTATGATGCTCTTGTTGTTATATGAGCATTAAGGAATGGCACCCTTCCTAAATACTATTTTTCATCCCAGTTTCACTATATGAACCCCTATTAACATCACACATTGTCTTGAGTTTGAGTCCCCCTATATCTTTCAGGAGGCAGCCGTATTAGTAGTTTGGTGGCAAGGGTTCCATGGACTGATCAGTCAAGTGCTGATCTCTTGCTGTGACAATAAGCCAATTGAGGCCAGAAGTATTTTTTATAACCAATGTTTATTTCGACTTATGACAATAGAATTAGAGAGGGGAAAAGCAGATATCCAAGTATCTTTCATTTCCTAGCAATCCCCAGCAAATCGAAACAACAAAAAATTCAAAGAAACAAATTCCGAAGTGTGCGCCAATTGAGTTATTAAGTTTTTGGTTGGGAGAGGCCTAATTTGTAGTGCTACCTATCATTTATGGACATGAACACTACCCAAGGTACTTCATTAGCAAATATTACCCTCACGGACTTGTAGATATGACAAAATCAAGAAACAATAGACAAACAATATGCCAAAACAGAAATGGTAGAGAATCAATACCCAATATGAAATGCAATACACCATACCATTTTAGAGAATCAAATGCAATACTAAATTGCTCAATCACAATATGCCAAAACAGAGAATCAATGACAGATGAGATCACAAATTTCAGATCATGAAACCCAATAAAATACCAAGCAAATATGTGGATACACCATAAATCCACCATACCATTTCATCCTCAAAAAGAACAAAAAAAAAATTAACAAAGCATTTACCCAAATCGCACAACCAGATTTCTAGTGGCAGATGTTGTATAGGGCAAAGCCAAGCCAATTTGTGGATGCATTTGTAGTGCCTTCTGGACGATTCGTGGAGCCAAGTCAATTCAATAATTATTTGTCCTAGGTAGCAAATTTACAGGTGATTTACGTTGAAGAATCGGAGAAGAGGGAGAGAAGAGACGGCACAGAGAAGAGGGAGAGAAGAGCGAGGAAGAGAGACTTACGTTGAAGACCACGAAGACGACGGCAACCGCTGGAGAGAAGGGGAGGCTGCGGGCTGGGGAAGAATGGGGTTGAAGGAAAATGTCTTGCAGGTTGAAGAAGAAAGGGGCGAAGACAGAATACACAGAGAAGAGGGAGAGAAGAGCGAGGAAGAGAAAATAACTGCTGAAGACCACAAAGACGACGGCTTTTGGCTGGAGAATGCGACCGCTGGAGAGAAGGGGACGCTGCGGGCTGGGGAAGAATGGGGCTGAAGGAAATGTCTTGCAGAGAAGAAAGGGGTGAAGACAGATTCGGGAGAAAGAAAAAAAATAGATGAAATGAAGGTTTTGGGATGAAGAAGAAAAAAACCGAGGGAATGAAAGAGCGGGAGGTAGAGAAATGATAAAAAAATTAATTTGGAGTGTATACAGTCCCTCTCCATACTTAGCAAGCTGCTAGCATTTACTGTAGCAGATATGTTAATCTTTATATGTTTAGCTAGGCCAATGCTAGGGTTTTTTTTCACATTCCCTTTTAATTTGAATTTGCATTGGCAAATGGCTAGGCCATTGCCAATGCTCTTATATATTTACAATAGGTTGGCAAGTGTAATATAATGACTATTTCGAGGGTGTTGGCCCTCCAATTTTCATACAAAATAGAAAAGCATTGAATAGAGATTTTGTGCTAGACGAAGTTTTTTTTATCAAAGCAAATATATAATTGCCATATATGGTTATTTTTCTTGCAAAGACTTGTATACGTACGAGCCTTGTGTTGCTACTATATATGCATATCTCATAACAGCAGTACCCTTTCATTTGGGTTTGGGGTCTAAGTGAGCGCCACTAACAGGGCTTCCAAAATATATAGGAAACAGATATTACCAAAAGGAATTTCATGGCTGGAATCTCAATCAGTGCCCCCACAATTTTCATTTGTAATCTTTCAGGGGTTAGAGATCCCTACTAAGCAATCTCACAATAAATCCTAATGACCGGTATAAGGCACTCTGAATTTGCATTAAAATTTAAGCCCCGAAAAAAAAAAAAAAAAAAAAAAGAGCGCACTCCATGGATCAATAGTTCATTTACGTTAATTTTCAAGTTAGACCCATTATAAACTCCATACCTCCTGGTGCTCAGCACGGAGCTAAGCAACCAACTCGCCACTGTCCAAACCAACATTGTCACATTGTCAGCAATGATAGGACGGGACCGGACCGCCTAGATCTAACCACTGCGTGACCAGTGACAAAGATAGAAATATCGATAAACAACTAGAAACATATTCACTTTTGCACTAGAGACCCACAATGCTACCATTGCCCTGGGTATGAGATGGAAATTTTTTGTTGGTATTTGTGATCTCGGCTTTGGTTCTAAGGTGGAGATTTCTAGTGGAAATTTTTACCGTTCATTTGATAGGATACTATTGGCAATATGCTACATTTACATTCTCGGAAGCCGAGCTCCCATGTAATCCAACGAACTTGATCGGGAGCCGAGCTCCCACATAAGCAGTAGATCCAGTTGTGCTATTACGAAATGCCCGAACATGTAACGCGAGCACTTTTTGACCAACCTCAGAGTCGCAAGCATTTTTGCTCTCCCTGGGCTGCAAGCACTTCTTGAGTGTTGTCACTCACCTGTGGTTATAGCGGTTTAGTCTCCCCCCAGGTGCGACAACTTTTGCAACCACCAGGGATGAGCTTCATTACTCTGTCCTACTATGATGTTCCCGCTCTGTGTCCATTTCTTCGTTCTACCTTCATATTTCCATTCGAGCACATTTAATACGAGCAATGTAATCGGGAGTCGAGCTATCACGTCATGCGAAATCTCACGCAATCTAAGCTACATGGGTGTTCAGCTCCCGACCATGTCCATTGATCAAATTGGAGTACCCAATCATAGCAGCTAGGCTCCAGATCAAATTTCTCATATTACGTTGATGCACGGCTTCCAATCACCTTGCTTGGATTATGTGGGTGCTCGAAAAAATACTAACAAAATGAGGAGAGATTTCTAAAGTATGGGTAATTTGAAAATATACTTTTGCTCCTTTCTGGGTGCGAGCAGTTATGGGGCAAGCACACTTTTACTCACCCTAGGTGTGAGCATCTTGCTCGGCCCGAGGTTCAAGTAATGTGCTCGCCCATTGGGATTCGAGCATGTATGCTTGCTCCTGAGAGCACTTTGCTCTCCAAGTGGTGATATGCTACTACTCACTCTCCTACTTTCATTGTTGCTCACTCTTGGGATGAATACTTTTTCTTACCACTCCATCAGGTGAGCACTTTTAGAACTCTTTCATAGTGCTCACCTCAGGGTTCGACTTGCGCAAGGTCTAAGCACTCTTTATTCGCCTTGCTCGAGCACCTTCACTTGCCTTATGTGGGAGCTATTGTTGCTCGTGTCAGGGTTCGGGAACTCCTTGGTCCCCCTAGTTCTGAGCTTAGTATCCTTGCATGGGGTGTGTAAATACACCTGTGAGAGTGCTCCTTGCTCGCCCTGGACTCGAGCAGTTTTGCTCACACCGGGGCATGAATGTAAGTGCCAAGCAAAGTGCTCGCCTGACATGTGCAAGATGTTGCTCACCCCAGACGTCGAGTACTTTTAACTTTTGAGCGCCCAAGGACAAGCACTTTTGGAAATATCAACATATTATTTTTTTTAATGCTCAGCCCTGGGAGGAGCACTTCTCGAGGCTAGATCTTTTGGTCGCCATTCGAGATGTTGTTGCTCACCCCGACGGGACACCCTTTACTTTCCCCAAGGTGCCATCTATTGTATCTCGCTCCGGGGTGTGAGTTGTTCTTGCTCGCCCAAGGTACAAGCATTTTTGCTCACTCTTCGTGTTGCAAGCATTTCTTGCTCACCCAGGGGTGCAAGCATTTCTTTAGCGATGTCACTCAACTTGATTGAGGGTCGTATACGTGCTCAGTAGCAAAGCTCCCACGTAATCCGATTTATTTCATCGTAGGTTGGGTTTTGTGCTCGGGAGCTGAGCTCCCACGTCATCAAATTTATTTCATCGGAGGTCGGATCTTGAGCCAAGCTCCAACATGATCCAATCAATTTAATTTGCGGTTGAATCACGTACTCAAGAACCAAGTATCAAGTAATCTAACCTAGTTGCACTATCAGAATGCTTCACCAAACTCTCCCTTTACAAATTCAATATTGGGCACAGTGTTTTTTTTTTTTAATGAAGTCTCATCACATTCATCAACTGATTCAAAATACACATTGAAGATAGTGGGGAAGTTTCCTCCAAATCCACTATATAGTTTGTAACATGCAAAGCATGTTTACCTAGTGTATGTGCAACAACATTTCCTTCTCTATAGTCGTGATTAGTAAAACAAACATTAAAACATTGTAATGTTTGATATCTTCTATGATCATCCCAAAGTAGCTCTCGTCTTCTATCTGTTTCTGAATGGCTATGACAACTCTTTTTGAATCCCCTTCAAGCACTACCCGTTTCATACCCATTTGAATACCAAATTCTGTTGCCATAAGTGCACCTTTTGCCTCTGCTATAGATGGATTATGACTATAACTTTCCTTCTTTCTCATTGTAGCCAAGAATTGACCTTCCTCATATATGACTGCTATGTCAATTCCTAACATACAATGCTTTTTATCAACAGCCACATCCCAATTAATTTTACAAAAACCTAGTGGTGGGCAGTCCATGTGATAGTCCTTCAAATATTGTACTCATTCTGGGCCATGGTCCTGACTTGTGAATCTTCTATTTCTTGTTTTATATTATTGACCCTGCACATCACTGACTTGGGGTCAATTAATATGTTTTTAAAAACATATTCATTCCTCCTCCACCACAGATTCCAAAGGATTAAAGCCAGTTCTTCCATGTCTTCCTTTTCCAGTATATTGAACATATCTTCTATAAATGCTTTGATGTTCTTGCATAATGCTTTACTTTTTTGGATTCTCCTTGAGCCTTGCCCAAGAATATCAGAAGCTGATATGAAATCCCATAAAATATGTTTAGTAGTTTCTGGCTCTACTAGGCATAATGGACATGTTTGATCAGTTAGAATCTTCCTCTTGCATAGATTGACTTTTGTTGGTAGGATGTCAAGACATGCTCTCCATAAAAAAAAAAAAAATTTGAAGCTGGTGGAATGTTGAGTTTCCATATCCTTGTTCAGTCTTCATGTTTCTGTGATCTGTGGGAGCACTGACCTTTGTTCCTCTCTTGAATATCACCATACATGAAATAAGCACTTTTAACTATGAAAAGACCATTGGTTGTTCCTCTCCAAATCAACTTGTCCTGTTTGTTGGTTCTGTTGAGAGGAATTGGTTCTGACAAATTAATTCTACCTCTTCCTGAGAGAAGATTTCTCTGATAATATTGGTCTTTCATTGCTTAGTTTCCTGGTCAATCAATTCCCCTACTCTCATGTCTGCTCTGAAGGAATTGTGTCCACTTTGAGGAGTGAAAGTCGTAGGTGTTGGTAGCCATTTGTCTAACTATATCTTTATAGTTTTCTCATCTGCAACCCTCCATATTAGCTCTTCTTTAAGCAATGATCTAGCATATAAGAAACTTTTCCAAATATATGATGGATTGGTACCCAGTTTTGCACTGAGAAAATCAGTTTGGGGAAAATACTTGTGCTGCAGTACTTGTGAAGGTAATGAATGTGGAAATTGAATCATCTTCCAAAACTGCTTTGCTAATAGAGCCTTACTAAAATTTTTAAAGTCTCTAAACCCCCAATCCCCCTTCATTCTTTGATTTCCCCATTTGAGTCCAGTTAATCCAACTCAATCTTTTCTCATGATTGATCTATCCCCACCAATAGCCTTTCATCAATTTATTCAAACCCTTCAATAAACCTTTAGGAAGCCTAAATACCCCCATAGAATAAGTTGGAATGGCTTGAACAACTGATTTGAGTAGGATTTCTTTACCTGCCTTGGATAAGAATTTCATTTTCCAGTTTTGCATTTTGCCTTTGACTTTGTCCGGGATATTATTAAAATATTTGATTTTTGTTCTCCCAACACTGAGGATGATATCTCTTGTAGAGGCTTGTGTATTGTTATTGAAAAATATAAAAGATTTTCCTTTGTTCAGTCTCTAAGCAGAGGCAGTTTCATACATAGAAATCAAGTGCGTCATCCTACTCCAATGTGTTGAGGAAGCTTGACAGAAGAGAATACTATAATCTGCAAAAAATAGATGATTTATAGTAAGATGTCCTTTATGCATAGGAAAACCAGAAATAACTATGTCTTTCTGCCTTGTTGACGAGTTGAGAGAATGCTTCTGAGCACAAAATAAAAAGATAGGGTGATAGTGGATCACCCTGTCTTATACAGTTATACCCCTCGAAGGTAGAAAAATGGTTGTGAATTCCCATTTAGTAAGATAGAATAAGATACTATTCTAATACAATTTAGGATCAGATCTATCCATCTCTTGGCAAATCCCATTCTTTCCATAACAATTGCAATAAAACACAATTCTAGTCTATCATATACTTTGCTCATGTCCAACTTGAGTGCCATATAGGCATATACCCAGCTTTCCCTCTCATTTTGCACTTCATAGAATGTAGGACTTCAAATGCAACAATGAGGTTGTCAGTTATTACTCTACCTGGCACAAATGCACTCTGAGTAGTGGATATCAGATGAGGCAAAATTGTTTTAAACCTATTGGCCAGTAATTTGGAAACGGCTTTGTATATTACATTGCACAAGCTAATTGGTTGATATTCAATGACCTGAGTTGGACTTCTGATCTTTGGAATGAGAACTATATAGGTTTCATTTATAGTTCTGTCCCAACAAGTAGTGTTCAAAGTCTTTGTCATAGCTTCACATATTTCATTACCTACTGTATGCCAATGTTGCTGATAGAACCCTGCAGAGAATCCATTTGGGCTTGGAGAGCTCATTGGATTCATACTAAACACTACCTCTTGCACCTCTATGAAAGTGAAATCTTGAAGCAATCAGTTGTTCATGTCTTCAGTTACCAGTGAGTGCATAGGTTCTAGACACTCTCTTTGTCCAATGGGGTTCGAGGTTAAAAATAGATTATTGAAAAAGCATTGAAACACCTGGTTTATCCCTGAGGGGTGTTTAACATTGACCCTCTTCATCCTTAATGCTACTAATCTGATTAGCTTTTTTTCTTTGAGATGCACATATATGAAAAAACATAGTGTTTTGTCCCCCTTTTGAAACCAACTTTGTTTTGCTCTTTGTTTCCACTTTAAGTTCTCTCCTCTAGTATCATTGACACCTCTTTGTTCAGTTTTTGAATTTCTTCCAAGTCATATCTTGTGTTTCTTTGTTGAAGTTGATGTAGTCTTGTTTTCTTGTTCTCAATTTCTCCCTTTATTTGCTTTCTTTGGATTCTGCACCAGTTCAGTAGCTTGTTCTTGCAGGTGCTTAGCTTATTGGATGTTGTTGTTATAGTACTAACATTTATGTTATTTTCATGCCAAGCACTGTCAATTAGGTCCTGACATTCGTTCTGTTGCCCCCAATTAAACTCATATCTGAACACTCTTCTGTTTCTTCTGTCATACTGAGCTTGTGTATTCAGAGTTATGATAATAGGATTGTGATCAGAAGTACATGCAACAGTTGCATATATCTAGATGTCTTGATACAAATTGATGAATTGGGGATTTGCCACAAATCGATCTAGCCTTTCTTTTGTGAACTCCAAGCCTTCTCTATTGTTTGTCCAAGTGTATTTAAGACCACTGTATCCTAAATCACTTAGTTCAGTGTCTTGTAAGGCTTTACTGAAAAAAACCATCTGGATATTGGAACTGGCTCCCCCCCCCCCCTCCCCTTTCTCATGATGTTGACTGATGTTGACGAATTTCATTAAAATTACTCATGTGGATCCATGGTTTATTGTCACCTGATTTCAACCTTATTAGCAACTGCCAACTCCCTTTCCTAAGTATTGTGCAAGGATTTCCATAAAATCCAGTGAGATACCATTCCTTCCTATTTTGAGGCTCCATAACTTTGACAAATATATGAAAGTTTGAATAGGATTCCAACTCTAAAGAAATAAGAGAATTCCATATAAGAGCAATTCCTCCACTGAATCCTCTACTGTCAATAATGAAACTCCTATCAAACCCAAATTTGTTTATAATTCTTTCCATCATTTCTCTCTTGTTGTTTGTTTCAATAAGAAAAATGATGTTTGGGCACTTTTCCTTCACTAAACAGTGAAGCTCTTGAACTATGCGAGGGTTCCCAAGCCCTCGACAGTTCCAACTTATACATTTCATTGATGATGGTGGGGCTACTGAGCAGCCTCCACCTTTTTCTCCTGAGTTAAGCTCCTTATAGGATTGAGCATATCTCTTGGTTTCTTGAAATGAGTTTGTTGAACACCACTTTCAATGTATGTGTTCTCTCTTTTCCTACTGCTTGTTTCACTTCCACCAGTTGTTTCAATCTGCATATCAATTATTCTGTTCATATCAGCTTGTCTTGCTCTCTTTTCTAGCCAATCTGTTTTTTCCTAGTTTCCTCACCTTTTGCCATTTCCACAATCGAATTCACAGGTTTGGTAACTGAATTTGACAGATTAATAGAGGTGCCAGGAGAATTTGTTATTGAACTGCTTTGTGCCCTTGTCATGATCCCCTTTGATTGTTGACAAGTTCTTGTTTGTTCTAAATCAACTGACTACTTTACCTCAATTTTAGCATAGTTATTTTGAGGTTCCAACTATAATACACATTTTCCCTTGTTTGAGCTGCCTGGCCCTGTGAATTAATGTTTATCACAGGTTCCTCTACAAGTAAAATATCATCTGCCTTATTCTGTTCTGCCATCCCTAGTTTTTGAATTGATTGGTCTTGGACTCTCACACGAGCCCTATACCTTCTATCCCCTTGGCCATTTGTACTTGGGATGCCCTCAACCATTGACCATATTAAGAGATGCCAAAACTAGTTGTGTTTCTTCTAGCCTTCTCTATATCACAATTCCTATCAGCATGCTTAATAGCCCCACAATGAAAGCAAAACAAAGGTAGCCTTTCATATTTGAACTCTACCAACCTTAGCTTTCCTTCCACTCTGACCATCTTACCTCTGACAAGAGGTTTGGTAATATCCAGAATTAGTCTAACCTTGAGATATTTATCCCAGTCAAGACCATCTTCATCCACATAGACAGTTATTACCTCCCCCACTGTTGAGCCAATTCTCTCTCCTCCCTTCATATGTCATAGCTGCCAGAGGCAACCCATGAAGTTGAATCCAGAAGATTTCATGGTTAAATTTCATCTCTTGTGGAGGCATGTTACTTTCAAAGAACTGAATACAAATCAGATTTTTGTCAAAAGACCAAGGTCTTCCGTATAGAACTCTTTCTATGTCCCCTACTTTCTAAAATTCAACTTGAAATTTATTGTGCCCTGCCTCTCTAAAGAGTAGTCATCTCTATGGATTCCATAATTTTGTCATAGTGGCTATAAAGGCTTCCTTGTTTATAGATTTTTCCATCAGAATAAGCATAATCAAACAATTATGACCTCTTATATTTGATCTTATCGTTTCTTCCTCAATGAAGATAATTGTTTCCTGTTCTTCCTCTGTAAGTGTAAAACCTTCCCAAAATCTTTCCAGTTCATCTGCCATGTTTGACTAGCTAGTTTGATTATTGAAGCTGTGGAAATTTACAGACAAGCAATTACTTCCCACCATGTTTTCAAAACATTATTTTTTTTACTTCAAATTTAAAATACTGTATCGGGAGAATCAGGCACGTGCCCCTCCTACTGGTGTGTATCAAGTGGACCTCAATATCCAATCGGATAGACCGACACCTTGACCGCCCAAAAAGTAAAAGTATAAAACATACTTCACAAGTTGACAAGAAAATATCATCCGCACAGACGCCAGCATTGACTCTCACCAACATAAGACATTTTTCTCCTGTGGTTAGTCCTCTGCTCTCACCGCGTCCACTGCACTCGCAAAAGAAATTACCGTCGACTCGATGTCACCGGCACACGTTACTGGTCATTACCCACCTCGATCAGACCAGCTGTTTCCGAACCCTCATGAAAGATTCGTAGATCCATCCCAAGTTCCTTTTTTTCCTTTCCTTCTCAAGTTTAAAGAGAGATTCTACCATTCGACCAGGACCAACCCGTCATATTCAGAGCATAGTCCTTCTGAGAATGAAGATGATGCTGCCCATTCTACACAACTCAAATGGAGGACCATATCTATCTACTACTTGTCTATATGCAAGCCACCGTGCCGCTTCATCTCTGGGCTGGCTGGCTTCAATACCCAAGCAGCACCTGAATTCAATAGCATTAGTTGATTCTGTGGCCCCACCACCGAAACTTCCTGCCTGCAAATATGGTCAAACTATACATGGGATTTTGGTGGAACCTTGCATTTGCATCTTTTGTTTTGCATACTGAAATCAATGACAAGTTATACTAGCTAGTAGGTGTTAGGAGTCACAAACCCTTGATCCAAGATAAATATGATTCAACCGCCGGTAATTTTTTTAAGAAACTCAACATCAATCAATTTGAGCAACTCAAATGCTGAATGAAATTTTGGTCTTAAAGAGAGATGTTTGAGAAAATGCCGAATTTAAAAAGAATGTATTCTCACTTGTGAAATAGATGATGTGCATGGTTTGTTATTTTTCACTTATTAGTTAATCATGTACTGCCTTAAGGAATTATGAAATGATCATGATAAACGGATGGTAGTTAATATTGTTTTTTTTTATTGAAATACAATGATCACTAATAAAGATGTAAATCTGACAATTTCTTTAGAAACTAGAATTATAGCCTGACCGCTGAGAAAAACTACGTTTTATTTATTTACTTTTGAAAACAGAAGGTGGAGAAATATAGGGAAGATGAAAGAAAAATAATACTCAATTTTGAGACAGATAGTAATATTGATGTCAACAACGCATATACACCCGTGATGAGAAAATAAGAGAACACAAAACTCGCCATATAATCCTTCCAAATGGAAACCGTCCCACTCCAGTAAGTGTTTTATAAATTACGCAGTACCTTTGAAGCTTTCATAAGCTGAAGACAGGTTTACATATATATATATATATATATATATATATATATATATCCTAGCCATGCAAGAAGGTCATTTAGACGAGGATATAATAACTTCTAGATGATTAGAATCAATTCTAAGTTCAAAAATCAGGAATCATTACAAAAAAAAGCTGATCCGATTCATGGACACAACAAATACCACAATAGTTAGTGAACAAAAAATGCTCAAGAAAAGTGTGAGATACACATTTCGTTTCATAGAATACACTGTATGGTACAAAGTTAGTAAAACTATGAAGCACCAACCAAGGCAACAACCCATACAATTCTCATTAAACGACCATCTCAAGTCAACATAAGATCATTGCCTCCTAAGTGAGGGCGAAGGCAAACGCGAACCTCGTGTTCTTCAGGCCCCACACGTAATTTTGGCACCATAATCTCAAGCACAGATCCTGGCCCATCATAATAAGCTTCTACATTTGCATCTTCAGGAATTCGGGTTGAAAGTGGGATTTCTCTAACAAATTCCCCTGGAGGACAGTGTTCAGAAGATGGATCTGTTAGCTTGAAAGTCCTATCATGTCTCTTGATGAATGGCATGCGAGATACGCTCACACAAGAGACCTTTATGATACCATGAGTGAGAGTATTTCTCCAAGAAACTTTCACCCTCTGAAGATCCACTAAGGGCAAGCTGATAACGATCAGATATCCTTCTTTATCCTCATATATTGTTTTGGCAGCAGTGACAGGTCCATAGACATTTTTCATTACGCCGCTAAAGTCATTCAACCAGTTTGGCTCATTAGGGTGAATCTCCATATCTGTACTTCTATCAGACGGAGGATTTACAGCCAAGTAGCCATCATCGTCATTCCCATGAGAGAAAAAATCCTTCCTCCTCTTGTTGCTGACAGGTGATAGATCCATTGCATCTCCATTGGTATGGTTAGATGGCTGAGTTGACAAGTTCAGACCAGAACCATTAAGCAATTTCTTTGCGTGGGAATTCAAGGCACTCTTTATCGGGGGAACTGGCCTCTCAAGCTCAAAATCTGTGTTGGGAAGGCTTCTCCATGAACTAAAAGCACTTGCTTCTAGTGGAATTGTGAAGTTCAAGTCCCGGCCAGTGAGCTCCATCCACCTCTTCCGCTCTTCCTCATCAAGACCCATGAGATTGGGTGATGGAACGACCTCGATCCCATGCACACACTGGGGGTTTGAAAGACCCCTATACTGCTTTCGTTGCATCCTGTGAGATCGTACGAAACCCTTATCAACACTAAATGGGAATGGACGCTCTCCTTGACGAGAATGCCCATTCATGTAACTCCTAAGCTGCATCTTGCCCAATGCATTCTCTGGCCTCTCCTTGAAAACCCACATGTACCTATTCTCCATGTCATGCTGAACCAAAAAAACATCAAGATTGAGATCAGATTTGTCAAACCCCGACACTCCATTGGTGTCCCTGATAATCTTTGCCTTTGACTTCTCATTCAACGTGGGTTTAAAGTAAAAGCTGAAGAAAACCCAGGCACCCCAAATACTATCAACCCGCTTGGCACATTTCCTTCCAGCCTTGGGGATGGTAAGAAAACTCTCAGTCTCATAAACTTGTGGACCAAGCCCAACATCTAAAATATCACAGGGGTCCAAATTCCATGGCTGCGGAGGTGGACTGCGCTCCGCCGACAAGGGTAAATTGATATCTGGTGGACGGTGAAGAATGATTTGTCGATTCATCTCCAAATCCAAATCGTCGTGTGAAGAGGCACTGGAATCCATGGACAAGAGTGTTGACGGGTGGTGATTCTCCATTGAAAGGGCTGTGAGGAGAGAATCTCCCATTTCTTAGCTCATCTCCTTGGTGATGTTTTTTGTTGCTGGTGGGGTTGTATATTTTTTGCCATTCCCAATACAAACAATTCAATTACAAACACCTTCAATCAAATCAATCAATCCCCAGTATATCTCCCCTCCATCAAAACCCTAGATTTATCAATCAGTTAACAAATTCCTCACAAACCCACATCGATAATCAACAAAGTTATTCAATAAAACCAATTCAAAGGAAAAGAATGGCAAAAAATTTAGAGTATATAAAAAGTATTAAAAGGCAAAAAAAAAAAAAAAAAGTCCTCCGTTCAGTCTCTAAGAGATCAGGAAAGAGATTCAGAAAACGCTAAAGAAAAACTATATCTAACCCTAATCCCAGAATCTCCCGAAATCCTCCGAACACAGGTGGGAAACACTGAATCAAAACCATCAAATCCATAAAACTGAAGCCTTTTTCTTCTCACTAAGACGCACACAACAAAGACAACAGTTTAAAAAAAAAAAAGAGCTAAAAATCCAGAGACCCAAGAATGAGATTGGGGATCTTCAAGGAGTACCTTTTGGGATAAGCATCAAGGAATTGAGCAGAAGAAAAAGAAGAAGGAGCTCCAGAGGCGGCCATGATGCTCATCTCCACCATGTCATCATCTACAACGACCATTTCTTTTGCCCCACCGGTTTTCTTTCTCTTTGTTTCTTTCGTTTTTTCCTTTTTTCGGCCCGTCAAAAGAAACAGAAGTTTTTAAGGTTGAGTGGAGAGAGAACAGAGCCGTGACTCACCGTCTCGTTTTTAAAGACGGCCGTAGCATTCGTCGCTAAAACCCCCGCACTAACGGACGGATTTTTCCCACCTGCCGACTCGTGGATTTTGGTTTACTTCCCATGAAAAAAATTACTGCACATGTATTGTTGTTAGATTTAAGTCGCTTTTGGAGGGCAACATCTTATTTCATCTTATTTTAATATTTAAATAATATAAATATAAATATTTTTTAATTTTAAATATTTAATTTTTCATCTAATTATTATTTAATTATTATAATTTTCTAATATTCTAAATAAAACATAAAAAATAATTCATTTTTTTAAAATTTCAAAACAAAAATTATATTCTAACAATATTATATTTTTATAATATTTATATTCAACTTTTTCTTTCTTATTTCTTAAAACTCTATAAAAATATCTTAATTCATACTATTTCACTACTATTTACAGATTATTTCTAATATCATTATCCAAATGAGGCCTTAGATTTCTAGGAGTTTTTGTTCTAAGAGAAATGATATTTTTTGTTTTAGAATATATAAATTTTATACATTTTTAAAAATAAATAAATAAATCTAGAATCTATATAAAAAAATATTTTCTTTTTTATGATGAATCTCAATTATTTTAAAGAAAATGTGCAGAACTTGCATAATATAAAATATCTTATTAAAAACTCTACAATTTACGGAGGAGGAGGAGGAAGGATACATAAGAATCCCATAGTATTTATTAATGCTGAGAAATTCATTCTATTATAATAAAATAATGTAGATTCGAATAGAAATGCATCGTTTGTTTTCATGAAACATCTCATCTCATCTCACTTCATTATTACAATTTTTTGAAATCTCCACATAAAATAAAATAAACAATTCATTTCAAATCTCAAAACAAAAATAAAATAAACAATTTAACTTTTTCAAATTTTAAAATAAAAATAATATTAAAAAATTTATTATAACAATATTTTATTTAACTTTTTAATTTTAATCTCAACTCATCTCATCTCATCTCTGAAAACAAACTAGCAAAGATATATATCTTATCGTATTATACAAACAAACAAATGTGATACGTAGCTGAAAATATCAACGAATGTGATTGGTTGAAGGGAATAAAAATAATTAGATTTACTTTTCATCATCTCATTATCATCATATTGGCACGCTTACGTGTGCAATTTATATAATCAATATCCCAAGTATAATTTATAATTTTTTAAGAAGTGATACACTTAGAAATAGATTCTATAAAGATAAGTTTAAAATTATTTTATATGATTTATTATATTTATTTTATAATAAAAATAACTTTACAATCTAACATATCATATCATCAATTTGTGAGTTATTTTGTCAAATCCGCTAAAGTACTATTTCTCATAAATTTTTAATGTGATATTAAATAATTTAAAAGTAATTTGTATTTTTATTTATATATTAATTATTTGATATCATATCATCAAATAATGATGAATAATATTTTTTTATTTTAATTTTCTCTATACTTTTTCTTAGAATCTCTTCTATAGTATTTTATACATGCAACCTTAGGCCACATATGATATCTAGTACACAATCGCCACACATCATCATACACCATACATTATATATATTTTAATTTTTTTAAAAATTTTATTCTTACTAAATTAATTGAGTTATTCTACTCATCATCCATATACTACACATTTCGTAAAGAAAAAAATAAAAATATAATAAAAAAAATCATGTGTGGTGTGTAATATAAGGATGGTGAGTTGAATTTTTCGTTTCGAAAATAGAAAAATTATACTGGTGATTGAGAATAACTTATAAAAATCATATCATTTTACATAAATATATTTATTTTAAACTATAATTATAAAACGAATAAAAAAAATAATTGTGAATATATCATTACTCCCTTTCAAATAAAAGATATCAATTGAAAAATAGTGAAGGGAGCTCCTTGCTTTTAAAGCATAAATTAAAGAGAAGAAAGTCAGTCCACTCAGATATTTTTTGATATTGGGTGTGATCATGCACATTGCTTTTAAACCCATATCTCTCTATCTATCCATTGCTTTTATAATGTTGTGATGCACATTGAGTTATGGACTTTTTGTTGGGGTTCATGTAACAAAGGAACTGCTGAGTTTTTTTGCTTTTATGATTTTATAATAATAATAATAATAATAATAATAATAATATCATCTTATATTATTGATTTTTATTTGTTTATTATATAAAAGTCGATGATTATTTTTCTCTCTCACATCCGCAATAATGTCTTCATGGCCCATTTAAGCACTAAATAAAGCTTGAAAATAGACAACACTCAACCAACATTAGATATGGAAAATGCTAGTCTTCCCACTGTGATTTTTTTTTTCTTTTTTTTTTGTTTTACTTTGTGATTAAAGAAATATTTTTTAATAATATTGTGAATTGTTTTTTGAAAATATTTAAAAGTATTAAAAAAATGTATATGAAAAAAAAAGCAAAAAAAAAAAACACATAAAATGCACTTGGATATTACTAATTTACAATCTATTTTACAATTGATTAATACAACTTGGTATAACTATTACAAATTTATATTCTTTATTTTTTAATTTTGAGTTTTTTCATCCGATTTAAAATTTAAATTTTCAACTAACCGTATTCCATTTTACATAGGACCTGTAAAAAACACTCAAAACTAAAATAAAAAGAAAAATCATGGGACCCACGTAAAATCATAACCATTGCTTGTATTAAATTAGAGAAATAATAATTGTAAATATGGGACCTAAATAAAAAATAATAATTTTTTAATAGTAGACTCCACTCTTTTTTAAAATGATTGCACATTACTTATGCATTCCATAACTATACGTAACATTACTCGTTAAATTATCCTAGGTACACGCAAACTGTTTCTCTCTTATCAGACACAGAAAAAAAAATGGCAAAGACGAGGGCATTCTCCTAAGAGCCAACCCTTTTTTGGCACTGACTCCTTTATTTGGAGAAAGTTAAAAAAGGGACTACAGAATTAAGACATGATTCGTAGTTTAATTAATAATAATGTTACATACAGATTTATAATAAATTTATAGATTTTTTTAAAAGAAAATATGCAAAATTTAAACGTTTTAAAATTGTATTAATTGTTTCTCTTTAATTAATATTGAAAAGGGATGGAAGTGCTACTCCACAATTGTTTAATTGTCCCACCAAAATAACAGATGAAATATTGAGCTTATTTTAATGAGAAAAGATATTTACAACCGTGAATTGTGTAACTGCCGTGTAATTACTTTAAAAAAAATGAATAAAACATGAGATTCACATGAAAAAAATTAATTTTTTAATAGTAGATTCCACTCTTTTTTAAAAACGATTATGCGTAGGGGTGTATACTCAAACTGAAAAACCGGTCCGGACCGATTTTATCTATTTTGAACCGATCCGGTCTAGAATCGGTTTTTAAAATCTAAAAACCGGCCGGTTCCGGTCCGGTTCTGAAATTTTTTGGACCGGACCGGACCGGTTGATTAAAAAAAATAAAAAATAAAATTTTTATATATAAATTTTATACATATTTTATATATATATTAAATATTAATATATATAAGTTTTATATATAATGTATAATTATAAATTTTTATGTGAAATATATATATATAATTATATATATTCATATATGAAATAATTTCTTATTATAATTTATAAATTATTACATAAAATGTTAATACTAAATCACTAAAAGTTTATAACTAATACTAGTATATAACTTATAACTATATCAATAGTCTAATATTAATACTATTATATAGTCTAATATATAATAAAAGTATAAAACAGTTTTTTTTAAATTAGTTTTTTTTTATAAATAAATTTTTAATGACAACTTGTGAAACTTACATTTAAAAAAAATCGAAAAACCGGACCGGAAACCGGTAAAACTGGAAGTACCGGTTTAGGAGAATAACTAGTACGTAATCGGTTTTGAAAAATACAAAACCGGTACATACCGGTTCGGTTCTAGATTTTATCAAAAGCTGGACCGAACCGGACTGGTTACACTCCTAATTACGTGACATTTACGCACTTTACGATTGTACGTAGAATTACTAATTAGTAAGAAAAAAGTAGAGATTAATGTAGGAAATATTAGTTATTCTTTTTGGTACTGACTAAGCTAACCTTTTATACTTTCTTAGATAACACATGAACTATATTATATATGCGGGGGTTAACGTGCTGCTACTGTTCTGTGTTTGAAACTTACCAAGTAGTTTCTAGTTTGAGATACGTACGAGGAAATGAAAGTAGGGCCACGTGGACCTCAAATTTTTTATTTTTCTTAAAAGGTCGGCTTCACTATCACTCTATTGTGATTTGATAGGCCATTTTCTTTTATAAATTGAAATAATGAATGAGAGAGAATCAGCCTCCACCTGTCCACCCTTATTTTTTTCCCTTTTTTTATTCCTAAGAATTGCATTAATGAAAGGATAAAAAATACAATTCCAGATAATAAATATTTCTAATACATAACGCCTATTAAAAATAAATAAATACAAAAAGATATGGGATATCGGCATAATATGGAGGGAGTCAATCAGTTGGTGATAGATTTACGAAAAATGATAGTTATACTCCTGTTTGAGTAAGCGCTATGTAATCATTTTGAAAAAATGAATAAATACGAGACTTACATGAAAAAACAAATTAATTTTTTAATAATGAATTCCATTCTTTTTCAAAGTGACTGTACTGTAATTGCACACTTCATGACTGTATGTAATATTACTCTAGAATAGGGCTAGCAAATCATTGCCTGTTTCAAAATTTAAGTTGATTGGAATAAATAGATTTTAATATTTATAAAAATTCTTATCATCAGTTACTATTTACCACCCTACCCTCCACAGTCCACACCCTATGAAAAATATTCTCATATCCTATGAAAAACACACACACATCCTATGAAAAAGCTATAGATATGGGGTGTAAGAGTGAATAGTAGTTTATACATAATAAATCCCTAATATTTATATTTATCTTAATATTTTCTCTCACGTATGAACAAAATTTTCTAACACGTGAAATATTTAATTAAATGTGTAAAATGTAGAATTAAGATTCAAACTCAAAATATCCATTATAATACTATGTAAAATCACTATTTATCTAAAAAATTTATTAATAAAAAGCTATAAATTTTAATATTTGTTTTATATCTTATTATTCTCGTTCACATGTTGACAAGACTATCCATCAGTAAATAGATATGGCACGGTAGAATTAAGGCCTAGTGAGTGAATGTTGATATTATCTATATTACTCTAAATTAAATAAATATATTATTTTTATTTTTATTTTAAATTTTATCATTTTTAATGATGCGAATATAATGTAGCCGGAGTGAGCATATAAAAACGAAACGAAAGGAGGAAAGATAACAGCATTTGGTGGCCTGGTTTTTGTTGGGTTGGTAGTTTTTTCCAAGAGAGGAATTTTCAACTATAATTTCCTTTTAGAATGTTACTTGTACGGATTGTACACGTCAAAAGTTTAAAATAAATAAATAAAGAGAAATGTTATATATCGTTATGAAATACGTAAATATCGTACAATTTTTTTTAAAAAGAGTAAAATTTATTATTAATTAATTTATTTATTTATTTAGATCTCTTATTTATTTAATTTTTTTAAAAAAATTATACAATTCTTACCTATTCTACAATCACATCTTACAAATATCGACAAAAAGTTAATTTGAGATGCATACTGCGCTGGGCTATGCAAAGTAAAAGGTAGTTAAAAACTTCAACTAACCATGGTTTGACTAGTTGACTTATATTCAATTATGGGCAATTAATGAGTTGACTTGTACTCAATTATGGGCAATGCTAATTATACTTATAAAAATTATACATATTTACATGATTTTTTTTTAATCTGTACACCATTTTTATTAAAAAAATAAAATATAAGAAAAAAAATTGTAAAAAAAATATGTGAATATGTAAATTTCTTATGATTACATTTAACATTTTACTTCCATTATTAAAACGGTTATATAATATTTATAATTGTTGTAAGTTAATTTTTTTAAAAATACTCAATAAATATTATAAAACTTATTGAAATGTTCTAAGCATACATGAGCTTGGTGGATTTGGCAACTACGATATATATTAGCAGAAATTTTTATAGTTTGCTTATGGTTGATTGTAGTTTTATGTAATTTAAAATAAGCCTTGCCATGTCATTTAGGCCTCATTTATTTTCATAATTCATCTTATTTCATTTCATTTTATCTGTAAAAACAAACAAGACATTTAAAAACAGGCATTATATATATATATATATATAAATAATAGAACAATTAAATATTTTAGAGATAGAAAAAAGTAATCCAATAATTGAAACAACTACTGTGTGCAGGTCTTGACAAAGATTTGTGGCATATATTTGGGATCCTACTCGTATCAGAGATGAGAGAGAGAGTACGATGGAGCTTTTCTTTTACAAGATGGTAGGAATCATATCTTGCACCACTCACGTAGCTTTTGATTGGTTTTTGAGCACCGAAAGAGCCAAGTCAATCTTCAAAGTCCCAAGTTTTACTGATGAATAGATGGATTGTTATAAATGGCCCAGTACTTCATGAATATTCAAACCATTGCTCCTCAATTATAGAGGTAATGGAGCATTATTGGTCAATATATTATGAGTGTCGTATTGAAGAGTGGGATTAATAATTCATCAAAAATTACGATCCTACCTTACCAATTTTTTAAGCTAAATACTTTTTACAATTTAAAGAGAGATAAATATAATCTGTAAATCTTACATAATTAAATATTTCATGTAGACACATGACAACATGAATTTCAGCGTTGTTAATGTCATGTTTTGCACATTTTTTGATTAGGCTCCGACAACTCATATATTTCAAAATGGGCCTACAAAAGACAAGGGAGAAGGCAACTAGGGGAGGGTAGCCTTGGAGTTGGGGAGTCTCCGATGCTAAAGTTAGTAAGTATTTTTGGAAGTTTATAAATAAGTAAATGAGTCTAGAGATTAGAGAGTTTTCTCGTACCTGGAGCCTGCTATTTATACCGTGAATTGGGGGAGGTGCAAAACGCCTTTGTCTCCACAAAGTTCATGCTTTTTCTGTTATTTATATTGTTAGAGTCCTTTAATAAGGCGTGGCTCTGTGATGGCACCGTAAATGCAAGTATCGTTTATCCCTTGTGAGCCGTTGATGGTCTAATTTTTTATGGATCGAGGGCTTTCCGCATTTTCCGCTGTGCCTTATGCAAGTATCTAGGTTCTGAATGCGACCGTAAGCTGTCAGGCTGACATGTCCCATTGATTACTCAACTCCTTTCCCTAGTAGATGCTTTGCCCCTTGAGCCGGGTATTAGGCCGAGGCCCAGTGGGTTTTGTGGTGTGGGGAAAATCCCGTGTTAATCATAATAAACTCCACATAATGTTCTATAATTGTAAAAAATATTTATAAAAAATCCTTGATCTCTAACCTTTTTGAAATGGAAACATATGAAGTATTAAAGTAGTAATTATTAAATGTGACAGACTTTGTGCTAGTACTGTGTTTAGTAATACGATGCTATGCCAAAAAAGAAGGAAAACAGGGAATGCCATTTATGTCTTCATTTTTGCACATTTATATGATAAGAGAAAACAACGAGACATTACTGCAGACATACATAGGCGTTGAGAGTTCATGACTGCCACTTCCATTTATAAAAGTTGAATCTTTTGACTTTTCTTTTCCTTTTGAATTCTCTGTTTGTGTTGAAGCTCGATAGCGATGGTGATTTCTTTGTAATGTAGTAACTGTAGGATGTCGTATGGTGTTTGCTCTAATATTAATGAGTACTCTTGCAGTACAATTTGCTGTTTTGTACTTTTGTACAAGTCTGCCAATGTTGTTGGTCTTGGTTTTTACTGTTTATGGTCTCCAGTATTGGTGTATGTAACATCTATATTATTGTACGGTAGTGGGCTGGGTATGGGCAGTGAGAATATCATAAATGTTGAGAATATTTGTAAATAGTAGCGAAAAAATTATGAAAAAGTAATAATAAAATATTGAATAGTAGTAAAAAATAGATGAAAAGTAATGAATAGTAAAAAAGTAAGTGAAAAGTAATAATAAAGTAAAGAATAATAGTGAGAGTATTTGAAGTACTCTTGATAGTCAAACTAGTCCGATTATTACTACCCATCTACTACTCAAATGTATTTTAAGTTTTTTTTATTTTTTTATCATTTTCTTTTAAGTATATTTTTAACATCTTTAATCATTAAAAAAAAATTAAAAAAATATATAATTTTATTAATATTCACTTCCTTAATCATTATATAAAATTAAAAATTAAAAAAAATCAAATCCAAAAAGAATAATAGATTGTAACATGCTATTTCTCTTTTTTCACTAACAAATAAGGATAAAAAGGAGAGTTTCGGCCTTTGGGCCCAGTAGAATCACCTTCAAAATAATCAAAACAGTGTAGGATAACCCACAAAAGATCCACAGTAGAATCAATCGACCCAAAATCCATATTTCAAAGATTTTAAAATCCAAAAATACATTCTTGTAAGCTTCTTTTTCCCTAAAAAAAAAAATGGAAAATGGAAAATTAGAGTCATACACACATACATATTGAAAACTACTTTAGTAAAATGTGAGGAATGAAAATTTTATATTTCATCGAAACATCAACATTAAGTCGTGAGAATATAGAGAGTTTAGAGTAGATCTCGTTTGGATAGTGAGATGAGATGAGATGGCTTTAGATGAAAGTTGAAAGTTGAATAAAATATTGTTAGAATATTATTTTTTAATATTATTATTCTTTTGAGATTTGAAAAAATTGAATTGTTTATTATATTTTGTATAGAAATTTGAAGAAATTGTAATGATGAGATGATGTCGTTTCTGTATCCAAACAGAACTAAGTGGTCAAGAAACCAAATACGTAAAATATGAGAAATTAATAGCTACATTAAGATGATGAGACTTTTTTTTTTCCTTATTAGCGAAATAATAATAAAATGGTAGAAAAGTTAAATAATGGAGAAACTATATAGGCAAATTATTGGAGTCAATTATAGCCACAATAAGATAATATATATATATATATATATAAATAAATAAAGTGATTTAAAATGGTTGAAAGCCATGCAGTCATCTAAATTTTTTTTTAAAATTTAAACGTTCAAATTATAGAATAAATCAAATAGCGTGATTCAACATAAATAAAACTCCTGCTTTATAATTACTTATGTTCATCTGGTGTACGGCCGAAATAAGGCAATGGAATGGGCTCTGGGCCCTATTAGGCAATGACCCAACGGAATCTTTTATTTGGTAGGCCATGTTTTAAGTGTATGATTCCCTACAGAGGAGTTACTGTTATCAAGCCCATGAGCCACAGTCATAGCCCATTACCACCACGACCACAAAGTCTCGCGTATAAAATAAGAGAAATAATATTTATAGTTTTAAGGAGTGTAATTTTTGAATATAAGATTCACGTAGAAAAATATTTTTTTTAATAATGGATTCCACTTTTTTTAAAAAGAGTGCACGAGACTTGTACATCTTAAGATTATCTCTAGCATTACTCATAAAATAAAAGGTAATACTGTAATATACACTTACAGTTTTTTTATAACTATTTTACAATTAATATTCAATCAACTATTTACAATACAATCATGTCACTCCATTAAAAATAAATATCAATATTATAAAATTACCCTTCATTTTATGTAGAGTTGTAAATTAGTTGCAAAATAGTTGTAAGTTGATCATTTTCCTAAAATAAAAACCTTACTCCTTACTCTGTATTCGAATAATATTATTTTTGTTTTGAAATTTGAAAAAGTTGAATTTTTTATTTGATTTTTGGTGAAAATTTAAAAAAATTGTAATAATGAGATGAAATAAGATTTGATAAGAATAATTGTGAAAACAAACGAAACCTAACTCACCTAGCTTTCTTCACATGATGCAATAATGGTTTTATCTTACCATGATATCTTGGCATGCTGTTTTGGTCCCAAAATATATTCTATATATGTAAAGTTATATATCCATTTAGAGAATTCTTTAATTAATACAGTTTGATATAATATGTAAAATATCACGTAAAATTATATTAATTTATATGTTTATTCAATAATATAATTTTTGCTAGATTCCTTTGAATTTCAAATAATTTCTCCTAGCCCAAGGATCTTGTATCTATCTGAATTCTTGCGAGGTTTTGGTGTGTGGTGTATATCCTGTCTTCTAACGATTAAACGGCTTGTTTGAATAGAAAATTGATTTCGTCTCATTTAATAATATCAAAATTTTACATACAAAATTATTACAATTTTTAGCATTAATATTATTATTATTATTATTATTATAAATTTTTATACAAAATATAATAAATAATTTAATTTTTTCAAATATTAAAATAATAATAATATTAAAAAATAATATTTTTTAATAATATTTTATTTAAATCATCTAAAAATATTTTATCTTATCTTATTTTATTTTATTTTATTTTATTTTATGTTATCTAAATATCCAAAGCAACATAAGTTTCTGTCGATTATTGCTATCCCAAGAAATTCCAGAGAAGGACCCCACCGCCGACATGTAAACGTCGGTCGATCTTCTCTAAGCTGCTTAGAAAAACCAAGAGGGGATGTGAAACAGAGAGCATAACCTCGTTTGGTAACCACTCGATCGTCTCCATCAATATGAAGAGCGCATCCGCCAATTTCGATGTACCTTCTCCCTTCCCTGCACCGCCCCGCAGCGTGGATTTGTCCCCTCTTAAATTCGTTCTCGCTCTTGTTGCCGTTTTCACCGTCCCCGCCTTGGCATACACCTTTTTTTTCTCCGTCAAGTGCCCTCTCAACCCTTTTCGACTCCGCCAACGGAGCTCCTCAGGCAGACACTCCATAGAGACCGATGGAAATATCAGCAACAGAGAGGTGGTTCCGGTTCCGGATGTAAAGTTGGAGAAGGAAACCCGTGTCGAAGATGTTGGCGCCGGCGGTATGTGCATCGTGTGTTTGTCTGTGCTTGGAGATAACGGGAAGGAAGTGAAGCAGCTGAGTGCGTGCGAGCACTCATTCCACGCTACTTGTATTGATAGGTGGCTCAATAATAAACCTAATTGTCCGGTTTGTCGTGCTCCTTTTGCCGGTAAGCGTCCTGATGGCACGGGCGGCTCGGCTGGTGATGAAGACAGCCGGCAAGGTTCGCCGCGGGATGCCTCTGAGCTGGTTTGACATCATGTAATATGTATAGCTAGATTCTAGAGGTCTTTGTGTCTTTGTTTCTTGGGAGATTAAAGAATCTGTGATGCTTGGGCAGGCAGAGCAAAAATGGGGTGGGCAATCAACTGTTTGCTTTTCTCCAATTCACCGACAAAGTCGTAGCATTTAATTAACGAAGTCTAACATAGTTGAATTTGTCCCAATTCCACCGCTTAATTTGATTAAATTGCAAGGTCACCCGGAGAGTGAACTCATTATAGGCAAGGTAGGGAAAGGGTAATGCTACGCACCTCGTTCATTCATCCCGTTTTTGGTTCCTGTTTAACGTGGCTCTACACGTTGCACAGCTTTTAAATTTTTTAATCTCACGTTGCTTCCAAGCCCATCCACATGGTCTCCTTCTCTTCCCGTTAAACACGCCATTTAAATTTTTTTTGAAACACATGCCCTCCCCTCCGTTCGTCTCCCCTGCCCCGAGTCTCTGTGAAAACCCACTTTACAGAGATCCTCCATTTCCCTTGCTTTTGAATGTGGATTTTGAAGAATATCTGAGAAAATTAAAGATGAAAGTGGGCTTTCATGTTGAAACAAACCCTGTCTTAATTTTAAGCCAATGATCTAAATCAACACTCCCTAATTGATGGTTTCCAGCGAAGGAAGGAAAACCATTCTTGTTTATTTGCTCAGTAGTGCTTATACATTGTCACAAAAACTCAACCCCATTTTCCAAAATTTGTTGGTACTTTCAGAAAAAGTTCGAGCATGGAAAATGCACAAAAACACACATACAGAACATCAAAATCCATTTGCACTTATAAAATCAGCTCTAAATTGGTCTCGCAGAAATCCCAAGGCTGTGAATATTGGAGGAGACAAACACAGCCTAAAATTGCAACATTTTCTGAATGGTTTGTTTCATACACTTCCTAAGAACCCAGTCGGAGGAAAAAGATTGATGAAGCAGAGAGAAACGTACCTATGAGCCAAGCTAATTCAGAGACACCGCTGGAGAGGTGGGTGCCCCCCCCAATCTAGGGCCCCTAGCGGGGCGGCTGGCTGGGAGGGCCTAATCCCGCCCCGCATTTCTCCGGTCCCGCCCTCGCTTACATTTATATGTATATATATATATATATATATACATATATATAAACATAAATATATATTTACATTTTACAAATTGTGTGTATATATAAATATATATTACAATTTGTTCGACTTGTTTACAAAATATACATTGGTAAATTTAAAAATTACATAATTTAAAAATTAATACACTACAATTTACACAAAATATGCACTAGCAAATTTAAAAATTACATAGTTTTTAAATTATAGTCATATTTACAAAATATGCACCCTACCCCCGCATCTTGGGGCGAGGGACGGGGGTGAAAACCCACCCCCCGCCCCATGTGTGGCGAGGTGCGGGGAAGGGGTGCACCAGTCCCGTAGGGGGCGAGTAGCGCCCCTAGAGAGAGGGTCGTGGATATCCGAGCTGGGTGAGGGGAGGGGAGGGGAGGGGTAGTCAATGCGGGGCAAGTGAGTTTGAAGGGAAAAAAAAAAATTGGATGCCATGTGGCCTTTACACGTCAAGCTGGAACACTAAATGGGAAGGAAAAAGGGGCTGTGTAGCATAAAAATAATCTTACAAATTGGCATTATTTGATATGATTCGTCAGATTGTAAAATTACTTTTATTATAAAATAGATCTAATAGATCAGATAAAACCACATCAATTTATAAAATTATTTTTATATAATTTCTTTATGGATATAACAATCCTAAAAATAATTTTATCTAACTAGGCAAATGTGCTTTAGACGTTGTACCGTCCCAGTATATATATACCTAAAAGAGGACTGCTATGGTTTTGTAAAAACAAAAAAAAAATGATTATTGAATAAATTATTTAAGATTTTTTCACAGGTCCTTTTACATCAGGGAAAAAAAAATGAATTCGAAATACTTACAGCATCATCTACAAAAACTCAAAATTTATTGGTGTAAAAAAACATAGAAAAGGTTAGAACATTTTTCTTATACCAAAAGAAAAGGAGAAAAATGAAACAATTTTAAATAAAATTATGGATTCTGATTTATTTATATTTATTAAACTTGATTATAAAAACAAAAGGTTGATTTTGAATAAATTTTTTTATAATCCATTTGAACAAAATTATAAAGTAAATTTTTAAATGCTTCAAAGAGAAGGAAAAAAAAAATGTTAAAGTTGTTAAAGAAGTTTTTCAATTGAATTATTGTTAATAAATTCACTTCTAGTAAATATATATATATATATATATACATATATATATTTATTTATTAATATATATAAAGAAGTTAAAACCAGCATTATACCCTTGATCCATTTTTAAGTGATCATCTTGGAGTGGATAATTTTAATATTTATTTTTAACAAAATCTTCTTGGAGTGGATAATTTTTTTCAGCAAAGTTTGTTTGTTTGTTTTTTTTTTTTTTTTTTTTCTTACCTTAAACATTTTTAAAAGATAAATAAAAATTAGGTTAAGTGCCGTTTGGTTAAGTCCACAGATTGAATAAAAATACCTCATCGATTCTATAATTTCATCTTCCTTTGTTTTTTTTATTTTTATTTTATTTTTAATCAGTTTTAATTATTCAAAATCATATCTTTATTTTTTGTAAAGTCCACCGATTTTAAAAAAAGGGTAGTTTTTATTAATCAAGATCATATCTTTATGTTTTTGTAAAGTGCACCAATTTACAAAAAAAAAAAAAAAAGGCACCAATTTTATAATTACTTTATAATTTGTTTTTTAAACATTTTTAATCAGTTTGTTTAGTGATTTTTGTTAAGTTCAACGATAGTATAGACTTTTTTTTTTTTTTTTTTTTTTCACCTGGTTTAAGAAAAACTCACCTGGATTTTTTTCTATACCTAGAAACATAGACCAAAATACTTGCTGGCCCTGTCTTTTACGAACATTTTTTTTAACTACCTTGAAAGTTCACCAATCAAACAATTCCTTTCATTTTTTTTTTTATTTTACAAAAACTTCTCTCACTCCCTTGAAAATTTTTAAAAGACAGATATAGATGAGAAACTAAAAAAATAAATAAAACAAAAAATTCTTCAACCAAAAACCATAAATCGATTCAGTCATGTTTGGTGAAGTCTAATTAATTTTTACTTAATGAGAAGCATGTCTCTATTTTTAATAAAGACCTTGAGTTTTAATGAAAAAAAGAAAAAACTTATAAAAGCCTAAAAAAATGAACCCAAAAAAATATAACCCCATACCATACAAACGGAACCAAATATATAATACAAAGATACTAACTATTCTTACAGTGAAAAACGGAAGAACATCTACTAATCTATTAATAGCAAAATATACAAATCCAACAATATATACAAAAAAAAAAAAAATACTGACGATTCCAAAAATATAAATTTTGAACCCACTTATTCAAAAAAACACCAACCAAAATATACAAGCCCAAAAAATAAAACTGAAAGACATATAGAAACTCGAAAGCAGCTTGAACTCTAAATAAAAAAATGCCAACCAAAATATGCAAACTGGGAAAAAAAACTGAGAGACATACATTCCAAAAATATAAATTTTGAACCCAATTACACAAATAAATTCCAACCAAAATATACAAACCGAAAAAATAAAACTGAAAAATATATAAAAACTCCAAGGCAGCTTGAACTCCAAACAAAAAACTACAAACCAAAATAAAAAAAACTTGAAAAAAAGAACTGAAAGACATACAAACCTCAAAACAGCATAATATCCCAAATTAAAAACTTCAAATTTACTATAAGGAGCAAACCAACAAGTCAGATTAAATAAAGGGAAAAACTCACCAAAACATCATAACGTCCAAAAAAAAAAAAAGAAAAAAAAAAGAGTGGAAGCCAAATATTTTTTTTCAGAAAGATAAATAAATAAAAATGTTCTCTTAAGTCCATTTTTTTCGTTTTGTTTCTTTTTTTGGCAATCACTTCCTTAAATCCCTTAAACCATATAAAAAGACAAGTAGAAATGAAAAACCAAAAATATACAAATCCAACAATAATAATAAAAAAAAAATAATAAAAAAAAAAAAAAAAACTCAACATTCTAGAAATATAAATTTCCCAAAAACAAAAGCTCCAAATTTTAAAAGACAAATATAAATGAGAAACTAAAAAATACAAAAAGAAAAAATTCATCAACCAAAAACCATAAACCGATTCAGTCATGTTTGGTGAAGTCCAATTAGTTTTTATTTAATGAGAAGCATGTCTTTATTTTTAATAAAATGCTTGAGTTCTATTGAAAACATAAAAAATTAAAACCCTTAAAAAATGAACCGAAAAAATATAAAACCCAATATCATACAAACCGAACGAGAAGCATGTCTCTATTTTTAATAAAAACCTTGAGTTTTAATGAAAGAAAAAAAAAAAACTCTAAAAGCCTAAAAAAATGAACCAAGAAAAATATAAAACCCAATACCATATGTTAACGTTGTGTTTCGCACTCCTTTGGGTCAGATTCCGGCAACTCAGGCTTCAGAACTTGGGCCTACAAAAGATAGGGAATAAGGCAAGTGAGAGAGGGCGGCCTTGGGGACGGGGAGTCTTTGATGCCAAAGTCAGTAAATTCTCTTGGAAGTTTGTAAATAAGTGAGAGAGTCTAGGGATCAAAGAGAGATTTCTCGTATCTGGGAGTTGCTGTTTATACCATGAGTTTGGGGGGACGTATCGTGTTTGCCCCTATGGAGTCCATGTTCTTCGTACTGTTCTTTTTGTCAGAATTTTTTAATGCGGCGTGGTTCTATGACAACGTCATTAATGTGGCGTGTAACTCAAGTAGTTGTTCTATTAATGCGGTGTGGTTTCTTGATTTTCCCCACCCCGCTAGTGTCCTTAATGGTCCATTGGTGGCCCTCCTGTTAGAGGATCGAGGGTCCCCCGTGCTTTGCGCCCACTACGCAGACAAGCACACAAGAGCTGGACACTATTCGAGAGGTCTCCAGGTCGGCGAGTCTCATCCCCTGCAGCACGTTCCCTCATGCAGGTTGCGTTCAGAGGAGCCTACCCATGGGCCGGGTTGGAGATTCTACTTTTTCTGGGCTGGGCCTTTGGTTCTTGTTTCCTTGGTTGTCATTCTCAGGCCCGCTGAGACAGAGGGGGGGAAAATCCCCTTACACCATGCAAACTGAACCAAATATATAATACAAAGATACTAACTATTCTTATTGTAAAAAATTGAAGAACATCTATTAACAATTTAATAACAAAATATAAAAGTCCAACAATATATACAAAAACAAAATACTCACCATACTCAAATAAATGCCAACCAAAATATACAAACCGAAAACATAAAACTGAAAAATATATAAAAACTCTAAGGTAGCTTGAACTCCAAACAAAAAACCTAAGAACCAAAATAAAAAAAAAAACTTGAAAAAAGAACTGAAAGACATACAAACCTCAAAACAACATAATATCCCAAATTAAAAACTTCAAATTTACTGCAAGGAGCAAACCAACAAGTCAGATTAAATAAAGGGAAAAACTCACCAAAACATCATAACGTGAAAAAAATAAAAAAAAAGAGTGGAAGCCAAATGTTTTTTTTTTAGAAAGATAAATAAATAAAAATGTTCTCTTAAGTCCATTTTTTTCGTTTTGTTTCTTTTTTTGCAATCACTTCCTTAAATCCCTTAAACCATATAAAAAGACAAGTAGAAATGAAAAACCCAAAATATACAAATCCAACAATATATACAAAAAAAAAACTCAACATTCTAGAAATATAAATTTCCCAAAAACAAAAGCTCCAAATTTTAAAAGACAAATATAGATGAGAAACTAAAAAAATACATAAAAGAAAAAATTCATCAACCAAAAACCAAAAACCGATTCAGTCATGTTTGGTGAAGTCCAATTAGTTTTTACTTAATGAGAAGCATGTCTTTATTTTTAATAAAATGCTTGAGTTCTATTGAAAACATAAAAAACTAAAACCCTTAAAAAATGAACCGAAAAAATATAAAACCCAATATCATACAAACCGAACGAGAAGCATGTCTCTAATTTTAATAAAAACCTTGAGTTTTAATGGAAAAAGAAAACTCTAAAAGCCTAAAAAAATGAACCAAGAAAAATATAAAACCCAATACCATATGTTAACGTTGTGTTTCGCACTCCTTTGGGTCAAAGTCGGGCAACCCAGGTCTTCAGAACTTGGGCCTACAAAAGATAGGGAATAAGGCAAGTGGGAGAGGGCGGCTTTGGGGATGGGGAGTCTCCGATGCCAAAGTCAGTAAATTCTCTTGGAAGTTTGTAAATAAGTGAGAGAGTCTAGGGATCAAAGAGAGATTTCTCGTATCTGAGACTTGCTATTTATACCATGAGTTTGGGGGGATAGATCGTGTTTGCCCCTATGGAGTCCATGTTCTTCGTACTGTTCTTTTTGTCAGAATTTTTTAATGCGGCGTGGTTCTATGACGACGTCATTAATGTGGCGTGTAACTCAAGTAGTGGTTCTATTAATGCGGTGTGGTTTCTTGATTTTCCCCACCCTGCTAGTGTCCTTAATGATCCGTTGGTGGCCCTCCTGTTAGAGGATCGAGGGTACCCCGTGCTTTGCGCCCACTACGCAGACAAGCACACAAGAGCTGGACACTATTCGAGAGGTCTCCAGGTCTGCGAGTCTCATCCCCTGCAGCACGTTCCCTCATGCAGGTTGCATTCAGAGGAGCCTACTCATGCGCCGGGTTGGAGATTCTACTTGTTCTGGGCTGGGCCTTTGCTTCTTGTTTCCTTAGTTGTCATTCTCAGGCCCGCTGAGTTAGGGGGAAAATCCCGTTACACCATACAAACGAAACCAAATATATAATACAAAGATACTAACTATTCTTACTATAAAAAATTGAAGAACATATATTAACAATTTAATAACAAAATATAAAAGTCCAACAATATATACAAAAAAAAAAAATACTCACCATTCCAAAAATATAAATTTTGAACCCACTTGTTCAAAAAAAACACCAACCAAAATATACAAGCCGAAAAAACAAAATTGAAAGACATATACAAACTCTAAAGCAGCTTGAACTCCAAATAAAAATCTGCCAAGCAAAATATATAAACTTGGAAAAAAAAACTGAAATACATACATCTCAAAAATATAAATTTCGAATCCACTCGCTTAAATAAACGCTGACCAAAATATACAAATTGTGTCGATGGATTCTGAGAAATCTACCCAACCCATGGCTTTTCTTGGGGGAGACGCCGATGTTGGGCCATCTTTCGGGGGCAGTAGTTGGTGTTCCAACGCTCATGCGGCGATGCTGGCATCACTGGCTCTAACTTACTAGGTGCTGGAATCGGTGCTCTTCGAGGTCCCCGCTCCAAGCAGTGCATGGCCTACTCTCTCCTGGAGGTGACGTCCGGGGTAATCCCACCATCCTTCTGCTTCAGCTCTTGGATGTTGCATTCTCTTGCTAAGACTTATTCTCCTCGAATTTCTCCCACTCTGCGGGGGGTTGAGAATTTCATCTTGAGGTGGTAGGTCCACTTGACGATCCGCAAGCTGTTGAGGGTAGGCCTCTCAATAATGGCATTGTAGGACGATAGGGTCCTCACTACCAGGAAGTCGACCATGACTGAGGTTGTGCAAGGGGCGCTGCCCACAAGGACTGATAGCGTGATGGTTCTCATATGTTGAACCATACTCCCGGAAAAGCCCTTCAATGGCATGGGGGCAGATGCAGCCGGGCAGCATTTATTCCCATCCTGATGAAGGCCTCATAGAACAAGATGTTCGTAGAACTCCCGTTGTCAATGAGGATTTTGCGGGTGGTGAAGTTGGCGACCAGCATAGTCACCATCAGCGCATCGTCATGGAGGTAAAGGACCCCTTCTTCATCGGTCTCCATGAAGGAGATGACCGGGTTAAGCTCTCCCCTTCGATACTTGGCGATATGATACTCGGCCGAGTACACCTCGTGCTACCGAGCCCTCCTGGCATACGCTTTTCTACTCAAGGAGGAAGCGCCCCCACCCGTGAATCCTCTTGCTATGGTTCAGATTTTCCTGAGTGGAGGTCCCCCCCGTGGTGGCGAATGAGGACGATCTTGCTGCAGCCCCCGTGCTGTGGTCGTCGCTGAGAGCTTTCTTCCCTCCTGCGCCGGTCGACTCGGTCCGTGCTCCTTTCCCTCGATCTTCCCCTTCTTTCATGCTCCAGTCTCCGGGCCTGGGGGAGGGGGGTAGCGTTGTCCTGTCCACTCCGCTTGCTCCCTTTTCCTTGCTTGGAGAAACTATCATCGATGTTATACGAGGTGGATCTGTGGTATATGCAGTAGCGACATGAAATACCCCAGTCATCCTCTTCGTAGGCGGTGGAGGCATCAGCCTCGTGGATGGTGAATGTAGGCCGATTGAACCGAGGTCTCGGTCCCCTCGTTGGAGCTTCCTCCTTTCTCTTGTCTTGGGAGCTCTTATCCGGCTTTTTGTGGGCCTTAGCCCTAGCAGGGGCTCTCGTCTTACTCTCTGCTCGCTCCAACTTCTTGTTTCTTGGCTCCGCCAGGGCCCGAAAAGTGTCCTCAGCGTTGATGAACTTGTTGGCCTGATCCATGAACTCTCGCAGCATCATAGGGGTCCTTCTTGCCAGTTCAACCATAAACTGGGATCGCGGCCAGACCCCTCCTAGAAGCACCGCCAAGGTTATTTTCTAGTCCTGGTCATTAGTGGTTATGCGCTCCTTGTTGAACTGAGTCAGGTAGGACTTTAGGCTCTCTTCCTGCCCCTACCTGATGGTGAGGAGGTACACTATTGGGCACCGTCTTCTCCGACTCGACATGAACTGGTCAAAAATAGTTTGGCTAGCTTGCCAAAACTGTCTATGGATCCGGGCGCCAGAGACCTGAACCAAACTTGTGCTGACCCTTTCAGGGTCAGCAGGAATGCTCTGCATGCCACCTCGCCTGGGAAGCCACGCAGTGTCATGTGAGCCACGACGTGTTTCTTATGCTTTGAGGCCAGGTTCTGGCAACTTAGGACTTCAAAACTTGGGCTTGCAAAAGATAGGGAAGAAGGCAACTGGGAGAGGGCGGCCTTGGGACCGAGGAGTCTTTGATGCCAAAGTCAGTAAAATCTTTTAGAACTTTGTAAATAAGTGAGAGAGTTTAGGGATCAGAGAGAAATTTCTCGTACCTGGGACTTGCTATTTATACCATGACTCTGGGGGGACAGATTGTGTCTATCCCCATGGAGTCCGTGCCCTTGGTACTGTTCCTTTTGTCAGAGTCCTTTAATGCAGCGTGGCTCTATGATGGCGTCATTAATGTGGCGTGTAGCTTGGGTAGTGGTGCCATTAATGCGGTATGATTTTCCGATTTCCCTCACCCCGCTAGCGTCATTGGTGGTCCGTTGATGGCCCTCCTATAAGAGGATCGGGGGTCTCTCGTGCTTTACGCCCACTATGCGGATAAGCACACAAGAGTTGGACACTATTCGATGGGTCTCCAGGTCTGTGAGTCCCATCCCATACAGCACGTTCCCTCATGCAGGTTGCGTCTAGAGGAGCCTACCCATGGGCCGGGTCGAAGATTCTACTTGTTCTGGATTGGGCCTTTGGTTTTTGTTCCCTTAGATGCCATTCTCAGGTCCACTGAGACAGAGGGAGAAAAATCCCCTTACACCATACAAAAAGAACCAATTATATAATACAAAGATACTAACTATTCTTACAGTAAAAAACTGAATAACATCTATTAACAATTTAATAACAAAATATATAAATCCAACTATATAAGCAAAAACAAAATACTCACCTTTCCAAAAATATAAATTTTGAACCCACTTCTTCAAAAAAACACCAACCAAAATATACAAGCCGAAAAAACAAAACTGAAAGACATATACAAACTCTAAAGCAGCTTGAAGTCCAAATAAAAAATTGCCAACCAAATTATACAAACTGGGAAAAAAACTGAAAGACACGCACTCCAAAAATTTAAATTTTGAATCCACTTGCTCAAATAAATGCCAACCAAAGTATACAAACCGAAAAAATAAAACTGAAAGATATATAAAAAGTTGAAAGCAGCTTGAACTTCAAACAAAAAACTACGAACCAAAATATACAAACATGAAGAAAGAACTAAAAGACATACAAACCTCAAAACAACATAAATTTTCAAATAAAAAACCTCAAATTTCCTGCAAGGAGAAAACCAACAAGTCAAATTAAATAAAAGGAAAAAAACTCATCAAAACATCACAACATGCAATAATAAAAAAAAAAACTAGAAGTCAAATATTTTTTTTCAGAAAGATAAATAAATAAAAATGTTCTCTTAAGTCCATTTTTTCGTTTTGTTTCTTTTTTGCAAACACTTCCTTAAATGTCTTAAACCTTATAAAAAGACCGAGTAGAAATGACAAGCCCAAAATATACAAATCCAACAATATACACACACACAAAAATAAAAATAAAAACTCAACATGCCAAAAATATAAATTTCCCAAAAAAACCTCCAAATTTCCTTCAAGAAACAAACCAACAAATAAGAATAAATAAAGGGGAAAAAACCAACCAAAATATCATAACATGAAAATGAAAATGGAAGTCAGCTATTTTTTTCAGAAACGAAACTAGAAAAAAGGGTTTCACCATTCTAAAAAAATAAATTTTCATTCCATTTGCTCAAAAAATTACCAATACAAACCAGCCGAAAAACTAAAAGCCATATACAAACCTCAAGGCAACTAAATTGCAAATCAAAAACTCCAAATTCCATGCGAGAAACAAACAAACAAATCGGATCAATTAAAAGGAAAAAATAAGAAGACAACAACGTGATGACATGAAAAAAATAATTAAACTCATATTTCAAAATCGATCGAAATAGAAGAGTAAAAAAAATTAGAATAGAAACATGCACCGAGAAAAGGAACGAAGAGAAACACACAAGAAAAAAAAATTCAGAAAACAAACATGCACCGAAGAAAGAAATGAAGAGAAACACATAGAGTAAAAAAAATCACAAAACAAACATGCATCAAGAAAAGAAATGAAGAAAAACACAGATATCCGAAAACAAACATGCACGAAAGAAAAAGCCCAAGGAGAAACACATATCAAAATATCGATAAACCAAAGTAAAAAAATTTAAAAAAAAAAGAAAAAAAGAAGAAGCAAGAAACCAACAACCCAAGGCTTTAAAAATACAGATCAATGAACATACTCATTCAATTCGAGATTTGCTACTCATTATTCATACATACCACATACCACATTTATTTTTATTTTTCAAAAATATTTTTGATTTTATTTTTCAGAAACTAATTGATTTCTTTTACTTATCATCTATACACCACATATTTGGTAAGAGAAAAAAATAATTATGTAGTGTGGAAATGATGAATATATTTTTTCTTTCAACTCATCTCAGCACATCTCAACTCATTTCATCTAATCATCATAACTTTTTCAAATTTTCACATAAAATATCATAAATAACTCAACTTTTTTAAACCCCAAAATAAAAATAAAAATAATAAATAATATTTTAACAATATTTTATTCAACTTTCAATTTTTATGTCAACTCATCTCATCTCAATGCACTATCCAAGCATTCCCTAAATATTGGTATGGTAGATAAATATTGTAACTGCAAAATGCGAATAATTAATTATAAAAGTTAAATTAGAAAAAAGAAAAAAAAAAGTTTAAGCCCATCTATGGTGGTTCCATTTATGTTAAATCTTACAAAAGTGTGTGGCAAATGGAAGAAATGATAAAGTTGAAGTGAAATCCAACGGGCAGAGGCCGGAGAAAAAATAAAGAAAAAAAGACTAACCTGACACACGTAAACCTATTAGACGGGTAAGGAGGAAAAACAAAGACTGACCTACTGACACATGTTAACCCATCAGCTTGACTCACAGCCCCTTCCCCAAACACTCAACTCGACGGATAAGAAGGGAAAAAACAAAGAAAAAAAGATACTGACCAACTAACACACGTAAACCCAAACACACAACCCATTCCATAAACCTGACACACTGACACAAAAACCCATCAGCTGAACCCTATCCCCAAACTGAAACCGTCCATTTCCCGCTTCCAAACAATAAAAGACCATTATGGACAATAATACATGGACGAAACACATGATAGACGCTTACCAAAAGGACAAAAATGACATAACACCCAAAAAAATAAGGAAAAAATGGATAAACAAATATTACTTTTCATCACTATTGTTAAGCGATAGGCATTTTTTTTTTATCATAGAATAGATATATATATATATAAAACAAAATTAAACTGAAAATAGAGGTACCAAATCAGGAGGGAGTGGGGTGTCCCGACTCCTGAACAAATGCACCATTTCAGTGCTTAAACTAGTTAAAGAAATAAAAACAAAAGAAAATTAAGGGGCAATAGACTACTGGTTTGGAGCCTTATACCTTGGTTTTTTTGCCAATGAGGGGACTTTTAAGCAGTGAATGGATTAGGCCTAGTTTGAATACAAAAGTCTCTCCAACTCATCTCAATTTATTTAATCTAATTATTATATTTTTTTAAATTTTTACACAAAATATAATAAACAATTTAACTTTTTCAAATTTCAAAACAATAATAATATTAAAAAATAATATTCTAACAATATTTTATTTAACTTTAAATTTTCATCTCAACTCATTTCATCTAAACTCACTATTCAAACCTCCCCTAAAAGGTTATGGTCAGAGGTTACAATTGGGGACATTACAATCAACCATTCTCACACTTTCATTTGAGATTCCCACTTCCACTACCTTTATATTTTCATTGACTAATACTATGTATAAGTTTCAAATAGATAAGTCCTATATAGACCATTTCTAAAAAAATGCTTAATGGTATAATTTGAGTTAGAAGATAAATTTTAAATTTTGAATCTTACAAATTAAATTTTACTATTTAAATGATGTGAATAGTATATTTTACAAAGTGGCATGAGAATATAATAATTTATTAACATTTGATTACTAGAGTAGGTAGTGTTTGTTCTAGGTCTGTTTTCATACCCCTACACGAAGGATTCAATAATATTGCTCTTTGCATATGCTTTAGGTGGGAGTTCATTGCGAAAAAAACAAGAAGTTCCTTTTCAAAACCTTAAGCCTTGTTTCGTTACACAATTTAAACTATCTCATCTCATATAATTATTACAATTTTTTCAATTTTTCACATAAAATATAATAAACAATTTAACTTTTTCAAATTCTAAAATAAAAATTATATTTTAATAATATTTTATTCACCTTTCAAAATATCTCATCTCATCTCATTTGTGTAACTAAATAAAGCCTTATTATGCATAGATATATAACATAATATGCATGCTTCTCAGGTCGTTCCTAGACACCGATGAAAATGAACCATAAAATTAAAAACTTTAGGCCGTTCTGAATACACAGTTGGTCTCATCTCATCCCAACATCTAAAATATTACTCAAATATAAATACTTTTCAATTTCTCTTTCATACTTTTTTATTTAATCATTAATTATTATTACAATTTTCCAAAATTTTCATACAAAATACAAAAAATAATTCAACCTTTTCAAATCCTAACACAAAAATAAAATTAAAAAAATATATTCTAATAATATTTAACTTTATAATATTTTATTTAATTTTTTTTCTCTCATTTTCCAAAACTTAATAAAAACCTTAACTCAAATTATTTTACTACTATTCACAAATTATATCACTACTATTTACAGATTTCTCATATCATCTAATCAAAGTATCCAAACAAATGACAAGAAAAATGTCATGAATTAAACATGACAAGATGATGTGTGTAACACTCGGGTCCAACACCAAGTCGCATTCGAATTTTTTTTTTGGGAATAATATGTATGAAAAGCCTTTTGAGAGTTAACAAGTAATTTTAGAATAGGTTACGGGCCTAAAAATTTATATTGACAGAGTATGAATTTTTTGGGCTTGATAATTAGGTTAAAATAATTTATGGATCAAGTGGGACTAAATAATTAGAATTTGGCCCAAGAAATTCTCCTAAGGGCCCAAAGATATTATTGGATGATGGATTTATTTTGGACGTGAAGATTATGGCCCAGTTTAATTATTAAGTCCAAGCCCATGAGCGTGTCGAATTTCAAACATTATAGGATTACAATTTTTAGAGTACCATTATCGTTTAAATTCCTAAACCCGTTCCACTACTAAAGCAGTCAGTTACTATAAATTATGGACTATATCCCATGAGATGATCTTCCTCACCACAATCTAGGGTTTCAGCTATATATATATATATATATATATATATAGATTTAGACCTATACGTCTATCTCCATCATGCATAAAAAATTTCTTCAAGCCCTAGAGATGCCGTCAGTTTTCTCAAATCACGCCGCACCTTCTCCATAAATTTCCATCAAGCACAATGCGGCCACCACAACCCTCAGCATGCACGTCCCCACATCAAGGAATCAATTAAGCACAGCAACAACTAGCAATCGTTGCCTCTGCACCCTCATCTTCTTCCTCCAGAGCCTAGGGCTGCCACCACACACACTTTCTCCACACAAGATTTGCTCCCCAAGCCACTCAAACTTCACCATTTTGTTCCTTTAGACCACGGCCAGAACACTGGTAGCAAACAAGACACCTCCCAACGCCATGCATTCAGTCGACTCACACACCAATACTACAGCCCAAAGCCACCGCACGTGAATCCCATCAGCCACGACAACTCCAACCACCTCGCAAGGCGCTACCTCATGTCGAAAACACCATGAAATAGCCTAGCCACCGCTGCAGCATCCCATCACGCCTAGCTACTCAGCCATCGTCGCTTGGGATCGAGAAGAAGAAGCTCCAGTCTTCCACCGTGAACCACCATGGAAACTCCAAACGGAAACGCCTCTGTTTTTCTACACCCGTGAGAATGTTTGAAAAACCACCACACTTTTGAGTGGTGAGAGCCTTTCATATATATATGCATTTACAGATTGTATAATGACGTAATTACACATAAATGATGATTACAAAATAAATGGAAAGAAATAGCTAAACAAGCTCCTATAATTGAGGGTCAGTGGATGCACATATGGAAGGCCTTAGATTAAGGCAGAGGATCCTCAACACCCCCTGCAAGTTGAGCGTCGGATTTGAACAGACGTGGAGCTTGGAGCGAAAAAAATGAAAAAGAGGCCGAGGCACACTTTTGGTGAAGATATCAGCAACCTGTAAGTGAGAGGGCACATACTGTGTGCGAAGTTTGCTAGCAACAACAAGTTCACGAAGAAAATGGTAATCTAGCTCAACATGCTTGGCCCGCTTGTGAGAAACGGGGATGGAGCTCAAAACAATTGCACTTTTGTTGTCACATAGGAGAAGAGGTTGCTGTGGAAGAGAAATTCTAATGGTCACGAAGGAGATGCGTGAGCCAAAGAAGTTCAGCGATAGTGAGAGCAAGGGCATGATACTCAGATTCACAGCTTTAACGAGAAACAATTGGTTGCTTTTTGGCACTCCAGGAAACCAAATTGTCGCCAAGGTAAATAGAATAACCAGAGGTAGAGCGATGAGTGTCAGGGCATCCTGCCCAATCTGCATCAGAGTAAGCAACTAAAGCACCAGGAGCAGTAGAGGGATGAAAAGTGAGGCCATAATGCAGTGTGCCCTTAACATAGCGAAGAATGCGCTTGACAGTAAGAAAGTGGTCTTTAGTCGGAGAGTGCAGAAATTGACTGACAGAGTTTACAGCATAAGCAATATCAGGACGCGTGATAGTCAAATACTAGAGAGCACCAACAAGAGATCGGTAAAGAGTGGGATCTGAAAATAGAGGACCATCAGAAGACAGGTGCTGAGAAACAACCATGGGGGTGTGAACAGGCTTGCTGTCAAGTAATTGAGCTCGCGTGAGGATGTCCCGTGCATATTTCAGCTGATTGATAAAAAGACCATCAGTGGTGGATGTAGCTTCCAAACCAAGAAAGCAACTGAGAGAACCCAAATCCTTAGTAGCGAACTCAGAATTAAGCTTGCGAGCAAAGCTGTCAAGAAGAGATGAGTTGTTGCCTGTAATAATGATGTCATCAACATAAAGAAGCAAATAAATAATATTAGACTGCCTGTGAAAGACAAAGAGAGATGTGTCGGCACGACTGCAGTAAAAACCAAGCTGATGAGAAAGGAACTGAATTGCTGAAACCAGGCACGAGGAGCTTGTTTGAGGCCATAAAGAGCTTTCTTCAATTGACAGACATGATTAGGAAAACGGGGGTCAATATATCCAGGAGGCTGTTCCATATAGACATGTTCAGTAAGATTATCATTGAGAAATGCATTCTTGACATCAAGTTGGCGAAGAGGCCATTTGTTGGTCACAGCAAGAGAGAGGACAAAACGAACAGTAGTAGCCTTGATAACAGGGCTAAAAGTGTCAGTATAGTCGAGACCAGGTACCTGTGTATAGCCTTTGGCAACAAGGCGAGCCTTGAGACGTTCGATAGATCCATCGGGCAAGTATTTGGTCCGAAACACCCATTTGGAACCCACAATATTGGTGTTGGCAGGTCGAGGAACCAAAATCCAAGTACGATTAGTTTGTAGGGCTTGAACTTCTTCATCCATAGCGGTGAGCCAAGCGGGATTCTTAGCAGCAGATTTGAATCCTTTGGGCTCAGTGGATGCAAGTAGGGCAGAGAGAAGACCAGAGGATCCCAATAGAGCAAGATTCGCCGGGTGGCGAGTTTTGAAAATACCAGCTTTGGCTCGTGTAAGCATGGGATAAGAGGCCATCGGAGTAGCCGCAATAGGAGTAGGAGTAGGCAGCTCGGTGGGAAGCTCAAGAGAAGCAGGGCTAGGATCCGGGTGCGGCAGAGATGAACCTGTAAGAGAATCATTTTCCTGCAAAGACTCATCCACTGGATCAGTACAAATACCACACGGGTTAGATCCAGATTGTGTAATGTGTCGGGAATGAGGCGCAGGAGAAGATGGTAGCATGTCTGTAGGAGGAAGACTGGGTTCTAGAAAATTTGAAAATTGGAGGGAGGATATGGGTTGATCCTGAGAGGTATCGAGGAACGGATAGTGAGTCTCATCAAATTGAGCATGACGGGTGATATATAGCCTAGAAGTGGTAGGGTCAAGACAACGGAACCCTTTGTAAGAGGAGCTGTAACCCAAAAAAATGCAAAGAATGCTACGGGGGAAAAACTTGGTAGGCATATAATCACGTAAACAAGGATAAACACGACAACCAAATGGATGAAAATTTTCATAATTTGGAATGGAACCATATAAAAGCTCAAAGGGGGACTTACCTCCAAGAAGTGGTGTGGGCAATCGGTTGATGATGTAAGCTGCAGTGCTAAAGGCGTCAACCCAGAAGCGAGGGGAAGTGTGGGAATGGAAAAACAGGGCCAAGCCGGTCTCAGTCACATGACGGTGTTTTCTTTCTGCACGGCCGTTTTGGGCGGGAGTATATGGACAATAAAGTTGATGATGGATGCCAGAGGTACGAAGATGAGCTTTAAAGCAGTTGCTAGTAAATTCTACACCACCGTCACTTTGAAAAATTTTGATTCGAGCAGAATGTTCATTTTCCACAAATTTTTGAAAATGAATGAAAGTATCATAGAAGTCAGATTTTAATTTCAATGGATAAAGCCAAGTGAAACGAGAATAATCATCAATGAATAAGACATAGTAGGAAAAATCCAAATTTGATTTTACAGGGGAAGGACCCCAGATGTCGCAATGAATAAGATCTAAAACATTGACGATCTATGTTCATTACGAGAATAAGGCAAATGATGATTCTTCGCAAGTTGACATGTATCACACAATGTAGGAGATGGCAATAAAGAGGTAAGAAAAAGCTGTCATTTTTTATTTAAAAAAGAGATAACAGAGTGATTCACATGTCCAAGGCGAGAATGCCATAAATCATACGAAGCATGAAGAGATTTATTTTTAAGGACAGAAATGAAAGTGCGCTCTAGCACATACAAGCCTCCATCTCTTTTACCGGTTGCCACCACCCTTCCCATTTGGCGATTCTGAACAGTGAAAAAATTATTAGTAAATGTAACGGATAATGGAAAATCATGCGTTAATTTACTAATAGACAAAAGATTTTTAGTGAGATGAGTGACAACCAAAACATCTAACAGATGAAGATTTGGGGAAGGGGAAATTTTACCAGTGTGGGTGATGGGTAGGGACGCACCATTCCCTACAATCACACAATCCTTACCCGTGTAAGTGGTGGACTGGTCCAAAGTGGAGTGGGCTGGAGTCATATGGGCCGAAGCCCCTGTGTCCAAGAACCAATCGGAAGCTTCATTGCTAGACACAGAGCATGACGCATTGAAAGCTTCTGCAAGGTGCGCCGAAGGGTCATGCTGGTGTCGATCATAGCGTTGCCTGCACCTATCGGCGTAGTGGCCTTCCAAGGGGCAAATCTGGCACCGTGGTGGACGGCGACCTTGAGTGGGTTGAGCACGGCCTTGTCCATGACTGGAGAACTCGTGGCTGGGGCCATTTCCGCGACCACGTCTGGAGCGAGAGAAGCCTCCCCCGCGTTGAGAAGAGCCACGGCTAACGGTGAACGCTGCAGCTGAAGGCGCCGGACTCTCAAGAGACTTTTGAAAGAGTTCAAAAATCTCAGCCTTGGACACAAGATCCGGGAAACATGGGAGAGGTGTCTGTGCCATTTGGGCAGTAGAGAAACTGGAGAAATCGGGTCCTAGGCCACGAAGAAACCAGTGAACTTTGTCGGTTCCATCAACAGGGCGACCGATGGCATGAAGCTGATCGCATAATGCCTTGAAGGCACGGGCATAGGCAGTGACTGGGCGGGTGCCGCGCTTCATCAATTGGAGGTCATCTTTGAGGCGTATTTCAAGGGCTTTGGAGCGATGACTGAAGGTATTTTCGAGGGCAGTCCAGACCTCGTGGGATGTGGAGAGGCCAACGGCTTCAACCATGGCTTCCTCTGTGAGAGAGGAGAGGAGAAGGCTTAGTAGGCGCTGATCGGTGGTTTTCCACGCCAGGTGTTTGGTATTTGGTGTCTGAGAGGTAGGAGGATCAAATGGAGGTGGCGGCACAAGGGTACCATCCACATGACCCAGCAGACCTTGGCTCTCAAGAAGTGGAAGAAGTTGACTCTTCCATAAGAGGTAGTTGGAGGAGGAGAGTTTGATGGTAACCATGTGAATCATGGTGTTGAAGGGGAGGAGGGTGGAAGAAGAATCAGAGGCCATTGGGGATCGTGGGATGCTAATCCAGGTATGCTCTTGATACCATGAGAATGTTTGAAAAACACCACACTTTTGAGTTTTGAGAGCCTTTCATATATATATGCATTTACAGATTGTATAATGGCGTAATTACACATAAATGATGATTACAAAATAAATGGAAAAAAATAGCTAAACAAGCTCCTATAATTGAGGGTCAATGGATGCACATATGGAAGGCCTTAGATTAAGGCAGAGGATCCTCAACAACCCGAAACAGAGCAACGTCGCCCAAACCGAGAGCAAGCTACACGTCTCTTCGCCTGCCACCATGCATCACCGAGTAGCACCATCGTGGACGAGCTCCTTCCACCACCCAAGACCTCCTTTGTGACGACCACCGAAATCCACAGCCAGCCCCGATTCATGTCAACCGCTACAACCTTGCTTCACGTCAAGCACCACCCAATGGAGAAACACCGTGAAGACCAAGACTCAAGCCACAAGAACCAGACCAAGACCACCCATTGTCACCCTAAACTGCATGCTCCTCCACGTCAATCCCACAAGGAAACACCATGGGAACAATCGACGGCAAACCCACGAAAACTACCTCTGTTTTATACCACCAAAACAGAGCACCCACATGGTTCTTATGGATCCTCGAAAACTATTTACCCTCTCATGCCGCTGTGCCCATCTGGGAAAATCATCATGGCTCCACCTCAAAGCCACCGTAAAGAAATCCTGCACGGAGCGGAGTCCAGCCCTGTACCTCAAAATACTGAAACCGTGAATCCCTCTCTTGCTCCCAACGTCAAACTCGCTCTCTCTCTCTCTCTCTCTTCAAAGTTTCTCCACCATGCACGTGGGAAGCGGAGTGCGCCACCATGATTTTTGGCTCAAGCCATTGTCCCCACACACGGGGTCGTTCATCTCTCGTTAACCTCTACTGCCAGCACTTTTTATTGAGTAATTTCAAATACAACCGTGAAATGTGAAACCGTCGTGTAATCGTTTTGAAAAAGAGTGGGGTCTATTATTAAAAAATTAATTTTTTTTTTCATGTGGGTTCCATATTTTATTTACTTTTTTCAAAACGATTACGCGGCGGTTACACAATTCACAATTACAAATATCTTTTCAACTTTTTATTTTATTTTGTGTCTCTCTCGTCTGTGTTGCTTTCAATTAAAAAGGGGCTTAGAAAACTTTTTTAACAAAGGGTAAGCTTTGAAGTTTTAACTATCTTGCTCACTTAGCCGATTTCTTCTACTGGGTTTTGTTCACATGGGCTTTTGGTTTTCGGCTGGATGTAATATTTGGACTTATGTTTGAGTTGGGTTTTATGGTAAGAGATTATTAAGTTGGGGCATATATTTTTAATTTGGGCTTGGTTTTATATTATTTATATATATATATATATTTATATATCTTAAGTGGGCCGATTTTCTGGTGGGTTAGATTTTTAGGTTGGGTAAATTTTAATTATGGCAGAAGACCACTATAATATTTTGTAGTAGGCTAGGCTCAAAAGAGAATTTAAGTGTGAATGCCTTAAATCGGCGACGTTCGGAAAGTTACTTTGTGGTTTAGTAGTAATTGGGTTAGAAGAGTTGGAACTATGGAAATTGGTTTCATAGAGACGGTTAATTGTGTCGTTTATTTTAGATGTATTAGTTTATTTGTGTTAATAGTTTGTATTAATTACGTTTAGGTGACAATCAATTTTGCTTGACACTGTTGTGAAGATTTTCAAAAAAATTGAAGAGTCAGGTAAGTGGGGTTCCGATGCTAAATTTGCATAAAATGGAAAATAAACTGATGTTGGTTTGTAAAATGTGCATGTTATGTTTTAAAAGAAAATGTGAAAACAACTTCAGATATATGCTCTGCATTCACTCATGAAATCTGTATGAAAGAGAAAAAAAATATTTTTTTACATGAATAATCTAGACATGAACAATATTTGACATATTTTTGAAATGTCAAATGAAAATGTTTAACATATTATACGAAAATGTTTTGGATCTATTTTTAATCATATGAAAATTATATGAATATGTTTATCACGTGGTTTGATATGATATGCATCTGAAAAACCTTTGACATGACTTTCTGATTCTGGTTCTGATACGATGATCTGATTTTGTTATATGGTTGACACCAACACTTCTGATATGATATGAGTGCACCCACTTTGGAAACAAAATAGTTTTTTTGGTGTTCTTTCCTGTGTGCACACTTAGGGATCTGATAATGAATAAGAGAAAGTTTCACAGTATGATATTACCTGGTTTGGCCACCGGGGATAGCACAACCCTATCATGGGGGTTAAACATGGTATATGATATGATATGGTGATACGATACGATATGATAAGATAAAAATGTTCAGTTATGTTATGCCAAAGGGTATTTCAATATGAAAAGGATTTTTGAATATGAACAATTGGTTTTTTTTCTAATATGAACAGTTTGAAATGTTGCTATGATTTCCTAATAACATATTTTCGAGATTTGCATATGAAAATGAAATGTTTTGTTTCTTTCCATTCTGAACTTTCTGAAAAAGTCTTATATTTACATACTAGTATATGTACTTTGCTTACTAGGTTGTTGATAACACGCCTATTATCTCCACAATATTTTCAGATATTTTGGATGTTTTAGCTAAGGATCAAGAATAGGAAGCATGCATAAGTGATTGGTGCAAAACTGCAAGTGCATAGTATTGTAGTTTTATAGTAAAGTGATGAGAATAGTATCGTCCTCAGGGATTATAAACTTACTTTGACAAATACCAAAATTATACTAATTTCGACTTTATTTAGAAAAGTCACTAAATTTTTTGTAATTGCAATTTAAAATAAATCAATTCAAAGAAAATATTCAAAGGAAAAGAAAAATGTTGTTCGAAGATCAAATTAATGTGAAAGAAAAATTCTGGGAAATCGATTTCACCTAATCCCTCATTATGCTTTACTCATTTAAGTAATTGAATTTAATTCTCTATGTTCGTAAGCAAATCTCCAATTCATCCAAAAAAGCCTCTTTTGATAGTCAATTAGAAATTATTCTTATTCATCATTTTACACAAGAGTATGCAAATTAATAATGCAAGAAAGCAATAAGACCAATGATTTTAATACTACATAGGTTCATACAAGTCTTTCGATCTCTATATTTATCTATGCCGAAATATCCAAGATTTATCTATAATTTCCCCTTTTGATAGCAAATTACAAGATCAAAATCATCTAATTAGTTGTCAGTTAATTAGAAGCGATAAACTCAAAATAAATAAGACAAACATGAAAGATAATTACTTCAAATTAGTATAGAAAAATAAACATAGTTCGGAATTTGAATATATCGTTTTTCTAAAATAAAGAAAATTTAATTCATGCTAAAAATTAAATTTAATATAAATGAATTCACCATCATTTTTACGAAAAGAATGGAAGGAAATGAATACTTGATCCTCGCAATCCGCAATGTCTAAGTCGCAGCATCTTCAAACGAAAGGAAAATCCATTCTCGTCTGTGCGTGCAAAAGCCAAAAACCCAAGACTAAGACGGGCTCGTTTGTTTTCAGAGATGAGATGGGATGAGTTGAAATTAAAATTAAAAAGTTGAATAAAATATTGTTATAATATATTTTTTAATATTATTTTTGTTTTGAGATTTGAAAAAATTGAATTATTTATTTTATTTTTGTTTTGGGATTGGAAAAAGTTGAATTGTTTATTTTATTTTGTGTGAATATTTGAAAAAATTGTAATGATGAGGTGAGATAAGATGTTTCCTGAAAACAAACGGGTCATAAAGTTGCCCCTTTTTTCGTCCATCAGTAGGTGGGTAGTTTGGTAGAATAAGTCCAAGTCCAAGTCCAAGTCCATCATGTCTCCTCCTTCTGAATTTAATGAATATCTTTTTTCTTTTTTTTTAATATTTGCTCTCCTCCAAGTAGCTAGTTAGATGCCAATAGCTAGAGTAGATTCAAATCACTTCTCTTTACCAATGTCTCTTCCTTTTGAATTTGAAAATCTTAGTCTATATTTAGCATCTTCAAAAATTTAACTTAATCTTTATTTCCAAATAATAATGGTGATAAACTCTTATATTCAAATAAATCTTCATTTAAATTTGAGAGTCCTTATACCATAGGCTTCTAAAATTTGGATTTTCGTTTTCTTTAAATCTGAAATAAAATTTAAATGACAACAATAAAGCCTAAAATCAACAAAAATAATAAAATAGACTAAAGTTTAAAACTAAAAAGTGATAAAATATAGGAAATTATGTAAGTCATCAATAAGACTATATGAGCATTGTGGATTAAGCACAAAAGGATATCATAGTTATTGAAAATTTTATTCAGTAAATTTGTTGTGTTATGATGATCTGATATGTTGTGAGGTTGACATTTATATTAAGAATTTGTGGAGTTACTAGTTATTATTTGAAACAGTTGAGTTAAAAGAGTGAAATCTTTGTAGTTGAGAGATTGGAGTTCATATATATACTGTGATATATACTTTTAAGTTTTTAAGTGAAAGGTAATAAGTTTCCGATTCCATCCAGTACCGGTGCGTTACAATGTGAGTGAAAACAAATCAGTACTGTATAAAACATTGGACCCCATGCTATAGGAGGAATAAATAGAAAATCATGATGAAGAACGGGAAAGTTAGGAGTTTGAGTTAAGAGCCCTTGCAGAGTGAGTTGCTGGTCTCGTCGTTGCACAAAACAGTATTAGAGCCCGTGCTGATGTCTGTATAGTTTGTTCTTCCTAAATTGTGTGTACGAGAGAGAGAGAGAGAGAGAGAGAGAGAGAGATGAGTTCTGTGGAGGAGATCAGGGCTCATGCTGTTTGCATCCCATACCCAGCTCAAGGCCATGTTAATCCGATGCTGAAACTAGCAAAACTCCTCCACCACAAAGGCTTCCACGTAACCTTTGTCAACACTGAGTTCAATCACAGACGCTTGCTCAAGTCTAGAGGTCCTGATTCCTTGGACGGCTTGCCGGACTTTCGCTTTGAAACCATCCCCGACGGTTTGCCTCCTTCCGATGCCGACGACGCAACCCAAGACATCCCATCACTGAGTGACTCTATCAGAAAGACTTGCTTGGTTTCATTTCGTAGTCTACTTGCGAAACTTAATGATACTCATGTCTCCTCGAATGTTGTCCCTCCAGTGAGCTGCATAGTTAGTGATTTAGGCATGTTTTTCGCCATTAACGCTGCTGAAGAACTTGGAATCCCTGTCCTTCTGTTGTGGACTGCGAGTGCATGTGGCTTTTTAGGATATGCACATAGTCGCCATCTTGTCCAAAGGGGTGATCTTACAGCAATACTCAAAGGTACGATTTTCCTTCCTAAGGTTACTATTTTCTCAACCTTCCCTCCATCAAAGATCTGATCCAGATACGTATACTTTGATTGTTCAATAAATTGGACAATTATATTCTTATGATCATTAGATGTCTTCCTTCCGAGGGTTAGAATGTGGATCAATTTTCCAAAGTGGGAAACTGTTTGGGAGGCACTGGACTTGTAATATATGACATATACAACTAATATTGGATAAAAAATATATTTACACAACACTTTATACTTTATACAATTATGTTTTAAATTATGAATACTTTTGTAAAATAACTTATAAAAATAACGTCAATTTTTTAGCTACTTATTATCCACATACACCACATTTTTTTTTCAATTTTTTTTATTTTATTCTTTTTAAACTAATTAAATTCTTCTGCTCATCATTTACATACTACACATTTGATAAGAGAAAAAAATAAAAAATTATATGTGACGTCTAGATGATGACTAAAATTTTTCTTTTTAAAATTGACCTGCAAGAGATTAGGCATTATGTGGTCATCAAAGCTTTGATCTAAAACTTAAAATTGCTCAACATCTTTGTTATGTACTAGCAAAGTAGTCATCCTAATCTTTTAAGGTTATTAATCTCAGCCGAATGACACTAGCTGTTTTCTCTTCCTTCGGTTTCTTTTATCTTTCCATGCACGTCTTTTTCTGTCCTTTTCCTCAAGCATGAAGTCAGTCTTTCCCATACTTCTTCCCATTTCTGTCGATTTAACATAAGCAAACTCAGTGGAACCATCACATTTCCAGTCTGATCATCAGCTGATCATCTTCGTCTTCTGTTTTTAATTAAAATAAATATATATTTTATTTAATCAAAAAATAAATATGATAAAAAGATTTGCAAAATATAATGAAAAGAAATTAGATAAAAAAAAGTTGAATATAAATAATATTTTATTATTATTATATATATAGAGTATAGATCATGGACAACCCAAAATGAGATTAGATTTTAAGTGGCCGGAATAGGCAAAAAGTAAAAGCGTGATATTAGGCAAACTTTGACTAGTGGTGTTAACGTCGTATTTTATACGCTTTTAGGTCAGGTTTCAATAACTTAGGTCTTTAAAGTTGAGCCTGTGAAAACAAAGAAGAAAGCAGTTGGGAGAGGGCGGCCTTGAGGCTGTGGACTGGCGGGGAGTATTCGATGTCAAAGTCAGTAAAATATTTTAGAAGTTTGTCGATAATGAGAGAGCCTGAAGACTAGAGAGAGTTCTCGTACTTAGAAATTGCTAGTTATACCGGGAGTCTGAGGGGGACAGATTGTGCCTGCCCCCGTGAAGTCCATGTCCTTTTTACTGTTTCTTTTGTCAGAGTCGTTTAATGCGACGTTGTCCCTTACAGTTATCCTGTCAATTCTCATCGGACTCGTACGATGAGAATTCTTTTTAATCTCAAACTCGTCTTGATGTCGAGGCCAGGGTCACCCTGATGACGTGTGTTTGGCTCCAAAGTATGAGGTGATTCCTTGTCGTTTGGCAACCCTAGTAACGTCTACCTTCCCTCCTTTTTGGCACGTCTTTTGATAACTATGCTTGTACTTGATGGTATCCTTTTAGTTGTGTCAGGATGGAGGGTGTCAGGCGGCTCTTTGCCTTCACGTCGCTTCGTGGTGCGTATTTTTCGAGATTCGAAGCGTCTCATACCCCTTCCTTCTGCCACGGGGCATGGGAGATTAATCGCTGCCTTCTTCCTTTATAAGTGCAATTGGGCCATTGTCTTGTCTTCTTTATCCACACCGTAATCTTCTCGCCCTTCTTTTCTTCTAACTTCCCATCCTTCTCCCTTAGACTCCTTTCTTCTTTCTTTGTTACTTTCGTCCTTTTCTTTAATGGCCTCTGAGATGACTGCCCAACCCGGTTTCCGGTGGGGTAGACGCACCAAAAGTTAGTGATGCCGGACCGTCCTTCTTGGGTAGCACATTCAAGCGTCCAAATTGCGACGCTGACATCTCTAGCCCTTAGAGCATTGGCATTGGATTGGCTATTTTACTCTTCAAATTTTGACTAGTATGTAACTTTTTCACTTTTAGCTAATCATTCAAAACATAAAGTCTACATTGGATTAGTCATCATACTCTCTATAATAATAAAATATTATTATTTTTTATTTTTATATTTTTTAATTAATTTTTATTTTTTAATTAATTCTATTTTCATAACCTCCTATAATCACCTATAATTTCTAATAATCATTTTCATTTTCATTTTCACAATCCAATAAACAAAATCGATATCAATATTATCAAAACAATTCTATCGATCTTCAATACTTGGGAGAGGAAGAAGGAAGAAGAAAGAGAAATGAGACACGAGAGAGAGAGCCAATATTAATAAACAATGTATTTGGAGGTGAAATAGTGCTTTTCATATTTGAAGAAAAAGATGAATTTACTGTAGCTGATATTTAGGATGAAAAGTGTTTGGCTAATTCAATGTGGGCCAACTATTAATAAAGTTATTTAAATTTAGAGATGAAATGTTATTTGAAGAAGCCAATGTGAATGCTCTTACCTACCAAGTCCCGAAAACAGTGGTCTTTGAGGTCTATGGTCCACACGAGGGTGCCGTCGACATCGAGGGTCACTCTTCCAGAGTTGTTCTTTTTCACACCATGTTTACATGTGGCTTGAGGCTGCCTTTTCCTCGCCCTTCTCCTTTGGTTTTTCCATTTTACGTTGCCGTGCTTTATTTTCATATGCAACAGAAAAAGAAGTGTCATCAACGTATGTTGGCCTTCGTCTGCTACCGTCGGCTTAGAGGGGATGGAAATCCCCCTTAAGAGTTCAGCCGCGTCAGAAAGACTCTGGTTGCCTCATCGGGGGGAGAGGTCGGGAAGCATTTTGCAAACCCACCTCTATGCTCCTCCGGGTAGCAACGTGGCCATGTAGTTGAATTTAAATAATCCGGGCTGCTTTTTACTGCAATGGGAGCCGGGGTAAGTATTCGGGTGACTGGGAGGCCGGACCCACTCTCCGTCGCTGGAGGAACAAGGCAGCCTCTGACTCAACCCGACCCTTTTGTCTCCGCAGGAGGTAGGTTGTTCAGGTAGTTTGAAACTGGACTCACTCCCGCCCGTTGACATTGCGTATATAATTCTTGGCTGAAAAATAAGCAGGCTATCATATTTTTATCCTTAACTTAGTAGTAGTTAGACTTCGCAAACCTAGGCACTCTGGCCTATGCTGCGATTTGCTTGCCGCTTTTTACAGGTTGTTGATGTCCGCGTTCCTTGGTGCAGTATTCGGGCGGTCGAAGGACCCAACCCGCACTCTATCGGGGAGAGGTCAGGATACCTCAAGTCAAACCCGCCCCTTTGATTCCCTGAGGAGGTAACTTCTTCGGACAGTCGTGAGGCCGGTCCGCTCTTTCGCTGCGATGGGAGATGGGGTAAGTATTCGGGCAGCCAAAAGGCTGGACCCGCTATCCTTCGTAGGAAGGTCCGAGCGGCCTCTGGCGCAACTCTCCAGTGCTACCCCGCGAGGAGGTAATTTGTTTGAGCAATATGAGTCTGAACCCACTCCTGCTTATTGACATCGCAGGGAAAGGTAAAATTTGGGTCAGGCTGGCGCTGAACCTACTCTTCGTTTCCAGCGGAGGTCGGGGTAAGTCTTCGGGCCGCCAGGGGGGCTGGACTTGCACTCCCCTGCAGGAGGGATGGAGCAGCCTCTAGCGTGACTCACCCCTTTAAATCCTGTGGGGAGGTAAGTTTTTGTTTGCAACTGGACCCGCTCCCATCTATTGATGCTTACAAGGAAGGTAACTCTTCATTTTCGGGTAGTTGATGACTGACCCGCACTCCGCCGCGGGTGGGATAAAGCATCCTTAGGCATTACACCCATCCGTTTGGTACCTACGGGGGAGGTAAGTCCGGACAGCGATGTAGCTGGTCCGTTCTTCGCCACGATAGGTGTCGAGGTAAGTTGTTCGGGCCGTCGGGAGTAGGACCCGCTCTCCATCGCGGGAGGGGTAGAACGACTTTCGGCCTAATTCTCCCTTTTGGTCCCACGTGAGGTACATTGTTCGGGATAGTTTGAGACTAGACTCGCTCCTGCCCGTTGATATCGCAGGGAAGGTAGGTGTTGGGTCAGGCTGGTGCTGAGCCCATTCTTTATTGCAGTGGAGGTAGGGGTAAATTGTTTGGGCCACCAGAGGGTAGGACCCACTCTCCATCGTGGGAGGGGTAAAGCTGCATTTAGCCTAGCTCTCCCCTTGATCTCGCGGGAGGTATGCAGTTTGGGTAGTTTGAGACTGTACCCGCTCCCACCTTTTGACGCTTACAAGGAAGGTAAGTCTTTGTCTTTGGGCAGTCGAGGGCTAGCCCGCACTTCGTCACGGGAAGGATGAAGTAGCCTCTAGCGTACTCATCCTTTTGGTACCTTGTGGGGGACGTAACTTTTTTGGACAGCGATGTGGCTAGTCCGCTCTTCGCTACGATGAGGGTTGGGGTAAGTTGTTCTGGCCGTCGGGAGCGCAAGACCCGTTCTCTATCACGGGAGGGGTAGAGTGGCCTTCGGCCTAGCTCTCCCCTTGATCCTGCGGGAGGTATGCTATTCCGGCAGTTTGAAACTAGACCCGCTCTTGCCCGTTGGCATCGAAGGGAAGGTAGGCATTGTATTGATGATGATTTTATTGTTGTAGATTACGTTAATTAGAGACCGTCTTATCGGCATTTTTTCGACGACTAGAAAGTTCGAAGTAGGTATGGGGCACTGTCCTGAAAAATCATGTCTTTAATTAAACAACAACAATTACTGTATTCAAATAACTAATTTACAAAATAAGGGGAGATGGAGCCTTCAGTCGGGGAGCTTCCGCCTGCTCTGCCTTTGCCTTTGGGACCACACACCCTCTCGCTCCCCACTAAGGCTTGCCAAGGCTCCTTAAGCAGTGCATGCCCTACTCTCTCCTGGAGGTGCCGTTTGGGGTGGACCTACCATTTTTCTGCTTCAGTTCCTGGATGTAGTATTCTCTCGCCAGGACCTATTCGTCTCGGATTTCTCCCCCTCTATGGGAAGTCTGGAATTTCATCTTAAGGTGGTAGGTTGACGTGACTGCCCGCACGTTGTTGAGGGTGGGCCTTCCGTTGATGGTGTTGTAGGATGACGAGGTGCTCACTACCAGGAAGTTGAGCATGATTGAGACAGTGCAGGGGGCACTGCTTACGAGGACCGACAACACGATGGTTCCTATAGGATGAACCATATCCCTAGAGAAGCCCTTCAGCGGCATGGATGCTGGATGTAGTCGGGCGGCGTTTATTCCCATCCTGGTGAAGGCTTCCCAAAACAAGATATCCACGGAGCTCCCATTGTCGATGAGGATTCTCCGGGTGGTGAAGTTGGCGACCAACATGGTCACCATCAGCACATCATTGTGGGGGTACAGGACCCCTTCTTCGTCAGCCTCCCAAAAGGAGACGACCAGGGTCGATTCTCCCCTTTGGTGTTTGGCGGGGTGGTACTCTACCGAGTATACCTCGTGGTATCGAGCTTGCCTAGCGTGTGCCTTTTTGCTCGAGGAGGTAGTCCCCCTACCTGCGAATCATCCCGCTATGGTCCGGATTTCCCTGAATGGGGGCCCTCCTAGTGGTGGTGAGCAAGGGAGCGGCCTTGTTGCGGCCCCTGTGCGGGTGGTCGTTGCTAAGGGCTTTCTTCCCTTCTGCGTCGGTCGACTCGGTCCGTGCTTTTCTCCCTTAACCTTCCCCTCCTTTCCTACTCTAGCCTTTGGGTGGGCGAGTAATGTTGTCTTGTCCGTTCCACGTGCTCCCTCCGTCCTTGTTGGGAGAAACAGTCTTCGATATTATGCGATGTGGACTTGTGGTACGTGCAGTAGTGGTGCACAATGCCTCAGTCATCATCTTCACAGGCGGCGGAGGTGTCGGCCTCGTGGATGGTAAACATTGGTCGGTCGAAGCGAGGTCCCGGTCCCCTCGTCAGGGCTTCCTCCCTTCTCTTATCATGGGAGTTCTTTTTCGACTTCCCGTGGGCCTAAGCTTTGGCTGGGGCCTTTGCCTTTCTCTCTGTTCGCTTCAACTCTTTCTTCTTTTGCTCCGTTATGGCCTGAAGAGTGTCTTCGGCGTTAATGAAATTATCGACCTGGTCCATAAACTCCCGTAGCATTACAAGAGTCCTTCTCGCCAACTCGGCCATGAACTAGGATCGTGACCAGACCACCCAGAAGCGCCGCCAAGGTTATCGTTTCGTCCTGGTCATCGGTGATCATGCGCTCCCTGTTGAATTGGGACAGGTATGCCTTTAGACTTTCCTCCTCTCCTTGCTTAATGGTGAGGAGATGCGTTGTTGAGCGTCGCCTTCTTCAACTTGACATGACCTGGGTCAAAAATAGTCGAGCCAGCTCTCCAAAATTGTCTACGGAACTCGACACCAGAGACCCGAACCATACTCGTGCTAGCCCCATTAGGGTCAGTGGGAATGCCCTACATGCCACCTCTCTCGGGAAGCCATGCAATGTCATGTGAGCCTTGAAGGTTTCCAAGTACTCAAGGGGGTCTCTCCTTCCATCATATATCTCCATGGTGGGGACCCTGAACTTTGGTTGCAAGGACACAACCATCACTTCTTCCGTGTAGGGTAGACCAGTGCTTGTGAGCAGCTAGTCCATCGACGATGATATGTCCACTTTCCTCGCAATCTCTTCATATTTTCCTTTAAGATTGCGGAGTTCGTCTAGCATATTCTTCCTCTCCTCCTCCACATTCGCTCTAGCTCCCGTGTTTTGGGACTCCATGTGCTCGCTATTACTGGGTTCCGCCTCTTCGTTTTGCCCTTATTGAGGTTTTCTGAGCTCCTCATTATCCTTGCGAAGTTTTTGCACCTCGTTGATCAACTTTGTTACCCAGTCCTCCATAACTTTCAGTCTTGCCTCCATGGCAACTTCTTCTGTGTCCCTTCTGAGTTGTTCGGAATGGGTTGTCGCATGCATGCAAAGTACACGCAAGATCTACAAGGATCCCACAGACGACACCACTGTTAACGTCGTGTTTCGTACATCTTTGGGTAGGTTCCAACAACTCAGGTTTTCAAAACTAGGCCTGCAAAAACGAATAAGAAAGCAGCTGGGAGAGGGTGGCCATGGGGCCGGGGAGTCTCTGATGTCAAATTCAGTAGAGTATTTTGAAAGTTTGTAAATAATGAGAGAGTCTGGAGACCAGATAGAGTTTTCATACCTGTAAATTGCTATTTATACTAGGAGTCTGGGGGGGACAGATCGTGCCTGCCCCCGTGGAGTCCATGTCCATTTTACTTTCCTTTTGTCAGAGTCCTTTAATGTGGCATATTTCTACGACAACGTCATTAATGTGGCGTGTAACTCGGGTAGTGGTGTCATTAATGCGGCATGGTTCCCCGATTTGCCTTACTCTATTGGTGTCCTCAGTGGTCCGTCGATGTCACTTTGTCCAAGGATCGAGGGTCCCCCTTATTTCCCGCCTATTCACGTGGATAGGTACTCAGGAGCTGGACGATGTTCGAGGGATCTCCAGGATGACGAGTCTCATCCCCCTGCAGTATGCTCCCACATGGAAGTTGCGTCCAGGGGAGTCTACTTGTAGGCTGGGCTGAGGGGCCTATTTGTTCTGGGCTGGGCCTTCTTTTCTTATTCTCTTAGTTGCTCCTTTCATGTGCACTAAAAGGGAGAAAAACCCCTTACAAGTGGGATAGCCAAGCTAGTACTAGTACTCTATAGCGATATTAAATAGACTAGTGAAAGCTACAAGCCTACAATTGAACTTATTTAAAATCGTTATAAATAATATACTTAATTGCAAAATTAGTAATTAAGTTTTTGCAATTCAAGGCTTTAATTTCGATTTTTATAAAATTGATACCTGGTTAGTCGATACGTATGTGGCATTAATATCCACGTCAGCCAATCATAGATTGATGCGTGGTATACGAATGTCACGTTTCAATCACACCGTAGTTTTTTTAGTGGTAAATTAATTAATAAAGGTAGTGCTGAATTTCGAATTCCTTGAAATTCAGATATCAATTTTACTAAAGTTGAAAATTGAAGTCTCGAATTTTGAAACGTGAAAATCTAGATACTAACTTCTCAAATAACCATTAATTATTTTTTTGTTGGGTAACGTGGGATTTCTTTTTTTTCTCAGCAAGTAGTTGATTCATTCCATTAACATAAAAGGTTCCTTACAGCTCTAAAGAAGTCCATAAACATAAAGTACAGAAACATGAATTACAGAAACATAAGAAGAGTTGAAAACTAATATGTTATAGACGGTGGGTCTTTCCCACTTGGAAATTCCAGCAAACAGGTAGGTATTTTAATAAGTGGGATGTTTCCGAACTCTAAGTTGGAATGGGCCCATTGCACAATGGAATGCGCGCATCGATTCTGTGATCGATGTATTTTTTCAGCTTGCCATGCTTGAAAGTCTTGGAGCAAAAACCTTGTGTCTCGAGCTACCCCTTCTATTTCCCAATTGATGGCCTTATGAGGATTATTGATGGATCGAATGGTATTTAGAGAGTCTCCTTGAATAACAACTTTAGCAATCTGTCTTGTATATGCCTCTTGGACACCTATGAAGGCAGCCGTTGCTTCCCCGAGGTTTGGATCAACATGCCGATTGTTTTGTGCAACAACAAATTGGAAGGTGCCCTGGTTATTTCTGCATACTGCCAGTGAGGTGCTGCTGTTGTTTCTAACTGCCACATCAAAGGTGATGGAGAAGGTATCCTCGGATTCAGGGGGTCTCCAACTATGCTGTGATTCGATTGGTTCCATCTCCCAAGCCTTGGGATTTCATTTATCACTTTCTAATATTAATTTATTTTGATATTTTTTGTTGATCAAGTCTCTCACTTCAAAGGGAGGATTGACCATATGATCATTTGTAAGAACTAGAAAAAGACCCAAACTACTATATTCCAACAAAACTAATAATCAATGTTATCGAACTTGGAACTCATTGGAATCATTATGCCACAAAAAGTAGTTTTTCTATCCGAGACCATAGGAGATTTTATTTATATTACAACTCATTTCAAATTTTAACTTTTTATTTGATGTTCATGCCATGAATTCTCAATTAAATGGGAGGTGAAAAATAAAGTCATCACCTTTGTATAAATCCGATCAAGAGTTGATCTAAATATTACACGTAATAAGTCTTAAATTAATGAAACAACATTTAAACTTAATTTTTTGAATGACAAATGTAGACGAGAGCTGTCTTCCAGATGGGTACATGGACACTACTATTGACTGATTTCCCGGGTTGAAAAAAATCCGCCTCAAGGATCTCCCCAGCTTTCTATTCACATTGGATCCTAACGATATCATGCTCAACTTTATTTTGGAGATGATAGAGAAAGCTTCGAAAGCTTCCGCCATAGTTGTGAACACTTTTGATGCACTGGAGCGTGAAGCATTGGACACCCTTTCCTCCATGTTTCCTCCCATTTACTCTATCGGCCCTCTTCATTTGCTTCTCAATCAGATTCCACAAAAGGATTTAGTATCCAATATTGGTTCCAATCTTTGGAAATATAAAGCTGCTGACTGTCTCGAATGGCTCAACTCCAAGGAACCCAACTCAGTTATTTACGTAAATTTTGGCAGTGTTGCAGACCTAACCCCGCCACAAATGGTCGAGTTTGCTTGGGGACTTGCTAATAGCAAGAAAGCCTTCCTGTGGGTAATTAGGCCTGACATGGTGAAGGATGCTTCACTGATTGTACGGGATCATGAGTTTGTAATTGAAACAAAAGACAGAGGTATTCTATTAAGTTGGTGCCCACAAGAGCATGTGCTAAGCCCAACCATCAATCGGGGGATTCTTAACCCATAGCGGATGGAACTCGATGCTTGAAAGCATGTGCGCAGGAGTGCCTGTGCTCTGTTGGCCATTCTTTGCTGACCAGCAGACAAATTGCAGGTTTGCTTGTGTTGAATGGGGCATTGGCATGGAGATTGATCGTAATGTAAAAAGAGATGAAGTGGAGAGGCTTGTGAGAGAGTTAATGGATGGAGAGAAGGGTAAGGAGATGAGGAAACATGCCATGGAGTGGAAGAAAATGGCTGAGGAAGCAGTTGGTTCAGAAGGCTCATCAAACTTGAATCTGGACAAAGTGGTCAAGGAGGTGTTGCTGCAGTTGAATCCGTAGGTTTTCATTGCATGGGGCTTGAATATAAAGCTGGACATTGAAAAGCACCGAATGCCAAGGAATACTTCATCCGCAATGTCAATAGATGCATGGGATTTAAGCATGTATCGAAATTCAGATAGCAAGGTAATGATTAATTGTTATACCATCTTGATAGCAGTATATATCTTAATGAATGGCACAAGTAAGTATTTTTCTTTCATGCTTTTGCTTGTGTTTGTGTCACATCTGTTGAAGGTTGTAACGTTAATTTTGCGACTCTGTTCTACATTTTCGTCCTATTTTATTTCTGAACCTTATGTTTGATTTGTTTATGGATTAGGATGAACTGGAAACTGGTTGATGATTTCTGCAGCTTAAAAATATATATTTTGCTGTATTATTACTTCTTCAAACCCTGTTAGTCCCCTTTTTCTGCTAAATGAAAACAAATACAAAATTTATTTGACTTTGAATGGAAGAATAAATATAAATCCATGTTCTTTCCCCTCTTGGAAGACTGTACTTAAAGATTTTTTTAAAAAGCAAAATGATATTTACAATCATAAAGTGCGTAAGTGTCACAATTTTTTTTTGAAAAAAATGAGTAAAAATGATACCCACAGAAAAAATTAATTTTTTAATAGTAGACCCCACTCTTTTTTAAAATGAATGCGCAGTACTTGCACAACCCATGATTATATCTAGTATTACTGAGATATCAGCCAGAAAAGTAGAGATGTTTCTCAAAGTTCTTCCTCACACTCTTCTTTGAGCAGGGTCATCGCTCGAGGCACCAAAGTGACCAAACTAGATCATTGGAAACCCAAAACACACTCGCCCAAATGAGCATATATTTTTTCTTAGCAAATAGAAAGATTCATTAAGGAGGTGGAATAGTTCTTACAGAGTATTGCAACTACAATAATTACAACAATTACGACAATAATTAAAAAGGAAAAAAAAGGTGGATCTTTTCCACTATGGAACTCCAACATGCATTGAGGTACACTGTTAAGGGGATGCTGCTGAACAAATTGTTCGTTGCTGCCCACTGCGTAATGGAATGTGTGCATTGATTTTGAAATCGATGTATTTTGGTTGCTTCCCATTTGTCGAAATTCAGAAGCAAGATCCTTGTCTCTGATTGTGGCTTCTATTGTCCAGTCCGAAGTTAATTTGTTGAGGTTGTTGTAGCGCTTCAACAACCACTTGTGAATCACCTTCTAAAATGATACTTTTGCGCTGATGTAGAAGGGCTTCTTGTACACCTAAACTTGCTGCCATTGCTTCTCCCAGGTTCGGGTTCCTTGATCTTGAGAACTTTGTGATTACAAAGATAACTGTACCATCGTGGATTCTGCCAATTGCTGCTGCTGTGCTCCCAGACTCCCTAACTGTTGTGTCGAATGAAATTGAGAGAAGATTTGGTGGAGGAGTCCAGAAAGGAGCATTGCCCAATGATTTCCACTCCCATGTATTGCAATGTTCCTTGTAAGACTTTAGGATCTTTGCAACAAACTGATCAGTATTTATGGTGAGGGAATCATGAATGATTTGGTTCCGATAGAACCAAATATTGTCCATGGCTAAGATTGCAAAGAGTTGGAATTTTTGGACGCCTTGGGTCATTATAGTAAGACTGATGTTTGGATTTAGCATAAAAAGGATCTAGTTTATGATGTCTTGATTAGCCATCCTATCTATGTTTAAGGGCCAAGGGGATTGGCGCCATAGAGTTCTTGAGTAGGGACATCTTAAGAAAAGATGTGAAAGGTTTTCCTCTTCTATGTTGCAGATGGGGCAAATAGGCTAATCCTCGGAAAGGGATAAGCAGTTTTTTAGGAGGCTTTTGTAGGCAAGATATCGTTAAACATTTTCCAGAGGAATATTTTGAGCCCATCTTAGATTTTGAGGGACCAGAGTTTCTTCCAAATGAGCGGGGGGTGCTCAGAATTTTGGCCCTGATGTTGGAATATAATGGCTGCATAAGCTGATTTGACTAAGAATTTTCCAGAATAATTATGAACTCATTTGATGCTATCTTTCTTGTTGTGGAAGTTAAAAAGAGCTAAAGGGATCTTTTCTATCTCAGTTAGAGAGCTCTCTGAGAAGAGAGTTTGAAGCAGAAGACTATTCCATCATCTGGGTTGCTTGAGGGTAGGTCAGCGACTTTCATGTATGGATCGGGGATGATGGAAGAGTGTGAGGCATTAGGAATATGTCTGTTTAGATAAGGGATCCAAGGATCACACCAGACTCGGGTGTCAGACCGATTATTGATCTGGAAACAAAAACTAGTGGCTACGAGATCTTGTTGTTTTAACAGACATTTCTAGAACCTCGAGTCAGATTGCTTGCATCTCACATCAAGCCAATTGGAAGAATTAAGGTATTTTTTTGTTAGGATATTTTTTCGAACCTTAGTATCATCACTGATGAGATGACATCCAAGTTTACTTAGAAGAGCTTTGTTAAAAGAAGTGGTGGTTCTGATCCCTAAGTCCCCCATTGATTTTGGTTGGCAGATCGAGCTCCAAGATTTAGGAGTGAAGTTGTGCCTTTTTTTTCCTGATCAAAGCCCCACCAGAACTTCATACGGGCTCTATCAAGTTGACTAGAGATGCTCTTGGGGATCCACATACTTAACATGATATAAGAGAGAATTGTGCTTGCGACTGAGCTGATCAAAGTAGTTCTTCCCGCTTGAGAGAGTAGTTTAGATTTCGAGCCTGAGAGCTTAGATTGGACTTTTTCAACAATTTCTTTAAAGAGGATCTTAGCAGGGGCATCAAAGCTGAGGGGGAGACCTAGATATTTGACTCTACTAGTGCAGGCGTTGAAGTTGAGGATTTCTTTCACTTCTCTTTTCGAAGACATGGGAGTATTGTTACTGAATTGTATGGAGGATTTGTTGGCATTGATCATTTGGCCTGACCAGGATGAGTAGATCTCGAGACTGTTTAGGAATGCTTTGGCAATATTGGATGAGGCAGAATTGAAGAGGATATGATTGTCTGTAAAAAGGAGATGGGTAAGGGAGGGACCTCTCCTACTTATACTAATTCCATTGATATTGCCTAGATTTTCCTCTCTTGAGATGAGCCTAGATAGTACCTCACTTCCAATAATGAACAGGAAATGGGATAAGGGGTCTCCTTGCCTTAATCCTCGAGAGGGGGTGAAATGACCATCAGGACTCCTATTTACGACGATAGAGTAGGAAATGGTGGATATACACTCTTTAATCCAATTAATCCGGATTGGACTAAAGCCTAATCAAGTTAGAACTTTGATAAGAAAATCCCATTTTATAAAATCAAAAGCTTTCTCCATGTCTATCTTAACTGCCATCAAACCATTTTTCCCTTTTTTTCTTTCAAGATGATGGAAGATATCCTGGGCAACGATGGTATTTTCTTGGATTGATTTACTCGAGATAAAAGCTGATTGTTGTGGGAAAATGAATTTTTGAAGTACATATTTAAGCCTGTTGGCAAGAATTTCTGAGATGATTTTATCACAGACGTTTGACAAGCTTATTGGTCTGAATTAATGGACAATGTTAGGTGTCTGTGTTTTTGGGATGAGCACAATATGAGTATGATTCGTTTCTCTCAGGAGATGGTTGTTGTTGAAAAAGTGCTGGATTGACAAAATGAGATCTGGTTTAACAATATCCCAATAATGCTTATAGAATAAGCCAGTGAGGCCATCCAGGCCCAGGGATTTAGTGGAGGGGGTTTGTTTAATGGCTTGAAAGATTTCGTCATCATTTGGAATGCTGCAAAGAAAGTCATTATCTTGGGGATTGAGCTTCTTGGGAAAGAGATTGTCCAAATTTTCGGGAATGTCATGAAGAGAGGAAGTAAATATGTTTTTGAAACAGTCGATGAACATATCCTGAATTTTGAAGTTATCATTAATCCACTGATAATTAGAGTTCTTTATACAAGAGATGGCATTCCTCCTTCTTTTGATGGTAGATGACATGTGAAAGAATTTAGTGTTAAATCAGTGGTAGTCAGCCATTGGGTGCACGATTTTTTACGCCAAAGAATTTCCTCTCTCCTAAGTTGTTCCTCTAAGCAGACTTCAAGATGTTCTTCCATGAGAGAGGAATGATCTGTAGGGTTTTTGGATTGGATCTGAGCTAAATAGTTTGTTAAATTAAGAATTTGGGATTGAATATGTCCAAAGGAGTTTTTGTTCCAGATCTTAAGAGCTTTTTTTACGATCTTTAGTTTCTGGGAAAAAATAAAAGAAGGAGATCCGTTAAACGTTGATTCCCAGGCATTCTTCACAACTAAGAAACTGGTTGGATCCCTAGTTCAGAATTCTTCAAACTTAAAAGATCCAAATGGCTTACCACTATCTGAAGTGTTGAGAAATAGAGGTCCATGATCCGATGAATGAATGGGAAGGTTGTGAGTTTTAGCATTAGGAAACATTGGGGACCATTGAGAGTTTGCAATGCCACGGTCTAGCCTTTCCCTGATGTTACTACGCCCTTGTCGCTGATTGGTCCATGTGAATTTCGATCCTAAGAAGCCTAGATCAATAAGGCTATTTTGTTCCATAAAAAGTTTTAATCCATTGGGGTAGGAGGACGAAGCAAAAGGCATTCCCCTAACTTTTTCTTCTTGATTCATAATAACATTAAAATTTCCTATTCCGAGAAAGCAGAGATAATACCATTGATGATGTTCCAGAAGTTAGTCTTATGAGTTGGTTGTGCGGGGCAATAAATACATAAGAGTAACCATGGCGTGTAAGCTGGATCCGAGTACACCATAAAAGCCATAATATTACTAGAAACATGTACAGGTTCGACATCCATGCCAAGACGCCACAAAACTAACAGACCTCCCCTTTTACCTTGAGGAGGGACATGCATAAAGAGGGAAAAATCTAAGCTATTTACAACACCTTGAGTTTTATTATCTGTTAAGAGAGTTTTAACAAGGAAAATTAAATCAGGTTAGTGAGTCCTGATTTGGGCCCTTAAACTACGTCTTGCAAAGGAATGAGCTATTCCTCTACAGTTCTAGTACAAATGCCTCATGTCTTAGGCGATGATAGGATTTCTCCTGCCATTTTGGCTACTTTAACCAAATATGCAAATTTCTGGGAGGGGTCTGAGAGATATTACCATCCTGAGAAGTTAGTGTCTTTGTTGCCTTTTGCAATGGCTCAAACGTTGTACTTCCTTGCTGGACTACCGTATATTTCCTTTTGCCACCGGATTTTATTAAAGAAGCCAGAGGGATATTATCTTCACTTTCGATTTCTTCACTGCTGGTATGGTTTTCAGAGACATATTTTGGATAAAAGATTAAAGCACTCTTCTTTATGGGAACATCCTTTTCTGAGTGAGTAAATGCTCTTTTTTTGGGGTTGTGATTTTCGGGTGGAGTAATGGAGGGGGACGAAGGATGGGGGGTCACGGGGATGAAGGGAGGTTGTACTGCTAAAGGGTTGGCTGGGACGAAGGGGGGTTGTGTCTTGATGGGTTTGCTTGGGTCTTATTTGTTAATGGGGCTGGGATGAGTGACTGAGTCTTTTTCCCGGGGGGGGGGGGGAGGAATGAGGGTGGGCTCTGTTATGGGGTTGCTTGAAGGAGGAGGGTCACAGGCTATGGTCAGGCCTTATGCATGGGCCAGCCTCCTGATAGGTAATATTTGGGCTCTGGAGGAAGAAAGGGCGTGACTTGTGAAGTTTGTTTCTTTTAAAGCTAATGATGGATCAATTTTTGTGTAGTGGAATGGGCCATTGAAGTGGTCTAAATGTTGGATGATCTGCTTGTATATGGAGGTGTTTTGCATATTGTTGGGCCTTAGATGAAAACTTTGGGTTTGACCCATTTGGTTAGAAGAAGGATGAGGGGGTGAAGGGAAAATATTTAAGGGATTGATCGGCTTATGGGAGTTGTCCTGGGGCGGGGGGCAGTGGTGATTAAATCAGTTAATTTTGTGAGGCAAATTAGCTGTAAATGGGGATTGCTTGAAATGAAAAGGTACTGCACCATCAGTTAACCGTTCCTGCTCTGTCAACTGTTCCTCCTGAATCAATTGTTCCTTACCACGTGCGATGTCTTTCCTACATGCAGCTTCCATTCCACTTTAAAAAATGTGCACCGCCAAAGGTACCGATTGATATGAAATTCTGGTCCGACAGTGGAAAGTAAGTTGGATTCACTCCATTGTTCCTGAGAGATTTTTTGGTTCATGGGGACCTCTATGGATCTGCCAAATTTTTGGAGGATGAAGATGAGTTTTCATCTGCTTCTTTTATACGCACTGGAGGAAGTATAGCCTTGAGGATTTCCTTTGGAATAGCAACTTCAGTGACATGAGGAGAGATCATTGGGGCCTTCGGGAGTTGTTGCTCTGGCAGAGGATTCTGGTGTTGTTGCACTTGCAGATCAAAGCCATTATTTCTTCTGTTAAAGGGGCTTTCAGCTCTTACCCATGGACTGAATTGCATGATCTCTGGGTTGGTATCAAAATTTGGACAAGCTTGCATGGTATGATCGAGTCTCCCGCAACCATAATAGAAATCAGAGAGCCTCTCATATTTTATGTGGATTTTCTTGGTCTCCCTTTTTGGCCTCGGTAGATCGAAGGATTCAGGGACAGGCTCATCCACCCTTAGCTCAACTCTGATCCGAAGGTAACGTCTCAATGCCACACCGAAAATAGAAAATCGGTCTACATCTATTAGTCTTCCAAGCAAGTTGCCTATCCTTTCAGCATTGAGGTTGGTCAAAAGCTCCAGTGGCAAATCCGTGTACTTGAACCCAGAAAGCATAAAATTTTAACTCGACTTTGTGCACACTAAGTCCTGGGGGCCATATACTCAACACCATGTGAAATCCTTTAAAGTTCCATGGCCTGTTTTTTAATACCCTATCCTTAACTTGTTGAGATGGAAACTTAAACAAGAACACATTCACATCAACATCTTCTATGATTAAGTTGTTCACGAAGCTCCATACAGCTTTGATAGTTGTATGGATAGTCCTTCTATTAAGAGGCTTAGAAGAAATCAGCTTACCAATGAGGGATAAGTTGGAGAAGTGATATTCAAGTTCAGCCTCTGGTTCCAACTGGAGGTCACTCCAAGTGAGAGCTGCCGCCTTTTGGATGATATCTTCAATACCTTCATAGTTGGACGACATTGTAGAGGAATAAAAGATGGAGTTGATCATGGGGTAATACCGGCATTTTAGATGTTAAGGGAGAGTAGAGAGGTTGCAGGTGTGTGGAGAATGTGGAACTGGGAAGGATACGTGAAGGTGGAAATAGAGCTGGTGAATAAGGATGGAGATGGAAGTGAGTCTGGTTAGTTAAGGTGATTTACAGCAGGACAACTGGGTTGTTGAGGGTAATTAAGGGGCTACAAGAGCTGGTTTCACTCACAAGAGTTGGAGAGAAACTCATATGGAGAGAGAGCTGGGAATGGGGCCTACACCGCTCAAATGAGCATATACTCGAAAAATTAGTAGATTTGTGGGAGATCATTCAGGAAAAAAAAAGAAGAAGAAAGGGGAGGGACTCATGTATAGATAAATTGAGAAAAATTCAGATCTTGTCATGTAAGCAAGGTTAAGATTTATGCTTAATTTGCCATGTAATTTCTTTTTCTTGTTTTGCCCCATAATTTAATTGGTTGGAAAATGGGTTCTAGAATGGGCGTAAGAAGTTTGTGGCTTGATCTACCATTCTTCATAGGGTATGTGAATTTTTTCATAGGGTGTAGGGTATGGGGTGATGAGTAATGATTGATGAGAAAAATTTTTCTTTTATCTATTCTATACCAATTTAAAGTGGGCACCCTTTTATGGCTAGTGTACTTTTCTTAGAATACTAGCATCAGCTTGGCTATCTAATTAGCTAAAGTTTATCTAATATCACATTTTTTGTCTTTTGTCTATATATCTTACTCAATGTCTAATTCCATACAGGATTGGATTATCTATCTAAATTCTATATAATAAAAAAAAATTCTTTACTTTAAATTTTTTATCTAAATTTTTTCTTTATATTTTTATAGATTTATTGGTCATATTTTATTTTTTAATCAAATAAAATATATTTTTTAACTGGTATTCCTAGTTTTCTAATATATAATACTATTTTTTGGTCAAATAAATATATTTTTCCAGTGCCACTAAAATAAAATCATACCAATAAAAGTCATACCAATTTGTTCAACAATAAAACTTATAACATTTTAAGAATTCTACAAAATCACGTAGCCACCCACCAAATATTGCCTATATTTTTTCGCTCAATGTGTGTTTGGAGAGAAAAGCAAATGAAAAAAAAAAAAATAATAATGTTATATACATTCATGGATTGTGTAAGTGTCATAGACTCACGTACTCATTTTTAAAAGAGTGGAGTTTCACCATTAAAAAAATTAATTTTTTTATGTGAGTCTCATACATACTCACTTTTTATCAAAAGAAATGCATAATACTTGCATAACTGTAAATATCACTTCTCTTGTTGAGTCATTGCAGCAAAAATGATTATTGGTTGAACTTTAGACCATTATCTATGTGGACAATGTGGCCCTTATTTCACTCAAATTGACTTGAGTATTTATTGGGTCTCAAAATATGGGCTTATACCCCATAAATAGACTCAAATCATCCTTATGAGCTTTATTTCAGCCCTTTTTTGTTTTTTTCGGATTCGGACCTTTATCCGGGGCTACACCAAGTCCACCCTACAATTCTATAAATGAGAAAAACAATATTGAACTTGGCTCTTCTCAATTAAAGGTGAATCATTTAGCATACGAAAATCCCGCCAAAAAAAAAAAGGCCAAAGTATGGTATAATTTATTTTGGTACATGGGGGGATTCCATCATTGATTCTCTTAGGGCTCATTTGTTCTTTGATTGCATTCAACTGAGCTGAGTTCGGTTCAGAGCCTCGTTTGTTTTCACAAATCCTCTCAATTCATCTTATTTAATCATTACAATTTTCTCAAATTCTCATATAAAATAAAATATACAATTCAACTTTTTCAAATTTTAAAACAAAAATAATATTAAAAAAATATATTCTAACAATATTTTATTCAATTTTTAAATTTAACTTCAACTCATCTCATCTCATTTTCTAATATCCAAACACCCAACTGATCTCAAATCACTAAACTTATTTCAACTCAAAACCTCTTTACACGTGGGACCCACAACTTTTTTCAACTCAACATTTCTTTACACGTGAGAGACCCACAACCTTTTTCAACTTCCCATAAATACATATAAACTCATCTTAACATCAAAATATATCTAAACTCATCTTAGGTGGGCCCCACAGAACTCGCTACACAATCTCAACTCACTACTCAATCTCAACTCACTACTATTCATAGAGAATTCAACTCAGTTCAACTCAGCTCAACATCTAAATGTAGCCTTAGTGAGAAGCCAAAGTGTTGTCAATTGGTCCAAAAGACCTTGGCCAAAGCATGGTATAATTAGACTGCAATATTATAAGATCATTTCCCTGGTGAAATTATATCTCGTTATAAGCCAAAGGATTAGAGCTAATGCCATACGACCAAAGACCATTGGCACTCTTGCTCATTGCTTTAATTATATAGGGGTTGACTTTCCATAATAAAATAATATTTAACTCCAGTAATAACATAATATTCCAAACTCAAAAAAAAAGAAATTAGAAGAAGATATAGTTTTATCTATATAATAATAATCAATTGGGAAGCATTAGAGAACTTGTAACATTCCACTCAACTATCTATATATAATCTATCTAAATTAGTTGAACCAATTTTAACTGGAAAGTCTATATTTATTTTTCCAATTTTAATATCCATTCTCTTATACTTTATTTAAATATTCCTCCTATTTCCATGAAAGAATATTGGAAAGAAAATTAAGGATGGACTGTTAAATTAATGTATAAAACATAAGAAAATGATTAATTAGCTAGCTAGCTTTAATTGCAGGCTACAAATTATCTATATTGCAGCAAGCTGGGCTTATCTTTCTTCCTTTCAAAGAGTAGGAGTAGCTTGGCTAACAAAAGCACGAAGGAGCTGTGAGATGAAATAAAGGGTAATATATCATGCAAATAATATAAATATTAGATATGCAGCCAGAATCACAGTACTGGACTAGAAGATATATGCAGGTTCTAGCAATATGCAGGCCGGAGACGTTTTGATATTCATGAGCTTTAGATTTTTTTTTAAATCTGAAACTGGTTTCATAAGATTTTAAGGAAAAGTTGTACGATCTTATTGAAGCTGCAAATTCGATCTATTACATTGGTAGGGTTAGATTGCTGCATATAATAATATAGGTTAGGAGTTGAAATCATGTATAGTAAATGAAAACTTATTCTCATCAGTCATTATTTACCACCCCGCTTCTATGAAAAACACCAACCACTACAAGAAAAACCATTTTTACCAACGAAAGTTTTAGGAGCGATACAAAAACCGTAGCTAAAGGATTACCTTTAGTGAAGAAAATTTTAAATTCGTCACTAATATTACTTTTAACAACCAAAATTATACCGTCATTTATATTGGTCGCAAATACATAAGTGAAAAAATTTCTCACCAAATGATAAAGTAATTGTGACGACAATTATAGAACTAGCAACGACTATAATCGTTGCTAATAATCTTGGTGCAGTAGAGTATTGCCAACTAGTTGCATTTTGTCATAAATAATAAGTTTTAGTGAAACTATAATTTTTTATCAGTTTTAGTCTAATAATCGACTTTTTGTGCCCCAATTTATCTTCGTAAAAGGTAATATTTTAGTGACGATATAAAACTCGAAGCTAAAGGTTTATCTTCAGTGAGGAAAACTTTAAATTCATCGCTAATATCACTTTTAACAACCAAAATTATACCGTCATTTGTATTGGCCACAAATACATAAGCAGAAAAATTTCCCACCTAATGAGAAAGTAATTGTGACAACAATTATAGAATTAGCAATAATTGTAATCGTCGCTAACAATCTTGCTACAATTGAGTGTTGCCAACGAGTTGAATTTTCTCATAAATAATTTCTTTTTAATAGGTAAACGTCATTTTGTCATAAATAATAATTTTTAGTGAATATATAATTTTTTATCCTTTATAGTCTAATAATTAATTTTATGCGACCCAATTTATCTTCACAAAACGTAATGTTTTAGCTACGATATAAAACTTGTAGCTAAAGGTTTATCTTCAATGAGAAAAACTTTAAATTAGTCGTTGATATCACTTTCAACGACCAAAATTATATCGTCATTTATATTGGTCGCAAATACATTAGAGGGAGAATTTCCCACCAATTGATAAATTAATTGCAACGAAAATTATAGAACTAGCAAAGAATATATTCATCGCTAATAATTTTGTTGCAATAGAGTATTGCCAACAAGTTGCATTGTGTCATAAATAATAGGTTTTAGTGAAGCTATAATTTTTTGTTAATTATAGTCAAATAATTGATTTTTTGCTACCCAATTTATCTTCACAAAATGTAATGTTTTACCGACGATATAAAACTCATAGCTAAGAGTTTATGCTCAATGAGAAAAATTTTAATTAATTCTTCGTTGTTATCACTTTTAACGACCAAAGTTGTACTGCCATTTATATTGGTCGCAAATACATGAGCGCAAAAATTTCTCGCCAAATGAGAAAGTAATTGAATTTTATCACTGTCTCCTATAAATAGAAAAGTAAAACTAAAAGAATATGAGTCTACCACTTATATGAGCCATAAGAGTAACGTATAAAAAGAGTGTGTATGGCCTCTATGAGGGGAGTCATGTGCCGCACAACGTAAACACGGCAAGGAAGAAAAACTGCTACACTCATTGTACAATGAATTAAGGAGAATGGTGAAAAACTAGAGTTTCTCTTTCGATCTTTGATAATAATTTAATTGTGTATTATTTTATTATTTTAAATAAAGTATTATCATAACTTTGTAGTAATAATTCTTATTATGTGTTTACTAGTCTTGAGATATGTATTTATTTTTTGCAGGATTTAATAAAAATATAAACTTAATTTGGATATTAACATAAAAAAGGAAGAAATGAAAAAAAGGGCAAAAAAAAAGGCTGGGACGAAAGAGGCATGATAGAGGGTGGAAAAAAAGAAAAAAAAAAGGAGAGTTGGCTTGGCAAAGGAAACTGAAATGAATTGATATATAAATAGATCAATGAAGCAAAAATGGGGCACCTGCATGCCAAACGAAATACAACAAAAATAAATAAATAAGCTGCGCCACAGGAGTATTATAGAGTTGAGAGAAGAAAAATTTGGGTTCGACAAATACGTTTATGTTTTATGGTAAGTAATTTTTATTTTTCTATATTTTCATTTAAATATTATTTTGATGTTTATTTACATTCAAATTAACAGATACAAGTGATGATTTTATTTTATATTTTTGAGCGAACAAGAACATGCATACTTTAGATATTTTCTTGAAAAAGAGTTTCAACAATGCTATTTTTCATAATAACAAATTGAATTCTAGATTATCACGTAGATATTCGGAAAGAATCAATTTAAATAAATATTTTATTATGAATTAATAAGGTGGATTCCAACACTTTAGTTCATTCTTCATTAATAGTTTATTCGTTTTTAGATTAATTTGCATCTTTATAATTTATTTTAGTTCTTTTATTGTGATTAGTTTATTAAATTAATTATTTCTTACTTTGATTAATTGATTGTTTAGTTCTTAATTTTTTGTTTTATTTTACAACTCATTTTTCTGAACTAGATTAGAATTTATTTAGTTTATATTTAATTGGTTTTCTACATTTTTACAAGTCCTTTGATTAATTGATTGTTTAGTTCTTAATTTTTTGTTTTATTTTACAACTCATTTTTCTGAACTAAATTAGAATTTATTTGGTTTATATTTAATTGGTTTTCTACATTTTTACAAGTCCCTATGGGTTCGATCTCGTTCTTACCAAAACTATACTTCGGTACGATTCGTGCACTTGCGAGTACATTTAAAATTTCAAAACAGTCTTGCTGCTATCTTTACGTTCTAGAAGCACTGTAAGTGTTATTTTTCTTTCAATTAATTATTTTAAATATTATTTATATTCTGATTATTGTGTTTATTTTCGAGAATAGGTCTATCTGAATTCTTAACTAAAGTTGCAGATGAAACCTTATTATTATGAGATGTGATTTCTTTCCCAATTATTTGTGTTCAATGATTAATTGTTCTTGTTTCATGTCAATTGATAGAGATAGAATTATGGATATAGGTTCAATCATAATTTTCTCATGATCTTGAATCATCTTAATCAATTGAGAATGATAATATCGTTATTGTGCATAATTTTACTACTTTAAATAAATATTTATCACAATTAAGTAGTGTTAATCATTATATTTTTACTAATTTTGAAATAATTATTTTTCCTCATTATATTTTAAATTTTATTTTAATGAAGTAATTGAAATAATAATTTTTTATCATTTAATTTTAAATTTTATTTTAACAAATATAATTGATGATTTGACTCTATTATCTTAAAAGAAAAAGAATGTGCTTTAGAATATTTCGGTTTTAAGGATATTATATTCCATGATAATGAAAATTAATTTTTAGATTATAATGTAATTTTTCACACATACTTTTCAATGATGCTTTTATTTTTAGTTGAGCTCAATTTGTTTGCTAAATTTTTTATAGGTACAACAAAATGGACAAAAATTGGATGCATCTTACTAATAGAGTTTCTACAACATATGCAGAACGGGGTAAACCAATTTATTAGTATTGCACATGGTCATGCAGACAAACTAGGCAGGATTTGGGGTCTATTTGTTAAGTGTAAGAATGTGTATTATAGGACTATAAATATGGTGGAAGATCATCTATTCACTAAAAAAATTGATAAAAATTACGCACAATGGATATTTCATGGAGAAGATGCAATATGGAATGAAAATCAAGTTCGTGACAATATTAATGAGAATGATTAGACAGAAAATGTTGACGATGTTGAAGAACTGTTAGTTGATGTTTACATGGGAAAATTTATGGATACTAATGTAGGAGAGTCTTTCAATAGCCAAGGTCCATAATTGCTAGAATTGGGAAATAGAATTTTGAACCGTTGTGGGAAAATTCTCAATGTCAACTTTATCTAAATTATGTGAAATTTTCAAGATTAGCTTTCATTGTAACGTTGCTTCATTTGAAGAAAGTTCATAATTGGAATAATAAGTTATTTGACATGTTGATCGACCTGTTGAGAAAGGCACTTCCCGATGGAGAGACGTTGCCAAATTCATACTATGAGGCAAAACAATTGATGCGAGGTTTGAATTTTAATTATGATAAGATAGATGCATGCAAAAATAATTGTGTACTTTTTTAGAAATAGCATGCTAGTAGTCAATAGTGTCCTATGTGCAAAGAGCCAAAATGGATTGACAATGAAAAAAAAAGACAAGAAAATTCCTCATAAGGTGTTGAAGTATTTTCCATTGAAGCGAAAGTTGCAAATGTTATTTATGTCAGAAATGACAGTTGAGGATATGAGATCGCATAGAGAAAAACGAGTTCAGGATTTGAATAATTTGAGACATCTAGCTAACTCTGTGGTTTGGAAAGAATTTGATAAATCACATCAATGATTTGCTCAAGAATCTCGCAGCGTTTGACTTGGACTGGCAACAGATGAGTTTTAATCCATTTGATAGCATGAGTACATCTTACAGCATGCGGGTGGTAATACTTATGGCGTATTACCTACCTCCTTGAAGTGTATGAAAGATATGTACTTCATGATGACCTTACTTATTCCTGGACCTAGGGCACTCAGAAATGAAATTGATGTGTATTTGAGACCATTGATTGATGAGTTGAAGCAGTTGTGGGAAGGAGGTGTAGATACATTTGATGCATTAGTATCACAAACATTTCGATTACATGCAGCATTATTATGGATAACAAATGATTTTCCTGCATATGGAAACCTTTTCAGATGGAGCACCATAGGAAAGTTAGCATGTCCAGTGTGTAATGAGGAGATACTGTCTATGTGGTTGAAATATGGGCAGAAGCATTGTTATATGACTCATCGTCGCTTTTTGCAACCGGGGCATATTTGGCGAAAAAATAAGGCTATTTTTAATGGTAAAGAAGTGAATAAATTGGCACCTCATAAATTGTCTAGCAATGATGTGTTAGAACAACTTATGAATGTCAGAAATGTGAAATTTGGAAAAATAACTAAGAGAAAACATGCAGTAGAGGAGTTGAATTGGACAAAAAAAAAGTATATTTTTTGAGTTACCATATTGGTCAATACTGAAATTAAGACAACTTGGATGTCATGCATGTTGAGAAGAATATTTGTGATAATGTGCTAGGAACGTTGATTAATATAGAAGAAAAGACAAAGGACACAATCAAAGCACAAAAGGATTTGTATCAAATGGGTCTCAGGAAAGAACTACACTTAAAAAAAAACGACGGTTCTTATTTAATGCCACGTGCACCCTTCACATTGTCAAGTGATGAGAGAAAAAACTTTTGTGCTTAGATAAAATCTGTGAAGTTTCCTGATGGTTATGCTTCAAATATTTCTCGGTGTATGAACATTGCTAATCGTAGGATATTAGGAATGACAAGTCATGATTGTCACGTTTTCTTACAACGATTACTCCCATTTGTAATCCGTGGGTACTTACGAAAAGATATAAGGATAGCGTTGATTGAGCTAAGTTTTCTTTTAAAGAACTATGTTCACGTGCGTTAAACTTAGAGGTTTTGAAGCAACTAGAAAGCAACATTGTCATCATTCTTTGCAAGTTTGAAATGATTTCCACCAGCGTTTTTTGATATAATGATACATCTAGTCATTCATCTATCACGTGAAGCATTGCTTGCAGGACCAATGCAATTTCGATGGATGTATCCCGTTGAAAGGTTTCTCGACAAACTCAAAGGTCTGTAAGAAATCGAGCACGTCCAGAAGAGTCAATTGCGGAGGCATATATTGATGTTGAATGCTTGATATTCTGCTCCATGTATTTTCATGATGTTGAGATAAGATTTAATCATGTAGAGTGAAATACTGATATTGAGCAAGGGAATGAATGCAACGGTTTGTCCATTTTTTCTTAGAATATTCGTCTATTGGGATCCTCAACACTTTACAGTTTAGATGAACGACTTTTTGCAATGGCACAATGGTATGTGCTAAATAATTACACAGAAATTGAGCGCTATCTAAAGTAAATAAATCGTGTATGATTTATTTAATTGCACATGCATTTGAGTTAGTAATTATGTCACGTATTGATATAAATTTTATATGTAGTGAACACTATGAGGAGATCAAAGAAAGATGCACAAATAATGTATATCATAAACATGAAGTAGAATTTCCAAAGTGGTTCAAACAACATGTAAGTATGTTATTTAGCAAAATGACGATATTTCTAACGTGTTGAATACAATCCATAAAATATTATTTTGCTAATTGTTATGTTTTTTTGGTTTTGTATTATTTTTAATAGATTAAACATTTGCATAGCCAGAATGCACCTGAGGTGTTTGATCAATTATATGCACTTGCTTGTGGTCCTGATCCACAAGTTACATTTTATAGTGGTTGTATCATGAATGATGTTAGGTTTTGCACTAAGCAATGTGAAAGAAATCGGTGCACACAGTATAGTGGTGTAGTTGTTAAAGAGGAATACGAAACAAATGATGTTAACTTTTATGTAAACAATATTCTGGAACTACATTACCTGGAGGTCATCAACAATTTCAAATGTGATTGGTGGGATATTGAAAAATGAATAATAGGAATACAAATAGACAATCATTTTACAAGTATAAATATATCTCTTATTTGGTATAAGGACGATCCTTTTGTTTTAGCATGTCAGGCATCATAAGTATTTTAACTCAATGATACTAAATTGGGAGGTAATTGGAGAATGGTTTATAAAATTACTAATAAGAACATCTATGATGCAACCCTGATGGTAGAGGAAGAAGATAGAGAAGCGGTACTGAAGCATATCAGGAAATTGAAATTTTCGGGTTTAATACATCTGTGGAACTTGATGAGGGGGAATTGACTCCACTGTTGGGAGATGATGTGACATCTGAATATGTTTATATGTTACCTGCCAACAATACAGTTATTAATGAGTATCTTAGTGACGAGAATAGGAATAACAACACCAACGAGGAAGGAGACTCTGATAATCAGTTCTATGCAGAGGAAGAATTTTTGGTCACTCACAATAATACAGATACTGATAATGAACATTAGTTAATATGTTTTATTGTATACCAAATTTAGGTATTTATTCTCTCTTATAAAAATGATATTTGGATGTTAAGTAATGCAAAAGATTTAGTTCTATAAAAATGATGTTTGTATACCAAAAATGTATGTATAATTTTAATGTTCTATAGTTCAAGTTTCATGATGTGTCACACTAGTCCTTTGAACCTAATATGCATATTTTCTTATTTGGTTCCAAAAGTAACGGATGTCTTGCCTGAATGATTGCGAACTTTATAACTAGATTTTAAGAAAACATGGATTACGTTTGAGGAACAAAAAAAAAAGAAAAAAATGGTACACGATTTGATCATATATTTAGTTAACGGATTAAAAAAGTGGCACATCAAGAATCCCAACATTTTCTCTATAGATAACAACCAACGATGCATTGAATTAAGGGAAAAATGCATGGCACATTACTCCTTAATTTTCTCATCAAGAGAGTGGGTTGACAAATTCAACATAAAAAGGAATTCGGCAATGTGCATTCCCAAATCTCACGTTTTTATTCATTGCCTTTATTTCCATCTCCCACCAGTTTTCACAACAGCTTTTTTTATGTATTCCTTAGACATCCTTTAGTTTCTTTCTCCACAAATTCTCATTGCATTTTTTTTGTATGTATTCCTTAAAATTTCTTAGTCTTTTTCTATCTTGATTATTACTACACTCCATCGATCACTTTATCATTTTCAAGTAAATATTTATAAATTGTTCTAATTCTTATTTTTCCAATTGTTTAATACTAATATCTCTATTGAATCAATATCATGAAGCTTTTGTATGTATATTTTATTAATAATTATGGCTCCAATTACTACTCCAAGACGTGGAGGACAATCATCTCGATTGACTTCAAGAGTGCTCCTACGGATCAACCACGATCCTTTCATGAAGGATCTTCTTCTATGGGGGATCCTTGCCAATAGACTCAACAACAATTGGTATTCAAGTGCATGAAACAAGGTCGAGTGGTGAAGGAGCATGTAAATTAAATTTTTTAATTTTTTTAAACCTTAATCTTATTATGATTTTCTAACTTTTTTCCTTAACAATATCTTGATATAGCATGATGTACTTTTTAATTAGCTTCCTCTTCTTTAGTTATGGTTTGTTGTGCCTCTCATAGTTTCATTCCTTAGAAATCCTGCCTTAAAACCTATTTCCTACTTGATGAAATCTTTTTCCATAGACCCCAATGAGTCAATGACAAGAAGATAATTAACACATTCCATTATTTGGATTTTATTAGTTGGAGATCAGGTTTAACAAAAACATAGATAGGATATGCATGTGCTTATATTACTTTCGTTTGGATGCTTATTTAATTATGACTTATTGCTAGCTAGCTTTATGTGTGGATGCTTATTTTTCGTTTGGATTTTATGATATAATATATATGTACCATGCAAAAAATTATAGAATTGGTATATCTATATAATTAGTGATCATTTTTTTTTATTAATTTTTACTTATTTTCAGAATATTTTTTCTCATGATTTCCTAATATATTTGAACTTGCATATTTTTTTAATATTTGTTACATGTATGTAATGACAAGACTTTGAGAAATAGACCACATGCATGGTCAACGACGGATCGAAGCATATATAATACAATAGATGATTAATTAGCCATTGGATTCATTAGTATCTAATTCAAAGTAGTTATTGCATATCAACATGATTATATATGCATGCATCTTTTAGAAGAGCTACAAAATAGTAATTTTAAAAATGATTTCTTCCTATATTTTTCAGCCACTTCTAAGGTGAAACGAGATCGTGGTAAAACACAATGTATATCATTTGAGAAACTGAGAAAAACTGATCTCATTTCAGTGAAGATAGAATCAGGCAATAAGGGAGCTACTAGAACAAATAATATTATTTTTATTAGCAGGGTAGACTATATTGCTAGGCATTTTGCCTCCATTACTTGCAAAAGCTGGAGACACATCCCTGAAGTAGATATGGAGGAATTGTACGCTTGGGTCCGCGTAAGTGAATGTTGTGCTTATTTATTATTTTATTTTTTTGGTTTAAAAAATATGTAATACATTTGTTTAATTCAATTCTGTTTTAGGAAGAGTTCCTCCTTGATTGGAGTAAAGAATAAGTCAAAGAGAGCGTTAAAGCAGAGTTACAAAGAAGCTACAATGACTATCATCATACATTGCACAAGATATTCAAGAAATACTCAACAAAAGAAGAAGTGGTTGCTCATGTCCCAGATGATTTGAATCAAGCTGATTGGGAGATATTGTGTGATCGATGGGCAAACCCAAAATACTAGGTATCTCAGATTTTTAAACTTTTAAGTAATGTTAAAGTTTGTCATATACATATTTATAAGATATTGTATTAGGCAGTATCAATTTCGTCATTAACGAGTATGCATAAAAAATTATTTTCTTCATGAGAAAACAAATGTAAATTGATGTCTATATTATTTACAAATAATATAAACTTAGAGTTTATGGTGGGCATTGTACATATAGTAGGCTTGTGATGGAATTGCAGTTTGAGAATGTGTATATATGTTACGGTTAGAACTAGTTGATTGGTACTAGTTCTATTTCTAAATAAAATAAATATTGAGTTAGGATGGAAAAAGAAGCTAGCTGCTACCTACTCATAAACCCTGCAGTTCTTTTTTTTTCTTTATTTTTTTACTCCTAGAATTAACTTACATTTTTGTTTTTTTTTTTTTTTTACAGAAATTGTGTGATCAAAATCCTTTGAATAGAAGCAACTTGAAAGTTAATCACATGGCTGGATCAAAATCATTTGCTCGACTTCTCAAAGAAAATGTGTTTTTTAATTGTCATTTATACATTGTGATTTTTAATAATAGAGAGTTTTTTTAATCTTTTTTAATCTGTTGAAGCGTGGGGTGGATACTACTCTGATTGATTTTTATAAACTCCTACACTCAAAAGATGGCTCTTTCACAACTCCTACAGCAGAAGAAAATTAAGTAAGTAATGCATTTTTCTTAGCGAAATACCTTACTTCAACTTGAGTCTTGATTTTTTATTGCAACTCTAGCATGTAGATGTTATATTTCTAGTTTTTTCTTTTTATTGGTATGAGGAATCTAATATTTCTTTTGTCATTGTCTTTGTCTAAGTTATTATAAAGAGTTTCATTTTGAATTAGAGTTAGAATATGCCATCTTGCACTATTTGCTTACTATAGTTCATAGATGAACTGATACAAGTAACTTAAACTTATATACGAAGTTATTTTTTATGTGCAAGAGTTTGATATTTACATTGTTGTTTATTAGTTTTTAAATTTGGTGTTTTATGGCACCATGTAATTAGAATGTTCTTGTATTATTGATTATTATGATTATTTTAAAATAATATATTAGAAACATGAGATGAGACCTCTTGCTCACTTATTTTAACCATGGTTGTAAACTATATTGTACAACAATGAACAAAAATAAAAATTCAATTTCAACTTTGAGATGTTACTAATGTTTGTTTTTTCTTTTGTGATATTTTATTTTTTAACGTTAATTGATTTTATTTTACTTGGGTTATGCATTAGACTTGGACAAGCACAATGCATACATATACTAACTTACTTTTTAAGAAAAACTTGCTCTTGCTTTTGCAGCATAGGATGAAAGATTTATGGAATGAGAGAAATGCTGCTAGATCATCATGGACTGTAGAAGATATTTTCAATGAGGTTTTGGGGCATAAATTTGGATATGCCAAAGGATTGAGAAATTATGGCATGCCTATTCCATCATCTTCACGTTCATCCAAAGTCATCTAACTTACTCAACAAGTAGAGAAATACAAGAATGAGATGGAGATTGATAAGGAGAAATGGAAGTAATCGGTGCAAAGGGCAGAATCTATGCAATCAAATATCAACAATATGGTAGTGAAACAAAGTGAATATGATCGTCGCCTTTCAAAAATTATGGCACAATTAGAGACTCATAAAGAGTCCTAAAGAGACATTCAATTTCACAATTCTATTTTAGTTTGCAAAGAACAAACTTATTTGAGTATTTTTATGAACAATTGTACTAGATTTAAATGATGACTTTAATTTTATGCATTTTGTTGTATCATTAGAATTTGTTATTAGTTTTTCTTAATATTGATGATTATTTGGTCTTTTAATTATAAAGAATGAAGAATTGTGCAATCATACGTGATGAAATATATTTATCACTAATTCTAAATGCATGTCACCATTTATGATAATAAATATTTATCGCTAATTCTAAATCATGGTGTGCAGTGACGAGAATCAGTCGTCGCCAATAGTAAACAATATTGACGAATTTAACTCGTCACCTATGCTAGACTCCAGCTTCTTATTGTATTATTTGTGATAAATAAATTTTGACGGCAAAAATTAGCTTGGCGACGACAATACTATAATAAAAGAAAATTACTCACTTCGAGGGGAGCACCTCCATTGAAGAAAATAAGAAGATGATAAGAGAATGAGAAGTAACATTTGCATTAACTTTTTTGAATGTCTCAATCCTAGAGCCCTTGGCTCTTACATAAAGAAGATGACCCCTACATGGGCCCAGGCTAACACAACTAAAGGCATACAGTAGAGTAAAACTAAGGCCCAAGGCCCACTAGCTATCTTAAGGCCCAAATACATGTTGAGTGTGAAATTGTAAATGACATTAAACGGGCCTAGGCCCCATAGCCCAGTTCCTTCATTTGGGAACTGTGACAATCCATCCCCCATAGAAGCACCTTGTCCACAAGGTGCAGTTTGGCTGCCACGCTTCCTGTGTAACAGAGAATTATTAACTTACAGCTCATCCTCTGTGACCCAATCGAAATTTCCATATTTTACCTCATGTCCTGCAACGCCCCTGCAAATAGCCCTAAAAGAAACCACATATGGGGAGGCCATTTGGTCAAGAACCTCTTTTGCAGACTCCTTAATTCCCTTGAATTCACTCACCAAGTATTTCAACAGTGCATTATCAACATTTGTGTCTCCATTTATTGCTTTCACCTCATCACCAGGAGCCATAAGAATATCAATATCAATTACCAAAGATGATAATTGCGTTGTTATGAATATGGAACAGCTTGCATCAACTCTAGCAATCTCTGTTGAAACAACAGCACTTGCAGTAATGCAGAGACCAAGACACCCATAGCCCTGGATTGTGCCACTTGCCATATTCAGGGCTCCAAGTTTTGGAATAACATGAAACAGATACTTGGCCATCTCCCAATACTCTGTCATTATTTGAGCTATTGCTTGTTCCCTACACTGTTTTACTTTCATTCTGATGGCCTTCTCATCAGGAGTCAGTAGTTCATCAAGTTGAAAATAGTTTGAAGCACAAAGAGGAAAGACGGACCCAGGAGTTGCCTGTGGGAATGTGATAGAAACATCCAGTGGGGGTAATTTAAAGTTCACAAGTATCGTACATGTTCCCATCCAAGAAATAAAATCTTGCATAAGCATTTTATCAAACAAGTCGTGCACAAAACTCGGATAACCTTTTTTACCATACAATCCCAACGCAATATGAGCATACAGATTACTTAATTTGTCCAAATGAAAATCAAACAGTTCCAGAATCAAGATTGTGATAAAATTAATCATTCCCAACCTTTTAATTGGGTAGTAAGTAGCCTGTACTGAAGCTGGTACTAACGCGTTGTTAAAAGCCTGTGCATTGAGACTTTGAACCAGTAGTTGATGATCAAAAGGAAGATGAATGCTGGCCTTAATTGCAATGACATTCAAGGTTGACTCCTCATCATTTTTCATTCCAACCAACAGCTCAGTCTCTTCTCTAGTTGGCACCACTCGAGCACAATTCTTCGAGAAAACACAGACTTTATTAACTCCTGGAGCTGGGCTAAAATTCTCATCACCAAAATCTTGGGCATCCTCACCAACGATCCCAAGATCACCCACTTCTTCAACGGCCTCTGTAGGCTCTAGGGGTGACAATATGTGACACGACCCGTTAACCCAATACGAACATGACACGATAAAAGCGGGTTAGGGTTTAGCCTTAACGGGTTCGGGTCAAAATGGGTTGACCCGTTAAAACATAATTGCTTAACGGGTCACTAAATGGTCAACCCGTTATGACTCGTTAGGAAAATTAAATTTACCTTTATGCCCTTAGACCTAAAGGGCAAGGAGGACGCTCCTCTTCCTTCATCAAGTTCTAAATTTGATTAGATCTGTGTTTTTAATTTTTTATTATATTTGAAATTATAACATTAATATATTTACATTGTATGTTTTGTTTATTATATTTGAGATGTAATTTTAATAATGAATATTATTAGAAATTGTGTGGATCATATTTTTTTGGATTGTAATTTTAGACTTGTAGTTAGTTTTTTTATTTTTTATAGATATTATTTATATTTAAATATTTATATAAAATCAATCAAGTCAAACGGGTCGTGTCGTGTCAACCCGTTATCTTACCATGTCTTGTTCGGGTTTGGCATTTTGACACGAAATCCTTAACGGGTCGTGTTCGTGTTAACCCATTAAGTGTAATGTACATACCTTGACACGACCCGTTAACACGATTTGACACCCCTAGTAGACTCCACATCCGAACCCACTTGACACCTAGCAAGTTCATTGAAGAAAGGAAACTTCGATATCATTATCACAATTTTTTTAATATCCTCTACTATTCCAAAAATATTTCCGTTGGTATAAGCTCCAGATGATTCGGACTCCAAAAGTGCAAGGCCAAATCAGGTTTGCCCCTCCTTATGTATTCGATCCTTGTGCTGCTACATTTCAAAGAACTGAAATTGTCTAATGTATTCACAGAAACTGTGATAAGTGAGTCATTGTTTTTATTATAAAACAAGCTTCATATAACTTCATCAAGACTGACATTCAGAAGGCATATCCTCCTATTAATCTCTCGACTACATGCTGCACAAACACTAGATTGAGCAAGAGCAAACACAGTGTCATGAGCTGCTACGATTTCAATTGTTTTTCAGTATGAGCAAGCACGCTCACGCCTCTAACTTATGTCCCGTCTCTGAAGTTTCTTAACATTGTTGACCAACCCATCCACGCCACGTAAAGCAAGGCTATGGATGGCAGCAATTGAAGGCCTTCTTGCAGCTTATATCATGCCGGTAATAATCTTTATAGATATATAGCCAGGCTTTGTTTCTTTGGCCATCGATCCCTTTCGAAATCCTTCAAAAGCTGCAATATCAAATCCACAAGAAAACTTGCCCTTTGCACCAGTAATCACAATGGTCTTCACATCGTCTCTTCTTAAAGCCTCCTCATCACAGTCCTTTAAGCTGTGCAACAGAGGAAATCCTTTAGTGTACTGATTCAAACCGGTCTTTTCCTTCAACGTCACAATCGCTTCCTTAATCCTCACTTCATACGGAGGATGCGATTGAGGTTTTCTCGGTACGGGAAGCTTCTTGGCTTTGGGTTCGGTGGACTGTGGCTCTGGAGCGGGCTCGAGAGGAACGGTGGGTTGCTCTTTGGTGGCCATTGTAGGACCAAAAAAGGCCAAAAGATAAGGAAATCTAGGGTGTCTTGTCTCCATTCGAATGAAGAATGGTTTGCATGGAGAGGGAGGGTGCAGATCGATCGGTATGAAGAAGAGGTGCGATGGATTGCCGCTAGATGAAGGTTGTTGTGGCTGGGTGTGGAGATATTGTTTGGCTGGGTTTTCGGGTTGAGGGTGAGGCGTTACGAATCTGAAAGGTGATTCCACCGGGATCAAACTCCCATATGGTGGTTGGGCCTCTTACGATTAATGAGTCTTTGTTGCTAGTGGCGACCAACAAGAAGCAAGAATAAAAAAAATAATTTCTGATATGAAGATAAGGACACGAGATTCTTAGGGAAGGATCAGAGAATGATAGAAATGGTTGGGGATTTTTAGGGACATAAGAAAGAATAAGCTGAGCAGGCTTGATTTCATCTTTTTCTTCCACAACAACTGCATCTTCTTCTTGTATGTCACAAATTTGATCTTCGAATTGATTGAACATTTCTTGAAAGTTGCTAGCAAAATCGTCAAGGGGACTATTGAAATACTTGGAGCATTTTGTTGTGACTCTCCTGAAAATCCTTTAGATGTTGTTGAATAACATCGAAACATTGAAGATTGTGTTCCATTAGCTCTTCGATATTGAGTAAGTATGAGATGATATTTTCTATTCTCACGGATTGATGAAGCCGATGCCATATAAAGACTGGCTCTAGAGACCACTTGTAACACACCTGATAGTAGGTGTTTAGGTGACTAGAAAATATACGAGAAAATAAAAGAAAATTACTCACTTCGAGGGGAGCACTTCCATTGAAGAAAATAAGAAGATGATAAGAGAATGAGAAGTAATAATTGTATTAACTTTTCTGAATGTCTCAACCCTAGAGCCCTTGACTCTTACATAAAGAAAATTACCCCTACATGGGCCCAGGCTAACACAACTAAAGGCATACAATAAAGTAAAACTAAGGCCCAAGGCCCACTAGCTATCTTAAGGCCCAAATACATGCTGAGTGTGAAATTGTAAATGACATTAAATGGGCCTAGGGCCCATAGGCTATAGCCTAGTTCCTTCATTTGGGAACTGTGACATTTTTTGGGACCAAGTATGAGATTCTTCTTAATTATGACGAAATTGTTGTCGCTAAATGTGTGCTTTTATCGTTATTAATAACTTTAACGACGAGATATTTCCGACAAATGTGCGACAATTTTTTTTTTCCGCCAAAAACTATTTACGATGAAAATCCAAAGTTTAGCGACGAACTTTTTTCTTAATAAAAGCTTTATTTCTTGTAGTGCACACATGCACCCAATGAAAAACTTATAAATGTAGAGTATGAGAGTGAATAGTGACTGATGCATGAAATTTCTTATAGGTAATAACCCCAGTCTTGGGTGCACGGGGATGGTACTGCAGTCATCATGATCAAATTGGAGATGGATGGGGCCAGCATGCATGGGGTGGGATCCAACAGAAGGCAGACATACCCTCTGAAAGGCTTCGACTTTAATTATATTTAATTGCCTTCATTCGTCACATATATATATCATCATTAATTTAGTGCCAATATTAATACTCCTTTATAAACATGTTATTACCCATATGGCCACATTAAAATAAAATATGCACTCTCTCATGCATGAGTGATATATGTCTCTCTGTCTCTCTCAAACAGAAAGATCATACATATATATATATATATATGTAGAGAAATTAAACAGTAAATAGAAGCGGAATTACGACAATATGGTGACACTCCCGTGAGGGTATTTGTCCCACAAGTTGGTGATGAACAAAGGGAATTGAGTGATTTCATTTGTGCACCAATGACCCCTATTTATAGGCCATCATGCACCGGTTGGTAAAAGGCACATCCATTGGTTTAACCAATGGTAACCCAAAGGCTACAACTTTAAGGAGTGACACAACCTTTTGACTAAATCAAAAGGTTGTGTCTCTTGACACTTTACCAATCACATACAACCTTTTAACTTAAATCAAAAGGTTGTGTCTATTGACACTTCCTTAAACATCACCCTTCATGGGAACCATCACCATGTTAGAGGATATAATTCCAAGGGGTACACCGTTTGGTGATCACACCCCTTAGAATAACATCTCCCACTTGATCACAAAACGGTGATGATCCAGTTGAGTATTTTACCTTGGTACCAATATGAGTTTCCACTACTCAACTCTCATCTGCAACTCTTGCGGATCGGCGTCAGAGCATGACAAGCCTCTACGTGCACACGTTTTTGTCATTACCTTATCTGACCGCACCCTTTACCATATGTGCTCCCACTAATCACATATTAAGGGTGACTACATTTCACTAAAAATTTTTAGTGAACGGCATCAATTCTCCGTGACTGGATCAACAATCCATATCTCTGTCACAATTGACGACTTCAGCCGAATACATAACATATGTATCGACCTGCGCTGAATTTTCGTTAAGTACTTCCTCTAGAGGCTATTCCTGAGGTTTTTCCCTAATCATCTTATCAACGACTTTGCAAATGATTAACTATTTATTTGGGTAATCAAATCACATTTCACTAAAACTTTAGTGAATGTCACTGAATTTTCGTTAAGTACTTACTCACCTGAGTCTTTCCTTAATCACCTTATCAGCGACTTTACCATGATCAACCTTTTACTTGATTAATCAATCTGCACTGAAATTTTATCAAGTACTCACCCTAAGGCCATTCCTGAGGTTTTTCTTGATCACCTTATCAGTGACTTTACAAATGACCAAAATTTTCATTTTTGGGTATCTTCATAACTCCAATTTTCTAGGCGTCCCCAGAATTTGTTGAGTTATGCATGTTGACCATGAGATTTCTTCACCTAGGTTTCTTTCAATCCCATTCTAGTCACATGTTCTCTGAATTTCTCCAGAGATAAACCTTTGGTCATTGGATCTGCTACCATCTCGGTCGAGGAAACAAAATTAACCTTGACCTCACCTCTTTCCACTATATCTAAAATATAGTGATAATGCACATCAATGTGTTTTCCCTTGGAATTCTGTGTTCCACTTTTTATCAAAGAAATGGCAGACTGATTATCACAAAACACATTGATTGGTTATGTGGATATACCCAAATTTAAGCTTTCAACAAAGCGTTTTATCCACACTGCATTACAGTACTACAAGCAATATATTCTACTTCCATAGTAGACTTAGCAACACGGCCCTGTTTCTTACTTAACCAAGAAACTGCTGTTCCACCAAATAGAAATATATATCCAGTTATAGATTTTCTATCATCTACATCACTTCCAAAATCAGCATCACTATAGCCGATTAATTCTAGATTACTGTTTCCAAAGCACAATTTCAAATTTTTGGTACCTTGTAAATATCTCAATATACGCTTCACTGCTTGCCAATGTTCTTTACCTGGATTGGATTGAAATCTACTTACCAAACCAACTGCATGACAAATATCTGGTCTAGTACTTGTCATTGCATACATGAGGCTTCCCACAACTTGAGCATAGGGAACTTTAAGCATTTCACTTATTTCCTCGTCATCTTTTGGGCACATACTTTTATTTAAAGTATGAGTTTTGCAAACAGGCGTACTTAAAGATTTACAATTTTTCATACCAAATCTTTTAAGCACTTTTTCTAGATATTTTTCTTGATCTAAATATAATAGATTTGAATTTCTATCCCTAGAAATTCTTATACCAGGAACATAAGCGGCTTCACCCATGTCTTTCATTTCAAATTTAGATTTCAAGAATTCCTTTGTTGCATGCATCATATCTAGACAATTACTTGCCAGTAATATATCATCAACATACAATGATAATAATGTTAATTGATTATCATTTTTCCATATGTATACACAGTGATCTAGTGGACTCATTTCATATCCCATTTCCAAAATGGCTTGGTGAAATTTCAAGTACCACTATCTTGAAGATTGCTTAAGTCCATACAGTGACTTTCTCAACCTGTAGACTTTCTCTTCATGTCCTTTAATTTGGAATCCTTCTGGTTGAATCATAAAGATATCCTCTTTTAATTCACCATTAAGAAAAGCTGTTTTTACATCTAACTGATGTAATTCCAAATTCATCCTGGCAACAATAGACATGATGATCCTTACGGATGTGAACTTCGCTACAGGCGAATATGTATCCACAAAGTCTACACCTGGTTGTTGAGTATATCCTTTGGCCACTAACCTTGCTTTGTATCTTTCCAAACTGCCATCAACTTTAAATTTTCTTCTGAGAACCCATTTACAGCCAATAGCTTTTCTATCTTTTGGAAGATCTGTTAACTCCCAAACATTATTTTTTTTATTGATTCTATTTCATCTTTCATGGCCTCAAGCCATTTATCTGAATCAATACTATTGACTGCCTCAGAAAAATTTTCAGGATCATTATCTAAATTTTCCAAACTGGTATTTAGTGCATAATGATCTTGAAATAATATTGATGGTCTTCTGGATCTTTTACTCCCACTATCTCCAACATCAATGCCTGAAGATTGATTTTCATCTGACTTTCTTTTATTATTCTGGATTTGAATAATATCATTATTTTCATTGTCAGATTCTGTGGAGATCCGTTGATTCTCTAAATCATTTAATAAATCTATTTGATCAACAGGAGTAACAAGGTTCGTGTTTTCCAAGAAAACGGCATCCCTACTTTCTATCAATCCTTTTTCAGAATGATAAAATCTGTAGCCACTTCCGTTTTCTACATACCCAATAAACCTGCATTCCCAGGTTTTACTTTTTAATTTATCCCTCAGTGGCCTTGGGATAAGCACTTGTGCCTTACAACCCCACACTTTGAGCTTACTTAAGTCTGGTTTATGTCTCGTCCATAATTCGTAAGGTGTAAGAGGTTTCGCTTTAGTTTCAACTCTATTTAATATATATGTAGCAGTCGATAATGCTTCACCCCAAAAATGTATTGGTAGATCAGCATATGCCATCATCGATCGCACCATATCCAATAGAGTTCTATTTCTCCTTTCTGCAATGCCATTTTGTTGAGGTTTATATGGCATAGTATAAATATGTCTTATACCATTTAATTTGCAGAAATTGTCTAAAGTTTCAAATTCTCCTCCTCTATCACTATTCAAACTTTTAATGGGTCTACCCAACTGGGTTTCTACTTCTAATTTAAATTCTTTAAATTTCTCAATTGCTTCAGATTTATGCTTGAGTAAGTAGATATGCCCATATCTTGAATAATCATCAGTGAAAGTAATAAAGTACTCCATTCCTCTTTATGTTTTTGTTTTAAAAGGTCCACACACATCAGAATGTATAATTTCTAGTAAATCCATGGATTTCCAACTTTTTGAAAAAGATTTACTACTCATTTTTCCTTTGATACATGGTTCACATATATCAAAATTATCTGAGTTTATTTGTGGTATTAATCCACTTTTATACATTCTGATCATCTTATTTTTATTTATATGACCTAATCTTAAATGCCATAAATATGCACAATCTGTAGACACATTCAAATACTCAGAAATAGGTACTTTATTAATATCAACATTCAGTACATACATATTGTGATCTTTCACGCCTTTCACTGACATATTTCCCTTACTTATTACAACGGTTCCAGACTTAAACTCAACTGTGTAGCCTTTCTGATCTAGTACAGGCACAAATACTAAATTCCTACGAATACTAGGTACATATAGAACATCACTAAGTAAAATAATGGAACCATTCACTTTGAATTTACATGTACCTTGCCCCAAGACATCGCAATATGTATTGTTGCCCATATAGACTTTGTGCTCTCCAGTTTGTTTATCTTCAAGTTTGACAAACATATCTTTGTTCCTACATATATGTCTTGTCGCTGCAGAGTCAACCCACCATGAATCTGTCATTGGTTCCACTAGCATTACTTCTGAGATCGTCATCACAATTTCCTTGCTTTCTTGTGCTTTTCCTTTGTTAGGACATTGTGATTTGTAATGACCCTTCTTTCCACACTTAAAACAGTTTCCAGGAAATGGTTTATTTTGTTTTCTTTTTAACCATTTCTTTTTCTTGAACTGTTTTGGTTTCATCTTATTTTGTGTAGAACGCTTATCTTGAGCCATTAATAAATTGGATGATTCACCATCTTTATTCCTTCTTTTCATCATTTCTCCTTCAAGTACTAAAAGTACTGGAAGCGATATCATTGTTACTTCATTTCCACTGTGTGTTAAAGAAGTAATAATGTGATCCCAAGATGAAGGAAGATTATTTAGTGTGGTTGTAACTTGCATTTTATCAGTGAGAGGATGACCGGCATCATTTAATTATTTCGCCATCAACTCCATTTGAAGTACATGATCGCCAATATCATCATTCTCTTTCATACAAGTCCGGTTATACTTATCCAACAATAACTGTATATAAGTATCCGACCTTAAACCATACTTTGCTTCAACTGCATCCATAATTTCTTTAGCAGTTTTATAGTCTTCAAATAAAAGAATAATGTGATCACTCATGCAATGCAAAATTAAAACTTTTGCCCATGCATTGTGTTCTATCCATTTATCTACATTTGAAACGCTGCTTCCACTTTCACTTTCATCATTTTCTACAATTTCTCCCCATGGCTTTGGTGTTGTTAATGTATATAAGGTTTTTTCATGGGTTAGAAGAAAAGTTATATGCCTTTTCCAGGCCCGGAAATTTCTCCCATTCAATTTTTCTATCCCTGAGGGATTAATACTTTTCTTCGGTGCCATGAATAATAAATCTTAAAAATTAATCAACAAGAAGAATTGTAAAAATAATAAATGTGTACTATTTAAATACAATAGTTCAACTGTGAAAAATTTAAAATTATTACAAACTTAATTAGTAATAATAACCCTTGGATTTAATCCAAGGTGGCAGCCTAGAAATTCTCCTATTATATTTTATATAAGGAGAATAATAAAAATGACGCCCCGATCGAGGATATCCACGACCTTTCCTTGATGTTTCACCTCTTTCAAAGAATTTCTGGCGATAATTTCGATCAACAGGGGCTTTGTAATATTTTGGCTTGAAATTTGGAGCACAACGGCTTTTGAACGGACGAAATCGGGCTTGAAATGATCTCGAACGGCCCGATTGAAAAATTATGCCCTGAACCGGTTCAGGAAACCGGGTAAACCGGTTCAGCCGGTTCAAGCCAGGTCTGGGAGGACGGGAGTCGGCGACTCGGTCAACGGCTTGGTCAACGGCGCGGTCAACGGCGCAGTTCTCGGCTCGGCTTGGTGGCTCGGCTCCAAAGGCTCAGAAACGGGCAAAACGACAATGTCGTTTTTGCCGGAATTAACCTGCGTTGGCTGAACGACACTGTCGTTTAGCCCTGGATGGTTTTGAACGGGATGACCGCAGGACGAAACGGTTTCATCCTGGGTTGTCTTCAACCTCGCGCAGAGGCGTTCCAGCGTCCGTGAAGCTGGTGTCTTCACTCCCGTCCGACCAGTTGGTGGCCGGCGACGACGACTCCGACGTGCTCCCGAGGTCGACGAAGTCCGGCGGCCGGCCGAAACAGTGACTTTGTGTGCAAATGGGCTATTTAATTCACTATTCCTTTGTGTAAAATAATACCAATAATTTTCTTCAAAATAGTAACAATTTACTAAATTTTGAAGATTACCAGTATATTCTAAACCCCCCACCGTCATCTGAAAAAGTTTCTCTCTCAGATTTTCAAGCAAACGAAGATGATTAAAATATGCAAGTGTGGTTGCCAAACCAAGCACTTGCCTATTTATCGTCTTCGTTATGCGTGATAAAATTCCCTCTGACATAACCTGGCTCTGATACCACTGTAGAGAAATTAAACAGCAAATAGAAGCGGAATTACAACAATATGGTGACACTCCCGTGAGGGTATTTGTCCCACAAGTTGGTGATGAACAAAGGGAATTGAGTGATCTCATTTGTGCACCAATGACCCCTATTTATAGGTCATCATGCACCGGTTGGTAAAAGGCACATCCATTGGTTTAACCAAAGGTAACCCAAATGTCACATCCTTAAGAAGTGACACAACCTATTGAAAAGGGCACAACCATTGGTAAACCAATGGTAACCCAAAGGCCACAACCTTAAGGAGTGAAACAACCTTTTGACTAAATCAAAAGGTTGTGTCTCTTGACACTTTACCAATCACATACAACCTTTTAACTTAAATCAAAAGATTGTGCCTATTGACACTTCCTTAAACATCACCCCTCATGGGAACCATCACCATGTTAGAGGATATAATTCCAAGGGGTACACCGTTTGGTGATCACACCCCTTAGAATAACAATATATACACACACTTTTCTTCATGCAAGAAGCCGAGAGCCACTTATAACCTCTCACTAGATCTCTTTTTGCAAGCACAGTAACCAGAGATCAGAATCATGAAGAAGCTTATGGGTGAAGAAAAAAATATATAGACTTCTCTTATATAAACCCTAAAAAGCAATAAAACAAAAAGAGAGAAGGAACAAGAAACTAAAATTTATATGTATAAATACTTAAAAGGTCCCCTAGCTGGATCAGCTCCTTTTATTTTTGCTGCTCATTTCCAATATCCCCCCTTGATTCCTTTCTCTATTTCTTCTCTATCTCTATCTTTCTCTGCAACTCTCTTTCTCTCTCTTGCATATCGATTTGATTCCCCACAGTCATCTCCTCAACCTATCTACCTTTACAAAAGAGAAGAGAGCAAGAACCATGGTTTTTTCTTCCATCCCAGCTTATCTTGATCCAGCCAACTGGCAACAGGTAAGGGTTTCTTCAAATTTGCTCCTACATTTCTTTACCAAAAAAAAGGAGAAATTTAAAGATAAATATTCTTGTTACTTTTTAATTATATCTTCTTGAATATACCAGATATTTGATTGTTGTTTTCCTTTACTTTCTTTCTTTTGTGCTTACAGCAACAAAACCATGATCCGTTTGGGACTAGTACCACTTCGAGTTCACAGCTTCTTCCACCTCCACAACCTTTGTCGCCACCCCCAATACCTCATGGGGCTGGCCCGGGATCTATCAGGCCCGGCTCGATGGCAGATCGTGCCCGCCAAGCCAACATACCATTGCCAGAGACCGCATTAAAATGCCCAAGATGCGCATCCACAAACACTAAATTTTGCTACTTCAACAATTACAGCCTCACCCAGCCTCGCCACTTATGCAAAACCTGCAGAAGGTACTGGACCAGAGGTGGTGCTCTAAGAAATGTCCCAGTGGGAGGAGGCTGTAGGAGGAACAAAAGAAGCAAAGGGAGTAGTTCAAAGTCCCCAGCAAGTAGCACTGATCGCCAATCGGCTAGTGCTGGTTCCACCAGCTCAATCCCCTCTAATGGTGGACCTACCGCGGATATAATAGGCATCTCCCCGCAGATACCGCAGCTGCACTACATGACTCCCTTGCACCAACTCCCAGACTTTGCTGCCGGCGAGATCGCCTTGAACTATGGCTTGAATTACGGTACGATTTCTGCACCGATGGGTTTAGCTGGAGACTTGAATTTCCAGATAGGAAGTGCTGGTACTGCTGGTGATGGTGGGTCTTTGTTATCGGCTGGGGCTTACGAGCAGTGGCGGCTGCAGCAAGCACAGCAGTTTCCCTTCCTGGGTGGCTTGGATCCTTCACTGGGGTTGTTTGGAAGTAGCGTCGAAGCATCCAGTTATGTCGGCGGCGGAGTGAGTCAGGCCCCAGCTGCCAAGGCATCTAGTTTGGGGGTTAGTACTCATGATCAGGTGGCAGCGGCTTCAGTGAAAATGGAAGAAAGTCAGGAGCTGAGTTTGTCGAGGCAGTTCTTGGGAATGCCAGGGAGTGATCCGTATTGGGGTGGCAGTACTACCGCATGGACAGATCTTTCTGGTTTTAGCTCTTCTTCTACTACTCGGAACCCCCTATAGAGTACTTTCCCTACCATTGTGGTTTAAGAAGCTCCACATGATGAAGCTTTGTGGTTAAGTGTGGTTGCATTCAAAGAAAATTACCTCAAAGATATCGTTTCATCCAAAGTCCACAGCATGCACCTTTTATATACATAAGTTCCTTGTCAATAAGGAAATTGTGATGGACCCAGATCTAGGACTTGTATGAAGACCAGCTGAAAACCCTAAAAATGGTGAGCTTTTCTTTTTTTTCCCTTTTTTTTTTCATTTGGTTTCTTCCACTTTAATTTGCTTTGATCTTTTCCCTGTTTCTAGCTATCTCTTTTCTCTCTCTCTCTCTCTCTCTCTCTCTCTCTCTCTCGCTTAGCTTTAGATTTGAATGTATGAGCATATATATATATATATATGTTTACGATAGCGAGTGTATGAGTTCATGGCGTTTCTGAACCAGTACTCGATCGGACATGAAAATCAAAAGCATTGTCCTGAATGATTTTACTAATTGAAGTTATATGTGCAGAAAAAATGGATCAAATGATCATGATGATCATCTACCTTATTTGCTGTAGTTTTTGCATTATTTGCAAATTGCAGTAACTGCACATTAATGGAAAAAAACAACTGCATATTGGAAACTTCTGAAGTAACCATTATTCATAATATATAAAAATCTTGGTCAAAAAAAGTTCTTGCAACTCCTGGTGATCTGATCATTATATATATGACGGTCATGAATTTATAACCGATTGAGATCCATTTGGTAAGGACGAAGATGCTAATTAACTTCAGATATATAGTTTTGGAATCTTCTTCTTTTTTTCTTTTTAATTTTGTCTACGACCATGATCAAAGTTGTTTCATGTCGGTTAAAGGCATATTTAAAGACCAAATAGTTGACTGCTATATTCAGATAGTGTGATTTTGTCTTCTTCAAAATGATCAGTTGCAGTGTACGTAACACTGAATCCAACACAATAATTTGGAACACAAAAATGTTACGAAACACATATTATATATACTTAACATCAATCGATCAAATGTTGATCAAGCAAATCGGATATTGATGAAGCTAGCCTCATGAGGAGTACCTGATCTAGTATATATTGGCTAGCTATGTTAAAATATAAAATAAATAATAAAATCTATCTATTCCCGTCAGTTTAAGCTTTTAGGACAAGTGGTGATTTTACATGGTATCAGAGCAGAGATCCTGAGTTCGAACCCTGACTTTACACTTTATCTCATTTAATTAAATATTTCATGTGTTTGGCTACCCGTTGAGGGGGAGTCTGACCCACACGTGAGGGAAAGCGTTAAGATATAAAATAAATAATAAAATCTACATCTTCTCACCAGCTTAAACTTTTGAGACAAGTAGTGATTTCACAAGCTCTACCCTATTGATATATATGAATAATCATGATTCTTATATACACTGAGAAAATATATTTGCAACCGTGAATTGTGCAACCGCCGCGTAATCGCTTTGAAAAAAATGAATAAAACATGGGACCTACATGAAAAAAATTAATTTTTTAATAGTGGACCCCACTCTTTTTCAAAGCGATTACGCGGCGTTTATGCATTTCATGGTTGTATGTAGAATTACTCATTAATTATATAGTTTTGCATGGTATTTTGAAGTTTAATTTTTGTCGACTGATCTGGCTGGCAATCAATCTGGTGAATACCGAAGTACTTGACTTGGTCGATATATAGTTCCTCCATGCAGTGCTGATCACAAACCGCAAGACCTGACCTCTATACCGATTACTAATTAAAACCTAAAAGTTTGCTTGCTAGATCAGTTTGATCAATTTCAGAAACCTCAGACTTTGAGAAAATGATCAGTTTCTTCTATCTTGTGCAGCCACGTCGGTAATTAATGTCAGGAATCGGAATTTGGGTATAGTGCTATCTAAGTGGATAAATATATACGAGTGTATTAATAATAATGGAGAAAATAGAAAATATTATACATAGTCCTAGATTATAGCCCCTGCATGCATAGATCTAGACAGTGCTTGTCATGACTTGAGATCCAGATCATCCCAGTTTTCCACCTGAAGTAAAGTACCGACTTCCAACTGATGATCATGTTTCCAATCCCCACCAAATTAACTGTTTAAGATATATATATATATATATATATATATATAAATATATATTTCATTTATTAATGTTTTTGCATGAGAGATGAGAAAACATTATTCAAAACCAGTGAGTTCAGAACAATAATTGCAATCATGTAATGACAGTACTTACTGAATATTGGTATATAAGAGGAAGAGCTGCACTACTTTGCCGCTTGCAGCTTAGCGCTGTAAGTGACCGCTAGTGTAAAAATAGTATTTTTTTTTTTATTCACATTTTTTGTTATCATTTTAAATATTTTTAAAAAATATAAAAAATACATCAATACACTAAAAATTACTTTCTTAATCATTAAGTAAAAATAAAATAAAATTTATTGAGCGATCAAATGGAATGGTAAGTATTGGGTGGCATAGTAATTTTTTTCTATGAGTAATTGAAGGGAATGAATAATTTGTAATAATTTGTGAATGTAATTGTTGTTGGGTGAGACTGTCTCCTTTGGTTATATATATACAGATGAGATGAACGTATTGAAAATTAAATTAAATTAAATATTATTAGAATATAATTTTTTAATATAATTTTTATTTAAAAATTTAAAAATATTGAATTATTTTTTATATTTTATATAAAAATTTTAAAAAAATATAATAATAAAATGAAATTAGTTAAGATAGTTTGCATAACCAAATGAGACGTGATACTGAGGTCATGAAGGTTAGTTTTTGGTGATTTTAATAGTTGAAGACTTTTTTTTTTCCACCCTCTCCTGGTCTCCTGCATGTACTTCGACTGATATTGAGACAAAAGGGTCTCAAAAGACGCCAAAATGCCAATCAAAACCATGACTTCAAAGGTAATTAATTATAATAATATCTAAAAACAAAGAAGTTTGAAAAAGGAAAATCATAAAACAAAGAAGAAAAAGGAAAATCATAATCATAGTAAATGGGTCTCAGCAGGAAACTGTTAAGGGAGTATTTATCTCGAACTTTGTTGCGGAAGAATCGCTAGCTTTGAGAGAGGAAGACTGCCAAATTCAGTCAAAGAGATAATTGCCACAGCAGTAATTAACTCAGACCTCAGAACAAAAAGCTAGCATATCTAAACGGCTCTTTATATTTTTGGCATTCTCCACGCGCGTGAGTCATGCGTATCCTGTCACCACGGACTCGCATGCAGGAAGATGATGGTCAGAATATTTTAAGTACTTTCAATTATTGTCTTTATCACATAACATTCCATCATTATAATGATTAATTATGTAGTCATTATTTCCTAATGACATAATACTTACATGCAGCTGCTAGCGTGGCACCTGAAGTTTTTAGCATCTACTTTGACTTCTGATTCGCACCCATCATATATCACATTTTTAAATTTTATTCTTCTCAAATTTATTAAATTTTTCTACTTATCATTCACATACCACATATTTGGTAAGAGAAAAAAATAAAAAAAAGTGTAGTACCGTATGGTGTGTGAGGATGATGAATAAAATTTTTTTATTTCTATACTGTCCGAAATGATTTCTTCAATCCTCAAAGGTATGCTTTTTTTAAAAAATGTTACAATTATAAATAGATTTCACAAAAATAAATTTATAAATTGATATGATTTCATATGATACGTTATTACTTTTACAACAAAAGTAACTTTACAATCCAACGTACCACTTCAAGCCATCATGTTATTTTGTGGGTTTACTAATGTGGGATCTCTTTGTGGTTAAAGTATTTCTCTTAAAACAACTGGATATATCTGTAACTAATCATGTAGAAAAAAACACTCATTTTTTAATGGTGATCAATACCACTTTTTTTCAAAATGAATATGTAAGATTTGCACGCCTAGAATTATATCTAGCGCCATTACTCTCTATATATATATATACCCTAGTTAGATTTCAAAAAGAAGTAGGTCAAGAAATAGCTGTAGATTATATATATTAGTTCATTGATTTTAATTGGCACATTATTAATTAAATGGTAGACTCCTGATCTTTCATTCGCAATTATCTAGATCAAGAAGCTGGCTTATGGCCGGATCCCTATGTATATATATATATATATATATATATATATATATATATAGTATTTAGGTGGTGTGCATATGTAAGTATCCATTATCATGCAAATGACTATATATATATATATATTTATTTATATATAGCTATTGATGCAGAGTTAAAGGAATAAAATATAGAGTTCATGAAGGAGTTATTTTACCTGATAGGTTCATTTCACATGGAAATTTTGCAAGATATCTTCATAAATGTGTGATAGATCACAAGATCTAGGTCTATATATGGGTATTATATGATAATATCAACAGTGTGCATGGCTCAGTTCTCAAAACTAATAGAACAAAGATAGAAGTATGAAACACATCCCATCTCAGTCTTTAAGAAACTTCCCAGATATGGCCGCAATAACACTTATTCTTATTAAAATAATATATTTTATATATATGATTCCAACTAGGGTTGGTTGGTCATCTTGAAAGAAAGGAATCTTGGGGGGTGTTTGGATTTGCTTTTTTCAAGAACCAAGGCTGCTTACCAAGAACGAATAAAGCACATTCAAAAACTAACCGTCTAAAAAACTCTCTCTCTAAGCACATTCAAAAACTAACCGTCTAAAAAACTCTCTCTCTCTCTCTCTCTCTCACTCAAAAACAGTCGCACAGATGACAATCTCAATGGTTTGGTCGGTCGGTCTCGCTTCTGAGCTCAGTAATCAAAGGGGTACGTTGTATATATATAGTGTGATCCCGAAATTATCGATATAAATTGAGTAATGTTACGTATAGTCGTAAAGTGTGCAGGTGCCGTGCAGTCGCTTTGAAAAAGAGTGGAGTCTACTATTAAAAAATTAATTTATTTTCGTATGGATCCCGTATTTATTTACTTTTTTCAAAATGACTACACGGTACTTAGACACTCACGACTGCAAGTATTATTTCTCGTATTGAAATGCGGGTTTGAATCTGTATCTGCAAAGATAGTAGGCGGCCATGTAAAGAAGGAACTGTGTACGAGAAAGAGTAGTAGAAGAAGAATTTGAAGCTAGGCTCGGAAATCCAAGCTAGCTAGCCAACATGTAACTTGCTCTCTAAATGATCTATTTGTGTTCAATATTCCGTCATGTACGTACGTATATCAGACACGCAGTACAAAAACACAGCAGCAGCTTTACTTTTGCAACTTCCTTGTTGGTTGTTACACATGAGCATACTCCCTGATCTCTATTCCTTGTTGGTTGTTACACATGAGCATACTCCCTGATCTCTCTCTAGATGATGATCTCCATGATCAACGTAATAGGCCAGGTTGAGAAACAAAGTGCGAGACTAGTGATATTCCAGGCTAATCTGAGTCCTCACTTTCTCCCACATGTACATGTGCTCAATCATGCAGTACATGTCCCGGATTTTAGATTCCCTGACCTGTCTTTTCATATACATGATGATCAAAAACTACTCGACCCTACGTACGGCCATATGAAGCCATGCCACCCTAGTTTTCTTCAGGCCAGAGGAAAGAAACTCAACCCGTATTATTTTTTTTTTTGGAGGGGAGGAGCTTTCCTAATTAAACCCATCAAAGATTTGTCGCCCAGAACACATTCCAGGATAATAAATAATCCATAGGGACCCCAAAGTTAGCGCCAAACAATTTCTTTAACAGCTTTGTACGGGTCATGATCAGCTTAGCATCCTATGAAGTCACTTTTCCAAGAATGCCCAATTAAAGACTCATATTGTTTCTCCAACAGGATATATCTTTGCTAGCTAATATTTTTGTGGCATTTTTACTGGCATGCGGTATGATTAGATAGCAACCCGTTAAAAGCCTTAATTAATGCAATAATTGCGTACGTGGCATTCTGTGCATGATGATGATCAGATGGCCATTCAACAATTCGAGTCCTGCTAAAGGCATATATACATGATAAATTTTGAAAACATCTGTATATATCGTACTGTTAGGCTCGATATGAAACAGATAAGAAGAAAAGTTCTTTTTCAAATATTCAGATTTTCCTTTTAGGAGGAAAAACTAAGAAGTAACAATATTTTTGTTCTTTGACTCAATTGCTTTCGCATATGGGTTAAAGGTGGTAGAAACCGCAGACAAAAAAGTCTGTGGCTGGACAGGTTTGCCAAGTGGCTGGAACCTGTTGGCAATATCAAGTGCTGTAGATACAGCACTATATATATATGCAGATATGATCACTTAACACATTCACGTGTTTGAATTCAAATTATAGTAACGTCGTACAAAGCAAATTGAAATGAAAAAGAAAAAAAAAAAAAAGAAAAAGATATCCAACCAATTTTGTCAGCATGCAAGTTAACATGTTTCACATGCTTTTGGGCCAGACTCCAACAACTAAGGTATTCAATAATGAGCCTACAAAAGATACACGAGAAGACAACTAGGAGAGAGTGGCCTTGGAGCCGGGGAGCCTCCAATGCTAAAGTTAGTAAGTTCTCTTAGAAATTTGTAAATAAGTAAAAGTGTCTAGGAATCAAAATGTTTTCCCGTACCTTGGGCTTGCTATTTATACCATGAGTCTGGAGAGGTGCAAATCGTGTTTATCTCCACGAAGTTCGTGCCCCACCTACTATTCATACTGTCAGAGTCCTTTAGTGCGGCGTAGTTCCGCTTGCACTACATGCCACATTAGTTCTGCACTACATGCCACATTAGTTCCGCCTGCACTAATGTGGCATGTAGCTCGGTAGTAGCGCTATTAATACGGCATGGTTTCCAGACCCTACTTTTATCCCTTGTGAGCCGTACATGTTTTGATGTCAATGGATCGAGGGTCTTCCGCATTTTTCGCTACATTCTATGCAAGTTCCCAGGTTCAGAACGTGGCCAAGCGATGTCAGGCTGACCTGTCCCATCAGTTACTTGAGTCATTTCCCTGGTTAACACCTTGCTCTTAGTATGGTCCTGGTGACCCTTAGGCCGGGTATTGGGCTGAGGTCCAGTGGGCTTTGTGATGTGGAAAATTTTCCTTACAGTTACCCCGCTAATTCTCCTCGGACAGGTCCGAGGGGAATTCTTTCTTCAGTCCTTTTTAATCCTTGCACTCCAAAACTACTCGGGCTCTACAACTACTTAGCTTTATGTTGGAACTTATTATTATTAATGATATTGCCTTACATGTTGTTGCGCCCAACAAGTCGTCTTCTCACATTCTTCTTTTCGCTTTCTCTTCCTTTATTTATTTATTTTTTTTTTTGCAGACCTAGGGGGTTCCTTGTTGGCAATTATAGGATTCCTGACTACCTCGCTAGTCATTGGGCAGTCGTCCCCTCGGGACCTCAGTGCGATTTTACTCGACGATGCTTTCCCAATTTTTTGTTGTACCCGCGAGCTTTAGTCGCGCACCATTGCACTAGCCATCTTATGATGTGCTTTGCTCTTCATAATTCTGCAGCCACGTGTTGCGGTTGTTGATGATTAATAATATTACCTTTTGTTGTCGGGATTCGCCACACAGGGCTTTACGGTCCACCCCGCCAGTGCCCGGCGTAGGCTTGGCACTCCCGCTTGCCAGTGGCTTTCCTGTCCGTGCCATTTTCGTCGACCTACATCATGTAGCCATTCTTCTAGGGCCTAAGCGACTTTATTTAACGAGGCCAGCGTTCTCCGCCTTCTCCTTGCACTATTTTTTTTTTATTTTTCTGTCCACTCTCTATTCGTGTTTTACCCCGCCTGGTTATTTTATTCTTCCACTTTACCCCGCCTTTATTGTATAGTCTTCTAGTTCGGCTATTCCTGCTCTCTGCCACTGGGAGACAAGTCGGCCTCGGGCTGGGCTTGCCTCCTTGGTCTACGAGGAGGTAAATTGTCCAGGCCGTTTGGAACTGTACCCGCCTTCCTCCATTCGCATAAATTTGTTTTACGGGTAGCCGTGGGGCTGGTCCCACTTTGTCGCGGGGAGACAAGACGGCCTCCGGCTCGGCTTGCCTCCCTGGTACGAGGGGAGGTAAGTTGTCTAAGTAGTTTGGAATTGTACCCGTCTTCCTCCATCAGTATAGATTTTTTCTTCGGGTAGCCGTGGGATTGGTCCCGCTCTTCGCCGCGGGGAGTCAACACGGCATTGAACTCAGCTTGCCTCCTTGGTCTGCATGGAGGTAAGTTGTGTGTGTAGTTTGAAACTGTACCCGTCTTTCTCTATTAGCATTCTGTTTCTCTGTCCTGGTCTGGAAATAAGGATCTTATCATTATTTTGCTTTTGAGGACAGGAGTTAATGTCGCAAACCTAGGCCCCCTGGTCTATGTCGTACTGTGCTTGTCATTTTCTGCCATGCCACTGCTGCCTACGTTGTCGACGTTCATGTTGATGACTTCCGTGTCTTTCGCTCCGTTATTCGAGCCGTCCATAGACTCGGCCCGCTCTTCTTCTGGGAGAGGTCGAAATGCCTCACGCAAAACCGCATTTTTGTCTCTCTGGAAGGTAATTCGGGCAACGATATGGTTGGTTCACTCCTTCACTATGGTGGGGGTCGGGATAAGTATTCAGGCAGCCTCAAGGCTAAACCTGCTCTCCTTCACAGGAGGAACAAAATGGCTTTTGGCTCATCCCATCCCTTTGCTTCCCACAGTAGGGAGGTTGTCAGACAGTCTGTATCTGGACCCGCTACCGCCCGTTGACAACACAAGAAATGTTAAATTTGGGCCAAGCTGGCGCTAATCCCACATTTCGTCACAGCGGAGGCCGGGGTAAGTTATTGGGGTAGCCGTGAGACTGATTCTGCTTTCCACTATGAGAGAGATAAGGCAACCTTTAGACCTACCTTGCCTTATGGTATCACGCAGGGAGGTAAGTCATTCGGGCAGTCTGTTGCTGAATTCGCTCCTGCTCGTTGACTCTTACGAGGAAGGTAAAAATCTTCTTCAGGTAGCTAAGGTATGACCCGCACTCCACCACGAGAGGGATAAGGCAACCTTTAGGCCTACCTTTCCCTCTAGTGCCCCGCGGGGAGGTAATTCGAACAGCGATGTGGCTAGTCCGCTCCTCCACCGTGATGGGGTCAGGATAAGTTATTCGGGTCGCCAGGGGGGCTGGTCCCGCTCTCCCGGACGAGGAGGTTGAGCCACCTGCTCATCTATCATCCTTCATGGGGAGGTAGGTTGTTCAGGCAGTTTGGAATTGGACCCGCTCCCGCTTGTTGATATCGTAGGGAAGGGTAAGTTTGGGTCAGGCTGGCGCTAATCCCACACTTTATCACAACGGAGGTCGGGGTAATTCATTCGAGTAGCAGTGGGGCTACTCCCGATCTCCACAGTGGGATGGATAAGGCAACCGTTAGGCCTACATTTCCCTATGGTATCCCATAGGAAGGTAAGTCGTTCGGGCAGTCTGTTATTGTACCCACTCCCGCCTGTTGGCGCTTAACGAGGAAGGTAAGTCTTTATTTTCGGGTGGCCAAGGACCAACCCGTATTTCTCTACGAGAGAGGTACGTAGAGCAGTCTTAAGTAATATACTCGCCCCTTTCGCCCCGCGGGGAGGTAAGTTATTGATGGAGACTTTGTTAATTTTGCCGATGTAGATCACATTGACGGAGTTGACTTTATCGACGGAGACAGTTGATTTTGTTGGTGGAGAGTTCGTTGGTGGGTTGCGTTATGTTCTTGAAATTTGCCATTGAAATACAACACTTCCTTTATTAGGGCCTGTAATGTGTGCATGGAAGTATATAAATTTACGACAATGAATTAGCTTAGCAATAGAAATTTCGTAAATGTTCGGCATTCCAGGGGTGCGGTAGCTCGTTCCCTTGAGAGTCCTGGGCGAATTGTGGCGGTGACCACGTAGGGACCCTCCCATCGGGGGCCTAACTTTCCTTCATCTCGTGTTGTTGTTCCTATCTCTTTGAGTACGAGATCCCCAACCTTGAACGTTCTTGGGCACACGTGCTTGTTGATGCATCTCTTAGCCTTTCTTTTGTTGGTCGAGATTCTTATTTCGGCTTCTAATCTGACTTCTTCCAACAAATATAGTTGTTCCTCTAGCTTCTATCATTGGGTTATCGCTCAAAGTGCTGAACTCTGTAGGTGGGAATTCCGATGTCTACTAGCGACATTACCTCGTGGTCGTAAGTGAGGGTAAAAAGAGTTTCTCCATTTGGCATTTTCACCGTGACCAGGTAGGCCCACAAGACGGCTGGGAGTTCTTCTGCCCACGCCCCATTTCTGTCGTCAAGCCACTTCTTGAAAATTCTCTTGGGAATGAGTACCGGAACTCGATCCTCAATTCCCGACACCAATTGCGGTAGTGATTGGGATAGAATTGACTCTCGTTATTTGATATGATCGAATGCGGGATGCCAAACCTGCAAACTACCGTCCTCTATAGGAACTGCTTGATGTTGTTTGCCGTGATGGTTACTAAGGCCTTGGCCTCGACCCACTTGGTGAAGTAGTCCACTGTTACCACCATAGACTTTACTCCCCCTTTGCCCAGAGGAAGCGGGCCGACCAAGTCGATCCCCCACTGGGCCAAAGGCCAAGGTAATGTGATCGACGTCAATTCTTCCAGTGGGAAATGGAACACCCTGGCATATTCTTGGCACTTCTGACACTTTCGCGCATATTCCTTGGTGTCTCGCAGGGTCTGTGGCCAATAATATCCCACCATCATTACCTTCCCGACCAGTGTCTTTCCTCCTGAGTGATTCCCATAAATCCCCTCATGTATTTCTGTCAACAAGTATTGCGCTTCTTCTAGAGAGATGCACCTCGAGAGAGGCTCCGAGTGGCCCCTCCGATACAAAATTCTCGCGATTAAAGTGTCGCGCGTTGCTCTACTTCTAATCTTCCTAGCCTCCTGTCTGTCCTCTGGCAACTTATTTGTTTTCAAATACCTGAGTATGTCCTCTGCCCAAGTTGGGGCTCCGGACAGTATTTCCATTACCTCGATCCCTACAGCAGTTACTTTCATGGTTCGGATCACTGTTTGCTCTTGGTAGGGGGAGTCCTCCTACCCAAACGCCAAGCATGCCAGCTTGCCCGTTTTCTGATTTTCCACCCTTGGCACTTGCTGAATATGAAAATACTTAAAATGGGGGCGCTTGACCTCTACTAGTGCTAACTATTTTTTTCAACTTTTCTCTTTTTATAGCAAACTCCCCTCGCACTTGATTTACCACTACCTCAGAGTCAACCCGTACTTCGATTTCGGTAGGGCCTAGAGGCCTAGCCAACATTAGCCCTGAAAGTAGCGCTTCATACTCCGCCTCATTATTCGTCGTTTTGAACGCCAATTTAATGGCATAATTGTAGTCCCCTCCCTCGAACGTAATGATATGCACTTCCACTCCCCTTTCGGCCTGGCATGATGAGTCATCAATGAATACTTGTCAGGGCTTCACGAGAGGTGCATCATCGTTCTCTATCAGGAAATCGGGAAACTCTGCGTTGAAGTCCGCTAGCATTTGTCCTTTAATAGTGTCCCACGGTGCATACTCGATGTCGAATTTGCTCAACTCCATCGCCCAGTTCATGAGCCGGTCTGAGGTGTCCATTCACTGTAGTACCTTTTTAGGGGGGGTTTCTGTGAGAACCCTTATTGAGTGAGCATGAAAGTACAGGCGTAGCTTACGCATGGTTACAACCAGAGCAAAGGCCAGCTGTTTTATGCGGGGATACCTAGCTTCTGCCCTCCGATATGCTCGGCTGGTGTAGTGGACCGGCCTCTGGACCCTATTCTCCTCGCGCACTATTGCTGAGGAGGCGAACTAGGGGGAGATCGCTAGGTACAGGGTCAGCGTTTCCCCACACTAGGATTGGCTGAGGAACGGTGGGCTCATGAGGTACTTCTTGAGGGCTTTGTACGCTAAGTCTCACTAGCCATCCCATGCATGCGCTTTCCGAAGGACTTTGAAGAAAGGTAGGTATTTTTCGGTGGTTCTTGACACGAACCTGTTGAGAGCTGCCACTCGCCCAGCCAACCTTTGTACTCATTTATGTTTCGGGGAGGGGCCATGATGAAGATGGCCTCCAACTTCTCAGGGTTGGCTTCAATTTCACGTTCGGACACCATAAATCCCAAGAACTTTCCTGATCCGACACCGAAAGCGTATTTTGTCGGGTTCAGCTTCATTTGGTACTGCCATAGTATTGAGAAAGTCTCTCTTAAATTGTTCAGGTGCTGCTCCGTGGTCCCACTCTTACCCAGCAGATCGTCCACGTAGACCTACATGTTCCTTCCTATTTGATTTTTTAACATACGATTAACCAGTCACTAGTTGGTAGCACCTTCGTTCTTGAGCCCAAAAGGCATCGCCATGTAACAATACAAACCTCGGTCAATGATGAACAAATTCTTCTCTTCTTCCTCGAGGTTCATACGAATTTGGTTAGACCCAGAGTAGGCATCCATGAAGCTGAGCATACAGTGACCCGACTCGACCTGCCGTGGAGTCGACAATCGGGTCGATTCAAGGAAGCTGGAAGATGTCCTTCAGGCAGGCTTTGTTAAGGTCGGTGAAGTCAACACATATTCTCCATTTTCCGCTTGGCATCTTTACGAGCATTACGTTGGACAGCCACTCCAGGTAATGGGCTTCTCGAATGAATCCCGCGCTCAGCAGGCGGTCCACTTCCTCGGCTATGGCAACATACTTTTCGGTACTGATGCTTCGACGCTTCTGTCTCACCCCTTTAGCCTTTGGGTCTACGCTAAGGTTGTATTGTATGACTTCGGGCGCTATTTTGGCCATATCCTTGTGGCTCCAGGCAAATACATCCTGATGCTCGGCGTGAAGTTGTTGCATGGCACACTGGGCTTCAGACGTCATTTCACTGCTAATCCTTGCCATGACTTCTAGTCGATCTGGGTTGAGAAGGATGAGCTCCACCGGCTCTCTTGGTTTCACTTTCCTGAGCCACTGCTCATCTCGAACCTTGCTTACCCCACCATTCACATGCATCTCTTCACGGGCGCTTGCCCATCTTTCTTCCACCATGCCCTCTTCAATTCCAAGAACTTAGTTCTTTTGTTGGTTAACTTCCATGCCACCGGTAATACTGGCGAGCTTCCAGATTGTCTGGAATGGGCTCCCTCAAGCATACGAAGTACACGTAAGACCTAAAAACAAAAGATCCCACAGACGGCGCTACTGTTAACATCGTGTTTCACACGCCTTTGGGCCAAGTTCCAACAAGTCAGGTCTTCAATAATGGGCCTGCAAAAGATACGAAAGAAGACAATTAGGAGAGGGCGACCTTACAGCTGAGGACTCTCGGTTGATAAAGTTAGTAAGTTCTCTTGGAAGTTTGTAAATAAGTGAAAGAGTCTAAGGATTAGAGAGCTTTCTTGTACTTGGGACTTGCTATTTATACCATGAGTCTGGGCCCGTAATGTTTGTCTCCACGGAGTTTGTGCCCCTCCTACTATTCCTGCTGTCAGAATCCTTTAATGCGGTATGATTCTGCGACGGCACCATAAATGTGGCATGTAACTCGGTACTCGGTAGTAGCAACATTAATGCGGCTTGATTTTCAGGCCTTGCTTTTATCCCTTATGAGTTGTAGATATTCTCATGTCAATGGATTGAGGGTCTTCCGCATTTCTCGTTGCTTTCCATGCAAGTTTCGAGGTTCAGAACGCGGCCGAACGATGTCAGGCTGACATGTCTTATCAGTTACTTGAGTCCTTTCCCTAGTTGACACACTACTCTCAGTATTCTCCTGGTGATCCTTGGGCCGAGTATTGGGCCAAGGCCCAGTGGGCTTTGTGACGTGGGGAAAATCTCTCTTACACACGTGATACAATATATTTCCAAGTTTGATAAATTAATTCATTTTTTGTTACATACATTATCATCTACTGGGTGATCATGAAACACTATACATATATATATATAATCTTGAGCTTGGATTATTCTGATCATAATAATATGAAAAAGGAATTAATATTTTTAATTTTTATTCAATTCACTGAAATGCATGGTCATAGCCAAAATCCATAAGATTTAGAAATCACATAGGAGTTTGTTAAAGTACCACGGCCAAAAATTTATGTCAAAAGTTTAAGTTGATAAGAATAGATAAATGAATCAAAATCCCTTTTAATAATTGGTCTAACTCATTGATAATTATGAATTGGAATGTGGGGAAAATGTTGTTAATTCAAACATATGATCTAATACAATCATGTTATATCGTCACTTATTCCAAAAATTCAAACCGATCGAAGAAAATAGCTAGGTTAATCTAATTAATCACTTAATTCATAATTGATGCTCAAACAGCCGCCCTTAATGATTCCTTGAACAGTAAATCATTCATTCAAATTGGATAAAAGAATAGAAATTATTCACATGAGGAATTTGTCTATAGAAATTAAGAAGAAATTTGGTCAACTCATCAACTAGCTAGAACGTCGTCTTTATTTAAATGAAGCTAATGCACTTTAATTTGCATCAATATCTAATCAAAAGAAAGAAAGAACGATGATAAAACATTTTGCATTGTTGTACGTAGAATCCAAGCTAGCTTTTTGCGAGTTTCAACAAAACCATAAAGTAAAGACTAATTACACAAATCAAACAGCTGTACGTAGGATTTTCCTGCTCCACATCAATTATTAAAAGAAAAACAAGACAACACTAGGGTAGAAGACAACGTCATTGATGATCTTCAATTCAACTCCCAACTTTCTAGGACCAACAACATCCAACCTTCATAATTGGCAAAAGTCAAGACAAGTTACAAGGTCAATTTCCAATCCTAGATATCTGGTGATAATCTGGTTATAGAACAAAGAGTACGGATTTCTGGTCCTATACCCTAGGCCAGCAGCTAACTAGCTTAATTCCTTTCTTTCTTGGTGTGTGTGCTGCGCCTTCAATTTCATGAGCTAGCTCGCCCTCATGCAGTGAGCCTTGTGCCAGAGGCCAGGTCCGTTCAAAGATCTCTCGTCTCCTGCATGATTGTTGTCCAAGATAAAAGACTGCAGTTCGCAACACTCTGGGATATTTCATGGAACTCTCTCTTTTTGCAAAAGTGCTGTGATATAGGGTTGAACGGTGAGCACTACAAATAAAAAGCAGTTGGATAAGTGAAACTTTAAACGTCATTGGACAAAGGCCTCTGGCCACGTTGGACTACTGACACATGCCGAAAAGTAGTGATTTTCCACTTAAAAGTAAAATCGTAAAAGTAAACAAATCGACGCGTTATTTCGATTTTTGCACCACTATTGTTATGACAATCAGTTTTGTCTTATGACCTATCTTCGGAGAAAAAAGCTACTTTGCCTTCCACTTTAATCGCTATATTTAGTCGTGAATGTGCGAGTATCGTATAATTATTTTAAAAATATATATATAAAATTTATATAAAAAGAATTAATTTTTGAATAATAAATATTATTTTTTTTCATAACGATTACACAGCATTTACGTATTCTACGACTGTATATAACATTACTAGGTTAAAAAAAAAAAATTTTACTTAATAATTAAGGAAGTAATTTTAAGTGTATTAGTTTTTATTTTTTAAAAATATTTAAAATCTATTAAAAAAATATGAAAAAAAAACCGCTGGACGATAAAAGTGGAGCGGTATAATAACCCCACTCTGATTTTGTATTGGTATATATTTTTTATTTTTTAAAAATATTTAAATATATTAAAAAAATATGAAAAAAAAAAAAAAAAAAAAAAACCGCTGGGCATTAAGCGTTAAAAGTGGAGCGGCATAGTAGCCCCTCATCTTCGGATTCTCAGGTACGGTTGTTCGTCGGTACCCTTTCCCTGTGAGTGATAATCTTTGAGCTTACGTCGTACCTAGTTGAAATGTATTTCTTCTTTGCTATTTTTTTTTTCTTCGGAAAGTATAAAGTTTGTTTTTTTATAAGAAAATTAGTTCGTTTCTCGAGATAAGCTAGAAGCCCAAATCAAATGGCCGGTTATCACGTAAACGAGATTAACAAGAGATGTAGTTAATTTTCTTTCAATCTTAATTTACACGAGAAATGATAGTTACAGTTGTGAGTGTACAAGTATCATATAATTATTTTGAAAATAAATAAATAAATACAGACTCACATGAAAATAATAATAATTTTTTAATAGTGGATCCTACTCTTTTTCAAAACAACTGCACGGTATTTATACATTCCATGACTGCATGTAGCATTACTCTAATTTGTATAGCTTATAGCTAGCTAATGTATAGACATAGTACTATTTATCGATATAATATTAAATTCAATCTGTATACAACATTCTTTTATTGATTTATCAATAAAATTGAATTATTATCTCGAAAATCTAATAAAAAATTATACAAAAATATCATAAAAGTTTGAATAATAATAGTCTTACAACTCTTATACTATCATTTTACTATTTTTTTTATTTTTATTTAATACTTAAAAAAGTGACTATTAATGAAATTATATAAATTTTTTTAATAATTAAAGATATTAAAAAAATACTTAAAAGAAAAAAAATAAATACATTAAAAATAATAAAGTGGTTGTAAAAGAATTATAATTCTATCATTACCCTAAAGGTTTATCTCGAGCTAAAAAAAGAAGATAAAAAAGTTATGTATCAAGGACGGAGGATGGGCTCCCCCTCTCCTAGAGCACAGTGGCAGTAAAGGAAAAGGAAGGTTGGAGGTAGCTAGCTAGGCCGGATGACTTGACTCATGTTTTGTGCAATCGCGTCAACCTTCCTAAAACAAATGACTCATTTAATTAGTTTAATTAGTCTTTTTTTTTTCAAAAAAAAAAAAAACAGAAAACTAAGAGCCAATTGGAGATCGGCAATTGTAGGAAAGCAAAAAATATTTTTTTTTATTCTAAATTTAAAATATCTCATATTTTATGTTGTTTTTTCGACCTTTTTCATAATATATTTATATATTTTTAAGTACATTAAAAAATTATTTTATTAAGAATTTTTAAGTAGTTTTGATTGAAAAAAAACACACTAATTGCCACATTAATTCTAGGCAAATACATAAACTATTTTATGGAAGAGTAATCGGTCTTATTTATACTACAAGCATGTGACCATTTAGAAAAAGAATGAGTGTTTTTAAACTACTTAATTAGTTACTTCCAAAAAAAAAAAAACTGCTTAATTAGTTGTGCAAGAAGATCTGAACCATGATGGCTCGGTTCTAGTGGAGACATATGAATCAAGACAGGAAAATTCAGTGGAAGAACTATAATAAAGTTGGAAATTCTAAGAGTCAAGGAGAGTTGGGTTTTAGAGATGTGGAAAGCTTCAAGCAAGCTATGTTGGCAAAGCAGTTCTGGAGGTTGCTAACAAATCCAAATTCTTTAGTTTCCAAGATTATGAAAGAAAAATACTTTAAACAAGGGTGTATTTTGGCAGCTAAGATTGGTAGTGGTCCTTCAAGTTGAGCGGGTTACTCTGGGCAACAGAGTGGCCCGACTCAAATGGAAATGTGCAGATGCTTGTTTTTATAATATATGGGAAGATATGGTAACATATTTACAAAAAAGTGAACTTGAGGCCAAAACTGCTTGTGTTCATAGAAGAATTTGGCTAAGGAGAAACAGTTTTTTTTTTTGTTATAGAAAATTTGACAGCCCCAGATCAGTTTTACAAGGTGCAAAAGAAGAGGTGGAGAGCTTTCAACAGGCACAAATGAAGATTAGAGATCCAACACCAGCTGAAGTTTTCGTGAACAGGACTATTAGGTGGAAAAGGCCAGATACCAAATCTTACAATCAAGAATTGGGAAGGTGAATTAATTGCTTCTCTGTGCATGCCAAATTTTTTTCCTGATGTGGCTGATGTCTTTGCTTTAGAGAGAGCTATTGAGGTCTGTTTGAAAATTGGGCTAGAAAAATCCATTTTCAAAGGTGATGTTCTTGTAGTAATTAAAGATGTTCAAAAGATTGAAGAGAACCATTCATCTTGTGGACAAATGATAGAAGATATGAAAACTTCTTTCCAAGGAAGAGATATGTGGAGGATTCAATATGTTCCTAGAGAAGGCAATCATGCTGCACATGATCAAATGGCCAAGCTAGCTCTTTCTTGTGAAGAGGAGCTAGTTTGGTTAGAAGAGGGTCCTGAATTGATTATGCATTGTATTCATTTGGAGAAACAATGTAATGGTTGAGTAAGTTTCTAATAAATAAGATTGTTTTGACTTCAAAAAAATAATGAAATTTTTGGAGATATGACTGACTGCTTAAAAGCAGAAAAAAATTCTTCAAAATATGATCTGTAGGATATGACCAATTTTTAAAAATACTACCCTTAGCAACATAAGATCATTTTAAAATATGGCAGTACTTAGCAATGGATGAAGTTTCGGAAAATATCATCGTTAGAAAAAATAAAATTTTAAAAATAAATAATTCTATTTTAAAATCTTTACATCACACATCATGCACGTGATATGATTTTATTTGAAAAATAAACTTTAAAATTTAAATCTTACAAATCAATTCATATCATATGAATGATATATGATGTAAATGCTTTTAAATATCACTACTCAAAAATATGATTGTTGAAAAGAAAGAACATTTAAATAGAGTGTAGAAAAAATAGAAAGTAAGATGCATGATGTTTTGAAAAGATAAATCATTAAAATCGAGAAATTGTGCTTTTTTACTAAATTTTTAGGAAGTGAAATGTGAATGCACTAAATAGGGTGCGTTTGGATGTTGAGTTGAGTTGAGTTGAGTTGAGTTGAGATGATAAAATTTTTTTAGAATATTATTGTTTATTATTATTATTATTTTGATATTTGAAAAAGTTGAATGATTATTTATTTTGTGTTGGAATTTGAAAAAATTGTAATGATGAGTTGAGATAAGTTTAAGAAGCAAACGAAACCGAAGAGGTTGATAACTGATGTGTTCTTGCATACCAGCCATACCCATAGTCCAAAAAAGCATAAGTCCAAGAAAACAATAGCTACAGTGCATCTAACTGCCAGCCCATTGAGATCTAGATATATGCATTCACGAGACTAGGAAGCATTCAATACAAGTGGGCAATCCAATTCCATCTCAACTCATCTCATTTCATTATTATAAATTTTTTTAAATTCTCACGTAAAATATAATAAACAATTCATTTTTTTCAAATTTTAAAACAATAATAATATTAAAAAATAATATTCTAATAATATTTTATTCATCTCATCTAAAACAACTCATCTCACTATCCAAACCAACTCTGAATGTACACAATATATGTTCTTTTAATATATTCATCGATCCCATTATTTATCTTGAATTTTGTTACTTTTAATTATACTAATTGATGTATCATATTTTAAATAGTTTATTATATAAGTGATTGATCTAAGAATTTATTTAAACTGTGCCATATGAGTCGATATGATTAAAGATGATAAAATTAAATATTAAGATTATAAAAATAAAAATAAAAAAAAAAATTATAGTACTCATATATATATCATCTGTTTCAATGACTGCCACAAACAGCAAATTAATATGATGGCTCCTGGCTGAGCCCGAGATAGCTGTACATAGCGTAATTCGAACATGAATAGAAAAAATCCTCCTTTAATACATTGGACCCTACTTCATGAGGGAGAAGATGCACGCAGTCTGAATGCGAACCATTAACAAGGAACCCAGACCCCAAACGAAAGATATTGCATAAAGTAATGTCCATTTGAAGAAGGAAGTAAGTCAAATTTATGGGGTATATAGGCATGCACGAATACGATAATAGTAATGGAATCCCATACGGCCATACCCATTTCCATGTAAAAAGAAGTTGGATTGTCTTCCACCATTCTCACCCAGATTTGGAGCACTTGATTGGGGAGCAGCAACTTGGCCGCCACCCACAAACAGCGAGTTGGCATCCGAGATGGTCAGGCTGGTTGGACTCTGATTTCTTCGTCTGTATACACTTGCAGTTGCAGCCGATGATCTCCTTTCTGCTTCAAGAAAGTTACCAAGAGATGAAGTATTTCTCGCATTCACTGCATCAGTGCTTTGTTTTGAGCAAAGTGAGAACAACCAAGGCTTGGCCTTGTTGTTCTTTCTGTCTCTCACGTTTTCTTCAGCTCTTCCCCTCGTCGATCTTCGACTTCGGGAAAGCTCTAAAATGCGAGTGACTCCAACGAGGCTGCCAAGCGTGATATCGAAGAATGATCCAGTGGACTGAAACCAATCACATGCATGGAAGAGTTGTAAGAGTAAACCCAGCTTGAAACACCATATCAATTTTATACAGAATGGTTTCCAAGTATTTTTGAAATTGCAGATATATAATTAATGAGAAATGATATATACAAGCCCCAAATGCACAAGCCCTTTATAAAAAAGTAGACCCCACTATGGAAAAGTGTGAAAAACTCAATTTTTCTTGATGGGATCCACATTTTTACAAAAGGCTTGTACAAGACTATTACATTTGGAGCTTGTGTCTAACATTACTCTATAATTAATAGTGTGTACAATGTTTGGAAGGGGCAGAAAACAAAAGGCGTATATGTTGGAAACCAATCTAGCTACAAGAAAAATAAACATTTGTGACGGATTGTTTGCGACAAAAACAGACTACTTTTGGCAGGAAATAGTCATTTTCGCATGAAATATCTAGTCACAAATAAGCAATTTTCTTGTAGAATGTCAGTGTCAGGAAATATATATCAATGTGAGACTTTTGTGGAATGTCAGCTTCTGGGAGCCTTCCAAAACAAACTATAAAATATAAGAAAAATAGTCTTTTATCTTAAATTTTATCATCTCAATCACACTGGGGGATGTGTCACACACTTAAATGGCTTTTATGAAGCTATTGAAAGTGTGATATATCAATTCGGTGTGGCTAAGAATGATAATGTGTCAAAAAAAAAGTAGCATTGCCCACAATACAAATAAGCTAGAAATCCAAGAGCTTGGGGCATTTTTTTAGGTTTTTTTTTTATTGTTTTGAAAACCTTTTCTTGGGTTTTAATAAGTTGAAGTCAGTTGAAGCTGAGTATGAGAAGCATCATGAATTACAGATATATAAATACTAGAAGCAGATTCAGATCTAAAGGAACACTTGAAGCCTTCGAATAGGGGCAAAAGCCATCATAGAAAACCATGTGAAAAGAACAGTGATTTCAACTATACAGAAGTTTTATCTCATCTCATCTCATCTCATCTCATCTAATTTCAACTAATAATCTCACTACTATTCACAAACCATCTCAACTTATCTCATATCATCTCACTATCTAAACGGGCCCTAAGTAGGCATGACAGAGAGATTGATTAACTGCCCACATCCACACAATCACAAACAAAAAAGCAGGTAGGAAACAGATTTCTATAGAAATCAATCACCTAAAAGGAAAAAATGGTCCAAAGCAGAGATGTTCATTCTAGTCATATACAATGAAATTACAGGAGGAGACATTGTACAGTCATTACGAACACCTATACCATGTATTACAAGAAAAGGGAAAACGTGGCAATTATTATTTTTTATCATGCCAGTCAAAAACTATTTGCCAGCAGAACAAAACACAGAGTCATGATAGGAAAAGTATAAACAAGTAATAGTTGATGGAAAAAGAAAAAGAGTACTCAAGTATAAACAAAAGAAGCATGCTGGATTTCGTTTCTTCTCAATGTTCAATTGTCCTTTTCTTTTCTTTTCTTTTCTTTTCGTTTTCTTTTTTTTTTTTTTGGAGGGGTTGAGAAACATCCTGACCTCGGTATCAAGATCTGAAGAAGAAACGGCGGAGGACGTGGGAGAACCGGTGAGTAAAGTGCTACTGAAGGAGATTGATCCAGACAAATCACGAGTTCTCACCAACCCTACTCTCGCATTCAGTGGCCTCAACCCCAGAGGCCATCCCCCTTCCTGCATTAAACATACATCATCTGGGTTCTGTCTTTCACTCAAAATCTCCAAATGCTAAGGGGAACCCAAAAAAGGAAAACAATGAAAGCACTCAATGCAGTACCATTACCCGGTGTTTGTGTGTATGAGAGAGAGAGAGAGAGAGAGAGAGAGAGAGAGAGAGAGATAGAGAGAGAGGTACCTGATGAGCCATGATTCTCTAGCCCCAAGGATTTGGAATACTGGGACTGATTGATACACTAGGAGAAGTCCAGCGAGGTCACCTTATCAGAGAGAGAATCAACTGTCATTTCCACCGTCATTGCCTAAACCTGACCAACTATTAGCAAAATAACGAAAAGGAAGAGTATGTCAAGGAAACATAGAAAAGATGGACAAGAAAGATTTTTTTTTTTTATGCCTTTATTCCCCTGATACATAACAAGAAAACGAGTTGCAAAGAACTGCGATTCTGTAGATGGGTAAAGAAAATGGCACAAGAAAGTTAGGAGCACAGGCGCTTCAATCGAAAGCTGTTCAAGTCGCATTGCCTCCACTCCAAGCACAAGTGTTAAACAAACAAAAGCCTTCATTGAGAGGCAGATGAGCGAATGTGATGTCTTACCCTTTCTTCAAAGGAACTCTGTCTCGGCAGCAGACAGAATGGAAAGCGGAAGGTGAGGAAGTGCGAGCGAGAGAGAATAAAAAGGGGAGCACCGTACTGCAGACTGCAGAGAGGGTAAACCGTAAAGGGCCAGAGGGGGGGGCCATAGGGAGGCAGGAACTTCTCTTTCTAAACGACCAGAACAACCCCATCAAAGGGTTACTTGTGATGCGGTCAGCCACCCTTTAATTACATTTTATTCTTCTTTTTTCAGTTTTATATTATTTTTAAAAATTTTTCTTTTAATTATTATTGGAAAAAAAAAAATTCCCATATAGAAAAGCATGAAAAGTTGATATTTTAGCCGTCTAGGTGGTGTAGAAATTAGGTTAATCTAGTTTTGACTATAGATGCATTAGAAAAACTTATAAAAAATTTATTTATCGTGTCATGCTAAAAATTATGAAATTTTAAATTTAAAAAAAAAATAAAATGAATTTTATACGTAAAATTATAAGTACATATAACACTAATCTTTCAAGTAATAAGTCATGAAAAGCTCCCATATCAACAATGTGCTATGTGCTGGGTGTATTAAAAATCAGGCATTTTCTCTTTTAATAATAAAGAAAGTTATTACTAAGTGATGCACACCTTTTTTGAAAAATAAACTTATAGCATAATTAATGTATCATGTAGTGCTTATGCTTTAACTATTAATGGTATACTTTCAATAATTATATATGTTAGATGTTTAGATAAGATGATAAATTTATAAATAATAATTAAATAAGTTGTGAATAATAATAAAATAGTTTGAGTTAATATGTTTTATGGAATTTTAGGAAATGAGAGAAAAAAAAATTGAATAAAAATATTATAAAATTAAAATATTGTTAGAATATAATTTTTTATAATAATTTTTATTTCGGTATTTGAAAAAATTTAATTATTTTTTGTGTTTTGTTTGAAAGTTGAAAAAATTTGTAATAATTAGATAATGATTAGATGAAAAAAATAAAAACTTGAAATTTTGAAATTGAAAATTGTTTGTTTTTGAGTGATATTTGGATGTTAAGATGAGATCCATCTCAACATCCAAACGGGGCCTTAGTTTCATCAAGTAATTTAATTTTTTTTATATGAGTCTTATATTTTATTTACTTTTTTCAAATCGATTACGCGGCAGTTACACAATTCACGGTACAAATATCTTTACTCTTTACATATACTAATATACTTATAGGTTGTTATCATTAGTTTGTAGATGATATATTTTACATTAAATATCTAATTATTTACTAAATGTACAAATAAATTAAAAAATAATAATATTTTTGTACTTTCAAGTGATCAAAAAGTTATAATATACAAGTTTTTCTTGTTTGTTGAGATCCAATCGTTCAACCGTCAAGATTGAATTGAGAATGCTATTTGACCAAAAATGACAATTTACAAATGTAATATGTCAACTGCTGCGTTCTTGGATAGCATCCACACATCTTATCTTAAACTGCTGGAATTACAAATTGCTTGGAGTGAGGGTCAAGTACTGCTGTTGCCTGTTGGACGAGCCGAGCACTTATCCACACACAGACAGGCTAACTCAGCGCTTTACTATAGCATAATTGAGCTTTCTGCAGTGGTTGAGGATTTGGTGTTTTTGATTGCCTAAGTTCATTATCTCTCTCAATAAACCTGTTCAATATACCTATCTGGTTAGAAAATACAGCAAATTCTTGTAAGTATATCCTGATCTTTCTGCAGTGGTTGAGGATTTGGTGTTTTTGATTGCTTAAATTCATTGTCTCACTCAATAATTATGTTCAATATACCTATCTGGTTAGAAAATACAGCAGACTCAACTCACTCATGTAAATATATCAAAAGGTTAAATCAATGGACCTGCGTTTCCAGCAAACAGGGGAGTTTGATGGGGGCTAAAAACCTTACTGCCTTTCTTCAACAATATACAATAATAAAAATTGCACATCCGTTTGTAGGTTTACTTTTATGTAATCTCTTTATAGCTAAAGTATTACAAAGGATAAAGATATGACAAAGAAGTTTCTTCCACAAATGAGTATTATTTTTTTTATTTTCCTATTTTTTCTTTGTGAGTAGTGATATATACACAAAACATTCCACAACACATTACACAACAATATTATAAAATGAGGATATTTTTATAAAATGACGTTACTTTTTGAAGATGTTTTATAAAAATACCCCTCATTTAAAACATAGTTGTGTAAAGTGTTGTAAAAAATATTGTGTATAAATCATTTTCCTATTTCTTTACCTAAAATGTCAAGTTCCAAAAAGTCCTAGGACTCATCATATGAAAAGAGCGAATGATTTTTACCAAATTCACAGACATGATTAAATGTTGAGAAATTCTATTTGGGGACGGGGACTGCATGTGTAAACCCTTCATTAAATAGAAAAAAATATCATTATTGTACGTAGCATTACACTTAAATGTTTCAAGAAATAAAACAAGAAAGTGAGACGGGAAAGTTATAATTAAGCTTCATCATTGGGACAATAACATGCGACAATAAGCCTGTTTGTTACCCAACATATTATCTGCAAGCCGCCTAATTTCTTTTGCCCATGAATAGGAAAAGAAGGGAAAAACTAATAAAAATCCCACTGAAATTTATCCTTAAAAAAAGTTGCATTTTTCCGATCCATTATTGCTCTTGAGAATTTAAAGGAAAAAGGAAAACAAAGAGGAAGAAGCGTCCTTTGAATCAGAATTACCACCAAAATAAATAAATAAACAAGCTTGTTATATCATTTAAAATGAAAAGTACCACAACTTATTTAACTTAATTGAATCCATCAAAATAAATTCTTAAACCCTGAAACCAGTGAGGAAAAGAGAAAGCAAAAGTAAAAGATCAAAAAGAAAGAAAGAGGGTACCTTAGCTACAGTGGTTTCAATGCGCTCGTGCTTCACCAATTGGGATACCACTGTCCTGAACAAATAAATAAATAAAATCGCAAACAAGAAATAGAGAAGAAGAATTTCAGGATATGTACGGAAAACGAGAACTAAAAAAATCCTTTTGGAGTGAAATTCACTAAAAAAAATAAAAATAAACAAGAACCTGAGCATGGGTATTCCGTGACCAGAGGTTCGACTTATGCTGCTTTAAATGTTGAGCTGAATTCAATTACTTATGAATAGTAGTGAGTTGAGTAGTTGATGAAGTTATGTGAGGCTCATCTAAATTGAGTTTAAATTGTGTTTGGATGTTAAGATGAGTTTAGTATTTTTTTATGAAAAATTGAAAAAGGTTGTGGATCCCACGTATAAAAATGTTTTAAACTGAAAAAAATTGTGGATCCCACGTTTAAGTTGAAAAAGGTTGTGGGTCACACATGTAAGAAGGTTTTGAGTTTTGATGAGTTTAATAATTTGAGAATTAGGTATTTGGATGTTAAACTCAGTTTAAAATTAGACTGAACTCAGATGAGCTCAACTGAATTTGGGAACCAAACGTAGCCTTAGGCGCTTTGGATGTTGAGCTGAACTCAGTTGCTTATGAATAGTAGTGAATTGAGTAGTAGATGAAGTTATGTAGGGTCCATCTAAATTGAGTTTAAAGTGTGTTTGGATGTTAAAATGAATTTAGTACTTTTTATGAGAAATTAAAAAAAGTTTGTAAGTCTCACGTATAAATATGTGTTAAGTTAAAAAATATTGTGGGTCCTATATGTAAGGAGGTTTTGAGTTAAGATGAGTTTAATAATTTAAAAATTAGATGTTTAGATGTTAGACTTAACTTAAAATTATATTGAGTTCAGCTGAGTTTTGCACCTAAAAACAGTCTTAACTTCCTGAACTTGGTCATTCTTCTTGACAGAGACGTGAATCCTGAGATGGTGAACCATAAACCTTGGGATTTTAGCTGAATAGGAAGAAGCTGACTATGAAATATGAATCATGGTGTTGGGCTCTGTTTTTTTGGTTCCATTTATTTGGGCTATCACCTGAACCCACTGAAAGACCAAACTGAGGGATCATCTTGGATATAAAGTTACTGCGTTTTGTAATACAGGCATGAGATATATATATATATATATATATATATATATATACATACTAGTTAGGACAACGTGCGCTGCACGTATGCCCAGTTGTCTACCATTAAATGCTGCGAGATGTATAATAGACAGTAAAATATGACCAATTTCAGATAGAATCATCGTGTAAAGCAAATCATCATATTATCACAAGCAGCATATGAGTAAGGATTTTTGACTAAATCATTTCCCTTTTTATCTCATATTATAAACCCTAATATCAATGATTATATCTAATAGTATTTTTATGCGTTCCACATAAAATAACATATAATGAGAATTTTGGATCTTGTTAGGCAGCAAACTCAAGAATTGAATGCACTTAAATGAAATGTAACATCCATAAGCAAATTAAGATTATTTCTTTTACTAAAAATAAAATATTGTTTGGTTAAGCTTACCAAAATCTCTTGTTTAAAAGGCTAATGTTTCTATAATATTAAAAAATAATATTATAACAATATTTTATTTAATTTTTAATTTTCATTTCAACTAATCTCATCTTAATTAGGATATAACCTATAAAAAAAAAAAACCACAGTATCCAAACTCACCTAATCGGCAAAAGAGCAAAAACATAAGATAACCGGATTTGATGAGAAAAACAGGAAAATAAAGAGAGAGAAATTGATTAGAACATTGTTTATCCCTTACTTATTTTCAAATAAAAGTCTATTTGAAAATAGATTTTATTCCAAAATTTTCATATCATATCTCATCTCCTTTTTAAACATAACTGAAATACAAAACTTTTAAAATAATCATTATAACTTTCTCAAAATTCCAAATTTCAAATAAAATATAATTTATCTTTTTAAATCTCAAAACAAAAATAATATTATAAAATTATAACCTAAGTGTCTTATAATATTTTAATTTTATAATATTTTTTATTTAACTCTTTTTCTCTTTCAATTATTTTTTATAAAATTTCATCTCATCTAACTCTCTCCAACATTATATAAATTTTCAGAGAAGGAAAAAATTAAAAATGTACTAATATATTAACATATTCTAGACCATATTATTTAACATTACAAATAATGTTAAATTATTGCGTTAGTTCAAATGCAGTTTAGCTCTTAATTTAAGAATGCAAACCAGATCATCTTAATTTACTTCAAAAGTTTTCATAACTCTTTTTAATATTATTAAAACAGAAACACTATAAGAAATAATAACAATGAAAAATATTAAATTATTTAACATTTTCACACATGGCTAAATAAAATAGTAATAATGACATATTATATTTTTAAATTATTAAGAAGTTATAATTTATTTCCTTATGAAAATTTGTAATTATACTAACCAACCTACTATTATTACTCTTAATAATTATAGTTGGATGAGTATTAAATAATTTAATCATATATTTTATAAAGTCTCATCCTTTACATTTAAAAAAAGATAATGATAGGGTTACTACCCTATTACTACCCAATTACTACTTATAGTTAATTTCAAGTTTTTTATTTTTTTATCATTTTCTTTTAAGTATTTTTTTAACATCCTTAATCGAAAAAATTAAAAAAAATATATAATTTTATTAATAATCACTTCCCTAACCATTAAGTAAAATAAAAAATTTTAAAAAAAATCAAATATAAAAAGAGTAGTAAGTGAGTAGTAGGAGAGTAGTAACCCTATAATTTTCCTTTAAAAAAAATTAAATAAACTATAGTACATTAGAAACTATAGATCTACCTCAAATAGTGTAATTAATTTCAGGTTAATTAATAAACTATTCAATTTATCCAGAAATAAAAAAAAAATTATTTAAGTTTATTTCTTAATAAATCATTAATAAAAGGAAAAAATTAGATTTATACTGAAATGTAACAATTGAATTCAATATTTACATAATTCAAAATTAAAGGAAATAAAACACAATAAAGACACAGCCTGCTAAAAAAAAAAAAAAAAAAAAAAACCGACGAAGTAAGAGCCGCGGCTTGGATTCGTCGTGGCGGTTAACGGCGGCACGATAGGAGCTGATATTGGAAGGGGAGGAACGCCGGACGGAGGGGAAGAGAATGGGTGGGTCGGTGTTAGCTACGCCGGCGTGCGGCGGCGCACTAGAGGCGACGAAGAATCGGACGGGCCGCAACTTTGATTCGCTCGTGGCGGTCAACGGCGGTACGAGAGGGGCTGAGATTGGAAGGGAATGGACGCCGGTCGGAGGGGAAGAGAATGAGAGCGGCGGTGTCGAGCACGACGGCATGCGGCGGCGCACCGTAGCAGATGAAGAAACAGACGGGGGAGAGCGGAGGAGGGCTTCGCGCGCGGGAGAAATCAGGGGCAAAATGGGAAGAATGGCAGTGGCAAAATCGAAATTTGGGAATAGAAGCAGGGGTAAAATGGGAAACGAAAATATTAGACGAAAATACTGTTCATAGGCGATTCGCACTTTATATATAAGTATAGATATATATTAAGTAAGAGAAATGATATTCACCATCATATAATGTTTAAATAATGCACTCATTTTTAAAAAAATTAGAAAATATAATATCTATATAAAAAATTAAGTTATTAATGATGGATCACATTTTTTTAAAAGAAATATACGGTATTTATATAACTCATAACTGTATCTAACATTACTCTACAAATATATAAAAATTTCTTCGTACTACATTTCTATTTACTTCTATCCTATTGCAATGAGATGTCATTATCCATTAATTTTTTAATTCTTTTTAAATAAAGGATGACCTAAAGATAATAAAAATGTCACATTTTGTAGTATGTGATAAAAGTGTAATGGAGGTGTAATTTGTAGAATTACTCTACAAACAAACATATATACGAAGGTGAGTGCAGACAAAGAAAACCATTAAAACCTCGTAAATTTTATGATTCAATTACCTTTTACAATTCGAAGGGATAGACATAATTTACGAATTCTATAATATTAAATGTTATTTGTGAGCAGTGAGGATTGGGGATTGGGATCCATAAAGACATAGATGCTCTTCCATCTTGAAGTGCTTGTACCATTAATAGTGCATCACTTTCTACAATAAGATCAGTTATGTTCCTATGAAGACAGAATTGCAATCTAGGGCTAAGCACAGACAATGTCGGAGTCAGAGTGCCCTACCTCCGACTCTCACTCCAACTTTGTCCGAATCTGAATCCGATTTGCATAGCCTCCGATCCGACTTCGATTTTTTGGAACGGAGTCAGATTTGAGCTTTTTTTTAGCCCATTTGAAATTTTAATTTGACAATTTTGGGCTCTCACTAATCAAATTGAGCTTCCAGATTTTAGTTTTTTTTTAAAATATATTTTCAAATTTCAATTTTATTAAAACATAACCAAAATTGAAAAAATGAATCATTTTACAAATTAATGTTATTATACATTAGCATTATATGTTATTATATATAAATGTTTATACATTAGTATTACATGTTATTATAAATTTATATATTTGTGTTTATACATAATACATTATTATTAAATGTTATTATACATTAGTTATTATATAATTAGTATTGCATGTTATTATACATTAGTTGTTATTATATATTAGTATTACATGGTAGTAATAGTTAACAGTATAGTGTTTACATATACTAAACTATTATAGTATAAGTATATTATTTTATAATAATTTACTCATATTAGTATATTATTGAATTTAACTAACTATATAAGTTATAGTTTATATATATATATATATATATAATTAATGTATAAAAAAACACATATATTTTTATAAAATATAAACAATATCAGAGTCGGAGTCGGTACATCGCTACCTCCGACTCCAACTCCAATTCCGACTCTGATTTCAACTTATCAGAGTCGAAGCAGAGTCAGAGTCGAAGTTGAATTTTTGAATTTTTAAATTTTTGCTCAACCTTATTGCAGTCCTATGAAAATAGCCAATAGTTCAATCTTTGTAGGGTCATTGACAACAAACTCCTTCTTACTTGTTGTCAAAAGAACTTCTCCCTTATCATCTCTAAGTAGGATTCTCACCCCTGCTTTTTGCTGATCTTGAAATATAGCCCATCTAACATTAAGCTTCAATACTCATTATGGAGGAGGTATCCAACTGCATTTAACTGTACTAGTCGGCTTTTCACAATTCCTAACCTCTTTACGATTTGTCAATAAAGATAAGGCAGAATTCACTGCTTCTTCAGGCTTTAGATCTTTATTCTCATAAACTTGTTGATTTCTTCTATACCAAAAGCCCAAGCAATAAGAAAAAACTTTTCCGGTTCCTTCTTGTTATCTCTAGCTTGCACCTGTCTAGCTATGTCGACAATTTCTATATTTCTTGCCTCAATTTGCATATATGAACTCCGATTCTCCCGGCACTGTTTGAGTTGGACAGTAACATAATGCATGTGTAATATCTTCCACTTTATCACAACGGAACTGACAACTTTCATTCATTAGTACCTGCCTCTTCTTTAAGGGTGGCTCTATAGCCACCGCTCCTAGTCCCGCTGGGAGCTACCGTTAGTATAAAATAGTATTTTTTTATTTTATTTTTTTGTATATGTATTTTTTTAACATTATAAAATATTTTTTAAAAAAATCATAATATTATTAAAAAATACTTACTTAATTACTAAGTAAAAAAATATTAAAAATATATAAAAAAAACATAGTGGTAACTCCCAGCAGAATTGGGAGCAGTGAGAGTAGTTTTACTCATTTAAATAAGCTTTTGTAGGTAGCCCATTCTTGCAAGCTCTCCAAGCAAAAAACTTCACTTTGCTTGGAACCTGTAACTTCCATAGCACTTTCCATATCTGTTTTTGTTCTTTTGCATTGGAACTTTCACCCTCTTTGTTTTCATTTTCCATTAGAAAAATCTAGTTGTAAGCGATTTTATGCACTAATACGCGCACTCATTCAATATGATTGGTCAGAAAGTAGATTTTATTGAAAACAATGCTAATTTAAATTTAAAATATGAAAACAAGAATATTAGTACGCAAATTAGTACGCAAACTTGCTTGTATATAGCAAAACTCTTTCCCATTATTAGAAACAATTTATAAGCACTCTTCACATTATACACCCTTTTCTTCTTTGGTTCCCAAATTAGCTTATCATCCTCCTCACTTGAACTCAAGATAATCTTGAATACTTCTACGGCAGCTCTAGCTGGGAGAATATGGTTGACTTTTTCTAAGTCCCACCAATTTGTATTCTTATGAATGAGGCACTCCACTTTTTGATGAATAACTAAGCCAACCTCACGAAAATTTTCTATGTCCCACCAATTTGTATTCTTATCATATCATCACAAGTTTTCCAATTTTCATACAAAATATAATAAAAAATTCAACTTTTTCAAATTACAAAACAATAATAATATTCTAATAATATTTTATTCAACTAATCTACCCCCCACCCCAAAAAAAAAAAAAAAAAAAACGAAATGCAATACTCATCTGACTTTCTAGGACCAGTATCATCCTTTAGACATGAAGTGGAACAATTCCACAATCCATGAGAAGAAATTGAAGCAGGAAAATAGCTCCATCATCCTCAAGTGAAATTCATATTATAGCAGGTGGGATTGCATGAATAGGGGCAGTCAATTTGCTTCAATATGTTTCGATTGAAGAACCAATCACCTACAGACTCTGCAATGGTCTATTCAAGAAAAATATAACTCAAGTCAAACAACTAATATCATAGGGAAACATTATAGTAGTCTAATTAGAAATCAAATTTAAATGCAACTTCAAATGCAATAAGCGTCAAACAGAATAGTTCAACTGCAACACATTGGTCAGTGACACATTAACAGTTATGAATTCTCTAATTGAACCATTACAATCAGCAGACCCACAACTTGTCAACAACAAAGTAACATTAATTGGCTTGTGCGCTGAACTTTTGTGAACCAGGTTGAAGCATTTCAATCCAGTTATGAACTTCATCTACAGTGGCAACAAAGCTATATTTGAAGTTGATGCATTATAGAATTCAATTCTCCAAACCACAGTGGCCCAGATCCAGGCCACCCCGTGGTGTCCAGAACTCGGCCACCTGGTGGCAGCCACCACACAGTAACTGTTGTTCTTGTGCGTGTGTTTGTATTTCTTTTTAACATTTTTTTTTTGAAAAACTATTGTTTATTTGGGAGAAGTTTTTGACATTTTTGGTGTTTTTTGGAATTCCCTCTCTCTTTGGATGTTTGGGAAGAAATATCCCTGGGATGTCAAAACCCCATTTTGAGTTTAGAGGGAATTTTGACACCAACACGTGCCTCAAGAGCTTTCTTCTAAATAATCATATAAAAACATTTTGGTGACAATTGAAATTGGGACCGTAAGCAAGCAATCACATACTGACACTTTGTTTACCTTATTGTTTATTCTTGGAGACTTGGGAGAATGCCATGTATGACCCATCCACGTCTGGCAATGAACAAAGCAAGAATTTATAAACATCCCCCCTTCCTCATTTTTCTGAAATTCACTCAATGCCTTGAGCAGAGAATTGCGGAAACCTGTATATAACAGGTTGTTAAGTGATACAGGCCACAATGTGGGCAATTGAGTAATATTTAACATACTTTAAATCTGAACAAAGACCACTGTATAGGTTGCTATTTTCCAAATGCGAAGAGGCAACAGGAACATAACAAGTTTACAGTTTTAGTCATTCTATGCACCTTGAGATAGAACTGTCTTCACCATGTCTTTGGCCAGAAATGCTCATGTTACTATTGTGCGCAAGATAGATCAATGATCTAGCCATATTGATGGAGGAATATGTGTAAGGATTCAATACATGTCTAGTATTTCAATCAGTGGTTTCACTTAGAACTTGGTATTTTCTGCTCCAAAATAACATGCTAAGCGGACTCAACAAATCCCATTGATGACCTCTTCTGCACTGTGGAATACACTGGCTTACAGGTCCGAATATCTATGATATACCAGATTAGTAAATTCTCAACCATGAGATCATTGAGATAATAGCCCTTAAAAAAGAGGATCTCATAACTGCCTGTTGGTGTGACCCCTGTCCATGCATAAATGCAAAGTCATGCAAGGGTCATTTAGTAGACCACAATCTTTTTCTTCTCTCTTTTTTTTTTTTAAATTTTTTTATAGGTATTTAGTAGACCACAATATAAATTGGGAACCAAGGTAAATATCAATTACCTTGTAGTATTTCAATCTGGTTAGGATTACAATCATGAATATTCAGTCTGCAATTTCGCCAGTTGTGATCTGATGCATCTGGTATCAAGATATGTTGTATCTAGAGATAATCAATGATCTAATTAGCATCACGAGATATGTGTGGAAAAATCATAATCCCTCAATGAGCAAATGAAGCATGTATCTTAAGGAATAGTTACCTGCCAAAAGTCATATGCTGGATGGACAAGAAAAACTGGAGTCTTTATGTTCTTTACAATCTCTTGAGGGAAGAGACACTGCCATTGCAATTCGTAACATATAATAGGGGATGTGTTAGGGACATGATTGAGCAGAAGAATGCAAACCCCATCTCAAATCTGGTAACTGATAACATATACTTAAAAAGGAATAAACATGCCTTCGATGGTTCCATTCTCGAAACACAATCCTTGTGTAAACTTCCTTCTACACCCTGATAGAATGATGGATGGTGGGTAAGCAATAGATATCAACAAAATTTCAAAAGAACAAAACTTTCCACTTTTTCTTCTTCTTTTTCCTATCTAGTGGAAAAATAAGAAGATACGCTGGCTGAGCAGCAGGGGATATAAAACATTATAGGTAGTAGCTTTGATGGAGGTATTGTTTATATAGCCCATGCAAGGTCGAAGATCTGTATTGTGCATGACGTGTCGAGTAAATCAAACAACCAGACGTACCCCACTGTATATTAGGATCTACTTTGATTAGTGGTGTGCCTCCTATAACTTTTGCATCCATATGTACCATCTAGACATTGATTATATAAACCACGACATGTAAAGATGAGAACAAAACCTGAAGGTGGAAAACATCATCATAGAACGATCTCATAGTTTGTTTTCCATGAACATCCTTCCTGAAATCAGCAAAAGACAAAGGGGTCCAGATATTTCTTATGCAATTATATTTAAAGCATAGAAGTTGAACAAATAGCAGCAATGCTTGTGAATCACATTCCTGCTATTTGGAAGACTATTCATTTATGTTTGATGTGGTGCCTATGGCTGGAAAGGAATGGGCGGTGTTTTGATGATAGAGAATGCTCGTTGGGAGATTTTAGAGAAATTTTCTTTTGAGCTCTGTCTTTGGGCGAAAGTTCTGGTATTGAATGGGGATGATCTAAATGATCTTCTTTTAGCTCTTAGCCTTTAGCTTGTATCTAGGTGTTTCCACTTGTATACTCCTTGTGGACTTGAGCTATGCCTATTTACTTGCCTCAATAAAATCTCTTATTATTTATCAAAAAAGTTGAACATACACAAGCATAGTGGTTGGAAAATTCAGGCACACATGAATTTATATCAAAACCCCAATGTAGCTTGTCACTCCAGCACAGATCTCCCAAGTATAAATCCACTTGAGCAGAAGTCAAGTGGAGTTGCAGAAAAATATAGCGGTCTAGATGGTTGTTCATCATCTTAATTCAGTCTTCTAGACAAACAAAACTTGGCGTATATTTTTTTTAACAAGTGATCAAACTTCATTAATGAACAAAAAGGTGCATCCAAGTACACAGGTGTACACACGAGAGTCACCTATCTAAGATACCACAATTCACAGAGATAACATTCAACTTCTGGGTATGTATGTATACTCGAGTTTTTTTTTTATATATATATAAGAAATAATTATCTTAAAGGACTCTAGAATGGGTACAATGCCTTCGATAGAGACTAATGAAAAAATGGTGAAAATGTGCAGTATTATGTGCACAAAAACATACTCATTGAGGAAAAAACCTGCATCAGCAAGGCACTTGATAGTTGCATCCTTAGGCAGAAGTTGTCGGAAGTCATCACAATGTATAAGAGTTGCCAATCCTCCAGCAGAGCATCCTGAAAGAAGAGCCTGCAATCATATCAAATATGTCAAGTCTATAGCAAACATGGGGACAGTAAACATCAACGTGAGCTTCACCAAAGAAGGCCATACATGAATAAAAACATCTGTCCATCTAAATTGAAGTGAAGTTCTCAAAAAAGGGAAAAAAAAATATTAACACCAAGGAAGCTACCTGCTTCGCACTAGACAAACCAAGTGACAAGAGTTCATCCATAACTGCTTCCCAGATGAGCTGCCCCCTGAAGAAAAGTTTCGTCCCATTCTACGCATGGAAGAAGAACGAACATAACTAACACGAAGGAACTTTATTTCACTTCATCGGCTATGAAAAGAAGGAAAATGCAAAGTTAAGTATTACTTAGTCTGAAACAAGTTAAAATCTCTCATATTACACTTACTTTCAACTCGCTTTTGGGGTGGCCAGCAAAAGATGCGCCGTCACAATAACGTATCTTGACTTTGTTCCAGCTAAAGAAATCTGAAACATGCTCCAAAACATCAGATCAAAAGACATCATTCTCTGAACATTAACATAAAAATTAGTTGAGTAAAGCGAATGCAAGCACTAAATCTGTAGTTTTGAGTGAAAACTACCAGGGTTTTGAGACGAGTCAGGGCTCAAGATCCCGGAAAAGCTAACTCGACGTTCCATGTACTTGGAAGAACCTAATGATGTTAATTTGCGCAAAGAACATGATGCTATTGTATTGCACCAACCTCCACCCTACACCTCGATACCACCGAAAAATGGAAAATAAATGAATATAAATCTATTCCTTTGTGCCGGGTGGTGGAACTATCGATTCAATCGAAAGGCTAGGAATCGTCTTGTCCTATGCCGACACTACTACGACTAATACGCAAAAAGAAAAAGAAAAGAAAAAACCTCAATGTGAAGCAGCCAATTGTTAGAGCCAGATCCAAAACCCTTCTGGAAATGGTATCCAGGCGAACTCCCATCCAAACAAACTGCAAATTCGATCAAAAATGAAAAATTATGTGAAAATCAAAAGGAAAAAAAAAATAAAAGGAATCAATCTGTTCATGGGAGGTGAAAAGCTAGGATCACGTACGGGCGCCTTTATCCTTTGCATTGTGCAGCAAGGTTAGGTCGACCAGATCGGCGGCGATGGCGTGATCGTGATCGAAAGGTTGGTCGATCATAGAGTTGGAGATGAGGGTGCAGAGAAAGACGATGAGGGTGAATCCGACGGCGGCGATGGCCCAGTCCTTCCTGGACCACTTCCTCCACCAAGTGATAGAGCGGAGCCTAGGGTTCGCCATAGGTTAAGGGAGGCAAAGTACTCACTCCACCAGCAAATTGGAGTCAACAAAACCACCAGCCCCGGGGAAGACGGAGCTCAACGACGACTGACATATTAGCTACATTGTTTATCATATACTTATAATATTCTTCTATTACTATATTTATATACTTTGTCGTAGAACATGAGGACATGAGTTCAGGGTGCGGCTGTGGGACTACCTACACACAACCAAACGTACATAAACCACTATTTTACCGTATCAGATTTTTTTTTTTTTAAATTAATCCTTAAAATATAAATCCGAGATTCTCAAAGATACTAATGCTAATTAATTTTAGATCATTTTTTAGACTTCATTTCTGTTGGAGGGGATATTCTCGCTCCCCTTTGGGCAAGGCCTGACCGAGATGTTGAGGCCCATCTCGCCTCACGTTATTCCTCATCTGCAGGCCCAAGATCCACCAAGGGAACCCAGCCTAGGAGCCGTATGAGAAAAGTGGGGGGCATCCTCGTGTGGGAAACAGATCGAATGGGATAGACGGGACTCGCCGACACCTAACATTTAGGCTGCGTTTGAATTTTGAGATGAGTTGAGTTTTTTATGAATAGTAGTGAGTTGAGATTGTTGAATGAGTTTGGTGGGGTCCACTTAAAATGAGTTTATGTGTGTTTAGATGTTAAGATGAGTTTAGATATATTTATGAAAAATTGTAAAATAATTGGGACCCGCCATTGTTGACCTGACATTTTTGTTCCCCATGCGCTGTTCACGGAGATTCTATAAAAAATAAAATTTTGTCCCCCGCACAAACCGAGAGAAATGATAGCAAAAAGACAAAAAAAAAAAAAAAAAGGAAAATCAACTTTTGTCAAGAGAAATATTGCCTCACGCACAGAAATTTGAAAAGCTGTGGGCCCAACTTCTTTCATGTTTAAACTGCGTTAAGAAGAGATTCACTTGCGTTTGGATGTTGAACTTGGTCTAAAAATGAAGTGAATTGAACTAAGTTGTGCATCCAAACGAAGCTTTAAAGATTTACACTGGCATGTGAGCAAGGATCACGGATAGCTCTTCGTTCCCTGACGAAGGGAATAGGAAGTGACCGCGTCGAGATGCTATCCAGGGAGTCACACTGTATTAATGGTGTCACTTCAAAAGTCACATCGCATTAAAGATTATGGGGCCTGACAACTGTTGGCAGGACGCTGACCCCTGACACAAGGTACGGAATGTTCCCTGATACCTCATATAAAAGCCAGACTCCATGTACAAATAATCTCTCTTGACACTTTGATTCGAAAAAAAATTCTCCAAGAAACAAGAATGACCTTGGCATTGGAGGCTCACCGGACCACCCTCGAGCCCACCTTTGTCTTTGTGTTGTAGGTAACAAGATCTCAAAGTTACTGAAACTTAGCCCAATTGTACGAAACATGTCATCAATACCAGCCATCACTCGGATGGCGGCCACCATATCGAGCTGCTATCAACTGTCCAAAAAGTCTCCAATACCTCTGGGATTGGATCCTGATTAGCTGGATTTGACCGAAGAGGTGGCTACTGGCACGAACCACCACCAACATATATAGGATGTAGCTCCTCTTGCTAGCTAGCTTTCTATCAAGCTAGGACAAGTAAGATTGATTATGGTTTGAAGCCAAAATCAATCAATGCATGACTTGAAATGGATTTTTGTAATGGTTTGTTAGAATCTTTTTTATGTCTCAAACCAATTATATATGGCTCAGATCTCTTCCCCTCATATTAGTTATGTTTCGTTGCAATGTATACTGTTTTATGAGGCGGCTTCCCCTGATGGACCTAACAACGTGCATGCGGTCCTCATGTAATTTCATCTGTTATTTTTTTAGAGAAACAATGTTTGTAATGCTTTAGTATTAATGAAGAAGTCTTGTTATAAAAAAAAAAAGAAATAAAAAGAAAAAGAAGAAGAAAGATAATGCATTATCTAGAAGTGCCCTCCTAGATAAGTATATAATTATAATAAGATTACTTTTTTCAATATATCCCATTTTGTATCAAGTATATAATTGGACCTTCATCCCAGTCCTATTGGTCCAACCCGACCTGATGGTCAATCAGTCCAAAATTGACCCAGCCCAATCTGGCACATTCGGGTTTGTTTTGCAAAGAAAAGATCAGAGATTCAGCAAACACCAATATTGCAGCCACCAAACTCTCATTACAATCGAAAAATTCATCAACATCACAATCAGCATCAGCATAATATTGATTTGATGATCCATAAAAATAAAAATAAAAACCAAAGGAAAAGTTCAAACATTCATCTCATTGAATCCCATCAAATTACCATTAAAACTTAAAAAATGACGGCTTCAAGGATGATTGGAATCGAAAAACCGACCATAACGAAATATAGAAGTAATTGCAGATAAAATTCCATGGCTTCAAGATTGAGCTAATCTAAGTAAGAACCCAGACACCTTATAAACTAATACCTCAGTCTTGTCCTCTCCTTTCTCAATCATTTGCTCCTCCCTTGTTCCTCTCCTCTCTGTTTTCTCTTTAAATAATATGTTTTCCTTTGATTTCAAAATCGTTGTTGTACACATCGCAAAGATGTATGAAAGGGAGAAATTGCCACGAGAATACTGATTCCCCCAAAGAAGAAGAACCCCCCCCCCCCCTTCTTTCTCTTCCACTCTCTTAGACGTTATTTCCCGTTCCATCGACAAACCCAACGTCGACGAAGCTCACTTCAAAGAAACAACCGTGTTCAAGAAACAGAGCATCTCCAGCTCTAAGCGTGGCAGTTGTGTACAAGAAGAGGAGTGAACCAAATGGCCGTAACACATGACATTGCTTCCCTGCAAGATCCAGAACTCACTTCAGAAACCATCATCAACAACTCCTCCAAACCAAGTCTCCTGAATTTGCCTCCATCTCTCTCCAAAAGCTTCAGCATTTTTGAAATGAGACTGAGACTAGGTCAATGTGCTTGAGTTTTGGAGGAGAGAAAGGAAGAGAGAGGCACGGCGGTTGGAGAGGATTTTAAAACGAAAATAAATAAAAATAATATTTATTTTACCAATTATTTCAAAAAAAATATTTTACATAAATTTTTATAAAAAATTAGACTCCATCTTAAAAAAGTGTAAAAAAAATATTCTTTTAAAGTATGACCAATTTTGTTACAAATAATTTACTTGAAACTTGTCCATTTAAAATTTTTTTAGGAAAACATGCAATATCACAAAGCCAATATCATTAGATTTAATTAATCTATTATATATTGTGCTTTTTCTCACCTCATTTGGTTGAATGTTCAGAGTAAAAGTCAATACCAGCATTTTTTGCTACTCAGATCATTACTTTAGCCTGGTTTGGATATTTAGAGTATTTCAAAATTTTGTAAATAGTAATAAAATGATCTATGAACAGTAATAAAATGGTTTGAATTAGATATTATTGTAAAATAAGAAAAAAAATGGAATAAAAATATTATAAAATTAAAAAATTGTTTGAATATTATTTTTGTTTTGAAGTTTAAAAAATTATATTGATTTTTGTGTTTTGTTTTGAAGTTTGCAAAAGTTGTAATAATTAGATAATATTAGATGAAAAATTTACAAATTTGAAATTGAAAAGTATTTTTTATTTGAATAATGTTTGGAAAAAAAATTTTGAGAAATTTTGAAGTATTGAGAATTTCTTATCTGATCTTATTTCCCAAATTACTATCATTTCTTTATATTGTTGTATTCAACTTTGGGAGATGAAGTATTGGGAAAGCCCTTAAGAGGACTGTTAAATAAGGTGAATTCAAATTATCTCAAGGAGCGGAATTCCCACAAGTCCGGACTTTTGCTCATCTTACAGCCCACGTCACTTTGTTGCTTGCACCTCTACGTCGCTTAGGAGGCTACTAGAGTCTCCAAAAAAATTTCACGCTTCAAAATCAAGAGATCTAGATAGTTGCTCTAGAAAATTGCATAAAGAGATTAGAGTTTTTCTTTTGTACGTTCACTTTTTCACTCTTCTTATTTTAACGTACCTAAAACTCTTATTTAAAGAGTTTTCTCATAGATGATTAATTAACTTTCATGAAGTTAAGTTGTAGTGGTGGTGAGTTAAATAATAACTTTCCCACCTACATGGACACTAGAGGTGTAAAAAAGAACTGGTGAACCAGTAAACCAGACCGAACTGGTGACTTTGGTCCCACCAGTTCGGTTCGGTACCGATTTTATTTTTCTTAAAACGGTCAAAATCGGTCTGATTCTGGTTTTTCTTTTTCTAAAACCGAATCAGATCGAACCGACTCGGTTCATATATATATTTTTTTTTTAATTTTTTTATATTGTATATAATTTTTATATATAATATATAATTATATGTAAAATAGTTTTGTATTATATGATAAATTACTAATTAATATAATATTAAATTTTAAAATCTTATATCACTATGTTCTATGTATTAATAGTTATACTAAAATTATATAGTGTGTATTAATAGTTATACTAATATTATATCACTATATATTATAATATACTACAATATATCACTATATAATATATATTATAATATACTACAATAGTGTGTATCGAGTACTGAAATGTTTCTATGAAATAGGAACTTATCCTTCTGTTACAGTTTTTTCTGTTATAACTTAAGTTCTATAAATAGAGGCCTTTTAATTGTACTAGAGGGATGATTGATACAGAGTGAATACACGAGAGAAAAAGAGAGAACATTTGCAGTAAGGCTCCAAGAAAGTGTGAGGTGTGCATGAGAGAGTGTTCTTGTAATCTCAAGTCTGTATTTGATAATCAATAAAGGAAAGTCTCTTGACAATTGCTGCCATGGATGTAGATCACTAGGATCGAACCACGTAAATTCTTTTGTGTTCTTTACATTCCTTCTATGTGTTGTTTCAAGTTCTTTATAACTTTTTTTACAAATCTTGGCATCTGAGTTGGAGGCATTAACCACAGTAAGCAATTCAGAGTTTCAACAAGTGGTATCAAGAGCTTAGGTTCAGATGGGAAATGCCAAGTTCGATGTAGAGAAGTTTAATGGGAAAAATTATTTTGGATTATAGAGAATCAAGATGAGAGCTCTTCTAGCTCAATAGGGCCTTCATGATGCACTTCTTGGTGAAAAGAACATGAGTTCTTTGCCTAAAAAAAAAAAAATTGAAATCTTGCAGAAGGCCCACAGCACTCTAATTCTTTCCATTGGTGACAAAGTCTTGAGAGAGGTTGCCAAGGAAGAGACAGCAGCAGGGGTTTGGCTAAAGTTAGAAAGCCTTTATATGACCAAATCATCGGCAAATCGACTCCATAAGAAGACCAAGCTTTACACCTTCAAAATGACCCTAGGTATGTTTATGGAAGAACATCTTGATGAGTTTAACAAGATCATCTTGGATTTTACAAACATAGACATTAAAATTGATGATGAGAATCAAGCTATTCTATTACTAAGTTCTTTAAACACCTTATATGCAAATCTTAAAGAAACAATAATGTATGGTAGAGAAAGATTGACCTTAGATGAAGTGCAGTCTATTTTGCACTCAAGAGAATTTCAAAACAAGGCTGACACAAAAACAGAAACTGGGGAAGGTTTGACAGTAAGGGGTAGAGTAGAAAAACAAAGTCACAAGGGAAGGAATAACAAATCAAGGTCAAAATCAAAAGGGAAACAACTCAAGTATTTTATATGCCACAAAGAGGGGCACTTTAAAAGAGACTGCCCTGAGAGGAAACAAAACCTTGGAAACAAACCTAAGGGAGAAGGAAATGCTGCTGTTGTATTAGATGGATATGACAATGCTGAAATGTTGAATGTCTCTGAGGTAGATTTTGGCAAAGAATGGATTTTAAAGTCAGGGTGTTCATTTCACATGTGCCCCTCGAAATCATGGTTTGAGACCTTCACTGAAATAGATGGAGAGTTGGTGATCCTTGGTAACAACAAGACCTGCAAGATTCTAGGAATAGGGTCAGTCAGATTGAAGCTATATGATGGTATGGAAAGGCTACTGGAGGAGGTAAGGTACATACCAGAGTTAAAGAGAATTTAATTTCTCTTGGGATGCTTGACCAATATGGGTGCTCTTTCAAGCCAGAATCAGGGGTATTAAAGGTGACAAGGGGATCTTTAATAATAATGAAAGGCATCATAAAAAATGGCCTCTATACACTGATAGGGAAAACAATATGTGGTGAGGTATCATATGTTCATATCAAAATGGATGACATGGCTGTGTTGTGGCACAAGAGACTGGGGCATGTCAGTGAAAAGGGTCTTCAAGAACTTTAGAAGCAAGGCTTGTTAGGTGAGAAAAAATTGGGAGACCTACCATTTTGTGAAGACTGCATACTTGGAAAATCCACAAGGACAAGTTTCAAGCCTGCAGTCCATCACACCAAACATGTTCTGGACTGTATCCATTCAGACTTGTGGGGACCTGTAAGGGTTAGTTCTCATGGTGGAGGAAACTATTTTTTATCCATCATAGATGACTACTCAGGAAATGTATGGATTTATATCCTTAAAAACAAAAGTGATACTTTTGTTAAGTTCAAGGAATGGAAAACTTTAGTTGAAAACCAGGTGGGAAGGAAGGTGAAGAAACTTAGAACTGATAATGGACTAGAGTTCTTATCAAAGGAGTTTAACACTTTCTGTCAAAAGGAGGGGCTGGCTAGGCACAAGACAGTGAGAGAAACCCCTCAACAAAATGGTCTAGCTAAAAGAATGAATAGGACCATTTTGGAGAGGGTATAGTGCCTGCTATCAAACTCAGGCTTGCCAAAATCATTTTGGACAGAAGCTACTGCTACAACAGTATATTTGATAAATAGAAGTCCCTCATCAGCAATTGACTTTAGGACCCCTCAAGAAATGTGGTTAGGAAAACCCTTAAGGTATGACTACTTGAGAGTGTTTGGTTGTGTTGCCTATGCTCATTCAAGAACAAACAAGCTAGAACCTCGAGCACTCAAGTGCATCTTTGTGGGGTATCCAGAAGGGGTCAAAGGCTACAAATTGTGGGTTGATGAGCCTGAGTTACATAAGTGTATGATTAGTAGGGATGTGACTTTCAATGAACAACAAATGGCTCAAGTACAAAAGGAAACAACTAAAATAACACAGAACCTTGTCTCTGACAGTATGCAACTTGAGGTGGAGCAAGGATAAACCACACCAGTTTAACTGAGTGATTAAGTTGGGAAAATTGAGGAATCAAGCTCAGATGACAGACATCAAGGTGGAGTATACTCTTATAACCTGATAAGAGACAGGCAAAAGAAAGTTATCAAGCCACCTCAGAGATATGGGTATGCTGAGTTGACTGCATTTGCTTTGACAGTTGCTGAAGAGGTAGTGGATTTAGATCCAAGATCTTATCAAGAAGCCATGAGTAGTAAGGAGGCTGATAAATGGTTACTTGCAATGCAAGAGGAAATGGAGTCTCTGAACAAAAATAAAACATGGGTATGGTTACTAAACTAGAGAAATAAAAATTGATAGGATCTAAGTGGATTTATAAGAGAAAAGAAGGCATACCATGGGTTAAGGATCCAAGGTATAAAGCAAGATTAGTAGCCAAACGGTTTACACAAAGAGAAGGGATTGATTACAATGAAATATTTTCTCCAGTGGTCAAACACACCTCCATAAGGCTACTGCTTGCTTACACTGCCTATGAAGACTTGCACTTGGAACAATTGGATGTAAAAACAGCATTCTTACATGGAGACCTCGATGAGGTCATATACATGCAGCCACCAGAAGGGTATTCGAATGAGATCAACAACAATCAAATGTGTTTACTCAAGAAATCCCTATATGGACTTAAACAGTCTCTTAGGCAATGGTACAAAAGGTTTGATTCACACATAGTTGAAAATGGGTTTAAGAGAGTGGGTATGATAGCTGTGTGTATTACAAGAAAGTTGGGGAAGTCTTAGTATATCTACTGTTGTATGTAGATGACATGCTAATTGCATGTAAAGACTCCAATCTGATTGAACAAGTCAAGTGCTTACTGAAGTCAGAATTTGAAATGAAAGAACTAGGGCCTTCCAAGAGAATCTTGGGAATGGAAATAGTAAGAGACAGGAAGAAAATGCTACTCTACTTATCACAAAAGACATACATTTCAAAGATTCTTAAAAGGTTTGGCATGGATCATTTAAAATATGTAAGCACTCCCATGGGGCAACACTCAAAAATTTCAGTCACACAAGCTCCTCAAACAGATGAAGAAATAGAGTTTATGCATAAAATACCTTATGCTAGCATGGTGGGAAGTGTAATGTATTCTATGGTCTATTCTAAACCTGACTTGACCTATACTGTTAGCATAGTCAGCAGATTCATGAGCAACCCTGGAAAACCTCATTGGCATGCTATCAAATGGGTGTTTCAGTATTTGTATAGTATAGCTTATTTGGGACTGAAGTTTGGTGGAAACTCACAAAAGGGAAGTGAAATAGAAGGCTTTGTGGACTCTGATTATGCTGGAAATATAGACACCAGAAAATCTTTAACAGATTTTGTGTTTATAGCTTTTGGTGGAGCCATCAGTTAGAAGGCAAATTTGCAACCAGTTGTTGCCTTATCGACAATTGAGGCTGGATACATTGCCATGACTGAGGCAATCAAAGAGGCTATATGATTGAAAGGTATATCTAATGAGTTAGGCATGTCTGAAGGGAATAGCACAGTCTACTGTGATAATCAGAGCACCATTCACCTTGCTAAAAATCAGGTATATCATAAAAGGTCAAAACATATAGACACTAGGCTACATTTTGTAAGGGACATCATTTCAGCTGGAGAGATTGGAGTAGAAAAGATCCCAACAGAAGAAAAGATCCCAACAGAAGAAAATCCATCTGACATGATGGATAAGTCACTACCAAAAGTCAAGTTGCCTGAACTTGATCAATATGGAAAATTGCCAAGACACTTAGAGGGGATCTGCAGCAATAGTCAAAGAGAGGAAAAGGCAGCTTGGAAGTTCTAAATGATTTCCAAGGTGGAGAATTGTTATGTTAGTGTCAACCATTTAGAGAAAAGCACATGTGCACATGGCTGCACATGTGGAAAGACTCGAGTAATGGATTGTTTATGTGAAATAGGAACTTATCATTTTATTACAGCTTTTTCTGTTACAACTTAAGTTCTATAAATAGAGGCCTTTTAATTGTACTTGAGGAATGATTGATACATAGTGAATAGACGAGAGAAAAAGAGAGAACATTTGCAATAAGGCTCTAAGAAAGTGTGAGGTGTGCATGAGAGAGTGTTCTTGTAATCTCAAGTCTGTATTTGATAATCAATAAAGGAAAGTCTCTTGACTATTGCTGTCGTGGATGTAGATCACTAGGATCGAATCACATAAATTCTTTTGTGTTCTTTACATTCCTTCTATGTATTGTTTCAGGTTCTTTATAACTTCTTTTACAAATCTTGGCATCTGAGTTGGAGGCATTAACCACAGTAAGCAATTCAGAGTTTCAACAATTATATATAAAATAGTTTTGTATTATATAATAAATTACTAATTAATATAATATTAAATTTTAAAATCTTATATCACTATAGTCTATTGTATTAATAGTTATATTAATATTATATAGTGTGTATTAATAGTTATACTAATACTATATCACTATATATTATAATATATTATTATATATATTATCAATATAGTATTATATACTATAATATAATATTATATAATATAGTATATAATATATTAAAATCGAAAAATCAGACCGAACCAGACCGAAACCAGTAAAATTGGAAGTACCGGTTCAGAGTAGTAACCGGTGCAAAATCGATTCTTGAAAATGCAAAACTGGTGTATACCGGTTCGGTTCTAAATTTTATCTAAAGCCGGACCAAATCGGACCGGTTACACCTCTGGTGGATATGGGGTGCCCACTAGGTGGTAGGAAGAAGGGAAACATGTGATGTATGGGGAGGCTCCAACATAGTTGATTCTAAACATCTCCAGAAGTGCATCATTCCACTCTTGGCTGCAATTTTATTGAAATAAACAAGACTCACACCGATCCTAAATAAACTCCGCCCAATAAATATATATATAAAAACTGCTGCATCCTCTACTTAATCCTCTACTTAACCTTTACGCATCTCAAAGTCATGAACATAACAGATTGCAGATACATTCCTATGCAATTGAGTACATATTCTTATGATCATGGAGGAGGATAAGGTTTGACGTTATTGGGCCATATAAGAAGGGATTGATCCACATCCACAGCAAACGGATCGACCAATTCATTTAGCCATTGTGTTAGCCTTTCTCTGATTTAGCCATTGGATAGGAGGGTCTAGACAGCGGGAGCTGCGCGCTGTCAGTCCTCAAGTCGAGTTTGAGCTATAGCTTAGACCCCAACCCGTTTCACTAGAAAATACAACAAATTCTTAAGTGACTAACACTAATAGTTTAAGGTAAATTCATATTCTTAAATATGTTAGAATAAGATCTGTTGGCAAGAATACAATGCGGGAGAAACTGAACTATAATCGTATATGATCATTAGGAAAGGCACAACTAGGACTTATCAGCATGTGATTAAGGTACGTTTGGATGTTTAACTGAATTGAGTTGAGATGATAAAATATTGTTAGAATATTATTGTTTATTATTATTATTATTTTGGGATTTAAAAAAGTTGAATTGTTTATTATATTTTGTGTTGGAATTTGAAAAATTTGTAATGATGAATTAAGATGAGTTGAGATGAATTTAATTTCCAAACGAAGCCTAACTGTTTGTAACCACTAACAAATGATCCTTTCTCCAAAAAAAAAAACTATGTATATCTTTCTCATGTACTGATTTAAATATTTGAGAAATTCATGAGGTCCGGCATACTCGGTGTGGTCGATCTACTTGATTTGAGGTTCATTTCTTCTCGATTGATTGAGCCCATAGATATGTAGGACCAACATTTTCATCAGCAATCATGGAGTCTTGAATTTAATATCTCAGCATTGGCTTGCCTTCTTTCTTTTTTCTTGCAGTACAAAGCTGCATTTGTACTGAACATTTTACATAGCTCATAGGCCTGATTTCCTTTAACCTAGTACAATCTGCACTTTGTACTCAAAACAAACGCTTTACTCCCCCTCAAAGGTAAAAGAATAAGAGAAGTGTGAATTACACAAAAATAAATTTATAAATTAATATGATTTCATGTGATTTGTTAGATTTATTTTACGATAAAAATAACTATACAATATGATGTATCATATCAAGTCAGGACATTTTGTGGGTATATTTTTATGTAATTTCTTTGTAATTAAAATATTTATCAAAGAATACTGTTGGAATGTGCAAGCCATTCTCTATGAATTAAAAAAAAAAAAAAAAAAAAAAAGAGGAGACCCATTATTAAAAATTAAATTTTTTTTGTAACTCTCATATTTACATTTTTAAAAAAAAAAATACACGATACTTGCACACTCTGAAACGGTACAAGTCATTTCTCAAGATTAAAAAGTATGGGACTGGATTAGTATAGTTGTTTCATTTGGGGCTCCATTTATTATTGTTACTTTTATTCTAGTAATTGCATGGGTTTGTTCAGTGGGACTCTCAAGCCTCCATATTATTTTATGGATTGGAATCTTTTCATTATATGAAGTAGTACTACTACTGTCGTTTTCATGGACACCATGCTAAAGTATGAGAGCGTGTAACATTGACGGATTAATTTTAATACGTAAAATGTTAGTTTGTCTTACTCACTTTGCTTCCTCGTTTAATGTATTGATGTATTTCTTTATTTTTAAAAATTATTTAAATATATTAAAAAATATGATAAAAAAAAATATATATATATATATATATTAACTCACATTTGTGCTATCGGCACGCCCAGCAGAACTCTTTTAATATTGTCGTTTTCAGGGATTATCAAAGGTTAGTGCCTGAAGAATAGACTTTTTCTTCGAATTAATTTGAAAGAAATTTCCTCCAAATAACTTGTAAAAATGACAAATGTTCGTTAAGCTTGGGATAAGCATATTTTAAAAAAAAAATTTATCGGTCACTATTCACTATCTCACACCTTATATTCTATAAAAAATATCATATATCTTATGAAAAATATCCTCACACCTTATGAATAAACTATAGATGTAGAGTGTAAGAATGAATAATGACTGATGTATACTAAGTTTTTAAAAGAAATAAAAAATAGTTAAAAAATTATCATCGTCACTTTATTTGTAAATAAATTATAAATATAGAGTGTAAGAATGAATAACGGCTGACGTATACTAAGTTTTTAAAAAAAAAATAGTTAAAAAATTATCATCGCCACTTCATTTATAAATGATCAAATACCTTTATATTCCTTTTCCACTCTCTCAAAAAACTTTATATTTGAAACAAGAATCAAATTTTGCTACACAATCTCCACTACATTCTGCACTTCACATTTTTTAAAATTTTTTAAATTTTTAATATTTTTAAAATTTTTTTTTTTAGTTTATTCTTTTTAAATTATTTCAAATTTTTTATTCATTATTTATATAATAAATATTTAATAAAAAATAATAAAAATAATTAAAAATAATGTGAAAGATAAAGTGTGAAGTATTAAGAAATTGTAAAGATTTTTTTGTTTTTATAATGGGAGGAGTACTGTTGGTGGTGGACCTTTGCCAACTCAGTGATACAGACGTGAGAGGTGGTCACGGACCTGACGGTGCCGGGCCTGGTTTTTTCTCTGATGTAGAACCATCAAAACTGGCTTTCATTGTTGAGACGTCACACGAAATGAACAGAGAAATCTATAAATGGTAATAAAATTACTTGTGAATTTGAATTAAGACGTTGGATGATGCTACCGTCAGGTATAATTGATTTTCTTATTATTATTTTTTTACATATATTTTTTTAATGTTACAGCTATTGCTGGTAATTTTTTGAGAGCTATGGCTAATTATTTTAGTGTGTTTTTTTAACCCTTTTAAATATATATATTTTTTTTTTAAAATTTACAATGTTATCAAAAACAACTATCTTAATCTCGAAATAAAAATACAAAATAAAATGTGAACGATAGCTCCTAGCAAGAGCTGTAGTGGGGGAGACGAACATTATTCTTTATTAAATTTTAGATAAGAAGAGAAAGAAAAAATTAAATAAAATTATTATAAAATTAAAATATTATTATAATATAATTGTTTTTCTTAAGATTTGAATTAAATTGTTTTTTGTTTTGTTTAAAAGTTTGAAAAATTATAATGATTAGAAAAAAATAAAAATTTAAAAAATATTTATGTTTGAGTGATATTTAATAAATAAATGAAATGAAATAAAATAAAAATAAAATAAAATGAATTGATAGTAAACGAGGCCAAGACACTCCAATCGTAACAAACTTTGTCAAAAATGTTGATGTCGTGTTTCGCGGGTCTGGGCAATTTCGCACCCCAGTGCAGTAATATGAATGATATGGAGTCCCCGGCAGTGTTCCGGTGTGGTGTGTACGGTGGCGGGTCGTACGTCAATAGCAGTGAATGGAAAATAAATGTTGTGAAAGTAAAAAGAGACGACACAAAATTTACGTGGTTCGACAATATGCTTACGTCCACTGGGTTTGGGGAGGAAAATCTTCAATATAATATATATCAGTTTACAATCACTCATGGATCCTCATACCTCATTATGTAGAGAAGGTTGAAACTCTTCTTGTTGAGGGTAATGTCTTCCTTGAGGGGTTGCTTGAAGAAGATCTTATTAAGGGAGAGCTCGGTCCCTCTCAGAAATAGAAGTCGTTCATTAGTCTATATCTTTTCATGATCTAGTTGTATGTTTCATATATGTACCCATTTGTTGTATGTGTCAGCTTCCTTCCTAGGTCTACTTTCTTTCTAGCATACTTTGAAGCTCACTGTCATAATATGACTTGTCTCATTGGCTTGTCTGACTTACTCTCTTTGATTTCTCTTTATCTACCTCTGACATTCACAGTCTTTATATCCTTCTTGTTCTCCTCTTTTATCTCTAGTGATATCTTGATAAGTTAAACCCAATTTATAGACAACCGTATTTTTCCCCTCCACAGAAAAAGCCAAGTTTTCAAAACGATGGATGTTGGCCATGACAACGAGGGAGAGTCTGTTTATTTTTCCATCCATCATCAACTTTGAAGAGGATAAGATCTTCTCTCTGGCCTACCTAAGTTTTCAACGCAACCACGACGTTTTCAAAGAATAAAGAGGATATATATTTCAGCCACTAATGATAATTTATTTCCTTCACTTTTCACATGGATCATGACTGATCTTGAATTAAGGATAAGAGAAATGATATTTATAGTCGTGAGTATGGAAGTATTATACAGTCACTTTAAAAAAAATGAACAAATATAGGACTTACATGAAAAGAAATTAATTTTTTAATAATAGACCTTACTCTTTTTCAAAGCGACTACACGATATTTGTGCATTCCACGACTGTATGTAGCATTACTCTAAGAAATAATATACCTTAATGTACGGTAATTGTTTCTACAAAAGAGAAAAAAAATAAAGAAATATAATTATTATTGTTGGTATTACTTTAATATTATTATAAATAATTCATTTTTATTTACAAATTATTTATTATTATTTTACTATTATTCACAAATTATTTTATTAATTTTTTTTTTATAAATGATATGAAATACTCTTAACATCCAAACAATTACGTTTGGTTTCAGATGTGATCTCAATCTATCTCATCTGATTTCATCTCATCTCAACATAAATACCATTCAAACATAAATATTTTTTTAATTTCAATTTTTCTATTTTTTTATTTAATCGCTACCTAATTATGATAGGTTTGGCAACCAAGATTAGATACAAAATTCTCATCTCGTCTTATCATTACAATTTTTTTAAATTTTCACCCAATTAAAATATAATAAACAATTCAACTTTTTTAAATCTCAATTCAACTTTTTCAAATCTCAAAACTATAATAATATTAAAAAATAATATTTTAAACTTTTATCTAAAATAAAAAATTCTCATCTCATCTAAACCAAAAATCCCAAAAATTCTCATTTCCTAAACTTCCAAGAAAAACATTAAAAAAAAAAAAAACTCAAATTTTCTAAATCTTAAAATAAAAATTATATTCTAATAATATTTTAATTTTATAATATTTTTATTCAACTTTCTCTCTCATTTTCCAAAATTTTATTAAACATCTTAACTCAAATTTGAATTTTAAGAGTATTTCAAATCATCTGTAAATATTAATAAAATAGTCTGAAAATAGTTTGGTTCTCAAACATATCCCATTCTTCAAGTTGTAAATAATTAAAGGGGAATTCATGTTAACAGTTAGGGATGTTTGGAAACATTTCTCATATCATCTCATCATTTAAATACAAATACTTTCAAACTAATCATTATAACTTTAACAAATTTTCAAATAAAAAATAATTCGACTTTTTCAAATAAAAAAATTATATTAAAAATTACATTCTAACAATATTTTAATTTTATAATATTTTTTATTCAATATTTTTTTCTCTCATTTTCCAAAACCCAATAAATATTCAGTTTAAATTATTTTATTACCATTCATAAACTACTTTAATATCATTCATAAAATTTTCAAACATCCACTAAACGAATTCATGTTAGTCGAATAACTGCACTTTCTGGAATAATTAATGGGAAATTCATGTTAGACGAATTACTGCACTTTCTGGAATGATATTTAGGGCAATGATATATTCCTATCAGCTTTAAAGACAAAGACACTTAGCCCAATTTATGAAAGTGTTTTATCTTATCTTATTTTATTATTATAATTTTTTTTAATTTTCACAAAATATAATAAACAATTCAACTTTTTCAAATCTCAAAATAATTATTTTAAAAATATTTTCTTCAACTTTTAACTTTCATCTTAATTTATCTCATCTCTAAGGGTAGGCAAAAATTTCGGCCTCTGACCTCTATCTGAGCTTCGACGAGACTCCAACTCCAGTTGGAATTTGCAAAATTCAGAGTGGGCTCCGAAATCCGAACTCTGAACTCCGACTGTTTTTTTTTTTTAAAAAACACATGAACAAAATGACGTTGTTTCACTTCAAGTGGAACGACGTCGTTTCGTGAAGGAAGGGGGTCCAAAACATAGGACCCCTTCTTCCCCCTCACTTTCAACTTTCAAGTTTCAGTTTTGAAGCTTTCGCACACAACAACAACAACTTCCAACTTTCACACGAGGAAGTTCACCTTCAGTTGCCGTCTGCAACTCTGTCGTTGCCAGAGTAATTGTAAGAATAATTTCTAACTTCCTCTTCCAATAGATTTGTTGTTCTTCCGTGTAATTGTAAAATATGATTTGTGACTCCCTTTGTGAAATGTGTATGATTTGTTGTTCATTTCAACTTCTTTGTTGTTTTCATTTTAATGATTTTGATTTTTAGTCTGTTAAATTTAAGAATTGAGGGACTTAGATTTTGTAAAAATCAGATTTTTTGGTTCAATGTGAGGTTCGCTCGAGTTTGGCTCGAGCGAACATCACACAGATTGTTCGATCCACTTTCGCTCGAGTGTGACTCGAGCGAACATCACATAGATTGTTCGCTCGAGAATTCACTCAAGTTTGGCTCAAGCGGACGTTCATTATTTTTAAAACCACAAACACAACTAGACACATTTTTTTCATTTTCAATGTGTTTCAAATTTGTAGATAATTATCATAACAAAAATAACGGTTATTTGTTAATTGTTTTAGATTATTTGTTCAAATAATGGATGTTACTCCATCTCATTCTCACCGTGAATCTCCACAAGAGGCTGATGCACAGCCGTTGGCGTCACCAAATATATGCTTAATGAAGAGGAGGAATTGATGAATGTTGAGGTCGATCCACCAATACGACCTAATAAAAAAAGGTCGTGGATATGAGAACATTTTACCAAAGTTCCCGGTGATCGTATTGTCATTCGAAGAAGCAAGGCACGTTAATATTAATAGCACATCTTACGGGCTGTCAGCGATATAAGATACACAAAGGGTTGGTAGTAACTGATCAGACGAAACTGAGTTATGAGATTTCTTCAGCCACTAATGGCACGCAGATTGAGAAGCTATCAATCCCTGAATACAGTGAGAAGATGTTGAAGGATGTTCTTGCAGAGATGATTACCACTTATGAGATGCATGTATTTTGTATCACGATTGAAAATGCAATGCTACAATATAAATGAATTATACAAAAATAAATTTATAAATAAACGTGACTTCATGTGATTTGTTAGATTTACTTTACGATAAAAATAACTTTATAATGTGACGTATGATATCAAGTCACGACATTTTACGGGTTTATTTTTATGTAATTTATTTGTAACTAAAATATTTATCAAAGAATAATGTTGGATAGGATGTGCAAGCCATTCTCTTTGAAAAAAAAGGAGACCCATTATTAAAAATTAAAATTGTTTTGTAACTCTCATATTTACATATCTTTTTTTTTTTTTTTGTAAAAAATGTACTATACTTGTACATTCTAAAATTGTACAAGTCAAGATTAGAAAGAATGAGATTACATTAGCACGCCTAGGTGTCAAAGCTGGATAATAGCCTAGCATACCTCTTTTAATATTGTGTTTTTGGGGATTACCAAAGGTTAGTTGTCATGAAGAATGGAGTTTTTCTTCGAATTAATTTGAAAGAAATTTTTCCCAAATAACTTATAAATATGACAAATGTTCATTGAGTTTGGGATAAGCATATTTTTTTTTTTAATTCTTCTTACCGGTTATTATTCACCATCCTACACTCCACATTCTATAAAAAAAATTATAAATATAAAATATAAAAATAAATAGTAATTGATGCATAATAAATTTTTAAAACAAAAAAAAATAACTAAAAAATTATCACTGTCACTTCATTTATAAATGATCAAATACCGTACACTTCATATCTAAATATTCCTCTTCCACTCTCTAAAAAATCTTTATATTTGAAACAAGAATCTGAAAGCTTTGAAGTACTTCGATCTGCTCCATTAGATATTGGAAAATACTATTTGTCTCGAAAATGGATCTTGAATTTGTGTTTGAAATATTTTTTTTTATTTAATGATTAAAGAAATATTTTTTAATGATATTGTGAGTTTTTTATTTTTTAAAAAAATATTTTTGATGATTAAAAAAATATATAAAAATAAATAACCTATTCAAAATGTTTATTCAAAGAATAAATATAGATAAAAGCTACTATTAGGAGCATCCATTTTGCACACATGATGTGGCATCATCTAGACCACACATCTCCCCAAGTAAGGGTTGTGAACAATCAACTAGAAGCAGCCACGCAATGAGTGTAAAATGTGCACTGCTATAGTGGCTTCTCTATAGCATTACTCTTATTCAAAATGCATTTTCGATAAAAGTAACAATGCTCAACATTTTACTAATCAAAGTACCCCCACCCCCATGCAAGGAAAAGCACAACCCTTTCTTCCCAGCAGTCCAATACGCAACTGTTAAGAGGTGGAGGGGAGATCAGTACCATTATGGGCAGTGCTACAGCTCCCGCTGGGGCTGCAGCATGGATTTATTATTTACATATATATTTTTTTTTCAAGTTTTTTTTTATATAGATTTTTTAATATTTTTAAAATATAAAATAAATTTAAAACATTATTAAAAATACTTTCTTAATAAAAAAGTAAAAACAAAATTATTAAAAAATACTTCTTTAATCACAAAATAAAATGCTCCCATTGGCTCTAACATAATGTTTTTTCATGTGTTTTTTTAAGTTATTTTTTATATAGATATTTTTAATACTTTTAAATATTTTAAAAAAATAAAATAAATTTAAAACATCATTAAAAAATATTTTCTTAATCAGAAAGTAAAAGAAAAAATTATTTAAAAATACTTCCTTAATCACGAAGTAAAAAACAATTATTTAAAAATACTTTCTTAATCATGAAGTAAAATAAAAAAATATTTTAATATTTTAATATTTTAAGAAAGTATTTTTTAATAATTAATAAATTTTTTATTTTTTTAAAATATTTAAAATTATTAAAAATATATATATAAAACAAAAAATAAAATAAAAAACATATAAAAAAATACAGGAGCCCAGGGGGCTCTAGCATTATTCGTACCATTTTATAATGGGAGGAGTACTGTTGGTGGACCTTTGCCAACTCAGTGATACAGACGTGAGAGGTGGTCACGGACCTGACGGTGTCGGGCCTGGTTTTTTCTCTGACGTAGAACCATCAAAACTGGCTCTCATTGTTGAGACGTCACATGAAATGAACAGAAAAATTTATAAAATTATAAAAAAATCTTCACAACTTCTGACATTCTATACATCATATTTTTTTTAATTATTATTATTATTTTCTTTTTTCAAATATTATTATATGAATAATAAATAAAAAATTTGAAATAATTTAAAAAGAATAAATTAAAAAAAAATTAAAGAAAATATTAAAAATTAAAAATAATATGAAGTTTGGATTGTGGTGAAGAATATTTAGCAAAACTTATAGAATTATTTGCGAGTTGGACGATGCTACCGTCAAGCATAATTGATTATTATTATTATTATTATTATTTTTACATATATTTTTTAATACTACAAATATTGCTGGTAGTTTTTTTGGGAGCTCTGTTAGTTATTTTGGTGTTTGTTTTTTACTTTTTTTTATATGTAATTTTTAACTTTTTTTAATATATTTTTATAAAAATTTACAATATTATTAAAAAATATTTTCTTAATTACGAAATTAAAAAAACAAAAAAAAAATGCGAGTGCTGGGAATTACAAGAGATCGGTAAGACTAGCATTATTTTTTCTTAAATTTTAGAAAAGATGAGAGAGAGAAAAATAAATAAAATTATTATAAAATTAAAATATTATTAAAATATAATTTTTTTTCTTAAGATTTGAATTAAATTATTTTTATTTTATTTAGAAGTTTGAAAAAATTATAATAATTAAATAGAAAATTAAAAAATAAAAAATATTTATGTTTTAGTGAAATTTAAAAAATAAAATAAAATAAAATAAAATGAGATATTATACGAGGCCAAGACACTGCGTCCATCCTAACAAACTTTGCCTAGAAAAAACCAAGTTTTCAAAACGATGGATGTTGTTGGCCATTGTCAAGTTTGTTGTTTTCAACGCAACCACGACGTTTTCAAAGAATAAAGAGGATATATTTCAGCCAATCATTTATTTCCTTCACTTTTCACATGTCAGACGATCATGACTTGTCTTGCTTAAGGAATACAATCATTCTCGATATGACTTTAATTGTACGGCCATTGTTTTTCTAAAGAAAAAAATATATAATTATTATTGTAGGTATTACTTTACTATTATTTATAAATAATAATTTATTTTATTTACAAATTATTTATTATTATTTTATTACTATTTATAAATTATTTTATTAATTTTTTTTTTATAAATGATATGAAATATTTTTAAAATCTAAATAATTCCGTTTGGTTTCACATATTATCTCAATTCATCTTTATCTTATCTCAATATTTAAACACCATTCAAATATAAATAATTTAATTTCAAAATTTCAAAATTTTCATTTAATCTTTATCAAATTATTATAGATTTTCTAAATTTCCAAACAAACATAAAAAAAAAAAAAAAAACTCAAATTTTCCAAATCTTAAAATAAAAATTATATTCTAACAATATTTTTATTTTATATATTTTTATTTAATTTTTTCTCTCATTTTCTAAAACTTCATAAAACATCTTAACTCAAATTTAGATGTTAAGAATATCTTAGATCATTTGTGAATAATAATGAAATAATTTGTTAATAATAATTATTTATTTATAAATATAGTAAATTATTTATAAATAATAGTGAAAGAATCTAAAAATAGATAGTTTGGTTCCCAAACATATCCAATCCCCATTTTTCAAGTTGGAAATAATTAAAGGGGAATTCATGTTAACGGTTAAGATGTTTAGAAACATATATCATCTCATCCCATCTTATTTCATCTCATTTTCTTTACAAACATCATTTAAATACAAATACTTTCAATTTCAAACTAATCAATACAACTTTCACAAATTTTCAAATTTCAAATAAAAAATAATTAAACTTTTTCAAATAAAAAGAATTATATTAAAAAATTATATTCTAATAATATTTTAATTTTATAATATTTTTTATTCAACATTTTTTCTCTCTCGTATTTCAAAATCTAATAAATATTTAACTCAAATTATCTTATTACTATCCATACACCACTTTACTATCATTTATAAGATTTTCAACTTATCTCATTCTTCAAATATCCAGACAAATTCATGTTAGTCGAATAACTGCACTTTCTGGAATAATTAAAGGGGAATTCATGTTAGACGAATCACTGCACTTTCGGGAATGAGATTTAGGAGGAAGATATATTCCCTATCAGGTTTAAAGACACTTGGCCCAGTTCATGAAAATAATTTATCTCATCTTATCTTATTATTATAATTTTTTAAATTTTTACACAAAATATAAAAAATAATTCAATTTTTTCAAATATCAAAATAATAATAATATTAAAAAATAATATTTTAAAAATATTTTATTCAACTTTTAACTTTCATCTTAGTTTATCTCATCTCTAGGGGTGGGTAAAAATTCCGTCCTCCGACCTCTATCTGAGCTCCGACAGAGTTGGAATTTGCAGAATTCAAAGTGGGCTCCAAAATCCAAACTCCGACTGTTTAAAAAAAAAACACATGAACGGAACGACGTTATTTCACTTCAAGTGGAATGACATCATTTTGTGAAGGAAAGGGTCTTCTTCCCCCCTCACTTTCAACTTTCAAGTTTTAGCTTTGAAGCTTTTGCACACAGCAACAACAACTTTCAACTTTCGCACAAGGAAGTTCACCTTCAGTTGCCGTTTGCGGCTCTGCTGTCACCGGAGTAATTGTAAGAATGATTTCTAACTTCCTCCTACAATAAATTTGTTATTCCTCCGTGTAATTGTAAAATATTTTTTGTGAAATGTGATTTGTGACTCCCTTTGTGAAATGTGTATGATTTGTTATTCATTTCAGCTTCTTTATTGTTTTTATTTCAATGATTTCGATTTTTACGCTATTAAATTTAAGAATTGAGGGACATAGATTTCATAAAAATTGAATTTTTTTTGTTTGAGGTGAGATTCGCTCGAGTGGCGCTCGAGTTTGGCTTGAGCGAACATCACACATATTGTTCGATCGAGCCTTCGCTCGAGTGTGGCTCGAGCGAACATCACACATATTGTTCGCTCGAGCCTTCACTCGAGTTTGGCTCAAGTGGACGATCATTTTTTTGTGTTTTATTTATTTTTAAAACCACAAACACGACTAGACATATTTATATATATTTTTTATTTTCAATGTGTTTCAAATTTGTAGATAATTATCATAACATTTAAAATAACGTATGTTTGTTAATTGTTTCATATTATTTGTTCAAATTATGGATGCTACACCATCTCATTTTCACCGCGGGTCTCCACAAGAGGATGACGCACAGCCGTTGGCATCACCAACTAGTACTTCAGGCTGTAGACCCCCATCTAGAGCAGCTACTTCATGTGCAAATAATAAAGTCCCAATAGATATAGAAGAAGTAAATATGCTTAATGAGAATGAGCAGTTTATGAATGTTAAGGCCGATTTACCAGTACGACCTAGTAAAAAAAGATCGTGGATATGGAAATATTTCACCAAAGTTCCCGATGATCGTGAGAACCCACAGGCTCAATGCCATTGTAGGCAACTATGCGGTTGTCATTCGAAGAAGTAAGTCAAGTCAGTATTTATAGCATATCTTATTGGCTGCCAGCGGTATAAGATACACAAAGGGCTAGTAGTAATTGATCAGGCGAAACTGAGTTACGAGACTCTACGGCCACTGATGTCACGCAGATTTGGAAGCTATCAATCCCTGAATACAGTGAGAAGATGTTGATGGATGTTTTTGTAGAGATGATCATCATAATTGATATGCCTTTTACTACGGTTGGCCAGGCAGGCTTCTGCAAATTTGTGCACACTTTAGAGTCACGATTTCCCATGCATTCACTGTATATTGTGATACGTGACTATTTGAAGAGGAATGCCAAGGAGAAGATAGCGATGAAGGAAATATTTGTCGCCACTGGATAGAGAGTGTCATTTACCACTGATACATGGACCTCAACACAAAATGTGGACTACATGTGTATCACAACCAACTTCATTAATAGTAAATGGACGCTATAGAAGCGGATTATAGGGTTCACAAAAATTGTTGATCACAAGAGTTCATCCATTAACAAGGAGATAGATGACTATATAAAGGATTGGGGATCAGAAAAGTACTTTGTATCACGGTTGACAATGTTAGTATGAATGACATTGCCATTGATTGGTTCAAGCGGAACACGACAGTAAATGAGGATATCATTCGTGAGAACCAACTTATACATGTTCGATGTTGTGCCCATATCATCAACCTCATAGTTTCTGAGAGGTTCAAGGAGGTTGATGAATCCATTATTAAAGTCCGGAACCTAATGACAATAGACGAACAACTTGTGATCCCATCTTCTAGTATATTGCAACTGGAAGTTTCGACTCGATGGAATTTTCCATACTTTATGTTGGATTTAGCGCAGAAGTACCAAACAACGTTCGAGCGAATGGAGATCGAGGATGTGGGCATAAGATATGCTTTGCTGGAGTCAGTTGGGGGAGAAGTGGGCTCGGTGCGCCGGACATAGTTGATTATTTTTTAAACTATTTTATGACATAACTATACGGATATTTCGGACAAAATATCCTATTACAAACATGTACTTTGAGGAGCTCTCGGGGCTTTATGACCACTTGCAAGAGAGTTGTGTTGACAGTGTGAGTTTGTTGCATGCAATGACTATGATGATGAAAATTAAATATAATAAATATTGGGGGGTGTGGAGAAGATAAATAGATTATTATTTGTGGCTGCGATCCTTGACCCCAATATAAATTGGCGATTGTAAAATATTAGATTAGGGATGTTATCGGTGATGAGGACGCTAAAAAGTTTATTAAATCGCTTAAATATGATATTGATGATTTATATAGCCATTATAACAGCAGTGGTTAGTCTTCAAAAGAAGGTGATAGCTCCTCTCGCCCTATTAGCTCGACATCTTCCTGGGAGGACACACATGTACAAAGTTCAAATTTATTACAGTTATGACAATATCATCAAAACCATGCATCGATGAATATTATGCAGTGTAAGTCTAAGGTTGAGCGTTACTTTCTAGAAGATATCGAGACACCTAGTGATACATTCCAGATATTAACTTGGTGGAAGGTGAATTCTGGCAAGTTTCCAATCCTTTCCCAAATAGCCAGTGATGTACTAACCATTCCTATCACTATTGTTACCTCTAAGTCGGCGTTTAGCATCAAAGGTCGTGGCTTGGATGCTTATCGTTGTTTATTGTCTTCGACCACCGTCGAGATCCTTGTTTGCACACAGAACTGGTTAAGTTCAACACTTATTAGAGTAGATACCGTTGATGCCGAGAGCTATAAGCTTGAATTAGGTAATTTTTGTGATTTTAAATGATTATTTACATAATTTTAATGTTTTCATTATTTAATTTATAATTTATATAATTTTGTAGACCTAGCTGTAAACTCCAGACTAGTTGTGGATGACTGAGAGTCTGAGATTGACGCACCGTAGGATGATTACCATCATGCAAAACTCGTAAGAGTTAGAGGTAGAGGTGAGTTCATAATATCACTTGGAGTTTTGGCTGATGGTTTAGAAGTCTATAGTTAAATAACTAAAGAAAAGATAGTGTATCTAATCAATAAAAGTTAAAATTTCATGCAGGAAAATTGGAAATTACTATTGAGTCATCGGCTAATGCATGGACTGTCCAAGACTGATGCGGGACATTGGCTATTGTGGCTATTTCACATTTGAATGAAATCTATGATATTATTTAATATTTAGATGCTGTAAATTTAAATTTATTACGATTTGTAGTTTTAAATTTAAATTTATGGTTTTCGATTGTAGTTTGATTTAGTTATTGTATTTAAATTTTGACTTTTAACTTATTTTTTTATAATATTTTAGATTTTTTAAATTATTTTTTAAATTATTAAACACTTAACATGGGTTAATATTGGGCCAATTAATAGGGCAACTGGGCTTGAAAAAGCCCAGTTACTACTCTATTTGGAGTTTCGAGCTCTGAATTCCGATTGGACTATTGGAGTCAGAGGGTGTTTGACCTTCGACCCAGTCAGAGTTGGAGGTTAGAGGTGGATAATCCGAGGAGCCCACTTTTCCTCATCTCAACTCACTGTTTAAATCCATCTTAAAGAGACTTATTTAAAAAAAAAAAAATGGAATGACGTTACCTCTTAAGTGAGATTAGTGATCCATAGGCAGTGGATGGTGGACAAGACTAGAGAGAACGTACGCTTGTACAATGGCGGACCTATGCAGGACCTCGGGGCTCGCCTCCCAAAATTTAAAAAAAAATAAATTTATGATTTAATAGGATTATATTATCTCATATGTTAATTTTTTTTTAAAAAATTATCTTGATCTCTCTATAAAATTATTTTGATCTTAAAAATTATTTTGATTCAAAATTAAAATAAAAAATATTAAATTATAATTTTAACCTTACTCAACCTTTCTGTAACAAATTTCTATTACAACAGATTTTTAGTTCCGCCGCTGCCCTTGTTGAACACCCTAGAAAGATCTACTGCGTCTTGTCCGTGTATATACGACAGGAAAGACCAGAGATGAAAGCGACGGATACGTGGAGCATAGCGAGTGAAAGAAAGGTTTGGAGCTATACGCATGGATAACCACGAACTACGATCTCAACATGTGGACGGTGGATATTCCACACGACCACGTTATAAATTGAGGTCATGGGTCTTCCCTTCAAACTGCCTACCCAACTGCAAGTTGATCATCTTTATTACTTTCCCTCGGTTGTATCAATCTTCGGTTCTGCTTTCTCTTTTCTGAAAAATACAGAAGAAAATGTCGTGCTGCGGAGGAAATTGTGGCTGCGGCTCTGGCTGCAAGTGCGGCTCTGGCTGTGGAGGGTAACCTTCTGTAATTCCTAGGCATTTTTGTCTCAAAAGTTGATGCCTATTTTGTTGTGTTTGAAAATTGATTACTTTGCATGTTCATGATGGGTTCTTGTTCTGTAAGATCTAGGTTGGAAGTTGTACATGTTCCTCATGAGTCTCTCGGTTCCTTTTGGATCAGAGAGCTTGTTCAACGTTGATCTTCCTCTTTTTTAAATCATTAAGGAAAAAATAAAATTTTTGGAGATGAATGGTCTGATGAGCGCTTGCATGCAATATGCACAGGCGGAACCAAGAAATGATTATATGTTTCTCACCTTCATTATGCCAAAATTCTTTCCCATATTTCATGGCTGTTTTGAGAACATGTATGAATTTATGGGTTTGTGGATTTTTAATTTTGATGATGATGCTGCTACTGCAGATGCAAGATGTACCCTGACCTGAGCTACTTGGAGAGCACGGCCACCGAGACCCTTATTGTTGGTGTTGCTCCCCAGAAGACGTATGTATATTATTTGAAATCTCCAAATCATTGTTATTTCGGACAAAAAACTAATGTTAGTGTGTGATCATCATGAATTATGCAGACACCATGAGGGTTCTGAGATGGTCGTGGGAGCTGAGAATGGAGGCTGCAAGTGCGGATCCAACTGCACCTGTGACCCTTGCAATTGTAAATGAGATAGATCTTAGTCTTTAAAGCAGAGATGGCCTTGTCTTTGAAAACACTAATAAATAGCGAGCATATAAAATAGATAAATATGCGTGTCGAGTCTTTTATTAAAATAAAGTAGCCATGGCTGTCTTTCTAGTCTAAGGTTTGCATGGGTGTTTGCTTTCTTACTTTTGTATGATAGCAGTAAGTGATGTATGATGGAGAGAGTCTGTCTCTGCTTTTGGTATTTATTTATGGGAAGAAGTTGAGAGAGCTTTTGATAAGCGAATGAAACCCTACTTTTATCAGTTTCTGGTTTCTCTGTTAGATTTATCGATTGTTCAATTAAAAGAAATTAAATATTGGATAAAATTTGAAAAATATCGGCGATGAGATATGGGTACTGCAAAGTCAAGCCTCCCCCGAATGTGACGCAATTATCATCTCGTTATGGTGTGGTGGGTGGGAGATATTTAATTATAAGGGGAAATAGACCTTGTGCTATCTACAATATAGCACACCAATAAATTTGTATTTATTTTTTTTAAGGAAGTGATTTTAAGTATATTGAATTTTTTTTTTAGTTTTTATAAAATATTTAAATATATTAAAAGAATGTGAAAAGAAAAATGAAAAAAAAAAATGAAAAAATGAAATGAGGTACATTAGAGGGGGTTATTCTGGGCAGGGTTTTTCGATACCATCTTGTAGGGTAAATTTTGATTTTGTGCACACTATATTCTCGAAAGTTTTTTTGTATGTAATTTTTGTACCAAATTGGTTAAATTCTTGGTTTTTTACTAAATGTGTGATTTTAAAGGATTGTTATGAGATTGTTATGATCATTAAGATGAATAATAATGGAAGAAGTTTGAAGGAGATGAGAGCCATCGGCGAAGACGCAATAAACAATTATGCAGTTAGTTGTATACGTGATGGCACATGCCATTTAAGTAGTATGTGATAGGGCTGCAATCCAACCAATCCGACTCATGTATTGGCCCGACCCGACCCGTCTTAAATACGGGCCAAGCTGATATGAGCCGACCCGACCCGAGATCGAAAGGGAACCCAAATCGTATACAAATAGATCGAACAAAAACCTTACAAATCCCACTATCCCTATACATCCGATCAAAACTCAGCATCTGTTGATACAAACAGAGCCAATTTTCTCAAGAATTCATGGATAAATGCACAATCAGGCAAAAATTACAAATCCCATGAATAGAAACCTTAAACCACTCCATTCAAATTCCATGAATGCTAATGCTGTTAGACTGCTTCAATTTCTAAGCAGAAACAACACGAATTGTGTTGCTCTTGCTTTTAGTCTCTGGGCTAGCTTCCTCGTCTTAGGCCCTCTCTTGGTTGCTTCATATGGTTGGTCCTCTCTCACGACCCATCTTTTTTTATTGGTTGAAAATATTATGGAGATAGTTGGCGCCGCATGGTGGGGAAAACCCTAAGAAGTGCGAGTAAAGAAGACCGAAGACGACGAAGAGGACAAGGGCGACGACGGCGCCGAACTTGAACTTGAAGAGGGAGAGGTCGCGGCTCGACTCCTTGAGGCTGGTCTTGACGCGCTCCATCTTTTTGGTCTTAGATTTCTAGGCGATCTTGGTGGAGGGTTTGATTTTCATCATCTCCAGCTTCTTGGCCACGACGGTGAGACTGACGGAGTACTTGAAAGAGGAGAAGATTTGAGGAGAGGCCATGGGAATAGGTGGTTGTTTGGCAGATAGGAAAGGGCAAGAAAGCGTTTTCTCGAGAGTTCTATGGGTTCAAATTTGACGATTTGAAATGAATTTGATATTTCTTATAAATTTATAATATCGGTTTCAGCGGGTTCGACCCGCAAGTTGCTCCACCCGCTTTTTTTGGTCGGGTCGGGTCGGGCCACACAGACGGGCCGGGTTCTAACTTTTTCTGCACAGGCCTAGTATGTGATTACTCTTGTACCCTTACTTTGCTAAAGAGATGTACTGAAATGCCCTTAACTCTTAACCGACTTAACGTCTGGAATGTGTATAAAAAGAGAGGTAGCTTCTGATGTAATTCATTGAAGAAGATTAATAAAGTCATTTCTGGAGGAACTGATCCCTCGAAGATTAGAATTGTGATCATTTTATGAGTGTGTTCTTACAATTGGTACCAGAGCAGTTCAAATTTCTGGGTGAAATTTTTTTCCTGATGGCTGAAGGAACGCGTTTTAAAGAACTGGAAAAGATGGTGGTGGGGTTACGTCAACATCAAGAACAGCAAGGGAAGAGTTTGGAGGATCATCAAGGGACATTAGAAGTACTGAATTCTAAGATAGATGTTTTGCTGGATGCTATTAATGGTGGAAGAATGGGTCATCAACAAGATGGTGGCAGACAAGAAGAGGTGAATCATGAGCAGATGACAGGAATGCAATTTCTTTCGATCAAACTAAACTTTTCATGGGACTAATCCTACTGGATGAATTTATAAAGTGAATCATTATTTTGCTTTATATCTTATGCCGAATGGACAAAAGATCTTAATGTCATCATTTTACATGGAGGGTAATGCTCTAATCTGGTTTGCTGAGGAAACTGGAATTTTTGATTCTTGGAGTTCTTTTTTGGAGGCCTTACAGTTGAGGTTTGGGAATTCATCCTATGATGATCCCATGGAAGCTCTTACTCGACTCAAGCAAAGTTCAACAGTTGCTGCTTATAAGACCCAGTTTGAAGTGATATCTAATCGATTGAAGGGATTATCTGAAAACTATAAATTGAGTATGTTCTTGAGTGGACTGAAAGATGAAATAAAGCTGCCTGTGAGGATGCTTCATCCTCAGAATCTTAATCTGCATTTGGTCTTGCCAAGATTCAAGAGGAGTACATTTGTAGTGCTCGTGGGGGGAGTAAAGGGGGAAGTTATCAAGCTTCCTATGTACCTTTCCTGTAGGAGGGAATGGATTTGACAGTAATGTTGGAAGGAAAGAAAATTCTGTATTAGGGAGAAATAATAATTTTTGCAGAAAGTGAGCCCAACAGAGATGAAAGAGAGAAGAGAGAAGGGTTTGTGCTATTTCTGTGATGAGAAATGAAACCCTAATCAAAAGTGTAAAAAGGCCAAGATATTTGTGATGGAAGGGATGGAATTATTTGGTGGAGAAGATGTGCAAGGCCTGTGAGTTGGTAGAGGATCTTGATAAGGTTGATATGATGACACCAGCACAATTTGAGATTCTTGAAATATCCTTGCATGCCATTGCAGGATCATTAAGCCCAAGAACCATGAGAATTCATGGTAAGGTCCTGAACTGTTTTGTGGTCACTCTTGTGCAAGGCCTGTGAATTCATGCAGTACACATAATTTCCTTGATCCCATGATTGCTAAGAAGGTGACAAAGATATTAGATATTGAAACCTTAGAGGGAGGATATTCCGAATTTAAATTTTAGGAGAAGCATGCTTGATTGTCAAATTTTGCGGGTGTGAACGATTTTTACAAAGTAATAATGTTTAGTATTTTGATTAAATGAAATATAATTTTCGATAAATGAATATAGTTGTTCGTTCGCATGAGGTATAAGAAAACCGAGCAAATACTGCATAAACAACATATTCGAAATGACATTTACATTCAATGACCTCAATCATCATCTAGAAACGAGGAGAACCAACTTGCAATTGCTCTGAACAACTGGGTGTTGAATCATCATCTGCTCTATCAAATATTCCTCTTGTAGCTCTGCTGAACAAGTTGTGAACCTACAAAAAGTTTTTATTTCAAGTATAATATAAATGTAAAGTTAGTATGAAATTTACCCATTTGGTAACCAAAATTTTGTCACTCAATTCTCAAAATTTACATCAAGATGTAGTACCTGCTTGGATGAAAGGCCTATCTTCTCCAAATCACTCAACTGCAAAATGACAGATATAATAATACACTTTCAGTATTACTAGACATAAATCAAGGGAGTTTGCATTTCTTTCCCAAAAGCTTAGTAGATTGTCTTACCGATTTTAATGGGCTTGTTTCTCTGAGTTCAGATATGTATTCTGCCATTTTCTCTCCAATCCCCTGGATTGGATGATATTGAAGAGGAAGAGGGTTAAAAAACAAAAATATATCAGATTACTATGCTGCATTGTGGCTATTAATTGGCTAAAATATACCTTTAATCCAAGTAGCTCCTCTCTGCAATAATAGAAGGCAATTCACAGATCAGCCCAATTGCCTAAAGGAATATATAATTCACCTAGTTGAGAAATGGAAAATAGAGATGAATAAAAAAAAAAAAAAAAAAAAACTTACTTGCTGGCCGTATTTAAGAAAGCAATATACTCTTGAATAAGAGAGCTCTGTGCACAAAATTTACAGAAATAAGAATCAAAGTTGGAAGATCCAAAATAGAAGCGCACTATGTTCTAAGTTTTTTTTGTCCAAATCTACCTTCAAATTGCAGCTCCATGTACTGAATTTATCAAGTGGAGTGGAAGTTGTTTGCAACTTGTTCGCAGATGTCCCAATGAAAGCTCTTTTGGGAGTAATTGGCTCCAATAAAACTGGGTATGATTGATCCGTGGATGAGAGCCCCTCAAGATGTTTTAGATTTACGTTGGTGTCTATGGGGGAAAGAACTGTTCTGGATCTCTTAAATACATCTCTCTTCACTTTAGCTGGGGATGAACCAACACAACTGGCAGAAGAATGCATGGTTGCAATATTATCCTCTTTGTCCAAAGGTTCATCTATTCAGAAGCAAAAATCTCAACCATTAAAATGCCTCCTTTATATTTGAGTTGGGTAAAATGTTCCAAGGAGTACAATTTGTGACATACCAGGCAAAAACATTTTTGAATTGGGTACAATTCCATCAGCAGCAGCCTCAATCACTTCTGTGTTTGGCATAGCAGCAATCACACCACTCTGCAATGGAACAAGGATTAATATGCATGAACGTTGAAAATTTCTAAGTCCTTTTCTGTTCTAGATATTTATCATACAGGAAATCTTAAACAAGATGAATTATAGCAGAATCTTATCTTATCGTCAGCTGGAGCTATAAACCTGTTTTCATTCTAAATTATAAACAATAATATTTCATACTATGGAGACATTATTTGGAATCTTCAAATTCTAATAGACATAAGTCAATCACAAAAATCAGTCTTGATGACCTTGAGTGCCACTATATTTTCTTTTTGAATTTTGCGCTTTTTGTTACCAATGACAAAATGGTATGTTGTGGTTCTGTTTCTAGTGGTGATGATGCTGTACAACACTTCTTTTATACAAGTTCAAATTCTTACCTCCAAGCAAGCATCAACTTGACCTTCATCATTGAATAAATTTGTGAAAGGCACCGGAATAAACCTACACATATATTGAGCAATTAGGCAATGGGGGTATTATTTCTGCGTGTACTGTGAAAGGTTCAATAAATTATTCATACCTTTGTTTTGCCTTACAAGCACCTTGGTTCGTAGTAGCCTTTGCTTTCACAGAGCTGTGATGGATACTGGGTTTCTTAACAGAGCTTATAGAACTGGGAGTTTTGCCCATAAAAGGAGAATTGAATGCTCCAATTCGTTGTGCACTCTTTGTCTTGCCTTTAGATTCAAGCCAAGCACGCAGTTTGGCCTCCATGTCGACTTTGTCCCTTGGGGTCTCTAGCTTATGAGCTGAGGAAACAAAATTAGAGATGTGCCGCGACCGAGCAGCCAAGCTGACAGTATGGACAGATTCCTGGTACTCTCCCGGATTCTGTTATCAAAGAAAGGAGGCTTCCTTGAAATTCTCGTACAAATAAAAACTGGCAGGTGAAGGATTGAAAGGAAGAAAAACAAAAGCCAACGTCAAAGAACATACAAGACAAGCAACCATTAAAGCAGAGCTTGTTCCTCCAAGAGAGTCCTGTAATATACGGGTTAACTTGCTTTCTCTGTAGGGCACTCGGGGTTTGTTATTGTTCAGTGCAAAAATCACATTCGATAATGCGAACAAGGACTGGTTGATCTTCCCACTCTCTTGGAGGCGAATCCCTTCATTGCATGTCCTTCTATTATCTTCATTACCTGGTTAAATAATGCATACAAATCAAAATGGAAAAGATCAGATTCACATTCACATTCACATTCACAACCACACACATACACAATCAGACATGAAAGTAAAATGTGTAGAAACAACCTGCTAGGTCTATGAGGTTCAGCTTTCCGATAACAGTAGCACCAGAGCCATCGCCAGAAGGAGTGGAAACAGAAATCACAAGCACCCCATGGCTCCTACTAGAGACATCGTTGAGACCCGTGTGCGCTACTTTCCGCCTCTCAATCCCACAACAAAGCGCCTCAGAGAACTCGGACATCGACTTTACTGGGACCCGAGATAGTCCCCGTAGATGAATGTGCCCATCTTTATCATCCAAGATCACTATTTCCTTTGCTTTGAGCTCTAAAAGATCATAACATCGGTCCATATAGACCTCGTAATATGAAATCTCTGCCGTGTTTCCTGTGCTTTGGCACAATGAGAGAATTGTAGACATGGCCAGCGGCATTAGTCCTGGCTGCTCATCAGTGCCCTGCAACATTAACCATGTTCTGAGTAATTCATAAAAAGCAGAATCCCCCTACTGAAAGGATTTTTTTTTTCTAAAATACAACTCGTAGCTTTAATTCCAAATTTGAAAGTTCTCAAAGTTCGTTTTCTTTAGTTTCTTCCCTTAGGTTCTTTCGGGATCTATACGGAAACCAGAAGACCCTGGTTAATCATGAAAAACATGGTAACCATAATGCAAGGAATGTTATCCGGAAGAAAACTAACTTGAAGAATTGCTTCTACTTTCAAAGTTTATTTTCTTTCTATTTCTTTCCCTGGGTTTTTCTAGTACCCAAACACAAGATAGCGAGAAGGTAAATTTTTTTTTGCTTTGTCAAACCTGCATCGTGTAGGTCTTCCCACTCCCGGTAGCCCCATAGGCAAACACCGTAGCGTTGCAGCCATGGAAAATCCCCGGAATCAACGGGCTCACTTCTTTGCAGAAGATCCGACCTAGATTGTTATCCTCTTGGCCAAAGAAAGAGTCCAACCGGTAGCACTCGTTTCGGCTACCCCATAAATGAAAAAACCCCATTAACCCAGAGTTAAAATCAAAGGCCAAAAACGATAAAAGATTTTCTTAGTCAAATTCAAACACCAAAACCCACAAAAAATTTCTTCACAGATTGTAAATGAGAAGCAAAGAGGTATTCACCTGGTTTCTTTATCTTTCAGGTAAACGGAAACTTCTTCACCGGAATCGGAATCTTGATCAAGAACTGAAACACATGGTGTCCGGTCACCGTTCTTGTCGTCGATTTCGTGAGGGAGAAAGGGGCGCACCCTCACAATAACTCTAACCTTGGAGATCGCGTTGGGGTTCATGGTCTTTGTCGGAGACTAGGGTAGAAGATTATTCGGTAAGGTCTCTGATAATGGAAAAGAGAGAGAGAGAGAGAGAGAGAGGGGTGATATTCGACCGTTTGGGACTGCTTTAATTTTGTTTTGAAAGATAGGGGCAAGATATTTGACCGTTGGTGCTTGGGAGTTGGGACACCGAACCGTTTTAACACTTTGAGTTTGCGTTTTGAATTTGAGTCAATCAATGATATGTTTCAGAGCGTGCAGTTTTATACACGCTTCGGCTGTGTACGTCTCGTTAAGGCGTTTAATAGTAGTCGGGTGGATTGGGTTTTAGGAATTTGGAGTGTCTGAACCAGGCCTACTAGAAGGTTTGAGACTATAGAATCCTAATTCACTTGTAGCTAAAGTTATGCAGACAAAGGGCTGGTTTGGACGTTGAGACGAGATGAAAATTTTGAGAATTTTGTGAATAGTATAAAGATAGTATGAGTTAAGATTTTCGGATGTTTTGAGAAATTTTTGTGGGTCCCATAGTGAGATGTGTTTGGAAGTAAAGTTGAGATGAAAATTTTCGGAATTTCTGGATGAATAGAAATATATAGGTGGGGCCCACTGGCTGTGCATTTATTGCCTGTCAGCCGAGAGGTTACAAGTCCCCAAAATCGTCTCCTCTTATCATATTTCCTCTTCCTTCTTCGTCTCCCTCCAAGGCCGAAAATGGTTTGAGAACCCTCACTTCCAAACCAGCCCAAAACCGTCTGAATAATGCTGCTCCTGGTGGTGATAGCTACGTTTGAAGACCCCATCTCCTCGTTTCAACATTTCTGTAAGACCTGGACCGAGACTTGCGTTTCTTTCCCAACATCGCCTGCGTTTTAACACCCTCCCTCTCCAGCCGCAACGACGGACTTTTGCACGCGTGAGGACTGTCGTCTTCGATTTCCAACCTTCCCGCACAAACCAGAGCAGGACAACCAGGTAAGTTCCTGTATTTTTATTGTTGAGGTAAACGAATTCGATGTTAGGTAGATTAGGGTTTCCGTATTTTTGCGCTGCATCTCCATTTCATTGCGGGTGTAGGGTGTTCTTATAGTGACAATGGTTGGGATCGACCACGGCCTTTGAATGATTTTGCTAAATGTTGCTGTTGTACATATGGTTGTGCCTACTGGTTGGGCTGTGTGTTCGATTTCATTGTTGTTCCCGTGATTTTGCTAAATACTTGTGCCTAGTTGTGGTCCAAATCAGTAAGGGTGTTTGGACTTATGTATTTTGGGGGTTTATTGGATTCTCGCACTCGGTGGAGACGGGTGTATCTGTTGTTTCTGTCAATACATTCCGCCCAAAATTGTTGGGTGTATCTCCTTTGTTTTGATCTCATCTCTTGTGACATCATTGAAGTTGATAAAACGATTTGGGGGAGGAGACTTTTCAGCAGACTTGTCTGTAGTCATGGTTAATATGAAACACGTGTAGATGAAACACGCGTGTGTGCATGTGTAGATGAAACACGCGTATAATTACGTACATTTTGAATCGGGTTGATCTAAATCCTAACTAACGAAATACTTGAAGCTCAAATTAAATTAATTAAACTGATTTTCTTTAGAGCGTTTCTGGAAGCATGAGTTAAAAGACCGTTTAAGCATGTATTTTGGGTAAGAAATTAGCAATATATTTTTCAACGCAAGGCAAATTTATTTGGATTGAGCTGAATAATAATATATATTACTACTACTACTAATAATAACAATAATAATAATAAATTGACAAGTTTGATCTGTTTGTTAGATTAGATATCGGTGGATAGGATGTAGCACTCTATATTCAAACCCTTTTATAGTTGGTTTCCAAGGTGAAGTCGTGTACGTAGGCCTTACAAAACGGCCAATGCCTATATGAAAAATGACATGAAACGCATGCATGTAGATCAAAACCAGTGTTCTTGACCTTCTCAAGTACTGTTTCTGGAAGCAATAAATTAGGAATAGTTAAAATAATGTTGGATAAGCAAGATATCACACTACGTAGGATTTTGATCAAATAATTGTGATAATTATATATATATATATATAATAGTATTTCACCAATTTGATTTGTGTTTGTTACTTTCTGTGCAAGAATTATGGCAACTAGTAGCGGGTGTCCATAAACCAACCACATCCAATGAGGCCAGGAGATGAGCTTCTTTTACGACAAATACCTCAATGTTATTGTGGCGTTCCTTCCAAACTACGGACGTCGGCCAAGCCCAACAGTTTTGGGAGGCGTTTTTATAATTGTCGATATTATAAGGGTCAACACCAGTGTGGATTTTTCCAATGGGTTGATGTTGCAATGTCGCTACCACATTGTTGTGAGCGGACGTTGCAATTAGCTGAATGAAGAAGTGAAAGGATAGCGGCTGAACGTGCAAGAATAGAAGAGGCCAAGTTTCAATCAATGAAGATGAAGTACAAATTTGCCTTGCTTACATGTGGGGTTTTATTTATTACCTTATTATGTAGTGTTAAAATTTATAAACTTACTGATAATGTAAGTCAGTTAATGCTACAATGATTTACATGAAATCATTTCGTTAAGGTAAATAGAACGGTTGTTATCCCATATAGTTCTTAAGCATCTGTTGCCATTAGCATTCTCTATATCATTACATATTACCATTAGGCCATATAGAAATTCTTTCTGGTACAATTGAAGAAGTTGGACAAATTGAATCAGTATTCTTCATAAATCAAACATAATCAAATACCACAACTGCATTTTAATATCGAATTGCGTAGGTAGTAAACCTTTATTATTATATTATCTTGTTTGAATAATAATTGAAGATCCTAAATAACAATATCATATAACAATATATATCATATTGTTCTTTTTTTTGTAAAAAGGTACGTATATTATTTAGCTTCAATTTATCAAATGCGGAAAAATTTACAACTAAAACAATGTATATGTTTGAATACATATACCAAATTTAAAGCAATCCAAAACTAGAATTACAAACCAATATTAATTATTTAAATACTACCAAACCATCAAGTATTTTAAGATAAACTTGGTATATGTTCATTCCCCAAACCTATTTTGCCACATAGGAATCGCAATCTCATCTCTCTGTGATGCCATAGTTCTAGCTGACTCATGTGACATGTCAACCACCTCAGACGTCTCGCTCGCGTCGTCGTTGCTAGCCATATTTTCTTCACTAAACTAAAGTGCCAATGCAGCCTGAATAAACTCATCATTCGGCGTCACCGTTTTAATAAGGTTGTGCAGTGTACAACATGCGGTAACAAGCATCCCTTGCCTCGATGGTGATATCGAGGCATCGCATTCAATATTTGAAACCGATTTTTCAATAACGCGAATGTACGTTCAATAATGTTGCGCAACGATGAATGACGAAAGTTGAAATAATCTTTATAGCCTCGGAATTGACGACCGCTATAACGATCAGATCGATGATACCTCTCTCGTGGATATGGAGGCATAAACTTCTCAATGCATGGAAATGCGGAATCGACAAGGTAATAATATCCTACACAATTGAAAAAATACATTAGAGAACAAATATATAATTACGGCATATAAATTATTATTTAACGGACAATAAAAAAATAAATATGTCATATAAAATAAAAAATACAAGAGTAACCTTGTGGTGGCCATGGAAATTGATTCCGACGTCTACTCAAGGCATCCAGAAATACTCTTGCATCATGTGCTGTTCCCTCCCAGCCAGTATATACATACGTGAACTTCATATTGAAGTCACATAAGCACAACACATTTTGTGCGATTCGACCACGATGATTTCTATATGCGTTACTCAGCCTAGATGGTGCAGCAGCGTCAATCATAGTGCCGTCCATCGCACCAAGACATTTCTACAAAACCATTATCATATAACATACACAGCAACTTTAAAAACCATAAGCTATATATATGAAAGTCCATACCTCAAACCATGGATAATTGTGTGGGTTCCCAGAAATGTACGGGTGGACCCCATCTGTGTCTGTGCGCCTAATCACAGTCCGCCCCAGGTCATGTAGCGCGCGCATCACCGTCTTCACATGGCGATTAATTGTTTCGCTTGAATGTTGGAACATGTCTCCAACAATGCGTTGACCTTGTGCATGGACAACAAGAAGGCAAAACATGCCTAATGATTCCTCAACAGACACTCTTTCTGTGGGGTCCATAATTAATGCCCCGCGTAAGATGTCACAAACATAACGGAAGGCCGGCACTTCCATTCGAAACATTGTTTTGCAAGTAGTAGGATTCCCATTCAAGACTGCTTGAATATATTGATCCCCCCGTAGGCCAATATTGTGTTCAGGCATTCGAAGTCGACCTCCAGACAATTGTGATGCCATCCACATCATGTAGACGATGTTCACCTCCTGCGTTGCGGCTTCATCTCCACTCGAATGAGAAGAGCGGATAAGGTCGTCCGACTCGCTCGTCTAAGACCTACTTGAGCATGTATCCTCCATCTCGTTGTTTGTCTCCATCGATAGTGTTTCTTCCGAACTAGTCTCATTGTCCATTATGAATAACGGAATGCTTGTGCATAAGAATAATTTAAAAAAAATTAGCAGATTACTTTTCAATTTTAGAAACTTGATATATGCATTTATATGGAGGTGGGAACGTTTTGGGATAAACCCAAAGGCATAATCACAATATGCACGTCAACATCAAAAAATGCATAAGGTAAATAATATCACAAAATCAGTGGAAAGTAAGCAAGAAATACATTCATGTTAACAGACATAAAAACCTCAAATGGAAAGCATGTCGAATACATAAAGGTTGTGCAATAACAGTAGCTAATTTCGAAAGAAAAAAAAAACTCCAATCATATAACATAAACTCATAAAAAACATGCCTAATGGCTAGGTCTAATGTGATAACCATTTAACGGACAAACAGACCGGCGGAAGTTTTGGCCCAACAACTACTCATCCCTTCCCATCATGACCAATCAGTGCAAACTCCAAGCCCACTCACTTCTACGAGTACCCGAGATCGACACAAACGACCTCTGCACTTTTGTACTCAACAATCGGTCGAAGGCCATATTAAATTGCTCAGGCGGTAGGGGAGGTTCAACTTCTTCAAGCAGCTTCATACAATGCATTTGGAGATCAAACGTCCCAGATGACTCCATGCTAGTGTCCCCTTTACTACGCTTCCTGGACCTGTTGTACTCCATCGATTCCATCGCTGCCTTCTCTCTAGCTTCGGCACTGCGTCTGATAGCATCAAGGGTCTCACTCATTTGCACTTGAATGGCTGGGTCTTGGTTGGGCCCTCCCCTTTGTCGTCTACGAGATCCACTGGCATAAGAGGCAGAGAAGGGTCTCGGTAGGACCTGGGGACTGGCTGAGGGGCCCGCATTTGGATCAGTAATTGGTGGGCCACGATTTTGCATCTCCTCATCAAGCAAGCGCTCATCATCACTATCTGGAGCAGGATCTGTCGAAGCCCGATGCATTGTACCAGTCGCAACTGAACAACCAAATATTGCACAAAGTTGTTCATACTTTGGGCATCCCATTGTCTTGAAATGCTTCCATGATGGCCTCACCTAACGACATAAGGGAGTTTGTTAGAATCATGGACATTAGTTTCATCTCTAGTACTACTAGGATATTAAAATAATGGAAATATATCCTAGTACCCGAAGGGCATTCGCCCAGTGTTCCTCACTCGCAACTGGTGCATTCCTCGCTGGGTCCCACCCCAAACTAGTTTGCTTCATAAGATCGGTGAATTCTCGTTGTCTTCGTTTGAGACAAGCAATTTTGCCTTTAACTTGGTCAGAATTAAAATTTCTTGGCCCAACTGATGACAACTTTTCAGCAATCCTAACATGATCACCATTTGTGATCCTCCCTCCCCTCAATCTGTCCATAGTAGTATCTTCATATAACATCTCTATAAGCAAATCCTCGAACCCGTCTACCCATAAGCTTCCATCCCGGGTCGAATCGATTGTATCATTCTCCATATGGTACTAATAAATGCTCAAATGAAACCAATGATTGCACATGGAGTGAGATTTCAAAGGAAATTGAGTTTGATCCAATTCACCATTACATGGTGAACACACAATGACAAGATATTCCATAAAGTTTGTAAATAATGAGAGGAAAATTGTGAGTAATATGAAATCTAAAATGTTGTTAGTAGGTAAAAATGTTAGATGGAAAAAGGACCAAAAAATCGAAATTTACAAAATTTTAAAATCAACTAACTACATTCATACCTTTTGAGAGATGACCTGGATGTTGAGCGTAAATAGTAACGCTACATCAAGAAATGGTATAAGTTAGGCCTCTATGAAACAAAAAAAATGGGACAAACTTTAATGATAAATAATTTCAGGAAATTTAGAACACCTGGGGCCCATCTCGAATTTGTGTAAGGTTTTGTGACCTAAACAATTCCTACTATAAAATAGTGGCAAGAATATTTCTAGGGTTCTTTCATGATTCCAAACAATTTTTGTAGACTGTTAGATACTACCTAACCCCAGCCCAGCAACAAATCAATTTGATTAATTTAATGTTGTGTGTAATAGACCATATATCTAACCTTACTTGGTTTAGCTACTACTACCATACAATAAAAATCAAACCCATGAGATGACTCTTGGTGTTGGTGATATGTTTTAATGGCATTTTGCCCCCTTCTAAGTACTATGTATGAGATTATTGTCATTTTTTTTTGTATTAAATATTTAGGTAGAGCTTTGCCACGTGGAAGTTATTTTGTCTGCAAATTCTTTTTTTGGTATGTGATGTAAAGGGCTTCTAATATAATTATTCTGTATACTTCATCAGTTGCAATCACGTCTTAATAAAAATTTTATTTTATTTTATGTAATTCTTTGACTAGATAATAAAAATGGTTATCCCTTTGTAAATTCATTATGTTTAGGATTCAAGTTCTTAACTTATCCTAATGCTTTCTCATAGGAGCCAAGATATTGTCAATATCTATATAAAACTTCAAGATGAGTTACAAGGAATCAAAGATTTAAATTAAAATCTTTAAGATCAAAATGCTACCATTCTTAACTCCATGACCTGGAGGGACATGTCAACCACGTGTGTACCAGAGGTGCACATATGTTATGCAATAAATATTATAGAAATGAAGTTTATGAAGCCATGTGAGTGGTGCTCGGGCCAGTTGATATATCTACCTAACCCCAGCCTAGCAGCAAATCAATTTGATTAATTTAATGTTGTGTGTAATAGACCATATATCTAACCTTACCTGGTTTAGCTACTACTACCATACAATAAAAATCAAACCCATGAGATGACTCTTGGTGTTGGTGATATGTTTTAATGGCATTTTGCCCCCTTCTACGCTTCCTGGACCTGGTGCTCGGGCCAGTTGATATATATATATATATATATATATTCTTTTAAATTGCTTGGCAGCTTCTGCATCCCCTCAAAACTAATTCGTAAATTTCTTGAGGTATGAAATGCCCAAATCTATGGCTTCTATCACCTTTTCCCTTGATGGCATTAATAAAGTCATAGACTACGGTTAAATATTATGTACATCACTTTTTCCCAAATCTGTATGAACAAGGCAGGCAGCTATCATTGTGGATGTAGGGTACTGATTAGTTATAAATAAAAATGCCAGCGTAGGGTCCTTATCTTCTCAAGCTCATATGTTACGACTAATATCAATGCAGTGTTCTTTCGGTAGAAACTTAAAGACAGCTATGCATTTGGCCATTCAAAAAGCCCTACAAGAATACAAATGCTAGCATAAACTACCAACTCCAGCCATTCAATAATTTTCCAGACGGTATGAAATTGAGAAGGCAAACTAATGTCTAGATGAATTTGTAACCGACCCATCACAGGATATGGCAACACGCAAAATCACAAAAGCAAATGAAATTTACCTGGTAGGAGCGTGTCTTAGGACCCGTGGTGGTGACCTTATCCCTTGCGACGTTTGGGGATTTGGTTGCGAGAATCGCACCGGTTCATTGGGGTGAAGACCGTTGGAGATGAAACTGAGACTTTATACACCATTAGAAAAGTTTCCGCACCAGATGAACAGCAAACAAATTTACTTGGCGTTCGTACAGATTCACTTCCACGCGATTGCCCACGGGTTTTCCCTTGAGGTGACTTCTCTTCGTGGTTCCAATGCAGAACAGGGGCTATGGTTTAGGGGCAGAGATTCGCTGGGTTGGGGTACATTTTGCACTGCCAATGCAGAGGTTAGAGGCAGAGATTCTCATGTGCAGGAGTGATTTGAGGTTCGACTAGGTTCGAGCACAGTTGTTTTGACGGGAACGGAAACACTCTTTAACGGCATCAATACAGAGCTGCAGGGCATGGGATTCGGAGGTAGATGAGATGATTCTTGCAGTTAGGGCATGAAGGAGAAATCCCAACTTGGGCTTGTACCGGAACTGGAATCGACCCTATGCTTAGGTGAAACCTGCGTGAAGCACAGGCTGGAAACCAGGTGTGGGCGTGAAGTGAGTCTGCAATGTCCTTGAGATTTCATTACAGCCGTGAGGGGTCGTTGAAAGAGGGACGCAAGAAGTAAATTCAAACGGAAAAAAAGTACAAACAAGCAGTGTGGAGAAGTACTGTCTTTGTGCGAAGTCATGTCGATGAACAGTCAATGGAGACAGAATTCTTGTTTGTGTTTTAAACCAAATATATGTTTGGATATCTCATCTCGTCTCTGACTTGAACCAAGACAAGAATTTTGGGTTTCTTTCGGGGCCCCAAACCTGCCCAAAGTACTACAGACATGGAGAGTTTCTGAATTCCAGACTGGGGTATCAACCTTCATATGCTTGGAGATCAATTCAAGGTGCTAAAGTGTTACTGCAAGAAGGTATGATACTGAGAATAGGTAATGGTACTACAGTCTCTATATGGAAGGATAGATTGATTCTTAAACCTTTGACTTATACAATTGAGATTCCACGTATTGCATTTCCCATCTCCACCTTAATGCTCATGTCATACTATAAATTCCTTGTGCAACCAAACTGGGTTTTAGTATGCTGACTCTTTTTCAAAACTGGGTTTTAATAGTGGACCTCACTCTTTTTCAAAGCAACTGCACGGCGTTTGCGCATTTCACGACTGCATGTAGCATTACTCTTGATTGTATACTCATTTTGGCACTTTCTCTGTGAAGAGTGCTTATCACTTACAGAAAATGCTACTTGACAGAAATTCTGGTGAAACTTCTAACAAACATAATCGAGATATATTTTGGAAGAAACTATAGAAGCTACCTACTCCAACGGTGGTTAAGGTTTTTATTTGGAAAGCATTTCACAATGGTTTACCAACAAGAGAAAATTTAGTGATAAAGAAAGTGCTTGACTCTAACCTCTATCCCATTTGTGGTCCGAAAGATGTGGTTCATGCTTTATGAAATTGTGTTGCTGTTGGTGATGTTTGGAGTTTTGGCTGTCAAGAAATTCAGAAGATGGGGGTGGCTGGGAGATGGACTTTCTGTCTCTTATGGAGCATATAAGTAACACCCTTGATCAACAAGAATTTGCTAAGATAGCAATTATTACAAGAAAGCTTTGGCTTAGAAGAAATGCAGTTATATATGAAAACTTCATTCTTCATCCTACTGTACTTGTTAGACAAACAGTGGACCAATTACAAGAGTTTCAGACTGCCAAAGCAGAGAGGGTGCAACACAACAGTTTAAGGACATATGACCAACATGTTTGGTCACCTCCTGTAAGTCCATGGGTCAAGGCTAATTAGGATGTAGCTGTTGAGAAAGAACACACTCGGATAGGTATTGAGGTTGTGACCAGAAATTCACTGGGGAAGTTTTGGCAGCTAGGAGAGCACCTGTAGATTTCTGTGCAGATTCCACTTCAGCAGAAGCTAGGGCAGCATTGATTGCTTGTTTGTTTTGTAGAGATTTGGGATTGACTAATGTGATTCTAGAAGGGGATGCTAAAATAGTAGTTGATGTTGTTAATAAGTCTTGGGAGAATTTCACTAAGTATGGGTATCTTGTGGAGGAAATAAGCTATTCATACAAGGTCCAGTTGCTTGGCATATTCAATATGTCAAGAGAGAACTCAATCAAGTGGCACATTTGCTAGCAAAAGATGCATTGTTATGTAATTTTATGTGTTGATATAGAATTTGTTCTTAACTATGTTAGATGGATTGTAATGTCTGAATTGGTTACTGATTAATGAATAAAGGTGTATTTCTTTGAATAATAATAATAATAATAATAATAATAATAATAATAATAATAATAATAGCCGAGTGACAGTGAATTAAAAACAACTTCATTCATTAATTTGCAACCAGTTCACACGATACAACTGATCTTAAGCAGATAGGAACATCTTCCATATCAATACAGACAGAATTATAGACCAATGCATCATAAGCTAAAAGATGTGCAACTTGATTAGAGTCCCTCCTTACATGGTGAATCTGCCAAGTATCATAACCATGTATGAAAAGTTTAATTTCCTCCACTAGATGCCCATACTTACTAAAATTTTCCTGAGAGCATTTAACAACATCAACAACAACTTTAGCATCCCCTTCAAGAATTACATTAGACAAACCTAGATCTATACAAAACAAGCATGCAGCAAGTGCAGCATGAGCTTTTGCTGCAATAGAATTTGGACAAAAATCTATAGGTGCTCGCATAGTTGCCAAAACATAATCTTGAGAATTTCTTATTACAACTCCAATACCAATCATAGTTTGTTCTTGATCAAGAATTATATCCCAGTTTGCCTTGACCCAGGTACTCTTAGGTGGTGACCATACATGTTGCTCAGGTGATCTTATATTATTGTGCAATAACATCTCTATTTTAGTAGTCTGATGTTCTTGCAATTGATTCATTGCTTGGAAAACCAGTATTTTCGGATGAAGGAACTGATATTCATAGATAACAACATTTCTCCTAAGCCATATCTTCCTCATAATAATTGTTACCTCAACAAATTCATTCTGATCAAGGATAGAACACAGATGCATAAGAGACAAAAAATCCTCCACAGTCACTCAGCTTTTGCACTTTTCAACAACAAACACTCGAAACACCTCAGACAACACAATTCCAAAGAGCATAGACAACATCTTCACTAGCTAGACCACAAATGGAACAAAGATCTGAAAAAATCATTTTTTTCACCAATATATTTGCTCTTGTAGGTAGGGGTATAAATTTAAACCGGAAAACCGGTCTGGACCGGTTGGTCCGGTTTTGAACCGGTCCGGTCCAGAACTGGTTCCTATTTTATGAAAACCGACCGGATCCGGTCCGGTTGAAAATCAAATATATATATATATAAATTAATTTTATATATTATACAAAATATTTATATATATAATATATAATTATATATTAAATTTTTATATATAATTATATAATTATATATCATATATGAAATAATTTCATATTATAATTTATAAATTATAACATAAAATGTTAATCTTAAATATGAACATTTATAATTTGTTTGATCATATGTTATTAATATAATTATATATAAGATAATGTTGTTATAATTTATCAAATAAAAGTTTAATCTTAAAGATGAAAATTTAATTGATCATATGCTTTAAACATAATATATATTAAATTATTAATAACATTTTATCATAAGAAGTAACACTTTATTATATTTTTTTTACATTTAAAAAAAAAACGAAAAACCGGAAAATCGGACCGAACTGGACAGGAAACCGGTAAAACCGGAGGTACCGGTTTAGAGGGTAATCGGGGCGTAATCGGTTTTGAAAAATACAAAATCGGTACATACCGGTTTGGTCCTAGATTTTGTCCAAACCGGACTGAACCGGACCGGTTACACCCCTACTTGTAGGAAGACCTTCGTGACAAGCTTTCCAAATAAATACTTTAACCATCATAGGTGTATTCAGACTCTAGTTTCTTCCAAAAAATATCTCGATTATGATTTTGAGAAGTTTCACCAATATCCTATCTATCAACATCTTTTGTAGATGATAAACACTTTTCATAGAAAAAGTGCCACACTTAGTATATTGTCATATCTGCTTGTCTTCACTATTCAACATGCTAAGAGGGATTTGCAGTATAACTGCAACATCTGAATCAGTAAAATTGGCCCTCACCAAATATGTATTCCATTCCCCAATTATCAAAATCTATCAAAGCTTGTACCTTTGCTGAACTAGGAAGTGCAGTAGGTGGAGTTTGAACTGCATATGTCATAGGTTTGGGAATCCATCGATCTTTGCATATAAAGACCTTATTGCCATTGCTTATTCTCCATATCATACTCTCTTTTAGTAACATCTTAGCCCCCTGAATACTTATCTAAGCATATTAATGCTGATACCCAAGTTTTGATATCAGAAAATTCCCTTTTCTATAGTATTTTGTTTGCATGACTTTCGATACTAGTGAAGTAGGATTCTACTATAGTCTCCAACCTTGCTTAGCAAGAAGAGAATTGTTAAAACACTCAAATCTCTAAAACCCAAACCACCCAACCCTTTTGATTTGCTCAGTTTTGACCACTTTATTCACTGAAGTTTTCTCTCATTTTGTTGATGACCCCACCAAAATTTCTTCATCATCTTAGTTATATCTTGCAATAGACCTTTTGCAAGTTTAAAAATACTCATGCTATATGTATGAATTGCTTGTAACACTGCCTTGATAAGCACCTCCTTACCAGCTTGTGAGAGTAATTTTAATTTCTAGTTACTAACCCGCTGCCATACTCTATCCAGAATGTGTTTAAAAGTTCTGATCTTAGCTCTATCAACCTTGACTAGAAGACTCAAATACTTCTTATAACAATGAACAACCTTTACACAAATACCACTAAGTAGGTACTGCTGAGTTTATTTTCTAGTATTTTTACTAAAGAAGATTGTTGTTTTGTCTTTATTCAACATCTGTCCTGAGGCTGCCTCATAATTATGCACTATTTGTTTCATACACCACCATTCCTTCATAGATGTTTGCAGAAAATCAAGCTATCATCAACAAATAAAAGATGATTAATTCTAAATCTATCCCTCCCAGGTCGAACACCACTTATTGTACCTTGTTGTTCTGCCTTTAACAATGAATAGCTTAACACTTTAGCACAAAGTATAAAAAGATAAGGGGAAAGAGGATCCCCTTGTCTAAGCTCTATTGAAGGAAAAGACCTTTGACTTGGAATCCCATTCACCAAAATAGAATATGAAATTGATTAGAGACACATCATAACACTGGTGATCCATTTAGAATTAAAACCCATCTTCTGTAAAACAGCTGTAATAAAAGGCCACTCCATACGATCATATGCTTTACTCATGTCCAACTTTAATGCTATATTACCATCTCTTCCTTTAATCTTAGTAGACATAGAATGAAGTGTTTCATACGCCACCAAGATATTATCATGAATTAGTCTACCAACCACAAAGGCACTTTGATACTAACTTATGGTTTAAGCCTATTGTTACTTTTGAACAAATCTTGTATAACACATTACATAAGCTAATAGGCCAATAGTTAGTCACCTTCATATGGTTTTTTTTTTCTTTGGAATTAGACATAAAAATGTTTCATTGATGTCCTCCCATGAGTCTTGGACATCAAGAAGGTCAATAATAGCCTTGCACACCTGATCTCCAACAAAATGCCAATATTTCTCGCTGAAAAACCATTTGAGCCAGGGGATTTCAATGATCCATTTGAAAGAGTGCACATAAAATTTTTTTAGTAGTGTAACTTTCATGAAACAAAGCATTAAGAGCCATAGGTATTCTTTTATGAAATCCCTGTAATATATCATTAATACCTGTTGGAGATGAAATAGTATAAAAGGATTGGAAATGATCCATAAAAGCCATACCTATATCCCTCTGGTTGTGATAACCATGGTCCCTTACATCATTCACATATGCAAGAAAATTCACCTTTCTTCTTTGATTAGCACATTGATGGAAATACTTTGAGTTTTGATCCCCCCATGTTTTAACCATTGTTGCGTAGCCCTCTCTTTCCATGCTAAATCTTCACTTTCTAATATATTTGCAATATCTTTTTTAATCTATTTCATTTCATCCACATCCAGAGCCTCTCCAATGTCATGATATTGAGTTAAGAGTTCTGGTTTTTCTTGAATGGCCTTCCTCACTATAATACCAGTGTCAACTTTTCAATTTCTCAATTGTGCCCAACATTTCATCAAACTTTGTTGAACTTGCTGAATGATAAGAACTTCTTGCTAGTAAAACAATGATAAGAACTTCTTGCTAGTAAAATAATCTTTTCCACATTTGGGTATTTCTCAATCTAGTCCCTATTAGTAGTCACTCTATCCAATCTCTCCTTAGTGAAGTTGCCATCCTTTCTATTATTACCCTATGTATATCTAGGCCCTTTAAAGTCAAGATTGCTAAGCTCACATAATCCAAAACTTGTTGAAACCTAGCCATTTACAAAGGGGATCTCCATACAACCCCATACTTCTCAGATTGACATAAAATCTTGTTGAAATCACCCAAATACAACCATGGGAATGGAGAAACATGCTTCAGGGTTTTCAGCAAATTCCAACCTTCATCAAGGTGACTAACTTTCGGATAACCATAAGAACCTGTTAGTTTCCAACAATTTCCAGTACCAAAATCAGAAACTTGGGCATTGATATGATTGAAAGAATAGTTCTTGATTTCTAAATCTATCTCAGCCTTCTAGAACAAAACTTGTCCTTCTTTATTACCTATACTATCAACAAACAAAACATTATCAAAACCAAACTATCTTAGCAACTGCACCATTCTACTTTTTTGAGATTTAGTTTTAATAAGAAATAAAATGTTAAGACGATATTCCTTCACCAATTAATGAAGATCATGGACTGTTCAAGGTGTCCCGAGAGCCGAGCCCTTGAAAGTTTCAGCTTAGGATATTTATAATGCTCAGCGGGGCTGGCAACTAGCCTTCGTCGATTTTACTTTCTTTCTCAGTTTCCCAGTTTGAATTATATCCCCATATGCATTGAACTTATCAATCTCAAGCCCTACTATCTTTCATTTCTGACAATTAAAATCCTGTTTATCAACTGCTTTAGTATCAGAACTCAATCGTGTTCTTCTTTTCCAGGTTTGTGTAATCATCTCTCGCTTACTCATAGTAGCCTCTCCACAAGTTTATGAGAAAGATTGTCCCATTTCGAGACCTGGTGGCATTTCCATTTGCAAAGTACAGTCCACCATCTAGATTGGAAATTGACTCTGAAAGACCCACTACATGTTTTACAGTAGACTCATGATAAGGGCATTCATTAATCTTTCCATCCAAACATATTCCTTCCTTACCTCTATCTCCTATGCCTCCAGAAGAAGACTCACACAAAATATGGGAGAAATGTAACTTTTTTTCCACAGCAGTAGCTATTTTGACAGTTCTATCTTGATTGCCATATTTCAAATTTTGAACTTCAGTAGTTACCTATCCTTGAACTTGTGCAAGTTGGAAACTGCTATCAACGGTTTCTCCACCATCAGCAGAAACTGCATCAGTCACCATCCTTTTGCTGTCTGTTTTCTTCTCTAACAATCCTGATGAATTGATAGAAACATTTCCATTCTTCTTTAGAACCGATGTTTGTGAAGCCCTAAGTCACACCCCATATTGCTTTGGGTCATCTGGTTTATTGGAGCTTGAATGCAATACACAAATACATCCAAAACTACCATGTTGAATTACACCACAGGAGAAACAGAACTTCAGAAGCCTCTCGTATTTACATGTAATCCAAGTAGTGAGCCCGCCAATTGTAACCATAAGCAATGTTTTGAATACTGTACCGGACGTCGTATCGGTCAAGGCACTGGAACGAAATATTTCGATACCGGTACCGTTTCGGGATAGCGTTTCGGGATAGTCGATATATAAATAAATTATATATATAAATATATATAAATTATATTCCAAAATAATAGTCTATATATAAATAAATTATATATAAATACATATATATAAATTATAAATAGTCTAGTCTGAATTGAGGGTTAAAAAATAAGCTTGTAGTTTGAAAAAATGAAAAAAAAAACAAAGGCCGAAATATCGGCCGGTACAGGCCGAAATTGAGGCCGGTATGACCGGTATTTGGGCCGGTACAAAACGGGTATGGTACCTATACCGGCCCGTTTCGTACCGGCCAAATGGCTAGTACGAAAAATATCGACCGTACCGGCTGGTAAGGTACGAAATCCAAAACAATGACCATAAGTCCACGAATTCATGATTATTGAAGATCAAGCAACACTCTGACTTGTAAGTACTTACCCCAAGCAATACCATTTTTATCAACACCAACAATTGGCAAAGAATCAAGATCAGATCCTACTTTTTCTCTTACTAGTTTATTCATACTACCCAAGCAAAGATTGTAAATTTGTATCCAAAAAAATTCCTTATCAAACTTCATCTCCTTTATAGATGTGAAACCATCAAAGTCCTTGAGCATCCCCAGATTTCTATTAGACATCCATGGAAAACCCTTCTTAACTTTTATTAAACTGAAATTCCATGATAAACATGTTAGAACCCAAATCTGAAATACTTATAGTCCCAGACACCTTCCAGATTTTCAACATAGTTGTACGAAAGGCCTAAAGATCGAATGGCTTCTCAGCAATCACTTACCAATCAAACAACATTTACTATGCAGAATTGTGTCTTCAACATCGCCCACATCTATCTCAACACCCTTTTTCTCCTTTTTTGTCAGAGACAAATTACCACATAAAAATGATAAATCATCCTCCATTTGAATTGTAACACTGGAAACTCCACTAGATTCCTCCAAGGAGACAACTTGCCATTAACAAACTATCATCTCACATTAGACATACTTCTGATCTTTGGCAAGGCACAAACGGATTGTACCACAAGCTTGTCGGTTAAGCTTGTCCCAATCCCTCTCTGTCCTGTCCTCCGATTTATCCTCCAGCGTAATATCCAACTCTTGTTGGATCAAAACGTCCATGACTTCACATTGCCACATACCAAAGTTATTAGTTCCATCGAACTTCACAACTTCAAATTTGGCATTTGACACCATGGATCTATGCCCAGAGCTACTAGCATTTCCAGAGTTCCTATCACATACAATTTATCCTTCTGATTCCATCTAAAAAATTACTTACCTCTGGAAAATGAATTTCAAAATTTCAACCGTACGGATGAGTCCGGAATGATCCAAATAGTTGGAAAGCACTATTGGATCGTTGAAATTGGACTTTGAATGGCTTAGATCAAGCCTAAAACAGATATGAAATTTTGAACGGTCCAGATCGAACAGGAACAGCAGGCGGAGCGCGTGGAATGCGTGGCGAGAGTGGGGGCGCGTTGGCGCGTGTAACTCACGCGTCGTCTTCCTCTGGATTGCGTGGGGGCGCATGAGAGAGTGTCTCTCACGCGTCTTCAACCTCTGGTGCGCGTGGGGGGGCGTGAGAGCGTGTAACTCACGCGTCTTCAACCTCTGGTGCGAGTGGGAGCACGTGGACGCGTGTTCTGCACTCGTCTTCAACCTCTGGACGACCGTTGGTGCGTGAATCGCACCTTCCGACTTTCTTGGAGCGTGTGTGAGCTCCTCCGACGTCCATTTTCGATGCCATTTGCGGTAGCGTTTTCATCTTGTCAAGATGAACCTCCTAGTGTGATCAAAAGTTGATTTGGATCAACTTAAATTTTCTGGGTAGCGCAAAACCGAAGCTCTGATACCAATTGTTGGACCAAAACCACCAAAAATCACACCCAAATACAAGATAGAGACAATATATAAGTGGTTCGGCAATTTGCCTACGTCCACTGTAGCGGAACAGTAGATTTCAAAGTGTTTGTATAAAATATACAAACTCCAACAAGATTATCTCTATCTCTACAAATGGCCTCTTCTATGTCCCACACAGATACTGTTTCGTTTACAATATGATCTCCTTTTATAGGAGAAGTTTCAGGAGACAAACAAACAATAAAAGTGGCTGTGAGAGACAAACATGATATTTTGGAGACAAGCTTGATATTTTCAGACAAGCCTGATATTTTGAGCAGCTATCTAAGACTGTTGAGGAGCTACTGTTCACACTTGGGTTGATATTTAACATGTTCAAGGGCACCCACAGTACTGTTACAGCTCTCCCTGCCTTGGAAAACCTAGGCCTTAAGGTATAGGTAGCCTTCAGCCATCCTTTCCGTACCCACGTGGCATTGTCTTCGGCTTGGCCTTCCTAATGAACTAGAAGCTCGGTTCTTCTGTGCTTCCCTCTCCTCGTATTTCTTTCCGATTTAGCATTTGGATGGGTTCCGTTTCAAGATGACCCTTGTCATTAACCCATGGAAGTTTTGTTGACCATCTGGCCAAGCTTTTTCTTCAAAAGGGACACATGGAAGGTGGTGTGTACTCTAGATCCTTCTGGAGCTTCCACTAGTAAGCTATTTATCCGATTCTGTTGGAAAGTTTCCAAATCTGTCTAGTCAACTTTACTGGATTCTAGGGGAATATTGACTATAAATGAGTGAATATTCTAGGAAATTTAGTTTCCTTAGAAGTTAGCATTTAATTTAATCTTTCCTTGTTTTCTTCTGCCATAATTTATAAATACTGCCTTGTATCTCTACGAATTAATGAGAATTATTCCTACAAACTGCTCTCTCATTCTAGATGGTATTAGAGCCAGGTTCCGATCCTGAGACTTGTGGGTTATGGGCCCACCATGCTTCCGCTGTGCCACTCTGATTAGTCTAAAACCCTAATCTCTTGGGTTTTCTTCCTTCTTCATCTTTGCCCTTCTCTTCTGTTGCTGTCAAACCTTTCACCATGGCTGATACTTCAAACAAGGCCAAACCTGAAACCAAACTTGAACCAGTCCAAATCACCAATATACGACTGAAGGAGGCTAACTTCCTCCGGTGGTCACAATCAGTCTGGATGTATATTCGAGGGAGAGGGAAGATATGGTATCTGACTGGTGAAACCAAGGAGCCTGAGAAAATAGACCCATCCTATGTTGTATGAGATGCTGAGAATTCCATGGTGATGGAATGGCGCTTGTGAATGCTATGGATGAAGAGATTAGCGCAATTTACATGTGTTATTCTACTGCAAAGGAACTCTGGGACAATGTTAGTCAGATGTAATTTGACCTTGGAAATTACTCTCAGATATATGAATTGCAGCAAAAGATCAGCAACACTCACCAAGGAGAAGGCAGTGCAACAAGGTATTTCAATGTTCTTAAGGGACTATGGCAGGATTTAGAATTATTCAATGATTATGAATGGAAAAATTCTGATGATTGCAATCACAATAAGAAGATGGTGGAGAATGCCAAAATCCCTGTGTCGCACGATTGCAATCATGTCAACATGGACGGCATACATGGGGTGGCTCTGATATCATTTGTTATGAATCCACTAGGTATAACTCACCCTTGAAAACCAACTTACAAGGAAAGGGTGTCTAGAGACTTATAAACACCAACCAATCCCATACTTAGTCGATGTGGGATTGTAATAGGAGTTTTGAAGAAAAGCCTAGAGTATGGTGCGATTATTGTAATAAACCATGCCACACTCGAGAGACTTGCTGGAAACTCCATGGAAAGCCCATGAAGCCAAGGCTAATTTCTTGAGTGCTGAGCAGGTGGATCACTTTCTTCAATTGCTGAAATCCACTCCTACATTCGGTCCTCCCACTGGTTCCTTGGCCCAAACAGGTGATATCTCTAGTGCCTACTCTTGTGGCTTAGCTCTTGCACCATGGATTATTGATTCTGGTGCATCCGATCATATGACTAATACCTCACAATTGTTTCAATCTTATTACCCTTGTCCTGGTAATAAAAAGTTTAGAATTACAGATGAGAGTTTTTCATTCATTGCCGGAACAGGATTTGTCCAAATCTCTGAGAAAATCGAACTAAAATTACTCCTTCACGTCCCTAAACTTGCTTGTAATCTGCTGTTTGTTAGTAAACTCTCACGAGATTCTAATTGTCGTGTCATATTTTTCGATTCCCATTGTGAATTTCAGGACCAACTCTCGAGGAGGATGATTGGAAATGCTTGGATGAATGTATACTCATATATGTATACTCATTTATTTTTTTAAAAAATGTTTATGATGATTAAAAAAATACATGAAAAAAATGAAAAGAAAAATAAAAAAATAAAATGCACCATTCGAGACATCTTTCAATCCAAGTTTTCAGTAACTGTAGCACCATGATGAGATCTCTTTACAGAGAGAGAGAGAGACTTATTTGATAAATTGCAACTTTGGAAGAACAAGAAGCCGTTCTCTATAGTTGGGTGAGCTACAAGTAATTCATTAGCCCTCCGGTTTTTTTTTTTTTTTAGCAGCGCGTCAATGCAATTGGATCTGAAAATGGGCTTTGGCAGACAGCGGGATAGGCCATAGCCCAGTCCATTAATATAGAAAACAAGGCTCTTTGTTTCGTTTACCTTTCCTTCGAAATATCTCAGTAAGTTGGTCTCCACTGATCTTCCAAATTTTTAACTGAAATTGAGAATTCCATATACGCGAGATAGATATATAAAATAAATGTCAATTGCTACGGTTACAAAAAAATTATATAAAAATAAACTCACAAACTGTATTGCTTCATGATATTTGTTAGATTTTTTTTTTCCTAAGAAGAGGACGATATTCCAATTTTATTGAAAGCCCTCACTTGTGACGGAAGAAAATCGTGGTTACATCAAGACACCTAGAAGATACATTATAATAAAAAAACCAAACTCAAACATCAAAATTGCTAAAACATCTGATTACATAACAAAGGTTCAATGAAAACCATAATAGACCAAACTAGACAAAACAATTAAATGAGAGAAATGCTCGCTCCTAGAAACCAAATGAGAACTTTGCGTGTGGGGTTTCTGAATTATCTCGTCTTAAGTACTCTTCCATATCATAGTCTCCAAGGCACTGGCGAAGCTCCTCATCCAGCGACTCAGGTCCAGAATCATAAAGTGTCCCAGAAGACTTCAATCTTTGAATTGCAAGATTGGAGTTAACAACATCTTCTAGTTTTCCGAACATAGGGAAATCCCCCCTGTCCAAATGAATGCTACCTCTAATGCTAGAAGGCAACTCAGATACAGAATACCGTGAGCCAGTTCGACTTTTAGAGACCATTTTAGCAAAACCATAAGCAACCGAATTACAATAAAAGTTTTTTTATAATTTGACGCACTATATCAAACCACGTTAGTTTATTGGGAGGGCAATAGAGTGCCGACCTATGTATCGGGTTATTATTAGTTTCCTCTTATGCCACAAGATGAAGATGGAGATAACTCAAGGAGAAAAAGGAATAAAAGGAAAAGGAGAGAGATGAGAGGAAGTGTAGAAAGGAATTGGCAAATTGAAAATGAAAATGAAGTGTTTTTAAGGTAGGGGAGAGCTAAATATGGAGAGGGAGAGGGGAGAGAGAGAGAGAGAGAGAGAGAGAGAGAGAGAGAGAGAGAGAGAGAGAGAGAGAGAGAGAGAACCGGTTGGCTTGAACTATGGCGCTGATTGTCCACCTTGATTTTCATTGTTAACTTAAATCCATTTCTTGGACGCTACTTTAAGGATTATTTGGAAATAATTTATATTTCATCTCGTCTCATCTCATTTTACCTTATTTTATCACATCTCATTTTCTTCCAAAATATTATTTAAACACAAATACTTTCAAATTAATCATTACAATTTTTCTAAACTTTCAAACAAAACATAACATATAATTCAACTTTTTCAAATACCAAAACAAAATTATATTAAAATATTATATTATAACAATATTTTAACTTTATAACAAGTTGTTAAAAGCTTGAAGCAGCAATTGGACAGATGGGATAGGGTGGGCATGCTTTTTAGTGACACTAAACTGAGACTATCATCTTTGTCTAGTTGGAGTATTATGTTTGTTAAAAGAGATGGTAATGTGTTTGCTCATAATCTTGCAAAAGCTTCTCTTGATTTAGAAGAGGATGTTGCTGAACTGGTTTTTACACCTGATTGTATGCAATTAGCAATTCTTTCATTAGTTCTTAATAAAGAGCATTATTTCTTTAAAAAAGAAAAATCCCAAAATTCAAAGAATACTTAAGTTAAACAATTTCAAAACTATTTACAAATCATCTTGCTACTATTTACAAAATTTTAATCTCATCTCGTCCAATAAATACTTAGTTTCTGTCATTAGAATTCCTTCTAGGAATCGGAGCTGGATCATACATTTATTTAGACTGTTTTGTATGTTTACTTTTGTGAGCTTTCTTTGTAGTTAAAATATTTTTCTTAATTTAATGCTAAGTTTGAAATGTTTTTGGCACGCACCATTATAATATTTTTTTTTATCAAAATAAAGCATATTTAAATACGATCACGTCATTAATTCTTTAAAAAAAAAAGAAACACATCGAGAATTAATACTCTTTTATTTATAGGTTTAAGGCCTAATTATTCTTATATACATATATATATATATATATATAATATCGAACTGCTGCAAACACAAAGAAATTATATAAAAACAAATCTATAAACTAACGTATCTTCATGAGATTCGTTAGATCTACTTTACAATAAAAGTAATTTTACAATCTGACGTATCACATCAAGTCACATCAGTTTATTAATTTATTTTTATGTAATCACTTTATAGCTAAAGTATTTTCCATATATATAATAATTTACCCGCCATAAATCCAACTGAAAGACATGGTGGGTTCTTTTTGAGCCTTTGCGAGAGCTCTCTCCTCTAGCCTTCTTATTCTTCGGGCTAATCCACAAACATAGTCTTGGGCCTCTCGTCCCTCCCCCGAAAGTCCAGTTAGCTTCTCGACGTTCCATCTTACAACCAGATGTTCGAGTATCTCTCTGTAATCCCTGGCCGTGTGCACTCCAATGCGAGAGGTGACATTAGCGTAGTGATGGAAAAGATCATGGTCTTGTCCATCGTACATTAAGTGGGCTGGCATTAATATCTTCTTCCTCATCAAGTCGGCAAAGGCCATGACTGTTTCATTTGGATCCAGCTTGAAGAGTTTCTCTACTATATTGGTATAAGCAGCTTCGTGGCGCTTTTCATCTGAGGCAATTGTTCCACATATTTGAGCAAGCATCTTGTCCCCATGCTTCATTGCAAGCTTGGCTGTATTACCATGGGAGATAAATGTTGCTCTTTCTTGGAACGATGTGTAGATGGTAAAAAGGTAGGGGTTGCACCCCGAGCCAATATCCTATGTTCTCAAAAGGAAAACGTTAACTAGTTTGACAGATTATGGTGATATACAAGAAGACGAATAAAAAAGAAGTGTTATTCATCAGCACCTGATATAGCTATCTTTACTTGTTGTATTTCAATCATTTGATATATAGATACTATATCATAAAGAGAATTATTTGGTCTAAAAAAAATTATAAAATAAAAATTTACAATCTAATGTAACTTGATATGATATATTAGATTATATAATTTTTAGTATTGTAAAATGGATATACCTATCCTATTAAGTTACGTTAATTTGTAATTTCTTTTTTATAAATTTTTTTTATACTTAGACTTAGCACCTATTCATCATCTTGAAATGATTAATGGAAAATGATTAATAGTATTTTGGATGGCAGGGCAAAGATCAGAGAGAGATAAAAGCGACATAGAAAACTTTCTACGTTAAAAAAATGACTTTCATATACATATATTCTTACCATTCCTGATCCGATCAGGTAATGAATTGTCTTCTCGATTTGTTTCATGTCCACTCGTCCAGAAAGGAAGAGATACTTGTTGAGAAGATCGCCATGCCTATTTTCTTCTGCACTCCATCCCTTGGCCCATATTGCCCAAGGTGTCTTGTCCACGCCTGTTTCATCATGATAAATTCCTGTGCCATTGATAGTAGCATGATAAGTTGGAAGGGCTTCTTCTGTGATCACATCGCCGACCAAGACAACAAAATAGTCGTTCGGAATGTCCTTTGTTCTCTTTCTCAGTTCATTTACTTGCTCTACAAATCCATCTGACGTAGGATCTGGCAAAAAGTCTTGTGGTTGCCAAGATTGCTCAACAGGTTTTAGGAGGGTTAAGACATTCCTTCTAGCCCAATCCTCCATGGACTTGAATATTTCTACCTTTTCTGGTGGCATGATGCGGGCTCTGGGAGCATATATGGCTTTAGTAATACCAGGACGGCCGCCAAAAGAGATCATATTTTGCCCTCTAAAACTAAATAATAAAAAGAAAAAACAGTCACAAATTATGTTAGGCTAGCTAGCTCATGTTCATGATCATGAAGAAGCCAAAATAGTCAAAATAAAAACCAATTAATTAATTGTGGGATGATCATCTTGAAAATGAAAAGATAAATGGACTCACGTACCTAGAGTAATTATGGTAGAGGCCAGCCGTGGAAGTCATAGAAAACTTGGGAGATGATCTTCGAGCTCTCGTAGGTGGCTGAGTATTTTTAATTAGGGAATTCGGAAGTGATGTCTGAAAGGTACTGGAGCAGCTGTTCATGATTTTTAAAGCCATGCGGCCTTGTTCTTTAAATTAAACTTTGCGTCGTCCCCAGATAATGATCGATCACTATATATCTAATTAAGAGCTAAATAAGAAAGATATAATTGGACGGTCACTGATTTTAAATGTAGTTAAGAAATCAAGGAAAAGTATATTTCTACAAATTCATCAACAAAAAATATTTCACGATCGAGGAAATGAAATAAAATAATAATCAAAGATTAAGCGAAGATCGAAAAAGAAGGACTTTGAGCTGGACTTTGTATCTTAATTAATTATATATATATATATACTATGGGAGGTTCCCCTCTCTCTCTCTCTCCCCACATATATACTCATATATGTATACTAGCCTACTAGGGAACGGATCCAGGTGCGTTAGTTCCGGGGTGCACCTGACATAATAATTTAAATAAAAAAAAAGAAAATGTTAGTAGCTTATTTGTTTGGGAAAAGAAAATACAAGGTTAAAAAAAGATAAAAAAATAATAATAAAAGATTAAGCGAAGATCAAAAAAGGAGGACTTTGAGGTGGACTTTGCTTCTTAATTAATTATATATATACTATGGGAGGCTCTCTCTCTCTCTCTCTCTCTCTCTCTCTCTCTCTCTCTCTCATCATATATACTCATATATGTATACTAGCCTACTAGGGAACGGATCCAGGTGCATTAGTCCCGGGGTGCATCTGACATAATAATTTAAATACAAAAAAGAAAATGTCTGTAGCTTATTTGTCTGGGAAAAGAAAATACAAGTTAAAAAAAGATAAAAAATAATAATCAAAGATTAAGCGAAGATCGAAAAAGAAAGACTTTGAGCTGGACTTTGCTTCTTAATTAATTATATATATACTATGGGAGGTTCCTCTCTCTCTCTCTCCCCACATATATACTCATATATGTATACTAGCCTACTAGGGAATGGATCCAGGTGCGTTAGTCTCGGGGTGTACCTGACATAATAATTTAAATAAAAAAAAAGAAAATGTCAGTAACTTATTTGTTTGGGAAAAGAAAATACAAAGTTAAAAAAAGATAAAAAAATAATAATCAAAGATTAAGCGAAGATCGAAAAAGGAGGACTTTGAGATGGACTTTGCTTCTTAATTAATTATATATATACTATGGGAGGTTCCTCTCTCTCTCTCTCTCTCTCTCCCCACATATATACTCATATATGTATACTAGCCTACTAGGGAACGGATCCAGGTGCATTAGTCCCGGGGTGCATCTGACATAATAATTTAAATACAAAAAAGAAAATGTCTGTAACTTATTTGTCTGGGAAAAGAAAATACAAGTTTAAAAAAAGATAAAAAATAATAATCAAAGATTAAGCGAAGATCGAAAAAGGAGGACTTTGAGTTGGACTTTGCTTCTTAATTAATTATATATATACTATGGGAGGTTCCTCTCTCTCTCTCTCTCTCTCTCTCCCCACATATATACTCATATATGTATACTAGCCTACTAGGGAACGGATCCAGGTGCTATGATGATTATGATGTATACTCATTTATTCTAAAGTCGAGCGCGCTTCGAGCGAACTTGGTTCCTATCAACTGCTCAAACCATGTGTCGAGCAGCTCTCAAGCGAACTCTCTGATTTGTCTCCGTGAAGGACTAAAGACTCCGCTCGAGCGGTGTGGACCAGACTCCATAGTACTTAACAATTCTCCCACTTAGAGGCTAATACACCCACTGTATCGATCTTTGTCTCAAACATGATATTCTCCACTTCTGCAACTTGCCCCTGTCTTCATGGTAGAAGACCAAATGAAGTTGTGCACAACTTCAGTTTCTCAAGTGTAGCACCTTTTGTCAACATATCAGCAGGGTTCTTACTTCCACAAACTTTCTGAAGTAATAACTGTCCATCATCTAACAATGATCGTATAAAGTGATACCTGATCTAAATGTGCTTGGTCCTGGAATGAAATGTTGGATTCTTGGTAAGGAATATAACACTTTGACTATCGTTGTAGAGAGTGCCCTTTTGATTCTTTTTATCCATTTCCTCCAAGAAACCCTGTAGCCAAATCATCTCATTTGCAGCTTCTGACACTACAATATACTCAACTTCTGTAGTAGACAAAGAAACTGTTTTATGCAAATTAGAATCTCATGACACTGCAGTACCACCCAGAGTGTAAACAAAGCCTATGGTACTCTTTTTGCTATCAGTATCTCCAGCTAAATCAGCATCAACATAGCCCTGCACCTCTAAGCTCTCTCCTAAGAAATATAAGCATGTTTCTAAGGAGCATTTTAGGTACCTCAGAATCCACTTCACAGCTTCCCAATGTTGTTTTCCTGGGTTACTCATGTATCTACTCACAAATCCTGCTGCATGGGCAATATCTGGTATTGTGCAAACCATAACATACATAATTGAACTAATAGTTGAGGCATAAGGAACCTTACTCATGTAATCTTGTTCCTCTTTTAACTTTGATGACTGATCCTTGCTGAGTCTGAAGTGACTGCCCAAGGTGTGCGAACTAGTTTGGCCTTGTCCATATTGAACCTACTGAGTACCTTTTTCATATACTCAGTTTGCAAGAGTCTCAATGTGCCTCTGACTCTGTCTCTGACAATTCTCATGCCAATGATTTGTTTTGTAGCTCCCAAATCCTTCATTGCAAAGTGCTCTGACATCTGCTTCTTCAGATCATTGAGCAATCAATACTAGCCCCAACAATAAGCATGTCATCCACATACAACAACAAAACAATGTAAGAATTGTCAAAATGTCAGACATAGAAGCAGTGATTTGCCTGACATCTGATGTACTTTGCACTATACATAAAACTGTCAAACTTCTTGTACCACTATTTAGGAGCTTGCTTCAGGCCATACAAGCTCTTTTTCAATCTGCAAAATAAACCTTTATTTTCCTGTGCTACAAACCCCTCAGGTTGGGGCATGTAGATGTCTTCTTCAAGGTCTCCATGAAGAAAAGCTGTCTTCACATCTAACTGCTCAAGAAATAAATTTTCAGTAGTAACCATAGCCATCACTAACTTGATGTTGTGATCTTCACCACAGGAGAAAAAATCTCAGAGTAATCAATACCCTGCTTCTGCTGAAAGCCTTTTACAACAAGCCTGGCCTTGTACCTCTTACTGCCATCATGCTTAGTCTTTATCCGGTACACCCACTTGTTGTGCAAAACCTTCTTCCCTAATGAAAGTTCTGTCAACTCCCATGTTTGATTCCCTAACAAGGAATTCATCTCATCCTTCATGGCCAGTTCCCACTTGTTATAATTTCCATCTTGCAAAGTTTTTTCATAACTCTGCGGTTCTACACCATCTGTCAATAAAATGTAATTCAAAGTATGTGAGAAACGTTGTGGGGAACAAATAGTCCTAACTGACCTGCGAACTGCAGCTGCAGGAGTAGATGGCTCTGTATCTGACTGTGGAATAATAGGAATGGGTGCACCGGACCCACTCTCCCCGTCACTCACATCTCTGCACTGCACTGTGACTTCTGGTAGGTCATCCAAACTCACGAACTCGGACTCCTGAGGAGCTGTTTTAGCAACTGTACTAGACTTGTCATTGTACATAATCTTCTCATTGAATATCACATTCTTGCTTCTTATAATCTTCCGACCCTGATCATCTCAGAAACGATAGCCAAATGTCTCGTCTCCATAGCTAATAAAATAACATTTCTTTGACTTAGTCTCACGTTTACTATGAGCATCAGAATCAACAAGAACATAAGAAAGACAACAAAAAATTTTAAGGTTAGAAAACTTGACCTCTTTCCCTCTTCAAGCCTCCTCAGGCAGTCCACAATCCAATGGAACTGATGGCCCTCTATTTATTAAGTAGACGACAGTGCTGACTGCTTCTGCCCAGAAAGTAGGTGAGAATCCAATGTGCAGCCTTATGCTTCTAGCATGCTTATTTATGGTTCTGTTCATACGTTCAACAACTCCATTTTGATGTGCTCTCCCAGGAATGGTCTTCTCCATTCTGATACCCAGAGTCGCATAGTACTCCTTGAACCCCCCATCAATGTACTTACCACCATTATTAGACCTCAAGCATTTCAGCTTTAAGTCTGTCTTTGTTTCAACTATGGCCTTCCAAATTTTGAATATAGTAAACACATCAGATTTATGTTTTAGAAAATAAACCCATACCTTCTTGTTATGGTTGTCAATGAACGTGACATAGTACCGAGAACCTCCAAGAGATGCCACTGGTAATGTCCCCACACGTCTGTGTGTACAAGATCCAGCTTTCCTGTCTTTAGTGTTCTACCACTTTTCAAGAAACTGACATTCTTTTGTTTCCCCATAATGCAACTCTCACACATACTGAGATCAACTGACTTCAGTTCTGGTAGCTTGCCTCTAGACAATAGTTCTTTCATACCCTTTTGACTCATATGACCAAGCCTATAATGCCACAAATTTGTTGTGCTCTCTTCAACGATAGTAATAACAGTATTATTCAAACTAGTAGTCATATAGAGAGTACCATTTTTCTTATCCTGAGCCAGTATCAATGCCCCTTTAGTGACCTTCCAGGTGTTATCTGAGAACACTACTGAATGGCCACAATAATCGAGCTGCCCAACAGAGAAGAGGTTCTTCTTCAACTCAGGAATGTGTCTGACCTTCTACAGGGTCCATTTGTTCTTGTTAGGGAGTGCAATATCAATGTCTCCCATTCCTACCATGTTCAATGCTTCTCCATCATCCAGGAACATCTTCCCAAAATCACCTGCAACATAGCTCTGCATTATCTCCCGATAGGAAGATGTGTAGAAGGAAACCCCTGAATCTAGTATTCAGTCATCAATTGGACTATGAACTGCAAGTAATAGTACATCCTATACTTCTTCAATTACCACATTAACACTATCATTCTCCGTATTCTTCAAATTTCTACAGTTCTTTATGTGACCAACTTTGCCACAATTCCATCAAGTTGCCTGTTGCCCAGGTCTTGACTTGCTTTTGCCCTTATTCTTTGATTTTGATCTGCCTCTGTTTGAGTTCATGTCTTGTGATCTCTCCCGAGAATCAATATTCAGTGCTGAACTCGAACCCGAGAACTCACCTGAATCCTTCCTGCGCACCTCCTCAGCCAAAATCAAATCACGAATATCATCATATTTCAACTTTGATTTACCAGTAGAATTACTGACAACCATTCTCACGGCTTCCCAACTATTTGGCAGTGAGACCAATAATATTAATGCACGTATCTTATCATCAAACTCAATTTCAAAAGACGACAATTGATTTGTGATAGTATTAAAATCATTCAGATGTTGTGCAACAGATGTACCTTCTGCCATCTCCAAATTGAATAACTTTTTTATCAAGTGTACATTGTTATTTGCTGACGGGTTTTTATACATATCTGACAAAGTTGCCATGAGATTCGCAGTTGTCTTCTCCTTGATTACGTTGTGTGCAACGGATCTCGACAAGGTCAACCAAATAACCCCCAGAACCTGTTGATCCAACAGATTCCATGCTGTCGGGCTTCTTCCCCAAAATGGAAGATGAAGTCTCTTCCCATAGCAGTAGTCCTCTATCTGCATCCTCCAGTAACCATAATCTGTGTCATCGAACTTCTCGATCCCAAATACCTTCACTTATTCTCCAGCCATCGTTTTTTCTTAGACCCGAACCTTGGTTCTTGATACCAATTGTTGTGAAAAACGATGACAATAAATTGAAAGTAAATACGAAAAGAACAATTAAACAATCACACAATACAATATTTATGTAGTTCGGCAAATTGCCTATGTTCACGGGAGCTGCAGATGATTTTTATTACTTGAGGAATCACGATACAATGTTGGGCGACTACTGTACACTCATTGTACGACCATATGACAGAATACATCATATTTATATTGTAAATGGCGGAAAACCTTAAAATTTCAATAATAGCGATGTTCACTCGAGCGGCGTGTCAAGCGCGCATCGAGCAAACCTGGTTCCCGTCAACTGCTCGAGACATGTGTCTAGGAGCTCTTGAGCGAACTCTCTGACTTGCTTCCACTCGAGTGGTGTCGATCCAACTCTCTGTAATGCATCCGCTTCAGCTCACTGTCGAGTGGTCTTGAGTGAACTCTCTAACTTGCCTCTACTCGAACGGCTAGTGTGGATCAGACTCCACAGTACTCAATAGTAAGGAGTATGATTAGGGAACTCCTCTAAAGGATGTTCAATCATTCACATTCGTTGACTTTAAAATACATCGCTACAGAATATTGAAATCTAATTTTAAAGTGATAAAAATGGTAATATGACAAAACACATGTAATTGGAATATGAAAGCAGTAGTTTATATTCAAAAGAGAAAAAAAATGAGAGAGATAATTAATTAAAGTATCAAACACATAAAATGTGTAATATATATAGAACATTAATTAGCCTATGTAAAATTTCAAAGTTAGGATGGATAGTGGATTTTCAAAACCCGAGTCATTCAGCCAATTCACTCACCCTGTATGAATTTGGGAGAAAAAAAAAACAATTAACCTAGACAGGTAAGCAAACTCCTAATTATTTTTTAAAAATGGAGAAAATAATGGATATGTGATATCTAGAATTTAACATAAGAAAGTGGTGGATGAGATCCCAGATTATTTGGGAGGAAAAAGCTCTTGCAATTTGTAATGATGCACACGAACTCCAATTACAAAATTGACTATTACTTTAGATTATAAGGCATATCTATGGCTTAGGTTTTTCTTGAACCTTTACAAATGGTATTAGGATTAATCTGAACAAAAAATGTGGGACTTAATCTGTGCTATTTGCAATAGATGGTCTGGCGAAAACATTGGGGTTTAAAGGAAAAAATTGTAATACCTTGAATTTAGTATACTAGAGTGGTCAACGAAATCTCATATTGCATTCATGGGAGAAATAAATTCTTACAAATTATAATAATTCCATGAAATCTTAGTTGTAACCTTGATTATTAATCTTTTTAGTGTATAGGCATAGATGTGCCTTGACCTTTCCTTAGATTATTACAATGATGTCAAAGCCAACCTCATCTTAAAGTGTTTGGCTTGAGGTTAAGCCATACAATCTAAGAACATCAAGGACTTAAAAGAATGAATATTGTCAAAGTTTCTCTCTCTCCCAAATACCCCTCATTCTTTTTCCCATTTCAATTTTGATGATATCTTAATTTCTATCATAAGCAAGAGGCGACGTGTGCGTAGATGTGTCAAGAAGTTCTTGATGCACCCCATGAGCATTGGCATGAGATTTGTAGAGCTAAACCAAGGAGATGTTACAACGTATTAAGGTATTTCTATATAGAGAAATTATGCCTACCATACTCTCATTCTATTTTTGTTTCCCTACGATGAAGTGGCATTCCTCATCAACTTTTAAATTTTTCTTTTTAAAAAATAAGGTGTAATCTAAGGATGATAAGGTATCATATTTTATATAGTAGGATAAAAATAAAATGAGAATATGATATGTAGCATTACTTTTTTGGATAACTTCAGGAATGGAACTCTTGTAACACTTGGATTTGGTTTCATTACAATTTCAATCCTTATAGTCTTAGATTTGGAACTATGTTTTTCTAGTATGTTACTCCCTTCTTTACTATACGAAGGCGATTTGCTTGTTTATCAAAACTTAATTTTGCAATCATAAGAGGATATCAACAGAAATGAACCTAGTTTGTGAGTTTTAATGGTTGAAACTTGAAAAAGTCAAAGTTGCATTTCCTCAAAGAAAAAGCTTTTCCTAAAAAGCGCTTTAAAAGTAAGGTGTGAGACGTAATTTTGGTTTTAATAAAATTTGACAATTAACAAACATAGTCATCCTAATTTTACACAATTATAATCATTCTCATTTATAGCAATTCCTTTTAGTAAAACACTATATTCTCATCCCTCTTATATCACATTCTATTAAGGCTGGAAACGGGTTATCTGAACTTGCTCCATCCCAACCATCCACCTCACCTGTTGAGAAACGGAAATGGGTGCGAAACCCACAACATGCAGGCAGAGAGGTTGAAATTTTGTTACTTAGTTTCCATAGAGGGGCCACCCAGGTTTTTGCCTGCCTGCCTACTTAGTTTATCTATATAATCTAAAAAAATAACCCAACCCATAGTTCTTCATATTCCCCAATCCCCCCCTCTTCTTCGACCTTTGCCTCTCCCCTTTCTTCTCCTTATCCTTCTTCCTCCTCCTTTCTTATTTTTTTCTTACTTTCTCCTTTTTGGGTATGTCGCCATCAGTTTGTGTTGGTCGAGAGCCATGGTTACAGTTATGAGTTTCCGACTTGTGTTGACTGAGGCCAACGGTCACGCTCATGGGACTCAAATATGTGATGTTTAAGACCTATGGTCGTGACAATGAGTCATATTTCTATTGGTTGAGACCAACTCATATAGTTGTGGGTCTAAAATATGTGATGACTGAGACCAACGACAACGACTGTGGGGATGATTGATGCACTGTAGTTTTCTGTGTTAGATCATGGATGATTGATGTGCTGCAATTTTCTAAGTTGGATAGTTGATGGGTTGTGACTTTTTGGGTTGGATGGGTGACCAGATGGTGGTTTCCAGGGGCTAGGGAGGATGGCTACCAGTATTTAGGGCGGGTAGCAGCTCGTATATAGGTCAGGTAGCAGTCCTATACTATATTAATGTGACATTACTTATCAACCTTGAATTTTATTTTATTTTTCAATAAAAAGAGATAATCTATGAGTTAATGAACATATCAGTTGAATGGTATAAGTTATTACATGACATAACTCAAACTATGTATAAAAGTTTTATTACGTGATAATAAAAAATAGACACTTTCGAAAAAAGTGGGTTGCATGTTAGTATTTGAATGAATTAATATGACACTTGAAGAAACCTTAAGAGTACAACACTTTCTAGTAAAAACTAATAATAAAGTTAAAGACAAGCCAAAGATAGTAATGAGAAATTCACAAATAGAATACAATACTTTCAATTAATTTGCCATACAAGATTAGATAATAGAAAGATTCATCCAAGATTCTAGATCTCGCAAGGAGGAGCCCATTCCATAAGGAAGATGAGAGGCATTGATCATTGAAGGCATACATAGTTGGTTATGTCTTTCTTGTTGCCACTGCAGGTGCTCGGAATTGAAAGCCCGCCTTATAGATAAGAGTGCCTATCTCTATTGCCTGTCCAATCCGAAGATTCAAGTGAGAAAGATAGCATCCATTTAGTGTAAAACAATTGAATATTTTCGTCATTGTACATCATGTTAGCAAGTGAATGAATAAAATAACTCATGTTTATATTAAGGACGTTGCTACACCACTGACAAAAGCTACCGAGCTTTTCTACCGATAGTGTTAAAACCCTTTTTCTTTTTCTTTTTTTTTTTTTTTTTTTTTTTTTGCAGCGTTTTTTTGTGTATTTGAAAAAATACAAAACAAAAAACACAATACTAAAAAAAAAAAAACACACATTTTGATACATATAATCTGTATACATAATCGGTGGGTCTATCATTTTCCTTAGATTAAATGGATACTACCTATCTCACTTGAGATGAAGAGGATACTTATCCCAAGAAGCCTCACTATGCCGTATTTATGAGCTTTATCATATTAGATAATCATGTAATAAATCGATTTGTTTTCGTTTTCTTGACAAATATGGGATTGAATAATATAAACAGAAGCACAAAGTTTGTCACAGAGAATTCACACTATCAAAAATAAAAGAAGAGATGAAATATACGAGAATGGAGTTTGATATGTCAAAAGATAAAAGCCCATTTGACCACATTATGGATGATGAAGTGGGGTTAGCCGAACAGTAGGTTTTCTGAGCTCTCCAAATGATAGAAAATATAAAATAAATATAATAGAAAAGGAGATGGAGAAGAGAGGAGGGAGAGAGACTTTGTGGGCTACATTTTTACTATTGTCAATTATTCCTAAATACATGAGATATGTACCTATTTATAAGTGATAGTCGGCTAGAGAAAGAATGAAACAACAATAAATCAATGATATTGATTGATACTAGCCGATTTATACAATAAACTAAATATTGTAGAGAATAAGTCATATTACCATACATACTAAAATATTATGAATATATTCTATAATAAGTATGGTAATATTCTAACATTCTCCTCAAACTCAAAATGATGATAAAAACATCATCTTGAATTCGTAAATAAGATCATGCTGTCGTCCAGGTGGATGAGACTTGGGGATCTGATTAATGACCAGACAAAATGTGTCTCTGTGGTGCATGGCACAAGTGGATGGGGGGCGAAAACAAACTAATGTATGAGATTGATGATGAAAATGAGGGTAGCGATCTGTTAAAGTGCATAGGAAGCCTCTAAAAGATGAGTGGTGAATGGAAAAGAATACCAAATAACACATTGAATACAAGACTTATCACGGATAGAGATCCATTAAGTGCGTAGGAAGCCTCTGGGAACATGTAGTGAATGGAAAAGAACACTAAATAACATGTTGATTATGAGACTTATCACAAACGACAATCTGTTAAGTGCGTAGGAAGCCTTTGGAGAATGTGAACGAAAAATAACACTAAATAACACGTTGAATATGAGACTTATCACGAACAGAGATCCATTAAGTGCGTAGGAAGCCTCTGGAGAACGTGTTGTGAACATGAAAGAGCATCAAACAACACGTTAAATTTGAGACTTATCACGAATGGAAAAATGCTTCAAGAGATATTAGGAAATCGATGGCTCTTATGCCAAAATGACAACGACAACTCGTACAGTCAATTGGTAGTCTCATATGAGAAAAACTAGATTGAAAAATGGACGTAACTAAGAAATTTTGTGAGAGGTAAAGCTAGCGAAATAACTTTAAAAGAAATAGTCTACATAATCAAACCTAGTATTAGTCAAGGGCTCTGATACAATGACAAAAAATAAAATATAATAGAAAAGGAGATAGAGGAGGGAGAAAGACTTTGAAGGCTATATCTTTGCTATTGTCAATTATTTTTTAATACATAACATATGTCTCTATTTATAGGTGAATGAGACTAAAGAAACAATGAAAATACAATAAGTTAATGCTGACTGATTCACATAATAAACTAAATATGGTAGAGAAAAAGTCATATTACCATACATACTAGAATATTATGAATTATTCTATAATAAATATTCTAATACAAGATTGTCAAAATGGTAAGATTGCATGGATATCAGTAATGGAGCGAATGTCCCAGTACCCCTGGGATGGGGGTGCTGGATGATTGATATGAGAAACTAAGAACCACCCTCTAAAATAGTGTCCTCGAGCTAAATAAATTGTAGCATGCATGATAGCTGGTAGAGCTGCACGAACTTCACGAAGTAGTGAGAATAGAGTGTATCTATTATTGCTATAATTGCAAGGTGCGGGTTAAATGGCTACGTCAAAATGTAGTTGCCATCTCTAAGAGACGCCAAGGAAGCGTGCTTTGGACCAGGCCGAGGTGCTCTAAATATGTACACCAACCTCCATTGTTTCGAAAAAAGAAATTGAAATTTGTCAGGATATGTAGAGAAGAGATTTGCTACCCATTATCCTATACTATATACATCACACATCATCCTACATCACGCCTCCAACAAACATTCCATGCGGCCGTGAGATTTTAAACACATATTTCCAAGACATTTGCCGGCCTGGTTCCTGGGGAGAGAAAATAAAAAATAAATAGAAGGTTGTCTGAGGGATAGAAACACTTAGGCCTAGGTTGTCCGACCCAAAACTGTTGATTGAAACCTAAAGAGGAAATTTTGGATCAACATTCCCTTGCTAAGAGAGATTTAAATTTACAACAGAGAGAACTTCTTATATTAGTTAAACAAAAAGAAGATTTCTGCATTTAGGCCTGGTTTGTTCATCCTTTCAAATCATTTAATCTCATCTCCACATCTAAACATCATTCAAACACAAATATTTTTCAATTTCAAATTTTTAATTATTTCATCTAATCATTACCTAATCATTATAATTTTCTCAAACTTCCACACAAAATACAAAAAAAAATTAAATTTTTTCAAATTCAAAAATAAAAATAATATTAAAAAAATAATATTCTAACCCTATTTTAACTTCATACTTTTTTTTATTAAACTTGTTCTCTCTCATTTTCTAAGCCATCATAAAAATCTTAATTCAAAATATTTCCTTACAATTCACAAATTATCTCACTACTATTCACAAATTTCTCATCTCATTTCATCTCATTCGTGTAACATCTCATTTATATAACCAAACGAGACCTTAGTTCTTTTTCCTTTGACTATGCCTTGGCAATATTTAACGATTTTGATAACAAATGTCTAGAGCTTTTTGCGTTTTCTTTTATTTTTCATCTCATTTGTTTTCACAACTCCTCTTATCTAATCATTACAACTTTTTCAAATTCAAACACAAAATAAAAAAAAACAATTCAACTTTTTCAAATCTCAAAACAAAAATAATATTAAAAATAAAAAAAATATTTTAATAATATTTTATTTAACTTTTAACTTTAATCTGAATTCATCTGCAAAAACAAACTAGGCCTAGTGGAGATTCAATACAGACAGGCTACCAAATTGTCGTAAACTATTGTGGATGCAGGATTGAGTTTCTACAGAGCTGCAAAATAATTTTGAGAGCTATCACAGCGCCTCATAAAATGATCTATATGCTGACCGTGCTCAAGGTCTCGGCAACAGAAAAAAATCATGGTAAGGTGTGCTGACTTAACTCCTGTTTAGGGGCATGGTTATGTGCAGTCTTGCCCTATACTTTGAGGAAACATTAGCAGGGTTCAGATAAAATGAAAAAAAAGAAGAGGAAATTTAGAGACCAGCGACGGATGATCATTTATGTACAAGATGCTCATCTACAAAAGGAACTACAACTACTTACACAAGTGGTTGGTGTGATTGATTCAACCACACCCCTTTTCCAACACCAGCCCCCTTCTCTCCCCTCAAAAAATAACAGAAGTAAAAGCAGAAACAGAAACATATATAGATCAATATCTATAAATATAAGGAAAAAGAACAGGGGCGAAGCATATAAGTTTTCATAGTATCCTTGGTGCGGCAGCAGCCCCACCATTCCACCTGACGGAAACACATGACACAACAGAAGAAAAGTGGGGGAAACGCGTAAAAGCTAGAGTTCTTAAAAAGGAAAAACATTATGTGGAAACTGTACAACCATGAGCAGCAGCCAAATCCACCGTCCGCGTCAAATATTGAGCTTGTGGACAGAAAATTACGGTATTATCTGCAAATGCATGTAGCTGGATGAGAAGCGGTTCATGGAATGCAAATCTTTATTCCAACGTAAAAAATGTAAGGTAATGGGCCTCTTGAATCACTTTTACACAAACCAGGGCAGTGGTAGGAAATAATCTCAATGACAAAATAAATTGTACAGATAATCCTTAGCAAAGATGACCCATCTCATAGACAGCATGAGGAAAGTATGATTCATCAAATTGGATGCTTCCCATCGGCAGTTAATGGAATATAACTTTATAACAGCGAGGCAAAAGGGGATCTTCCTAGAAGTCTGTCACAGCTGTAATATTCACAAACAAAAAGCCCTAAAAGTCTCCTGCCCTGAAGCTGCAGAAGGTCTTGGCATATGCAGTCATCTCAAGAAAGGTGAAACTTGAGTTCCTTTATGACTAAACTAATAAAGAATAAGCATAGTAAAGATCAAAGGAATCGAAATTAAGCACTAGCCAATGCCGAAAGGCAAGGTTGGGCGATGGTGTGTAACCTCCAAATAAGACTGATAAATGAATTCCATTGAATAATTACTGGACTAAGCTTTATTTTAATCGCATGATTAAAAGTACTAAGTTCAAGAGGACGCGTTTCTGGATAATTCAAGGTAGCTGGCCCTCCTGACAAGAATATTAACAAAACATAACATTTTCTATAAGAAAAACCACTAGCTCAGTTGTTCCTTATTTTGTTGCCCCAAATGCTACTGTTCCATTCAGCCCATTCAAATTTCAAAAGTCAGCCAAGTTAAATGTCAAATGCAACCAAATCCAATCTGTTCCAAAGAGCGTGAGAATCGATCCCCCAAGCCTCTCTCCAGAAACTTCTCCCTTTAACTTGCACCGTTCAATTTCCACTTCGAATCATAGTCGTAGGTCCCTTATAACTTTCCTCTCCAGCAGTCTTCTCGTTTTGTCCCCTTCACTTCCCTTGCCCTCCTTTACTTCACCAGTACCTATGTTCAAGCACCCACAGGACTGTTACAGCTCTCCCTGCCTTGGAAAACCTAGGCCTCAAGGTATAGGTAGCCTTCAGCCATCCTTTCCGTACCCAGGTGGCATTGTCTTCGGCTTGGCCTTCCTAATGAACTAGAAGCTCAGTTCTTCTGTGCTTCCCTCTCCTCGTATTTCTTTCCGATTTAGCATTTGGATGGGTTCCGTTTCAAGATGACCCTTGTCATTAACCCATGGAAGTTTTGTTGACCATCTGGCCAAGCTTCTTCTTCAAAAGGGACACATGGAAGGTGGTGTGTACTCTAGATCCTTCTAGAGCTTCCACTAGTAAGCTATTTATCCGATTCTGTTGGAAAGTTTCCAAATCTGTCTAGTCAACTTTACTGGATTCTAGGGGAATATTGACCGTAAATGAGTGAATATTCTAGGAAATTTAGTTTCCTTAGAAGTTAGCATTTAATTTAATCTTTCCTTGTTTTCTTCTGCCATAATTTATAAATACTGCCTTGTATCTCTACGAATTAATGAGAATTATTCCTACAAACTGCTCTCTCATTCTAGATGGTATTAGAGCCAGGTTCCGATCCTGAGACTTGTGGGTTATGGGCCCACCATGCTTCTGCTGCGCCACTCTGATTAGTCTAAAACCCTAATCTCTTGGGTTTTCTTCCTTCTTCATCTTTGCCCTTCTCTTCTGTTGCTGTCAAACCTTTCACCATGGCTGATACTTCAAACAAGGCCAAACCCGAAACCAAACTTGAACCAGTCCAAATCACCAACATAAGACTGAAGGAGGCTAACTTCCTGCGGTGGTCACAATTAGTCTGGATGTATATTTGAGGGAGAGGGAAGATATGGTATCTGACTGGTGAAACCAAGGAGCCTGAGAAAACAGACCCATCCTATGTTGTATGAGATGCTGAGAATTCCATGGTGATGGAGTGGCTTGTGAATGCTATGGATGAAGAGATTAGCGCAATTTACATGTGTTATTCTACTGCAAAGGAATTCTGGGACAATGTTAGTCAAATGTACTTTGACCTTGGAAATTACTCAGATATATGAATTGCAGCAAAAGATTAGCAACACTCACCAAGGAGAAGGCAGTGTAACAAGGTATTTCAATGTTCTTAAGGGACTATGGCAGTATTTAGACTTATTCAATGATTATGAATGGAAAAATCCTGATGATTGCAATCACAATAAGAAGATGGTGGAGAATGCCAGAATCCCTGTGTCGCATGATTGCAACCGTGTCAACATGGACTGCATACATGGGGTGGCTCTGATACCATTTGTTATGAATCCACTAAGTAGAACTCACCCTTGAAAACCAACTTACAAGGGAAGGGTGTCTAGAGGCTTATAACCACCAACCAATCCCATACTTAGTCAATATGGGATCGTAATAGGAGTTTTGAAGAAAAGCCTAGAGTATGGTGCGATTATTGTAATAAACCATGCCACTCGAGAGACTTGCTGGAAACTCCATGGAAAGCCCATGAAGCCAAGGCTAATTTCTTGAGTTCTGAGCAGGTGGATCGCTTTCTTCAATTGCTGAAATCCACTCCTACATTCGGTCCTCCTACTGGTTCCTTGGCCCAAACAGGTGATATCTCTAGTGCCTACTCTTGTGGCTTAGCTCTTGCACCATGGATTATTGATTCTGGTGCATCCGATCATATGACTAATACCTCACAATTGTTTCAATCTTATTACCCTTGTCCTGGTAAAAAGGTTAGAATTGCAGATGAGAGTTTTTCATCCATTGCCGGAACAGGATTTGTCCAAATCTCTGAGAAAATCGAACTAAAATTAGTCCTTCACGTCCCTAAACTTGCTTGTAATCTGCTGTTTGTTAGTAAACTCTCACGGGATTCTAATTGTCGTGTCATATTTTTCGATTCCCATTGTGAATTTCAGGACCAACTCTCGAGGAGGATGATTGGAAATGCTAGGATGATTGATGGACTCTATTATTTCGATGAGAACCTATTCAACAATAAACAAGGTCAGGGTTTGAGTAGTAGTACTAGTTCAATATCTGTACGTGAACAAATAATGCTTTGGCATCTTAGACTATGCCATCCTAGTTTTCCCTATTTAACAAATTTGTTTCCTAGCTTATTTAAAACCTTGGATTGCAACTCTCTTCATTGTGATACTTGTCATTTATCCAAGAGTCATCGAAACACTTATAAATAAAAAAATTATCGTGCTTCAAAACCTTTTTATTTAATCCATAGTGATGTTTGGGGTCCCTCAAAAATCACTACTGCATCTGGAAAAAAATGGTTTGTGACGTTTATTGACGATCATACACAGTTGTGTTGGGTGTATTTGACGAGTGACAAATCTGAAGTTGAAAAAATATTGAAGGAGTTTTATAATATGGTTGAAAATCAGTTTCAAACAACAATCAATATTCTTAGAACCGACAATGGTACTGAATACTTTAACGAATGTTTAAGAATTTTTCTTTAAGAAAAGGGTATTCAACATCAATCCACTTGTCATGGCACCCCACAACAAAATGGCATTGCCGAGAAAAAAAATTATCACTTATTAGAGGTTGCACGAGCCATACTGTTTTCTATGCATGTTCCTAAATATTTATGGAGTGATGCTCTTTTAACTGCATGTTATCTCATTAATAGGATGCCTACTCGAGTTTTAAAATACATCACCCCTTTAGTTTTGCCTAAAGGAGATTTTCCCTACTTGTTGGATAACATCAGATTTGCAACTAAAAGTTTTTGGGTGCATTGTTTTTGTTCATATACTGACCCATCTTTGATCCAAACTTGATGTGTTTTCCTCATATATGCTCCTAATAAGAGAGGGTACAAATGTTTTAATCCCATAACAAAAAAAAAAAATTCACATAAGTATGGATGTCGTTTTTATTGAAAAGCAACCTTATTTTAACCATAACTATCTTTGGGGGAAGAGAGAAAAGTGAAGATGAGTTCTGGCAAACTTCTACACCTCTCCCTAATGTTTTCCTTGACATTGACATCCATACTTCTCCTTTAAAAGGTCATGAAACCAATACTTTACCTAGTGAAAATAATGGAAATACTAGTCTATCAGTACAAGGCATGAGTGATTCACAAACAGGGAGAGAAATACTACCAAATATTCCCTCATCTGAGCTTCGTGTTTATACCAGAATAAGAGATCTTCAGAATAATAGAAATCATTCTTCAAATCCAGAGCAAGGCCAATCATCATCACCTCCACGAGTTGGTCATTCAAATACTCCAGGTACCTCTTCTTCTCCTGCTCATTCTGTTGATAATTCAGCTGATTTTGATCTGCCTATAGCCCTTAGGAAAGGAGTTCGAACCTGTACCACACATCCTATTGCCATAGACTCTCTGATACTCATAAGCCTTTACATCAAGTGTTTCTCATCTATTTATTCCAAGAACCATTCAGGAAGCCCTGGATCACTCGGAATGGAGATTGGCTGTTCAAGAAGAGATGAATGCACTAATTGCTAATGGCACTTGGGAAATTGGTGATCTACCGGAGGGGAAGAAGATTGTTGGCTGTAAATGGGTATTTACAATTAAATTCAAGGCTTATGGTAGTATAGAGAGGTACAAAGCAAGACTTGTGGCGAAGGAGTTCACTCAAACATATGGAATTGACTACCAAGAAACATTTGCTCATGTAGCCAAGATGAACTCAATCCGCGTGAAGAATGTCTTCTTAAATGGAGACCTAGAGAATGAAGTTTTTATGGATCTACCACCAGGCTTTGAAGGCAAAGGTGGCAAAGGCAAGGTGTGCAGATTGAGAAAACCATTGTATGGACTCAAACAATCACCTAGAGCTTGGTTTGAACGCTTTGGGAAGGTGGTAAAGAGTCATGGCTACTGCCAAGGTCAAGCTGATCACACTATGTTCTATAGACACACTGGTTGAGGCAATATAGCTATTCTTATTGTCTATGTTGATGATATTATTCTGACAGGTGATGACAACAATGAGCTTGAGAGGTTAAAGAAGATTCTTGCTAAGGAGTTTGAGATCAAAGACTTAGGTAACTTGAAGTATTTCCTTGGTATGGAGTTTGCAAGGTCAAAGAAAAGAAATTTTTGTTTCCCAATGAAAATATGTTCCTGATTTACTTGGAGAAACAGGTTTACTAAGGTGTAAAGCAGCAGAGACACCTATAGAGCCGAACCTAAGACTTCAACCAACTAAACCTTTTTTTTTTTTTTGATAAGTAACACTTCAACCAGCTAGACCTGAAGAAGTAACCAATAGAGAACAATACAAAAGATTGGTAGGGAACCTTCTTTATCTCTCTCACACACGTCCTGGCATGGCTTTTGCAACAAGTGTGGTAAGCCAATTTATGCACTCACCATGTGATAGCCCATAAGATATGGATAATGGTAGGTGGTGTATGGGATCGCACATTGCTTGGGAATGAGAAGCTCTTACTCTTTATAAGGTTTCAATGGGGCTCCAATTGTATCATTGACTAGTCCTTTTGGAGATGTGGTTTGGGCCTTCCATTGGGGCGTTACACAGTAGGACCTGAGCATTTTGATGCAGTTTACAGAATCCTAAGGTACCTAAAGGGGACTCCAGGTAAAGGCTTATTATTTGGAGGTCATGGAAATCTACAAGTTGAAATATACACTGATGCAGATTGGGCTGAAAGTGTCACTGATAGAAGGTCAACTTCTGGCTATTGCACATTTGTTGGAGGAAACTTAATAACATGGCACAACAAGAAACAAAATGTGGTGGCAAAGAGTAGTGCAGAGGCCGAGTTTGAGGTTGTTGCTCATGGAATTTGTGAAGCACTGTGGATTAAAAGATTGCTGAAGAATTAAAGGTTACTAATTCACTACCAATGAAACTGTATTGTGATAATAAAACTACAATAGCTATTGCTCACAATCCAGTTCTTCATGATAAAACAAAACATGTGGAGGTGGACAAGCATTTTATCAAGAAAATAGATAGTGGGGTAATCTGTTTACCCTATATCTCGATAGTTGAGCAAGTAACAAACATACTTACAAAGGGACTGCCAAAGAAACAATTTGAAAACTTAATCAACAAGCTGGCCATGGAAGATATCTTTAGACCAGCTTGAGGGGGAGTGTTGGAAAGTTTCCAAATCTGTCTAGTCAACTTTACAGGATTCTAGGGGAATATTGGCTGTAAATGTGTGAATATTCTAGGAGATTTAATTTCCTTAGAAGTTAGCATTTAATTTATTCTTTCCTCATTTTCTTCTGATGTAATTTATAAATACTGCCTTGTATCTATGCTACGAATTAATGAGAATTATTCCTACAAAATGCTCTCTCATTCTAGAGATTCTTTTGACTATCTTATAAATTCCATGGCATATCAATGCTAACTTATTTCTTTTTTGCGAGATGCAGATCGTATGGATGGGGTCGCAGTTAAAACCATTCCCCATTTTCAAAGCTCTGCTCCTCCCTTTTCATGTCTGCATTCTTCTTCTAGCACTCTTGAGCTTGTATTAAGTTTTGTTCAAGTGTCTGTAACATTTATGCCCTGATTTTGATATGCTCCTCTATTGCTTGTAATTTTGTCATGTCAGATATGTGTTGGATATATCATAGTGGGGGATACTCGTATAGGGCTTCAAAGGGTGAGACTTTAGTTGGGAGGTGGTAGCTACAATTGTACCACCATTCAGCCAAAGAAATCTACTTGTACCCATCTTTAGGGTAATCTCCCTTGAAACTTCTAGAGTATAGTTTAGGATCTCAGTTTGGCCATAAGACTGAAATATGGTACACCGACGTATAATTCAAGGTGACTCCTTGGATTGGAATAACTCTTGCCAAAACTTGCTAGTGAATGTTGCCCATCTGTGATAAATGTGTCCCGCATGCCATGAAGCTTCATGATATTATTGATAAACAGTAGAGCTAGATGATGCTATTTAAAGGAAATTAATGGAACAAAATGGGCATACTTTGTGAATGTGTCCACAACTAGAATAATTGAATACATGTAGGAAACTAGTAGTCCCTCTATAAAGTCCATGGACATCGATAACTCCCTTGGAGGTACTAGTAGAGGCTATAGTAACCCAAAAGGCTAGTGTTTTCTATTTCGCTCTTTCGACAGGTGCCGCACTCTTTGACATAAGCTCTGACGTCAGCATTCATCCCCACCAAGAAAAAATCCCTCCTAGCTCTTCGGGCTATCATTAACACTACTCAGGTTTCAGCACTTAAGGGTACACCTTTTACTGATATACACTATCCCTTTATAGAATAGAATTCCATCCCCCCTTTAATATACTGTAGGGAGCTAACAGACGACTCCATAATTGAAAGGATGCACTGCACTTCTTCGTCCCCTTCATAGCTAGCCTTTAGGTCTTCCACTTTTTGAGCTACCAAGGAAGTGATGGCAACTAATTCCACCTTGGAGCCTTCTTTTTCCTTCTAGATAGCACATCTGCCACCTTGTTTTCCCGCCCACATATGAATTCCACCACCAAGTCATACCCTAGCAGTATGGAAACCCGTTTTGTTTGAGATGGAGTCCTCATATTTTGTTCCAACAAATATTTGACTTTGTGGTCTATTCTGATATGAAATGATTGCCCAAGCAAGGGTCTCCACTTTTCTATAGCTAGGACAATGGCCAAGAGTTCCTTTTCATAGGTGGATAGGAATGAGTCCCTTCCCTTTAATCCCTTGCTTGCTTAGGAATGCAATAGGTGTTAATTCCTGCATTAGCACGCCCCTATACTAGACTCTGATGCATCATACTCCATTGTGAGGACATTCGTAAAATCTGGCAAGCTGAGTACTAATGGTTGCATTACAATAATCTCTAACTTACTAAAAGCTTCTTCAGCTTTTTCATCCCACCCAAAAGGATCCTTTTCAGCAACTGAGTTAAGTGGGCAGCAGTGGCACCACACCCCTTAATAAACTAACTTCTTTTTTATTGGCACCGGGTGTCAGGGAACAAAGTCCCAACTAATCTCAGCAGTGCATTCCACATCAAGGACTTTTTTTGTAAGTACATCTCATGTAATTCAAGGGGAAATTCCCCAAGTCCAATGGCTCAAGGGTTCAAACCTTAGACCTGGAAGGAGTATACCACCAAGGCCAAGACTCTTACCACTTGAGCCAACTCCTAGAGGTTTACCTCTTAATAATTTTCTAATTTCTATAGTATATGTTAATCCAAAGAAACCCTTAATGGTTTCGGAGTGGTGGGCCTAGGCCACCTTGCCATGGCCTCACTCTTCTTTGGATCGGCCCTGACCCCTTTACCCGATACAATGTGTCCAAAACACTCCACCTCACCAACCACAAACCTACATTTTGACCTCTTTGCAAAGAGCTACAACTGCTTCAACACCTCCAACACCCTTCTCAGATGCCCATGGTGCTTAGTTAGTCTTACTGTAGACTACAATGTCATTAAAAAAACAACACAAAATCTCTCAAAAATAACTTAAAAATCTCATTCATCAAACTTTGAAACGTGGATGTGGCGTTGGTGAGCCCAAATGGCATCACCAAAACATAATGATCCTCGTAGGTCCTAAAAGCCGCTTTTGGTACGTCTTCAGCTTTCATCCTTGCTCCACATAGCTCATCCAAGAATTTATCAACCACCAGAATGGGAAATTTATTTTTGATGGTTTCCTTATTAAATGCCCTATAGTGGACATACATTCGCCTTGAACCATCCACACCAAGAGTGCTAGTGACAAAAAAGGGACTTTCACTAGGCCTTATAACTCTCGACTTACCTTCAATGAAACATGAAAACCACTAAGAAATGCTGAAAACCACTGGGAAATGCCCTAGATACCGCCCCTTCTCCTTGGCGTTCTGTTTCAATAAGTCAAAGGGGCTGCCAGGAAAAGAGTTTACAGCAGACCCACAGTCTTGTACACCCTAAAACACTTCCAGAAACCATAGGATATAGCCAAAGAGATATATTAAGCAACGACTCAAGTTCTGTAGGTTTGAGGTACAAATTGGAGTCCAAGAATGTGGCACTGCTAACACAAGGCTAGTCACACAGTCAACACAATTACACACTTGTGCATTTGGATACTTGACTATGGGCTCTTAAAGGCTCACTTTTAGGCCCAACAACGGATCCAGACAAAGGCTTCAGGAGGACTTTAGGACACATGGGCTGTCACTAGCCCTAACACAAGAAACCAGTTCAGCCACATCAACAGTGGCACCTACCTGCTGGAAACAGAAATCCTAAGGGACTAATTAAGTCCTTGACAGTATTAGAACTTATGTCTAGCTAAATGTAGTGTAGTCCATACAAAAGAGCATCGTTGCATCTAAATGAGTGCCATGCTTAACACAATTAGAAACCAAGGGAAATCAGATCAGTCCAAGCGTGCAAAAGTAGCGGGGAGGAACTTTTGAGGCTTATTTTAAGTAGAATTATTAATAGCAATGGCTATGGGTTTTTTCCTAGGTTGCAAAGGAGGACCTTACGAGCTTGATTTCAAGGTAAGTGGCACGATCATTCTTTTACATGAGCTGTAATTATTTTGTTTTGCTTGGAAAGTGTTGTTTATCTACACAATCTACTGCCATCTTCATTGACCAGCCCCTTTTCATGAATCTTGGTTGGATTATGATAATGTTGCTTGTGGATGCAATTATGTATGCTTTGCTTTACTAAGTTAATTGTCTTGAATGGATCCTTTTTTTTAAGTAAATAAACACATTAATTTTGGTCATCTTGAATTGATCCTATGTTATGATAATCATGCTTATGAATGTTATAAAGCCATGACTAGTGCTATGCCATGCACAAGAATATGACATGCCAAGAACATCATGAAGTTGATTTCTTCACATGCATCTGTTAAGAAAAGATTAGAGAAAAGCCATGTGATCAATGAGTTGAGCTTTAACAATCAGCAGATTATGTTATGGGTGATATCGAAACATCAAGATGTCAGGAAAGATTGGTACTTCATTTCATTTAGGGGAAGTGTTATTATCCTTTAATACTGTATCATTTTTTAAAACTCAGGAAAGATTATCAAATTAAGATTAGAAAAAAACATGGTAAAAAGGATAGGCTTTAATTGGAATGGAGGCAAATTCTAGAAATATTTATAGCAAACTGACCTGAATGAGCAGTATATACAACCATAGGATACCATGTTGAAGGCCAAGATCCTTAATAAATCGCCGCTATCAGGTATATACAGAGTATGCAGGACCATTTTCCATCCCCTTATCAAATGGAAACACTTGGACCATTCAGCATCAATACACCAGAGATACACATGCTAAAGCAAGAAAATGTAAAAGCAGAATATGAATACTGACCTTATCAAGAACCATAACCATGAAATCAAATCTAAACCATGAACAGAGAACTGATAGTAGTTTGGCGAAGAACCTTCGTACTCTGATCAAGGCCATGGGATGCAACCTATCAAGCAAAATAAAACATTATTATTCAATGAGAATAAAGCAGCAGAAGGAAACTTGAACAAAATACAAACACTCTTTACTGAATAACATAATAACAATAACAAAAACCAAAAGGAAAAAAAAAAACTTTCACCATGTAAGTTAGAGCAGCATAGCGTTCCTCATTCAAGTACAATGGTTTCCCTCTTTGCATTTCAATGTCCTGCAAAATGGGAAAAGAAAATTGTAAAAAGTGTACATGAAGTTTCATGTAGACATTAAAGACAAAAATTACAACAAAAGATAGCAGAAAACAGATATATTCTAACAAGTATGTCATTTTTCAGCAGTTATATTGAAAAAACTAAAAAACGACCAATCAAATCGAAGTTCAATAAAAGGAATTGAGGTATTGTGATAAAATTTGGTGAAACTGAATAGGTTTGAGATCAGCATTTGGGTCTTTAAGAATAAAGCAAATCATAGATCAAGAAGTTTTGAAACATTGGCATCCAAGCAATCAATTGGACCTTTCAGTGTAAACGGAGGATGTTCCAAATGAGAGGAATATCATTATCATGACTATTACTATTATTATGATTTTTTTTTATTTAAGTAATTACTATTATTATTATGTTATTATTTAGGGATATTATTTTGTTTGTGTTGAGGAATCCTTTCAAGGGTGAAAAATGAACAGAAGAATCCTTCAAAGTGATAAAAAGAAAGGGTTAAATACTAAAATAGTCTCTATGGTTTGCCTCTAAGACAGGTTAGTTCCTAAGCTTTCATTTTGAATTTTTACTCCTTATACTTTTAACTTTGACCAAATTAATCCTTCCATCACTCCATTAGTGAATTGTGAAAAAATTTCAAGTCAACAAAAATAACAAATGAAAAAACAAAGAATACTTTTATAGGTAAAAAGTTATATTCATAGAAATAGGCAAAGCCCAGGTAGTATATATGAGAAATACCTAACTAGAGTTTATAATAGAAAGTAGAAGGTCATGGACACTCCCCCCCCCCCCCCCCCCAAAATAAAAACAAGGACTTAAAGAAGAAAACTTTTAGCTCATCCATTGTTCTCTCTTGATCTTCGAAGCTTCTCGCATTTCTCCCCCTCCAAATACACCAACACATACAAATAGGAATCATTCGCCAGATGGCCGCTATCTGTGAGTTACCATGAAGGCCTCTCCAGCTTGCAAGAAAATCCACAAATCTAAGAGGCATGACCTATGACAATCCTATTCTCATGAACAAATCATCCCACGTATTCCTAGCCACCTCACAGTGTAAAAGCAGATGATCTACTGATTCCTCATGCTTCTTACACATACAACACCAATCCAACACGATTACCTGTCGTTTCCTCAGATTGTCTATAGTGAGGATCATATCCAAGGATGCTGACAAAACAAAGAAAGCTGCTTTTGAGGGGGCTTTTGTCTGCCATATGCTCTTCCATGGAAAACTAGTCATTCCAGGACTCGTTAACACTTGGTAAAATGATCTAACAGTAAAATTACCTTTCTTGGAATGACTCCATTGCATCTTATCTCCGGTACCCCTTGGCAGACTTACAGAGTACAACGCCACAAAGAACTCAGTAATAGACTCCAACTCCCAATCTTGGGCTGCCCTAATGAAATCAATGTTCCATTGAGGGGAGCCATTTGAAAAGACCAAAAGATCGGCAATCGTTGCATCCTTTTCTCTTGCTAACTCAAAAATAGCAGGGAAGGTGTCTCGGAGGCTATGATTACCACACCATTTGTCATACCAAAAACTGACACGCGAACCATCGCCCACCACAATGTGTTTATGTCCTCGAAAGGTCTCCCAAAGTCTCCTAATATATTTCCACAATCCCACTCCATGTGTGCCTCGTACCTCATTCGAGCATCATCCTCCCCAAACCTCTCCAAATTGTGAATCTATAACAGACTTCCATAGGGCTTCCCTTTCATGTTGGTACCTCCACAACCATTTACCCAAGAGGGCTTGATTGAATTTTGTCAAGTGGTGGATCCCCAATCCTCCCCCAGATATTGGAGTACAAACCGTTGACCAATTAACCAGATGAAATTTGAACTCTTCCCCCAGTCCACTCCACAGGAAATCTCTTTGTAGCTTCTCAATACGGTTAGCTACCTTTGAAGGAAGCAGGAACAAGGACAAAAAGTAGGTGGGTAGATTTGAAAGAGTGCTTTTAATTAAAGTCAGCCTACCTCCTTTCGATAAATATAACCTCTTCCAAGAAGCCAATCTGTGCTCCACCTTTTCAACCACGTCATTCCAAATCCCTACCGATTTAAAAGAAGCACCCAATGGTAATCCAAGATACTTCATCGGCAAAGATGATAACTTGCAACCCAAGAATGTAGCTAAGTTCTCTGCATCGTGGACAGCCCCCACTGACACTAATTCAGACTTTGAAAGGTTGATACTCAATCTTGATACAGCTTCAAAACAAAGGAGTAGCGCCCTCAAGGCTTGAATGTGTCCAAGATGTGCTCCACAAAAAATGAGAGCGTCATCAACAAAGAGCAAGTGAGAAATATTGAGATCGCCAATCCCCACCGAAAAACCATGGAGTAACCCACCCTCAATCATCTTACTGAGAGCTTCCATGACAAATAAAAAAAGTAAAGGAGATAGCGGATCCCCCTGTCTCAAGCCACGGGAGGAGTTGAAGAAACCCACATGTGAGCCATTCACCAAGATAGAGAAACAAACTGAAGAGATGCAGAATTCCACCCATTTTTGCCATCTTCCCCCAAAACCACATCTTTCAAGTAGAGTAAGAATTTCCAGTTGACATGGTCATATGCTTTCTCCATGTCTAACTTGCAAAGTAACCCGAGTTCTCTAGACTTAAGTCGTCCGTCCAAAACTTCATTTGCAATAAGCACCGAATCAAGTATTTGTCTACCTTTGACGAAAGCATTTTGCAGCTTCGAAATAAGTTTTTCCACCACCGAGCTCAATCTATTCGCAAGCACTTTGGACAGAATTTTATACACCCCATTCATGAGACTAATGGGACGATAGTCTCTAACATCCACGGACCCCACCTTTTTGGGAATGAGTGCTAAGAAGGTAGTATTAAGATGCTTTTCAAATTTAGCATTTGAATGAAATTCATGAAAGACTTGCATTAGATCTTCCTTAATCACCTTCCAACAAGCTTGAAAGAAGCCTAAAGTAAACTCGTTCGGACCGGGAGTCTTATCACTTGCCATACCTCTGATTACTCTACTCACCTCCTCTTTTTCAAACGGCATCTCTAGCCACCCTGCACTCTGCTGATCTAATGCTGAAAAATTCAAACCATCCACTTTCAGTCTCCAAATATGCTCTTCAGATAAGAGTTGTTGACAATACTACTCAATGTGGTTGTTGATTACCAACTGATCCGAAGAAACTGCCCCATCTACCATCAATGAATCAATTGCATTGTTCCTCCTCCTATGGGAATTAGCCACCCTATGGAAGAATTTTGTGCACTTATCCCTCTCGAGCCAAAGCGCCCTTGATTTCTGTCTCCACGAAACCTCCTCCATCAAAGTAACTCTTTCAAGTTCAGCTACTACCTGATTCTTGCGGATTTTTTCAGGTGCAGAAAGTGTTTTGGCCGCCTTCTCTCCTTCCAAACCCTGTAACTCCTCCACAAGAGAATGCCTCTGCTGAAGCACATTGCCAAAAACTTGTTCATTCCATTACTTCAAGTCCTGTTTCAGTGCTTTCAACTTTTTTGCCATTATGAAACTTGGATAGCCTTGGAAATTGTAAGAAGACCACCATTCTCTGACCCTGTCTACAAAACCATCAGTTTTAAGCCACAAATTCTCGAACTTAAAATACTTTCTACCACCTTGGATGCCTCCACAGTCTAAAATGATGGGGAAGTGATCAGAGCATAACCGAGGTAACCTTCTTTGAGCTACATCCGGGAAGTGTGACTCTCATTCAGTAGTTAACAAAAATCTATCAATCCTCGACCAAGATGGGATTTCTCGGTTGTTGGACCAAGTAAACGTGCCTCCTGCAAGTGGAATGTCCATAAGTTCCTGCTCTGAGATGAAGTCAGAAAAATCCCTCATTGCTGGGTTGATGTGTGATATGATTTTTGGCTTCATGAGACAACCATTTTACCCCTCCCCTTACAACGTTCTCAGGTTGAGCTCTTCTCTCCACCATCATCATTCCTTGCCCATGTTAGCCTCTTGAGTTCTCTTTCCCTCTTTTTAGCCAAATTCATAGATAGGTTTGATTTGGATTGAGCATTAGCGGGCTCTATGGCTGTGAGTAAAACCATAAATTCAGTTTCGAAGCCCTCACATTTAATCCCTATCATCTGTTTAAGATCCAAAGCTTTTTGAATGACCCAATCTGTCACGTTGGAATGAAATGAATTTAGAGGAGTAAGTTCATCCTCCCCATTCTTGAAAGCCTCGTACAAAACCAACGAACCAACCAATTCAACCTCCCCCCTATCACCCACAGAGGCCACCCCTCCATTTATCACTGATAGCTGTTCTTTGGTTGAACAAAATTTTTCCGACAACAACACAGTAGATGGCACTGAACAACAATTGTAGACAAACTCAGAAAGTTCCAACGATGGTTTCTGTGGTGTCCCACAGTGTTCTAAAGGTCTTGGTACCTTTGTTGACAGTGTCGTAGCCTTCTCCAACGTCGGGACCACAGACTTCCTCGCCATGGGGCCAGGAGGCAGCCCAACATGTGCTGGCATCAATAGTTGTGCCACCACGAGCTTTGGTAGCCCACCCATACTCTCTGTAGGCACCATCGCATCTATTTGTAGTGGCTCTATTTGTGTAGCATCGTTGTCGTGGAGGTGGGACGTCACAGTGGAAGGAAACGACCCAGAGACCATCAGCACACCAGTCTGTGCCTTCCTCGAGCTTGGTGGACCACTCGTCGAACCACAAACAGGAGTCGAGGGTCCTATCGGCGTTACAACCTCCATATTCTCCGTCACAGCTATTCTTGCCGGCACAAGTTCTCCGTAGCCGACGTTACTACCCCTGCCCGATGAACCACCGGCAAGACTTTTGGGCTTGGGTTGGACGTGGAGCCTATTTCAAAAACCGGCCCACGTTTCGGTTTCCACTTAGGGCTAGTAAGGCGCTGGGCCAAGCCCACATTTTTATTTCCAAAACTTATTTTTCCCTTAATGGGCATGACTGATTTGGGCCCTTTGTAGGCCAAAACTTTTTTCACTGTCCCATTAGCCGACCCCATCTGCTGAAGACTTGGCCCATACCCAAACTCTCAACTTTGCTTATTAGTTCCTCCACCGCCAATTTCAGTGAAGCAAACTCATCTTTCAAACATAAGAGAGACCTCCAATCCATGCTTTCCCCAACGCCAGCATAGGACAGATCAACACCCCCTGTTTTTGGTAAAGGGTCTCGACCAATCTGTTCCGCAACAGTGTAGCTCCCTACAAGTCTTCTATTGTTCTTTCCACCCCTCTCTGCCTCCCTTTTTCCAGTGCCACCTCTCACAACCTCTGCAAAAGATTGAGCCTCCTTCCCCTTCTCCTCCTCCTCCTTCCCCTTCTCTGTCAAGCTGACCAGTTTAGGAGCCAACACCGATGTCTTGTTCAAAGAAATAGGCATGGACAGAATGTGTTTCATTTCCATGGAAAGACTCGTCCACCTCTTTCCTTCCATGCCTACAGGAATAGCTAAGAGACCTCGCTGCCCACTGCTGCCATATTCTGCAACTTCTAAGAATCGTCCAAAGTCGTTGGAACGCCGGTGAACAAACAGTGCCTTGGCACCATCAGGATATGTCTTGCAGACCTCTTTTTTTTCCTTCAGAGAAATAGCATTCTTCCAAGCCAACGAGCACTAGCATGACTCAATACCAGCTCCTTGATGAACCTCCGATTCTTTTCAGTGATACGAAAATATTGACCCCCCTCTAATGACAAAATAAAAACCTTTGTCTCTATAGCTAGATGTATAAAACCCACCCTTGACACTATTGAATCTCTCAAAATGAAAACTCACTATAGAAAGCTAAGTCTGGCAACAGTCAATGGAAAAACTCACCATGGTGACAATAAAAAGAAGAGTACAGAAAGGAATGTGCAATGCTTCGAAGATGATTCCGTTGTGCATTATGTGGTGCATTTGGTCAGAAAGGAATGCGCGATACTTCGAAGATAAGGAACGTACAATGGCCGAGTTGAAGAATTTTTTTCTCCACACTTTAATGTGCTGGTTTTCTGCTATTGTATTGCATGGGGATAATGTTCCTGATTTCTTGTCTTTAATTTATCGCTTTTAAAATGTAATTAGGGGTCCTTCTGTATACTTCCTATGTACAAGGGCTATGTCTACTTCACTCATATATATAATATTGATCTCTTACTTATCAAAAATGTAAAAAAGCAAAAGTAGTGGGTTTTTAAAGAAATAATATTATTAAAAAAACTTCATTTAAAAATTAAAAATAAAAAATAGAACTTTTAAAAAAAAGTTTCAATTTAAAATGAAAAACTATGTTTTTCTTATGAATTATATTTTTGTTTAAAGAAGGTCAAGACTGAATTTTTAGAAGTTTTTTTTTTAATTTTAAATTCAAATTAAAAAATAAAGAATTTATAGAAGTTTAAATTGAAATTAAATCCTAAAACTGATATTCATTTTAAATTGAAAATCTTTTTATAATTTTTTTTAGAATTTTAAATGAATTTTTTGTTTCCTATATTATTTCTGTATTTTTTAATTTTAAAATATGATGCACGAGTCAAGTCTAGGAGTTGACTAATGGAATTGTGACGGAAGGATTAATTTGATCAAAGTTAAAAGTATAAGGAGTGAAACGTTCAAAATTAAAACTTAGAGACTAATATGTCTTAAGAGGCAAACCAGAGGAACTATTTTAGTATTGAACCCTAAAGAAAAGTGGGTACATCAACACAGAAAGAAACCAGCAGGTGCACAAACAATTACCTCTTCACCAAAAGCATCCAAATAAGGTGACGGCCAAGGAGCCTGTCGTGCGCATCTCTGTAACAGGATTGTTGTTCTCTATCACATCAAAGAGTGTCACTAATCAGTTATCAAACTAGAAAAAAAACGTGGAAAGAAAAATCAAGACAAAACTCAAAGATACACAAACAAATGAAAAACTATTTAGGGTAGACGCATAAACTAGAAACGAGCAAGTAGAAAGCATACCCTGATCAATAGGAACACTCCAGTACCAGCACCACAGGCCATTGCATGAGCTTGGCATCCGCTTTGGCTTAAGAATCAATAAACAAATAACCAAATTTCCAGTTAGTTGATAAAGCATACTCATGCAAAACAGGTGATCATGAGATCGAATCTTAAAGCATGAATTGTTAAAATATAATTCAATCCCTATTTTTTAGTGAAATGTAATGTCTTGTTACATCAGGATCAGGAGTGTATCCATGTGCACTTTTGAAAAAACATTCTCTCTAGAAGCAACTGAGGATGGGTAGAACAAGAACCTGCAGCATGGCTTCCAGCTGGGAGAGCATAATCTACCACACAGGAGGCATAATGCAGGTTCAACAAGGATAGATTTGCAGTCAGGGCAACACTGTTTTATCAACCTGATAGAAAATATATACCATGAATGGAAATTTTCATGAGAAAGAAAAAGGACAGATCGTCTGTGAGGATATCTGAAGTGGAGAAGTTAAAACAAACCTCTGCAAGAGATCCTGGTAAACATGGGGAAGATGCATTAACTTAAATGGAACTGCAGGTGTAATGTGCATAACACCTCCAAAACTACAACGTTCAAATTCCTTGTGAAAATGATAAAACCATTTTAAAACTAGAGAACGCAGAACTTCTTCCTTCAAAACAACATCCAGTGATGGAATCTTAAACATGTTCTCCAGCTTTTGAACTTCATTGAGCTCGACCAGAGAACCATCATCCATCATATCATTGATGGCAAAAGATGATCTACCAAGCACATTATTCCTATCACAGAATGGTGCAGGGGAAGAAGAGTATAGCAGTTTCCACAGCAGTGCACACCTCCGCAAATAAGGGAAACTCATGCTACGAATTGTATCTCTTATATTACTAGATGAGCCAATATAGTTTGAAGCAAAAAATTTCTGGGCACATCCAGATTCTGCCAAAACTTTTGAGATGTCAGAAATCAGGCAATCGTTAAATCCTAGTTCACTTGTCTTGCATTGATGCAACCCACAATAGAAAATTATAGCCTGCATTCCAATTTGCACGATCAGGAGACCAGACTACTTCTAAAAAGAATTACTTACAAAAAGAATTAAGTGCTGCTAACATACCTGTGCTATAGAGACAGCATAGAAGACATGCACAAGGGACAACAATGATTCTTTGCAAGAAAGAAATGGGAATGGTAGACAAAACAGAACCCACATCAATGATGAAAATGGGTCACGAGAAAGGACAGGATTAGAAGCTCGATTCCAAAATTGAGTATCAGGACATGATTCTTCCTTCTCAACATGTTTTAAGATGCGCAACATATTACCTGTGAAGCATAGCAATGATGATAGCAGATAAGCAGAATATAAAGAATTGATAATCAACATCCCAAAATGTTAAAAAAAATAAAAAATAAAAAAAGAACTGCTATACATGTATTGCGTTAATTGCAAAGAAGACAAAAGGAAGAGGATATTGTAATCATCATAAACAGGTGTTATGCAAATAGTCTAACAGCAAATCAAGCATAAATCCAAATATGGTTCGACTCAACATATTGATTATGCTACATCTCTCACATGTCAACATTGGATCTCTTTAGGAGGATGGGAACAAAAACTTGATGACAGAAAATTAAAGGGGGCAGGTAGAAGGGATGGAAAAAGGAAGGATAAAATGTATCTTGTATTATATTTCCACTAAACCTAGTTTGAAATTGCTTTTGATATATTACAGAGGCAGAATCACCAAATTTATGCTATTTTTGCTTCTTTTTTTATGGATGAAATATGGAAAACATGATTGGACAAAATCATACAATAGGAGGAGGTGGATTTAATCATACAAGACCATCATTGTGTTGGATTGGTGCTACGTGTGCAAGAAAAGTGGGGAGTCCGTGGACCACTTACTATTGCATTGTGATGCGGCCACGAGCTTATGGAACGATCTCTTTGCTAGAGTGGGGCTACATTGGGTGGATGCCACAAAGGGTGTTAAATTTATTGGCAAGTTGGAGGCATCCAAGGTAACTCTCAAATAGAAGCTATGTAGATCTATCTATGGTGGTGCATATGAATGGGGAGGAATGGACGGAGTTTTGAGGATCATGAATGGACAATGGATGAGTTTAGAACTTTTTATTAATACCTAATTCCATTGGTTGATTGTTATAGATTTTAATGGCATGAACATTCAAGATTTCCTTGTATATTTAGACAATCATGCATAGGTTTTGCTCTTGTATACGTCCCATGTTCTTGGGTTCTGCCTACTTTTCTTCTTTATCTACTGGTAAGAAAAAATCATACAATTTATATTTTAACACTCCTCATATGTGGGATTAAGTTTGGAGTCAAGTTTTGAACTCAATACCTCAACTCTGACACCATTTATATGCCAATTGAACAAAATGTTTAAGCTAATGGGTGGAGGTGATTTAATCATATAATTCACATTGTAACATAAACAATAATAGCTTATAAGATGAGAAGGCCACAAAAGTAACAAAATTGTACCTTGTCCGGACGTGCCACTGGCATAATCTAAAGATATACCAGAGCAAATAGACGATGCAAAAAGCTGAGTACCTCTATATCTCTGAAGCACATGAACACCATTCTTAGTTTGCGAGTTTTGGACAACTTTTAGCAGCAACCACATTATAAATCCACTAGAAGATTTGAGTTCCTCATACATGGCGTTGAGGCCATAATTTGGAGTGATATGAGTCCTTCCACAACGAGCGGCAATTTCCATTGAGATGAGGGAGTACTTAAGAGTGTCCCACATAAGCATCGAGTGGCTTACCCTTGCAGACCTTGATAACTTATCCTGTTTGTTTGGGTAATACATTTTAAAGAGCACTTGACAAACTGGCTCAAGATTTTGCCTCATTCTTCCATTTTCCTGCAGGGGAAAAGCTTTAAGAGTTTCACCCTTCCCAACCACGTTGGCTGCAGATCTCAAGAGAAGCAAGGCTTGCTGAATGCGGAGTGAACTAATTTCTTCAGATGATATTGCTGAAGACCCAGCACCTAGAGAAGAACTCAAGGTTGAACTTACAGACTGCTTCCAGACTTCCTTGCAAACCCCAGGCAAAGCAGGCAAGACAGAGTTGACAAGTCGACGACATACGGGACAGAGAAACTCTCCCTGACCAGATGGAGGACATAAAGATTAAAAAAAAGCCCCTTTCCTTTAACCGCAAAAAATGAAAGGCACAGTAAGGCTTTACCTGAGATGGATCCACAATATGCCCTCCTTCGAAAACAATTCTTCTGACAGATCTGGATAACAAGTCAGACATCTTAGGAATTTTACATAAACAAACATCGAAGTCTCTCCTTCACAAGAATGGTTACGGTAAGCCTATAAATATCTTTCCCAGTTGTTTCAAGATGAGAACACAAATCGCAAAAAAACTTTGAAGCATACATAGGTTTTATGGATCTTATTAAGTTTCTCTGATGCAACTATTCAATAAAAGGGATAAACAGATGTAGAGAAATTCAGATGGGAAGGAAAAAAAAAATCAGATAACAAACTCAAGATCTTATTATGTGTTTGAGCCATGCCACCATTTGCCACAAGGGCAAGGTGGTTATGAAACGCCTTGAGGCAATTACCTTCAAAGGATTATCTAACCACGCATATAACGCATATAGCTACCAAGCAAATGCACCTTCTACCTTTTACATCTTAACAATTGGCATGCCCAATCGTGCTATCTCTAGTTACTTGTGTTCCCAAGTCACTTAAATCTTATTTTGCTTGCATTTAACCTTTTAGTTCAACTGTCTCTATTATTGTATTACTAGGAGTGATTAATTATGCAATTGGGAATTACATAATATTGTTATGTCATTATTGATAAACAGCTATCCATTTTATTTTAGAACAGAAATGCAAAACATGCTGGATGAACTACAGAACAGTCGGCTAAACTTTCCCTCGGTTATCCATTTGCCTTGGTACACATATATACACAACAATATTCCAGCGCACACCCATATCTTCAGCTTCACGTCAATTCAAAGCTTAATCACAAAGCTTAAGCATATAAGGCGAGACACTCTAAAGCCCAATTCCCTCAGTCCCAATATAAAATTTTTGGCATGCAATTTCAATTTCATGGGAGTTGCACAATCTACATTAAGATAACCTTCAGATTATTCACCAAAGTATATTTAAAATGCAAAAGAATTTCCAGAGGCCACCGGACTGGGGAAACTTCCCCTAGAATTACCCAAGGTGAACTTGCAAAAAACTCCTTACTGAGGGCCTGTGCATCCCCGAGATTAGTCGGGACTTAGTTCTTGGACACCCGGCGCCAATAAAAAAAAAAAAAGCAAATTTATAATGCTAACAGATTACACATACAAATTGAGACAATAGAGAGCCTTATTTCCTTGTCCCAACATAAAAACTAGCAGGTTTGCGGTTCCAAGCACATTAAAATGCCACAAATGTTTGAGACTCATTCGAGGTTTCAAAAGGAAAATTTCTATACATAAATGCATAATCTAAATCCAGGCAGAAAACAGAAGGCATTCAATTATTCTATCACCAAAATTATGACAAGAAAGATCTGGCATAATATCAGATTTCAACTCTCCCCTTTCAGAGATAAGACATCCCAGAGTGCAGAGCAAAAGGCAGTAAGAGCCAAAATAAAAAAATACTCATAATCTTATGTCATATGAAATATTCTTCCCAAATATTTACCTCTCTTTCAATGAAGATAAATACCGATCAAGACATCCCTGATGCACGGCGTGCCCACAGGAAGAAATATGAACTCCATCACAATCTGAAGGGCCAAATCCATCGTATGACAGACACTTTGAAGTAGATTCTACAGAAGCCTCATCATTATGAGAATCTTGAGATCCTGAAGGACTTTCTTTCTTCTCCCTCCAAAGAGCAACTATGTACTTTCCAAGCAAGACAGATTCTGTGTCTCTGCTTTTTTCAAAACCCCCTTTAACAGTAGGAATTTTAGTATCTTCCTTTGAAAAATCGGAATGCAATAAATTATCATGCACTTCCCTAAGTATGGAGAAGTACATATCTTGTTCCAATGTCTCAATCGAACATGCACTTCGCTCGCTCCCATCCTTGGATATGTGTGGCACTTGAATATCCCTCAATGCAGGGAACTGAGCCTTGAAAAATCCTAGAAAAGCATTGACTTCCTCAGGTTGCCCACAAAACTCATTGACTGCATTTTGTACCAATTGTGCTGAAAGAGAAGATGAAATCAACCCTGGACCGCCAGACGATGTGCTTGTTTCAGATTGATCAGTCACCTTGCCAGTGGCTGTAGAAACATTCTCCTTCTCTACACGGCAAAATTGTTCCCATGATGGGGGACCTCTGTCGACGAAACTCACAAGTCTCGATTTCTTGTTCCAAGAAAGCAAAATCATCAATTTGTTACTTAACTACAAGCAATATACATCCATTGATAGTAGAAAAATTATTCCACAACAAAAAAACCTAGAGGAAACAGAAATGACAGCAAAGACCCTGCTTACCTGGAGATGAATCAGGAATGATATTGGGTTTTTCGAGTTGGGATCATGGCATAGAGAGCAAACAACTTGTGCAGACTCTTCTGAATCATCTCCAACATCAGATCTATTTACATCTCGTCCAGAATTTGAACCTTCATCCACAGCAGGATCAATGCTTGCCAAAAACTTAGATTGCTCAACTCTCATTTTCTCCTGCATAACAAACCAAGTTAATTCATACCTTGGAATGAAGCCTCTGCTAACAATTCATTCTCTGACAAAGTCACTGGAAGAAATGCATTCAAAAGAAAAAATAAATAAATCTCACCAAGATGGCAGCTTGCCTCTCTCGAGCTTTTGCCTTGCGTTTCTCACTATCAGAATCCGATCTGGAGAGATTCGTATCACTACTAGGATTGGGTTGTGATAGACAACTGATGACTTCAGGTGCAAGTTGTTCCAATTTGGCCATGCATCCAGAATCAATCTCAGCAAACTTCTTCAATATACTTTCAATCAGGGAAGAAAGGTTGCAACCTCCTGCATCCAAAAAGATGTCTGTGTTTTCTTTCTTCTCCATCCTCATCAAAACAACAAGAAGTGACAACAAACTTTGTCCACCAGCACCATAGTTTAATCCCTCCCAAATTTCTTCACTAGAATCAGCTAGGATTGGGAATACATCTCCTTCAGAACATGGCTGATCACAAGATTCTCTCTGCTGACAACAGATGTCTAATGCTAACGAGAGTAAGTGCAATGCAGTAAGAACAACACCATCAGGAGCACGTGATTCAGTCCCTTTATCAGTGAAAACAGCATAAAACAGCACTGCACGGATAATTCGAAGGACCACCTTACAAGTCGCTACTCTAGCTACCTCTTTAAGTGGAGAAAAAATCTTAGTCCACATGGGCAGCTGACTGGTCCATACAGAGACCCTACAGAAGCGCAAGTATCTCTCTTCAGCACTCTGCAAATCCCTTGAATTCCAACGAGGGTGGTACAAATCCAATTCTTTCCAATATCTCCATCGGAGTGAATACATACCCTGCATACAATATATATATATATATTATGTATATATCAGAACCAATGTGTGTCAACTCAGGAACACTAAAAGGTTTTGGAAAGAAACAAAACCTGATTAAAGCCAGATGGTCTGGAATATGAAGCAACAGTATCCAATATTTCCTGAAGCTGGTCAGACTTTGAGAGGTCACGAGGAAGAGATTTCACCAATTGACTACGAGTGGCGTCTCCAATGGCTAACTTACAAATCAACTCTCTTTTCAAACTTTCAGCTGTAGTTATCCCAGAAAACCGCCTTTCTTTGACTATCTGAATAATGATAGTGAGCATTTCCTGTAACAGAACTGGTTCAAACCTGAACCAAGTGTTCATTAGCAGAAGATCAAAATGATATTAGGGGATCAAATATCCACCTCAATATAACATAAAAAAAGGCTACACTCACAAGGACAATTTCATGATGATATTAAGAATACATATATATATTTTTTGATAAGTATATATATATATATATATATAGAGAGAGAGAGAGAGAGAGAGTATAATGTAAACTAACCAACACTATTCTGCTGCAGACATAACAATAAATAAAAATAACTCAAAAGGGGAAAAAATACGCATGATATCTATAGATTAATAAAAGGTGCACCAACTGATGGTACTAATCATGTATGAGTCAGTCCATTAGAAGAACATAGAACAGGAAACATGAATTGTGCAAACTTAACAACTGAGAAGTGTAATATCAGACGGAAATTAAGGAGATGAGCACGTACTCATTGGACCCATCAAGATTCAAAGAAAGGTAGTTTGACAGCCCAAAGCGTTCTAGAATTCTACTGACAAACAGATCAGGTGGAGCCAGTGCAGCACAGCACTGCAGCAGAAATAGATCAAGCTCTAGACTCTGTTCAGACCTGCAGCAAAAAACTATCAGAAAAACACAAGTACCCCTTGGCTTTCTTACCACAGAAAAAAAAAACTAATAAAACCCCCAAGTTCTCAACAAAGTACATTATCACATTGTATAATTTACTAACCACCGAACTGAACGATACCATTCACAGGAATATAGGGCAGCATCGCCATGCTTCCTCCACATTCCAGCATGAACCTCAGCACAAAATACCCTCACTCGTAAAGGATGCTCCATAACAAAGGCAGAAAAACCAAATGGATGGCAGCCCCCAAGAACATGAGCAAAGAAATCAGTGCAGCTTGTAGATAACGAGTTAACAGAACTGCCACTAGTCATATTTGGCAGTGCAGATTCACCAAAACATCTTCTCAATGCTTTATGCAAAAGAAGTGAAAGTAACCGATGCAATGGAATGTGGACAGATATATCCTGTGAACTAACATTGTAAACTATGTTTGGCCAATCAGACAAATTCAAAATATGTAGTGCATCTATATCCATTGTATCACCCTCCATCAGAATGTCATTAAACCATGCAGAGCCGCTGGCATTAACAGCATCGGCGTCATAACTGATCATTGGTTTGTTGTCCTTACTTTTCCTATTCTCCAATTCAAAATTCACACCAAGACCACTATGTACATCTGAATAGCGCCGCAAACCATGATCTTCACTTGAACTCGCAAGTCTGCCAAAAATATATTTGCCTTTTCTAATCTTGGATAATGTCTCCTTTATTGCTGCAAAATTGCTACCAGAGTTACTGCTAGTATTTGGAGTTAATTTATTAAGAGCAGCCCCAGTGGTATTATCAACTTCCAACCAGTTCTCAATAGCCTTCAGACACTCGTGCATTAACCACTTGACAGATGGTGGAATGAAGAGATGAGAAACGGTATCATGTTTAGCTTCACCAAACTTTGATGCACAAGGGAGAGCACTACTCTTCGGTGTCGCGCTACATGCAGAGCTTTCCTGGGATAACCGTCCTACTTTGGCATGCCGTAAAACATCTGTGTCAACCATATCTAGCTTATCTTGCTCATATGTGCTAGAAAGTTCACCATCTGTCTCTTCACTACTAGCAACTGAAAATGCCCCATCCACCAGGAGAGAATGAATATTACCGATAGAGTGACATAAAGCAAAAGGCAAAAGCATACTCTCATTATCGTCTTCTATATGGATGCCTGTTTCTCTCTTTTGCGGGTTCATCCCTTGCACAAAAGACAAAAGTCTCACCCAACTTCTAGATATATCTTTCTGGTCATGGATTACATATTTAGCCACAACAGCATGACTCATAACAAAGCGAATATCTTCAAGCACACGAAGAGTGGTCTCATACAAGACTCCCCACTTGGCAGCCTGCAAAAGGACAATTTATCCACAATCTTTTATATAGAACAGAAATGAAGAGGGGGATCTCTTTCCCCTAAAAAAGAACTGATATATTAAAGGGAAATAGTTATCAGCCAATAAAGTTTTAAAGCAATAACTATTTACATCTATGTAACATGATGATCAAAATCTGCCACTTGCAAAATAGGTTAAAAATTTTGTGTTACCTGCAAACGGCCATCTTCACCAGCACATGAAACAAAAATGTCTCCCAAACATCCTAATAACATGGCAAGTAGGTTCATTTCCTTCACGAGACGTGGTGTTAAAGTTGGCACAGTGAAGATTTGCACAGAGAATGTAGATAGTAGCGTATGATTCTTGAGAGAATTATCACCACCCTCTTTTATGGCATCATTTACAGCAATTGGATAGTAGCTCAAAAATACTTTCCCAAACTCATACTTGAAGAGAGGTTCCCCAAGTAGTTTCAAAAGCAAGTCATATAGTTTCTTCACAACTTCCTCTTTCAAAAACCTCTCTGTCCTCACCAGAATCTCCAATAAACCAACAGAAGAAAAGACAATCCTAGAAACAAAACTGAGCAAACTCTCACTGTACTTGCAAAACTCTAAAAGCATCTCAACCACTGCAGATGTTAGTTCATTCGCAACCTTCATCCTTTCAGCAATACGATCAACAGTTCTAGGACTTTCTGGAGAACTAGTTTCTGCAAGTAATAACTTGCTTTTCCAACAAACGAAGAGAGCATTAAGGACAGGCCCCACAGAGTTTGTAAACTCCTCAGGAAGGGGTTGTATTTGTTCTGCACCTTTATGCTTTGAGCAGAAGCCCTCACGTTTCCATGCCGTAACATCCCCACAATCACAGCAGCCACCGCCTGTATAAATAATAGAAAAATCATGGTCCTTGTGGTTTCCATTCTGAAAACAAGGAACACAAATCGCACATGTCGGGTCATGTTCGCAAGTCCGACACCTATATGCTACATCATTATTTCCCCAAACAGCGCCACAAACACCACGCTGGCCAAGACTCATTTTGGAGAGGTTCTTTAGGGCAGTGGATGGTTCACCCTCAAACATCAACCATTGTAACCACAGCATGCTCTCCCGGAATCGTCTTTTCAAGCTAGCATTGGATTTTTTAGAACTTGGCTTGGCTTCCCAGAGTGCCTCCACCCCTTCCTCATCCATAAGCAATATAGCAGAAACCAGCTCTGGAATGCGGGATTTGTCATCCTTGACAAATGCAACTAAACCATGTTGGAGCTGATCAAGTTTGTCCTCGGGTACTCCATGTAGAGCAAGCCTCTGGTATAAAACGAATATGCAAAATGTTAACATATAGACCCCTAACCAAAATACGATTTAGATAAAAAATAAAATAAAAATAACTTCCTCAGTGACGATCTAAAGTAAAGTCTTATCAAACATGAACCAAAAACCAGAACATTTACATTCATTCACTTATCTAAGAAAAAAAGTCCGAGGAGAAGGGCGCATATACTGAGGTAAGTTTCCATGTAATCCATTTTGTTATATCAGAAGACCCGCTACGTACTTAAATTGGCTAAAATTCTAAAATCCATGAGTTTAATTTCATTATATCGCCCATTTGCTCAACGCATAAAGCATAAGCGGCTGCGGCGGGGGGGGTGAATTACAACCACAAAGAAATATACAAAACTTATGGAAAAAAAAAAAGAGAGAGAGAGAGCCAAATTTAGGCAATAAAAGCATACGCACAGGTTCACATAACAATACCAACCTCAACTCTGATTACAAAAAGAAGTAGTGGTAGTATAAATAATAATAGTAATAACAACAACAACAATAATAAAGAAGCAATGAAACGCAAACAAAAGAAAAAGAATCAAACGGAAGTTTATAGACTAAAATCGAAGGGAAAGTGTACCCGTAGGATTCGATCACGGGGCTTGAGGGGGCTGGATTCGGGAGGTGAATCGATGTCCATGTTATCCATAGTACTAGGAGAGCTGCGCCAGTAGCGCAGCAGCCAATCCGCGCAACACAAACACCGCCGAAGCCCAGAGCTGTCGCTACCCAGGTTTGCTTCTGCAACAATTGCTTCTCCCCCAAGAATTTTTTTTCCTCAGAAACCCTAAGATCCCCTTTTTAAATTTCCAGGGGACTCTGATTCTCTGGAATCCCGCAGCAGCAGCGGCAGCTGGAATTATGCTTCCATTTTCTAACCCCACCCAACACTCTTTAATTCTTTATCTGGAATTATCTCAGAGATGTACAATGGTAAATGCTATTTCTTTGGTTTTTGCCGATAAATTGTCATTTCTTTCACACTCGGAATATATACTTACCACTGGCGGTTCCTACCTGTGTACCGTTTTTTTTTTTTTTTTTTTTTGCCAGATGTTTCGGCTAAAGAGAAATTAATATAATTGGCTTTTTGGAAAGAGAAATTTATTTATCATTCATTTTATTAAGATCGCTCCACTCTTTTTTCTAATCTGAAATGATTATCTTTGAAATAGTTTTTGAAGTTTTATAAAATTTTCTTTTAAAAAACATTTTTGTCTCATTTATATTATATTATGTTGACATGATTTTGTTGAAACAATTTTCTAGTGGGCCGAAAGCCAACGGCCTAAGTTCACAGATTTTTGGTGGACAAAATTCGCTGTATTTGATAATTTTATAGTATCTTATTCGCTCCGATTGTTTTTATAAATAAGATGAGATGAGTTAAAATTAAAATTAAAAATTAAATAAAATATTATTAAAATATATATTTTTAATAAGTAATTGTATATATAACCGTGAAGTGCATAAACGATGCGTAATCGCTTTAAAAAAGAGTGAGGTCTACTATTAAAAAATTAATTTTTTTCATGTGGATCTCATGTTTCATTTATTTTTTTTCAAAACGATTACGCGACAGTTGTACAATTCACAGTTGTAAATATATTTTCTCTTTTTTAATATTATTTTTGTTTTAAGATTTGAAAAATGAATTATTTATTTTATTTTGTATGAGAATTTGAAAAAGTTGTAATTTTTAAATGAGATTAAATGAGTTGTAAAAACAAACAAGGCCATAACCTCACTTTGCTTTTAGTAAAACGAAAGAAATAAAATTTAGGAGATGATAAAAAAAATAATAAAACTTGGATGAACAATCTAAATCCCTAACAATGGGCTTTAAAACGAACTGAACCCTAAGGTCCGTTTAGATTCAAAAAGTGTTTCATCTCATCTCATTCCATCATATTATTACAACTTTTCTAAATTTCTACACAAAATATAATAAACAATTCAACTTTTTCAAATCTTAATTCAATTTTTTCAAATTCTAAAATAATAATAATATTAAAAAATAATATTCTAACAATATTTTTTTCAACTTTAATCTTTTATCTAAAACTATCTTATCTTATCTCTGAATCAAAATCAGCCATAATCCATTTTATACCCAACAATATTCATCATCAATTAATGATTTTTTTAAGAGAAAACTATTACTCCAAAGACTGAAGAAAGTGCAAAGTTTGAGATAACGTGCAGTGTATAGCATCAATACATTTCATTGTTTAAAATAAAGTTATGATATTATCCACAACCGTAAAAAGGAAATAGAATCAAACTTAAATTATGTAACATAGCATTTAGTTTTGGTTGCATGAAAAATATAATGAACTCAACATGACGAGATTAAGATGAACTTTCAATATCTAAAAGTATAATTAAACAACAAATAACTAACAATTTTGTGCCTACAAACTACAAACATTTTTAAAAGTTCACTTCAAATTATAAAAACCTTTCAATTTAAACTTCAAGGTACAATATTGTTTTTAATTTGCACCCCTCTTAGTTAAAGCCAAGGTAATCCTAGATTTTCATAACTAATTATCTAAAACACTCTCGCTACAAGGTTCAAATTATCTAATTACCTTCCGACCTGACCTAGATTTTCGACTCCATCCAAGTCAATAGCGGTGAGTCGAATATTCCCCAAAGAGAGTTGGACCGAACCACAAGAGCCAGGGGCCCATGGGCTCGAATACCATAAGCCTGACCAACAAAGGCTAGGTTCGGGGACCGTCGAATGCACAAGGGTATGGAATTCAAAAATAGCCATCATTATTGGGGATTTAATGACGTAATGGGCGACAAGGGGTGTCAATGACCCCCAGCGTGATTCTCGCCCATGATATTCGCCCTTTGCATTAATGTCTCCAATACATTCCTATCTCATAAGCAAAGTCAAAGCCCTAACAATTCACATCCCAGGAAGAATCATAGGGGATCATGCCAGAAGGCAAGCCCAACCAAATGGGGACATTCATCTCATATAAATAAGGATCGAGGTATGTACCAAAGTGGGAGAGAAAATTCAAGAAACAACCTATACATTCCAACATCACTGACTTAGGCATCAGAGGTATCCCACACCACACCGGGCCTCCCTTATCTTCTGGTTGCGGGTGGTAGAATATCATTTACAGGAGTACGAAACATGTTCCAATAATTGGTGTCGTTTGTGGGATCTGTGAAATTTCAATGTGCCTTTCATATGCCTGCAACGACGCGCTCTCAAGCAACCCGCAATCAAGAACAACAACAACAAGCAAACAAGTGAACAACAGGATGGATGGAAGATTCGCATAAATGGAGGAAAGAAAAAGGAGGATGACTCTAGAGATGGAGAGCCTTCAATGTGAGATTGAAGCTCTTAGGCAAAGAAGTGTAGAAAACGTTGCACCAAGCCAAAATGAGCGAAATGAGGCAGAGTCACAAAGTGCAAGTAGATCAAACTAAGAAGAGGAGGAAAATGCACAACGATCTACGCAACCTCATGGACAAATATGAGGAAATGACCAAGAGGATAGGCACATTCTCATCTGTCTACCACCTACTCAACAGCATCGATCTGCCTACAGTGCGAAAATAATGATGGTTCCACTACCACCTAAATTTAAAGTTCCGCAAATTGAACTATATGACAGGTCTAAGGATCCTGTCAAACACCTGGAGACAGTCAAGGTTCACATGACACTTCACGATTTTTTTAGGAAAATCGCGTGTCGAGCTTTCCCCTTAACTCTAAAAGGAGTGATGAGAAGATGGTTTGGAACTTTATAGTCGGGCTCCATAGATAGCTTTGAGGAGCTCAAGAGACCGTTTATGACTCAATTTATGGCCAGCAGGCAAAGAAGGCAGTTAGCTGCATACTTCCTAACTGTCAAGCAATGGAAGGACTAGAGTTTAAAGCCATATCTTGCAATGGTCAACAAGGAGTGCATGACAATGAATGATCAAGACGAAAATATCACGCTAGTAGCGCTTCTAGGAGGCATCTGGCCAAGAAACCATTTCATGGAAAATTTGCCAGAAAGACTCCAACGACATTATGATAATTTATGGATAGAGCATATGACTTCGTCAACGCCAAAGATACCTTCATGGCCTGGATTGCCCAAGAAATTCCAAGTTAGAACAAGTAGAAAGTAGATTAAAAGGAACATGTTGCAGGAAAGCTCAAAAGAAGGAGAGAAAAGGCCAGTACGAGAAAAGGAAATATGTAGGTGAGCCTTCCTGGAATCCAAATTCAAAGTTGACGCACTCAAGCTTGAATGTGTTGGCAAGGAGTGAGGGAAACGCACGAGGTGATGACAACCGAAGCAAGAGAGCCTACCGCTTTTGTACCTATCACAATGTGGAAGGACACGTAACGGAAGTCTGCAACTCCCTAAAAGAGATAATAGAAACAATGCGAGAGAATGGGGGACTAGAGCAGTTGGTCACTCAACATTCCTCACCTTTAGGACAATCATCATACAGAGGGCCAGAACAGACCCAAAAAAACCCATAGAAGTGAAAGCTCGAAGTGAAAAAGGACGATGCGAGGAAACCTCGAGTGCTCCTTGCCAAAGTCATAACAGAAGCAATTTGCCCCTTGGCGAGATCTGAACAATAGCAGAAGGATTTGTCGAGAACGATTCAACATCCACTAGTAGAAAGGTACATGCTCGAAAGGCTAGGTATGGGGAAGTATTAGCCATGGAGAGACTACCGAAGCAAGCAAAGAACAAGAAGATGGTCGCCATATCCTTTGACGACGAAGATTGCGAAGGGGTCCAATACCCACATGACGATGCACTAGTAGTAACATTGCTAGTGGCCAACTACGCCACTCGAAAAATCCTAATCGACAATGGAAACTCGGTTGGCGTCCTCTTCTGGGATGCTTTTATGAAGATGGAAATTGACCCAAGCCGATTGCACCCATTACCCACACCACTGAAGGGCTTCTCGGAGAAAACAATTCAACTTATAGGAGTCATTGCACTACCTGTATCCGTTGGAACAGGGCCTTGCACTACCACCACACTGACTGGCTTTCTGATGGTTAAGGCCCACTCCTCGTATAATGCAATCATTGTGCTCTCAACCCTAAATAACTTAAAAGCCATTACTTCCACCTACCACTTGAAAATGAAGTTCTTAACAGAGGCAGGCGTAGGGGAAGTATGTGGAGAGCAAGTGTTGGCATGAGAATACTATATACAAGAGCTTAAGAACAGGGGAAGGGACATGAGGGTAGTAGAAATTTCAGGATCCGGCAAAGCATCACCACCACCACCACCTAAACTCATTGAACATGAGGTCGAGACACGAGATGAGCAAAGCCTGAGGCAAGTACAGGCCGATGAACCTCTGGAGCTTATAACCCTGGGCCCAAACCATCCTGAAGCAACAATGATGATTGGAACAAAAATGGGATCAAAAGTTAGGCAGCAATTGAAGCAACTCCTGATTGAACACAAAGACATGTTTGCTTGGAATCATGAAGATATGCTCGAAATCGACAATAAAGTCATCCAACACCGCCTTTGTGTAAACCTTGAGGCCAAACAAACCTAGCAAAAATGAAGGAACTTTAGCCCATAAAAATACACAGCAATAAGAGAAGAGGTAGAATGACACTTGGCTGTGGCGTACATTAGGGAAACTCATTACCTAGATTGGCTCCCCAATGTGGCTTTGGTAAAGAAGTTAAATGGTAAGTGGAGAATGTGCATTGATTTCACCAATTTGAACAAAGCATGCCCAAAAGACAACTTTCCCTTACCAGGTATCAACATGATATTGGACTTTACGGTGGGTCACTGAATGTTGAGCTTCATGGATGTCTATTCTGGATACAATCAAATTCGGATGAACCTAGACTAGCAGGAGAAGGCTTCTTTCATATTGGACCACAGGCTATATTGCTACTGAGTAATGCCCTTCAAACTGAAGAATGCTAGGGCCACGTATCAAAGGCTGGTGAATCGCATGTTCAAAAACCAAATCGGTCATAATATGGAAGTTACGTGGATGATCTACTTGTCAAGAGCAAGAAAACTGAGCACCACATAGCTGACCTACGGGAAGCTTTCACCATCTTGCAGCAAGTATGGAAGAAGCGTGGCCACATCCAATATTTCAAGATTAAACAAATATCATTGGAAGAAAATTGGAAGGCGGACAGGTTGGCACGAGTTGTCTCGGGCATGGATGAGTCACCCCTACGCTGGGAGGTAACAACCAAAACGCTAGAGGTGTTCCCTCCTTTGATATAACCAGTCGTGGAGATGAGGGATCATACATTAAGGTGTTCCCTCCTTTGATTGCACTCGCCTTTGCTGAAGGAGATGCTTAATCGTGTTGAGGGGCAACCCGTGTGCTCGAGTGGGCTTAGTCCTATCAGGAGATGTGCTTAACCATGTTGGGGGAGGCTAACTCGATTGCTCGAATGTGGTTGAACCTAGTGGGAGATGTGCTCGGTTGCACTACTATGGCGGGAGGTAGAATCGAGAGGCCGTGCTTAATCGCACTGAGAGGCTTCAGCCAAAAAACCAAACAGGTCAGTGTAGATAATCTAAATCACAAGTTTGAGATTTGCAAACTTGAGTCATCTCGATAGAGTGTGGCTAAGGCTTGAGGCTTACAAGCGAGGCCAACCACTAGGTGATTTCCAATGAAGTATGTTCCCAGGGCGTGCCGCCACTGGGATTCTCATGGGAGCAAATTTGTTAGTAAAAATGAAATTCAAATAGTAAGTTTGAGAGAGGCAAACTAGGGTCATTTAGTTGTTTTCAATTTTTTCCAACTGAGATTATTCGCTGTTGAATGATTTTTGCATAGTGGAAGTTGTTCATCTTTAAGTACTTTTGTAGTTATTAAGATTGTTCATGTTATGAAAATCGGTTGAACCAGATTGAACCAGACCGGTAGATTCGGTCCAGTTTGTAAGCGGTCCGATGCAGTACTGATTTTCATATTTTGAAAATCGATTTAAACCGAACCGGACCGGTATATATATTTATAATTTTTTATATTATATTATATATATTATATGTTAAATTTATAATTAATATAACATGAAATTCTAGTCTTATTATTCAAGTCGATTAATATTATAACATAAAATTAATATAACATGTGATATAACGTAAAATTAAAGTTATAATTTTTAATATAACATATAAATTTTAAGGTAGGTAGAACGACATTTATTTATTATGGGTATAGATCTAAATTACACTGATTAGATATTTCATGGAGAGCAAGAACCCATGAATTTCATGGGCAAGGACGAAGATGACAATAAAAATGATGATGATAGCTATATTTGACATCGACGATATGTTGGATCACATTCATGCGGCAACCATCGTTAGCGTTGATGAAGACATGGGTGGACATCCAGTGGAAACTAGGACGGTTGAACCCCAACCAACCACTTTTGAGAAGTTGTTGGCAAATGCTTGACGTCTACTTTATGATGGTTGCAAAGCATTTTCTAAACTATCATTAGTTGTGAAGTTGCTCCACATCAAAATAGTTGGCGGGTGGAGTGTAAAGTCCTTTGACATGCTTCTTAAACTACTGAAAATGACTTTTCCCAAATCACTCTTACCAGAATCTTTCAATGAGGCACGATCATTGAAGCGAGGGTTGGGATTTAGATACATTAAAATTCATGCTTGCCCAAAAGATTGCATACTATTTTGGAAGAAAAATAACAACAAGCAGGAGTGCCCTAAGTGCAAAGCCTCCAGGTGGTTGTACTTCACACCTTCTAAACGACCAGTGCCCCAAAAGGTAGTGCGGTGTTTTCCACTTAAGCCAAGGCTGCAGAGACTATACATATCCAAGAAAATTGCAGTATCCATGAGGTGGCATCAATCAGAAAGAGTACAGGATGAAAGCACTTTGCGGCATCCTGCCGACTATGAGGTTTGGACCACATTTGACAAAGAGCATCGTTGGTTTGCTGAAGATGCTCGAAATGTGAGGCTTGGTCTTGCTAGTGATGGATTTAACCCATTCAATAATATGAGCAAATCATACAACATATGGCCAGTGATTCTAGTTCCATATAACTTGCCTCAATAGTTATGTATGAAAGATCTATTCTTCATGTTGTCTACACTAATCCCTGGGCCTAAATCACCTGGGAATGAAATTGATGTTTACTTACACCCTTTAGGTGATGAACTACTTAATTATTGGTTTAATCGCTTTGCATGCATTTTCTGGACTAGGCCTTGTCACTGCAGGAAATCATTTGTTCGAATACTCGAAGAGCAGGTAATTATTATGTGCTTATATCTATGAAAATTAATTTCAATAATAATCAGAAGTTGTCTCTCAAATATGGTTATATAACTTAGGTGGTACACTTGATGATATTTGAATTGCATGTTTCAGCGTGAGGGTGTTACTAATTTGGTGAAATTTTTTAAAGAGACTCGATGGTCAAAGAAGAAGAATGGATTTGTGACCAACATGATTGAAGAGTTGTATGTGAGTTACATGACTACTTAGGGAAGTACATATTTTTTTTGTTGCAATGAGCATAATATCTATGCAGACTCTTGGGTACTTTTGTTATAGGTTCATGAGTAAAACTAAACATACTGAACCATTTTTATTTTGAAAGGACAAAATGGTGGAGAAGCTAAATAAAATGCAACCGGAAGAGAGCGCACTAAGGAGGCAACTGTTGTAGTGTTCAGGGAGGTCCTAGGGAAGAGATCAGGATATGAAAGGAGCGAGAAGCTGATGCTCGTAACATCAGGGATAACACAAAGTGGCGACAATGGAAGTGTATCGTCAGAAGATGCACTAAAGGCAAATGTTCAGGAGATCTTAGTAAAGCAAGTGGAGTTTGATAAATTTATGACATACACTCAATCATAGTAGCTGTCGCAGGGAGAGTCTTCGAGGGAGACTCCGGGAGCTGTCTAAATTGGTTGAAAGATGACTTTTTGAGAGGCAACAAGACATGGTAAAGTACTTGTGTTGGCTAACGACATGTATTTTGTGAGTGGCATTCTGGAGTTATCATGGATGGGTGGTTGCCGAGAGTTTAAAGATAAGGTTCCACCAAACTTTTGGCTATTAGCAGCACAGTGGCCTGGCTTTATTAGTAGTAACCAAACCATAAACGAAAGGAACATGGAGTAAGTAGTGTTGTCAATGAAAAGAACACAAACATTAATATTGGAATGTGTATTATGAAATGCTACTGTAGCCAAGGCCAGTGAAGAGGAATAGCCCATGCACTTGTGGTTATATATGTGCAAATATCTTGTTGTGTGGCAAAAAACTACTAGCATCAAGTATGGTAGTCTTAGTTTGCAAAAACTACTAGCCTTCAGACCTGTTGTAGCCATGGCCAGTGAAAAGGGATAGCTCGATAAACAGGTACTTTTCAAAATCTACTAACATCAAGTATGGTAGTGTTGGAAGATGCAATTTAGGAGTATGATGTTGGCTGCTTCGTTGTATGTACTTTGCAATTTGATCTTTATAATAATGGTTAGTTATGAATATATTTTAGTTAATATATTGGCTTCTGATTAGAATGGGTAGGCCTGAATATATTTATTAGTTAGACATTTATTTTAGTTAATATGTTGGAAGATTATTAGTGCTTGAATGATATATAGATTGAGGATGCAGCTTGGGGGGAGTTAGTAGCACGGTTTTACAATGCTTTCTAAGTGGTATGTTTAGGTAATTTCACTTGTGATGGTCTAGTTTCCCCACATAAAATCTGTGAACCTTAGATTGATGGAATGAACTGTATGAAAGTTAGTAATGAAATTGCTTGTATTTCATGAGTACGTGGTTAGTATCATGTTGGGATTAAAATTGATGAATGGAATTGATTTCCATCAACTAGAAAGTTGGTTGCACCAACTTAGACATTCTTCTAATCAAAAGTGCTTTGGGTTCCATAATTTCATTGAACAAATATTTTAACCTTTCTCACTTTGTGTAGTAATGTACTATTGACTTATGCATGTAAAAGCCCCTTGTATGTTCCAGATCAAAACAACATTGTTCATTACATTACACGTGTCAAGGTATAACCTAGGTTTAAACATATACATGCCATTAATGAGTCATTGGTAGTTTAGTTAAACAGTCATGTCCATTACATGTAGTTTCATTTTCTTTTATATTACCTGGATTATTTAACTGTAAGAATAACTGGACCGATGCAGAGAAATGTATATCAGATGAAAGCTAATGGGTGATTGGTCAATAGATGGGGTCGATTGGTTCTGGGGCAAATTCTCACCATGGTTCCATCACGGAAATGACTCAAATGTTGTCTGCCACATCACACAGTGTGCATAGCACATGTTATAGTTGCCTTCTATTAAATGTCCAAAAAATATTGCTTCAGTGAAGAACAATAAGAAGTTGCTCTACTTGATGTTGTTTTGGTACTACTATTATATGTATAGAGTGATTGGTACATCACTCACGTGGATGAAGAAATACACTTCTGTTCAATAGCTTTCTGTGCATTGTTCTATGGTTGGCATATAAATTATAGTATACTATTTTTAGTTCAAATGCCTATTTCTATTTCAATTAATGAATAGTAAGTATTCTGTTGTTGCTCATGTTTTAACTGTTTTAACTCAAACAAATTAGTTAATGATTTGAAACCCAGGTTTTAACTCAAACAAATACCTCAAGTCTTTAGTAAGGATTATGGCCATGACAAATCAGTTAATGATTTCTAAACTTTAAATTGCTAATTAATTATTTTGGTATTTGTGGGAAAATATTAATATTTGACTGTTTGTAAACACAACAAAATTAGTATTGATCATGATCAATTTCATGAAACATTAGAGGTTAGTTAAGGGAAAGTGCTGAAACCTTTAAGGGCGAGGGCAACCAACTAGAGTGCCAAAAAATTACCAATAGATTGTTTATATATTTGTGACCCGCTCAATTCTGTAGCTAATAGCAATAGGTCTTTCTTCTTCTTCTTCTTCTTCCTTTTTTTTTTTTTTTTTTTTTGCGACCACATTTGCACACATATGATTTCATTGCATCTCATTCTATTGCAAGGCAATTGTATATATTTTATCGCCGTAAAATATATTGTGTCTCATTATATTGCGAGGCAATTGTACATATTTTTTTTCCTATGAATCTTGATTTTTTTGCGACACACTAGACCGTCACGTAAATTTATTATTTGTGACGCCATATAATTTTTTGCGATGAAATAATAGCACTGGAATATAAAAACTATTAGCGGTGATTTATTTTTATTTACGGCACAAAAACGTGGATGTTAATGAAGGGTTTTCCCTACCATACCATAGTTTTTGCGACGCTTTATATGTACTTCTTGCGGCGACTGAAACTAACACAAAAACAATAGGTTTTTTGCAATGCTAAGTACATATGCGTTTAAAACTTTTTGAGACGGATTAGTATCAACCATATAGCGGCGAGATGTGTTGGACGGCAATAATCATTAGCAGCGAAATTATACATTTTTGCGGCGTTAGTTTTCGCCGCAAAAATGGCTTTCTGTTGTAGTGCCATTGGCAATAGAAAGCCATAGTACGTCGATGCCGGGCCTCATTCTTAAGTTCATAGTTTTCTCATTGGACTTAATGGTCGTTGGTAGTCGGCCACTAAGTCCAACACGAAGGCATAATTCGAATGCGGAAAACAAGAAAAGGAAAAATAATAGAAATCTCAATACCCTGAGCAAACATTGAGAATAGAACAACATGCAACAAATCAAATATTCACAGCAGATTAAGTCACAAAGAACTTGTAGCAAACAACTTATCTCTACTAGTTTCTTTTATCTCCTAGAAACTTGTAGCAAACAGAGAACTTTCAAAGTCACAAACTAACAATTTGTTCAGCAAACTAATAGACTACTTCCAGAAACAAAAACCGGAGTGCTATTATGTATGTGTATTGAAGCTCTTCCTTCACACTAGCACCTCCTTCATATGGTATTGGTTTTTTACTAAATTCAACTACTGTAACAATTTCTACGCATCACATTCACGAAAATGCATGCAAGCTCCAGATTGTAATGGCTTTCCTTCTCACCCCATGATACATTCTCAAGCCTTTCACTAGTATTTCTCCTCCTTCCCCCACCATGCTTCACAAATAACTACGAAAATCCCTCCAGTAAAAGGAAACTCTGCGCAGCACTAACCGTTTCAAAATTCAGACCCATTTTCCTGATGCCACTGAACATCCCACCCCTCTTTCAAAATCCTTAGGATCTTTCATGATACTTCTATAGATGATAATCTTCCGTAAAATGATAAGAAAACACACGCACACACATACTAATAAAACCAAGTTCATATGATCAGAATAACATAAGATTTTAGAAGTAAAGAATTTCATTTTCTGCCCAGATATGAAGATCCCGAATCTTAACATCTTGCAGTACTTCATTTGATTAGCAATCAAACAAAGGATTAATAAAATCATCATAGACTACAAAGGTTTTACAAACTATAGCACATCCAGTTGAATCGGTCAAGAACCATATTTGGGCCACCTGGTTCTCCACCGATCAAGAACCATATTATTGCCTCTCTTTATGCAACTAGCAGAGAATTGCTCTATGGGAGAGGATAATAGGGAAGGGAGGGGAGGGGAGGGGTGAGGCAGAACAGAGAATCGAGAGGAGAGGGATATAATTGATTCCATGAGGTAAGATCCATCGGAAGAAAAATACATTTCATATATGTTGCAAACCTATTGGCCGGTGTGAAAATAGGTGTTACACCCGACTGATTTTAAGCTTTTCCCTATACACATATATATATATATAAAATAAGCCAGCAATTTATTCACGCACAATACTACATATGGTGCAAGGCCGAATCATGTATGGTTGAAGCAAGCAATTATTTTCAGTACTAGTAGATGTAGCAATGCTATGATCCAAGGGATATATGTACAATGCATTACATATATTCAGGGTTATTATATGATCTTCTTGAGTTCGACGAGGCAATTGTCTGTATGCACTAGTCCGTGTGTATAGCGGATTGGGGCATCTGGATTAAGTCGCTTCAGCCTTCACTCATAATATATAGTAAATTTACATGCATGATTAGGAATTAATTTAGCATAATATTCGTCCATAGAAATTAAACAAGTTTTGCCAACTTTTCATGGACTCCTTATAATTTATAAATCTAGCAGCATGCAGCTTGTATAGTGATCGATCGGTGATGTGCCACATACCCATGAAGAAAGTTAAAAAGAAGAAACTCACTTGTAGTACTTACGGATTAATGAAGAAACTCACTTGTAGTTAAGGACAAAATAATGAAGGAAAATGGTTATGACGAGCTTGGCCAGAGAATTTCCTGGACAAAGCTTTCTTCCTACTCCAAAGGGAATGAAAGCCCCTACTTTCGCGTTTATATTCTATTAAAAACAAATAACAAGCTGTCATGTTATTTTCATTTCTGCAAACACAAGAACATATAGGCAAAACGCATTATACATAAAAGTGTTATACTTTTACTTACATCCCATCTCAATGGATTAAAATCTGTTGGGTTTTCATAAGTTTTAGGATCGATATGAACAGCTCCGGTCCAGACTAAAACTTTCCATCCTTTTGGTATGGTGTAGCCTGGAAAATAATATAAACAAGAGGAAAATAAATTATATATAGGTCAGGAAATATTGGGGGCCGGCATGAGTACTAATTCTATACGTACCATGCATTGCAACATCGACTTTCGCCTCTCGAAATATGGACAATGTATGTGTCATTCGCAACATCTCATCGATTACCTATATCGTAGGAGACGGGATCGAGTAGTATATATGATGGATTAAAAGAAAATTAAAGAGATGATCAATTAAAAGAATAAGAAACTGATCCATACCTTAGAAAGTGATAAAATAAGGAAAATGTGGTATGCACAGAACGTGCTTGGCAGAATGCCTCAGCAGAAAGAACAATTTTTTGTATTCTGAGTGTCCACTAATTGTGCCTTTACATTCCTTTATATACACCATCAAATAACAACCTATTCCATACAATGAGTGACACCTGTATATTATAGAATATTCTCTCAGCATTGTGTATCTTCTAGATTATTCTGAGGTAGGATTGATTCACTGCTGGTGCATGCATTGTAATCGGTATGTCCTCCTTCTGATATGGCAACTTGTGTTTGTGATGAATTTCTCCCTTTAACAGCCCCCCTCGATCCAAGCGGCACCGGCAATAAGGTGAGGCTTGATCGAAGTAGTAGAAACCGAGAGGTGGAAAGAGGCTTGGCGAGAATATCAACAATTTGATCCTTGGTGGAAACAAAGGCAACTTGAAGAGATTTTGCAGCTACTCGTTCTCTTACAAAGTGGTAATCCAACTCAACATGTTTGGTGCGAGAATGTAAAACAGGATTTACCGAGAGATAGGTCAAGTTGTCGCACCATAGAGTGGGTGGAGTAGACAAGTAAATACCAAGTTCCTTCAAGAGAGATTGGATCCATAAAAGTTCGCATGCGGTATTTGCAACAGCTTTGTATTCAGCTTCAGTAGTGGAACGGGCAATGGTGGGTTGCTTTTTGGAACCCCAAGACACAAGGTGAGATCCATAGTAGACACAAAACCCTCCCGTGGACTTTCTATCATCCGGGCACCCAGCCCAGTCAGCATCAGAGAAGGTTGAAAGTGATGTCAAAGACGAAACAGAAAAATTGAGACCAATTGTGGATGTATGCTTAAGATAATGAAGGATGCGCTTGACAGCTTGCCAATGAGGAATTTTTGGACAATGCATATATTGACAAACTTTGTTAACTGCAAAAGAAAGATCTGGACGCGTAAAAGACAAGTATTGCAAACTACCAACGACACTGCGATATAACTGAGGGTCTTCAAAAGTGGACATTGGAGTTGAAACAGCTTTTGCATGATGCATGTTGGTTTTATGAAGCAAATCTGTGATGTATTTAGATTGACTCAGATAGAGGCCTTTGGCATTTCGGCTAACTTCAATACCCAAAAAGTAATGAAGTTGGCCCAAATCTTTGACCAGAAATGAGGTGCCTAGAGCTGTAATGAAATCTGAAATGAGGGTCGAATTGGACCCTGTGACAATAATGTCATCCACATACACCAAAACAAACACAACATGTGATGATTTTGTGAATATAAACAAAGAAGAGTCGGATTTGGACTCATAAAAACCAAGTGAAAATAATTTGGTGCTGAGTTTTGAAAACCAGGCCCGAGGGGCCTGTTTAAGACCATAAATGGCATTTTTCAACTTGCAAATATAATGAGGAAAATCAGGATGCACAAAACCTAGGGGTTGACTCATGTACACCGCTTATTCCAGATCTCCATGCATAAATGCATTTTGTATGTCAAGTTGATGTAAGGGCCAGTGTGATGAAACAACTATAGATATCAAAAGTCGTATGATTGGTTTTATAACTGGGCAAAAGGTTTCTGTGCAATCTATTCCCTCTTGTTGGTGAAACCCTTTGGCAACAAGACGTGCTTTACGTCTCTCAATAGAACCATCTGCTTTTCTTTTTGTTTTCAGAATCCATTTTTCGAGAATGTTGAACGAGGGAGAGAAGGGGACGAGGTCCCAATTGTTATTTTTTAACAGAGCTTGAAACTCTGTATTCATGGCCTCTCTCCACTCCTGATGTTTGGAAGCCTCAGTGTAAGATGAAGGTTCCTCTGGTATGGGTAGATGGTGTGTTCTAGGGTTTGAAATTGTGAGTGAAGTGGAGTGCTTGGCTGGTGGCCAAGGAATAGTGCCATCAGTTCTAAGGAGAGGACGAAGAATATTTACCTGGGAGCGTGTGAGCATAGGATCATTTCGGCTTGGATGAGCTGTGGCATGAGATTGAGTTGGTGTTGTTGATGCAGATGATGGCTGGGGAGAATTTTCGGGATGTTGTGTTTTGTATGGTGAAGAAGCAGAAGGTGAGTTATTGGGCATTGGGGTACTTGAGTGATGGGCGGGTGATGATGGGCCAGACAGGGATGGGTTGCCGTTGGGGTTTGGGTTGGATTGGAGAAATGGGTCTGCCGTGGGTAGTAGGTTGTGCCATTCTAAGTGGAGTCCATGTGATTTATGTTTTGAGTTGGCAGCTGGTGTTGCGTTAGACGATCTGGAATCAGCAAAAGGAAAGTGGGCCTCGTTAAAGTTCACATCTCGTGAGATGTATAAACTGCCTATAGGAAGATGGAGACAGCGGTACCCCTTGTGGTCTGGGCTATAGCCCATAAATACACATAATTTGGATCTAAAGTCCATTTTATGTCTATTAAATGGGCGTAAGTTGGGCCAACAAGCGGATCCGAAAATGCGAAAAAATTTGTAATTGGGTTTTTGATTGAAAAGAATTTGAAAAGGATATTTATGTTTTAAGAGTGGAGTTGTCATGCAGTTAATTAGGAACACTGCCGTTTGAAAGACATCAACCCAATAGTGAGATGGCATTGAAGCTTGGGCGAGGAGTGCAAGACCTGTCTCGACAATATATCGATGACGATGTTCAACACTCCCATTTTGTGCGTGAGAGTATGGACAAGTAAGACGATGAACAATTCCACATGCTTGAAATTTTTTTTGAAGTGGACGAAATTCGCCCCCACCATCAGTTTGAACAGCTTTGACATTTGTAGAGAAAAGATTGTGTACATATTGTAAAAATGCCAAGAAAAATGTAGAGGCATCAGATTTTGATTGTAGAGGAAATAACCAAATATATTTCGTGAAGTCATCTACAATAGATAAATAAAACCGACACCCATTGGTGGATAAGACGGGTGAAGGTCCCCAAACATCTATGAAAAGTAATTCAAACGGTGTTTTAGAACAAGAAGGAGAAGTTAAGTGAGGTAAGGCATGCATTTTTGCTTGGGAACAAGCTGAACACACGCTGGACAGCTTGTTGGAATTAACAGGAAGTTGAAAATGACGTATGGTGTGTAAAGTAGTCCTATGTGAGGGATATCTTAGTCGCATGTGCCAAATATGAGGGCTAGTTTTTTCACCAACACAAGCTAGAGGCTGAATCGTGGAGGGAGGAGTAGCCCTTACATCTCTTGGCATGACATACAAACCATCTCTAACGATTCCCTGAAGTAGAGGCTCCTGGGTGTGTAAATCCTTCACAAAAAAACAGTTAGAGTGAAACTCAAAGAATACAAAGTTGTCTAAGCAAAACTGACGAATTGAAATCAAATTTTTAGTAATGGAAGGAACATGTAAGAGTTGAGTGAGAAGAAATTTGCCAGTTGAAGAGTAGAGTTGGCTGAACCAGCATGTTGAATGGGTAAAGTCGAACCATCTCCCTCACTGACTTGGTCTGGCCCTTGATATGATATTGAGTCCAAGTTCAGGTTGTTGAAGTCTGAGGTGAAGTGGTTGGTGGCTGCAGAGTCTGGAAACCAAGAACTGTGAGGAGGAGAGGGTGGGACTGTGGTGGTGGTGTGGGCCGAAATAGAGGTGGGGGTGGGGCTTGATAAGATTGGTTGAACCTGTAGTAATAGGTGATGGCTGTGTGGCCATATTTTTGGCAGACTTGACAAAGAGGTCGATGGTCCATGCGGTTTGAGAAATAGTTTTGTGGACCTCGACCACGGCCACGTCTATTTGAGCGACCCCCTCTACCACGTTGGTAACTTGGACCACAAAAGGGTGGTTTAGTTGTTGTGAGATTTGCTGCTACCAGGTTACTAGGGAGCAGGGTATTGGTTTGATGAGAGAGCCTTGACTGATGGTTCAACAAAAAGCTATATAGCTCCGGGGGGGGGGGGGGGTAAGTGGCTCTGGTCGGGTGGTAAGAGTGGTGACCAGTGAGTCATAGTCACTGCCAAGGCCAGCCAACAGATATATTGAAAACTCAGAAGGGGAAAGAACCTTCCCTGCTGCTCCAAGTGAAGCACTGAGCGCCTTCACCTTATGGAAATATTCTGTAATGGACTCTGCTCCTTTCTTCAAAGTCGCTAGTTGATATTGAGTGTGGATCACATGCGCAGAGGACTGAGCAGCAAATAACTCCTGCAGTGTGTGCCACACTTCCTGTGTAGTTGTGCATTCCAAAACCTGCGCCAAAACATGATCAGATAAAGAGGAGTTTAGAGTCGAAATCACCAGTTGGTCAAGAAGCAGCCATTTCGTATAAGCTGGATTCGGCTTGTTTTCAATGGTAGGTGCTGGTTTAGATGAAGTTCCATCCACATGGCCATAGAGTTGATTTCCTTTTAGAAAAGGAACCATTTGAGCTTTCCATAGAAGATAGTTCTCAAGGAAAGTTTGATAGTGATGAAATGATTTGCTGAGTTGAGCATATTGGTATTGATGGTGGAGGTTTGAGAGTTTTCGGATCCAGAGGAAGTCATTTCTGCTGGGGAATGAAAAGGGAGAAAAAAAATTCTGTTAGTTTGTAGGTAGGACGTGGGTCACTGTCCGGCTCTCGATACCATGATAAAACAAGGAAAAAGTGGTATGCACAGAACGTGCTTGGTAGAATGCCTTAGCAGAAAGAACAATTTTTTGTATTATGAGTGTCCACTAATCGTGCCTTTACATTCCTTTATATACACCATCAAATAACAACCTATTCCATACAATGAGTGACACCTGTATATTACAGAATATTCTCTTAGCATTGTGTATCTTCTAGATTATTCTGAGGTAGGATTGATTCACTGCTGGTGCATGCATTGTAATCGGTATGTCCTCCTTCTGATATGGCAGCTTGTGTTTGTGATGAATTTCTCTCTTTAACAACAAGAAAGTCCATTTCTTTAATTTCCTTAAGGTTCAATCCTTTCTGGGTTGATGGTCTTCTCTTTATAATCTCGTCTTGTTCTTCCTGGAAAATGATTTACAACATGATATAATAATATAGTCAATATCATTAAGCACCCATTTATGATATAAACAACACTGTTTCATGCCTTTTTGAGGCTTAAACCAAAAATGTAGAATAATTAATTGGATCATTGCAAGCCTGCCTTTGCTTTTTTAAGTATTTCAGGACTCTCATTTAGGTACAACAATGCCCATAATGCAATAATTGCAGATCTATTAAAACCAACTGCCAAGAAAGTGAGAAGCAAATCTACGACATGCTCATCCTCCAGTTTTTGGCCATCCTCATCTTCAACTTCCATAAGCAAATCAATCATATCTTTCTTTTCCTTGGGTTGATTACTTTTAGGCATCCCCTTCTTTTCATTCAACACAGATTGAAGGAGCTAAACCCATCTAAATCAAGAGAGGTCCTAACTACATCTAAACCCATAATTTTTGTTTTTTTAACTAGCAATTTGGGTTTATACTTTGAAATTATTAGTCAATACTATAATTAGAGTATCATTAGAATAATTATAAGTAGCAAAAAAAAAATCTACTCCTAAGATCTATACATCACCTATACATGGTTTATTAATATACCATTTGAAAAAAATTTATATGTTGCCTATAAACGCAAAAAGTGGAAATTTCACTATTTTACTATTTAGTGATTCTTAGCTAGATTATCTTAGTTATTATTTTATGTTTAAGCTGCGGTGACATTTCAAACAAATATTATAGCTTGACAACCTTAATTTAGTACAAAATTTACTGTACGTCTAGCATATTCCTAAACGAGAAATGATATTTGCGATCATGGAATGCGCAAGCATCGCATACTTTTTTTGAAAAAAGTGAATAAATATTAGATTTATATGAAAAAATTAATTTTTTAATAATGAATCCAAAAAGGAGTATATGGTGTTTGCGTAACTTATGACCGCATCTAGCATTACTCTTTCTTATAAATATACCTTTCACAAAATAAAGATGTGAAAGGAAAATATTGTGATTGCGAGAAATATACAAAAATATAATAATTATTACAAATTTAAGAAAAATGAAACTGAGAGAAAAAGAAAGAAACAATAAAAACTTTTTTTTATAATTGAACTCATGTGGTTATATAAATGTAGAGAATTGCTATAGCACAAATTATAATTTTGTATTTATTTTACATCATGTGATGGAGACCATTTCTTAAACCGTTGTACGTTAGCCTTTTTTATTTTTTAAGCAAGTTGCATAATATTAATAAAGGCAAAATACATAAAGTTTTGGAAACAGGAAATTAACTAATTACATCATTAATGGGAGGATCCTTCCCACTATGGAATTGCAATAATGAAGCGAAAATTTGAATTAGAGGGATGTTACCAAAGACTTGCGTTGCCGCTACCCATTGCGCTAAGTTATGCGCGTATCGATTTTTGGATCGATGAATTTTCCTCACCTTCCATTCCTTGAATGAGTCTAGATGATGTCTAATATCATTGATGATTGGGCTTATGATCCATTATTTGACGGTGGAGATATTTAAGATTACTTGGATAGTGACTCTTGAATCTCCTTCGAGGATTATTCTTTCCAACTTCAACTTTTCAACTTCTTTAATGGCCATTAATGCAGCTGATGCTTCTCCTACATTTGAGTTTACCCTGCTAATGAGATCAGTTTTTGCAAATAATAAATTCCCATTTTCTCCCCAGCAAAGAGATGCAAGGATAGATCCCTCTTTTTTAGTTGCCACATCAAAGGTTATTAGTTGATATCCATCAGGGTGCCTTTCTTCTGTTTCTTCAATCTGATTCTCTTGTCTTGCCCATGCTCTGATGTGCTGGTTAGAAATTTTAGTCACTGATTCAACATATGCTGAGATTTAGGGTGTTGCTAAATTATGCTCAGACTGATTTCTTAGGAACCATAATTGATCCATTGCAATTGTAGCAAATATTTGAAAATCATGCTACTCTTCCTCTGGAATCTTCAGTGTGGGTGATGGATTGATGATGATGTTAATCCAATTGGAAATTGATTGACTTGCAAATTGAGAGGTATCCAAAGGCCACTTTGATTGTCTCCACAGCACTCTAGAGAAGATACAGTTTAAGAAAAGATGAGGGAGATCTTCAGGTTCGGTTTTGCAAAGGGGACAACGGATTTAATCTTCATCTAATGCAATGGCTTTGCTGATCATAGTTTTTGTGGGGAGGATACTGTGGTAGATCTTCCAAAGGAGCATCTTTAGTCTATCTTGTAACTTCATCTTCCAAAGGGTCTTCCAGTTAATGGCCAGATTGCTAATGGAAGCTATACCATTCTGCTGAACCAGGGCTGCATAGGCTGATTTTACCGAAAATTTACCAGATGTATGGTAAAGCTATTGGAGTTTATTAGGTACGTGTTGGAAATTTTGGTTGGCTAATGGGATTTTTTGGATCTCTCTAGTGGTGGTTTCTAAGAAGAGAGTGTTGAGAAGAAGGGTGTTCCAAAGTCTTGGCTCTTCTAGAATAAGCTCTGATACAGTCATAGAGTGATCCACAACAACATCAGTGGGATTCAGTAAAGATAGATTGACTGATAAGGTAGGAATCCAAGGGTCAGTCCAAACTCTTGTGGTGGCTCCATTATTGATCTGTAAGCAAATGCTTGATCTAAGGAAGACTCTTTGTTTTAGGATGCTTTTCCAAAATCTGGAGTCTGTAGCTTTAGGAGAAACTTCTAGAAAGGAGTAAGATTTCAGATATTTCTTAGAATTGATAAAGGCCCATGCAAATTTTGAAATAAGAGTAGAGTTGAAGATGGAAGTCTGTTTCAAGCCAAGACCTCCCATAGATTTTGGTAAGTAGATGGACTTATAGGATTTTGGGATAAATTTCTTTTTTTGGTTATCATCATACCCCCACCAGAACTTTCTCAGCAAAGAGTCAATTTTTTTTGCCATTTCATTTGGGAAGAGGAAGGTGGACATAACATATGAGGGCAAAGAACTTGCTACCGATCTGATAAGAGCAGTTTTTGATGCTTGGGATAAGATTTTAGTCTTCCAACCTTGAAGTTTGACTTGAATTTTTTCAATGAGATCAGAGAAAGAAAAAAAAAAACTTTTTCTCTCAGCACCATTTTGAGGGGTAGACCCAAATATTTAGAGTTTGGGGGGGGGGGGGAGGGGGAGATTCTGAAGTCAAAGAAAAATTTAACAGCGTTGATGGAATCAGGATTGATGTTGGCGCTAAAATGAAGAGAGGATTTTCTTTGATTGATATTTTGCCCAGACCAAGAATTATAAGAATCAATACAATCTGCAAAGGCTTGGGCTGTTTGGTAATTTGCCGTACCAAACAAGAACAGATCATCATCAAACAACAAATGAGAGATGGAGGGCCCTTCTTTTGAGAGTTTTATGCCTTTAAGAAGACCAAGATTTTCTTTCTGAATGATAAGCCTAGAGAGCACTTCAGTGGCAAGGATAAAAAGAAAGGGAGATAAGGGTCTCCCTGTCGCAATCCTCTTGAAGGTTGAAAGAAACCATGTGGGGATCCATTGATAATAATAGAGTAGGAGACAGTTGAAATGCATTCTTTAATCCAATGAATCCATTTATGGTTAAAACCAAGATGATAAAGAACATCCAAGATGAATGACCATTCCATAGAATCGAAAGTTTTGGCCATATCAATTTTGATAGCCATAGTTCTAGTTCTGGTTCTTCTTTTATGCATGAGATGAAAAATCTCTTGGGCCAAAATCGTATTTTCTTGAATGAGTCTGCTGGGCAAGAAAGCAGATTGATAAGGAGAGATGATATTTGGCAAGACAGCTTTAAACCTATTAGCAAGGATTTTTGCTATGATTTTATAGCAAACATTGAAAGGTTAATAGGTCGAAATTGATTGATATCATTTGGATTCTCTACCTTGGGAATCAAGACCAAATTGGTATGGTTAAGTTCTTTTAGAAGTTTCCCTTTAGTGAAGAAGCTTTTAACAGTAGCCAAAATATCAACTTTTATAATATCCCAAAATTTTTTGTAAAAAAGACCTGTGAAACCATCAGGTCCTGGTGCTTTTGCAGAGGGAAGATTTTTAACAACAAGAAAAATTTCCTCATCAGAAGGGATTTGGCAAATGAAACTATTTTCAGTATCAGTGACTTTCCTTAGAAAAAGATTATCCAAATCGACAGAATGAGTCGGATTGGAAGAGGTAAAGAGGTTCTGAAAATGGTCCAGGATGGTTGATGTGATAAAGGATGGATCAGAGGTCCAATGATTACGGCTCACTTTGAGACACTCAATATTGTTACTATGATGCATGATAACTGTAGAGGCATGAAAAATTTTTGTGTTTAAATCCGTAGTAGTGAGCCAAGTTACTCTGGATTTTTGGCACCAGAAGGATTCTTCTCTAATGAGGAGTTCATGCAAATTTGCTTGCAGGTCCGATTCCAAGGAGCTTGAAGAGGATGAGTTGTCTTGACCCTGAATAAAGGAGAGAGCCTCAGATAGGGTTTTTATTTGAGATTGGATATGACCAAAAGTCTTGATGTTCCACTCTCGAAGGGCTTTCTTTGTATATTTAAGCTTTTTTGAAAGGATAAAGAGGGCGTACCAATGAAAATGGAATTCCATGCTTTTTTTATAATGTCGAAAATAGAAGGATCTCTCAACCAAAACTCTTCGAATTTAAAAGCTTTTGAAAAAGGCTTTCTGTTGGAAGTGTCTAGAAAAATAGGAGCATGATCAGAAGAGTCATGGGTAAGTGTAGAAATGATTGCATGTGAGAACAAATCAAGCCAAGATAAATTGGCAATCCCTCTATCTAATCTTTCTTTGATGAGATTATGACCCTCCATTTTATTAGACCAGGTAAATTTTGGCCCATTAAACCCAATATCAACAAACCCAAATCTATTCATGAAAAGAGGAAGCCCGTTCGGATTAGAAGATTGGGCAAAGGGATTTCCCCCCATTTTTTCAGATTGAGAGGGATAGAGTTGACATCCCCAATTGTAAGAGAGGGTCCCGAGAAAGACTCAGTAGTCAAGCTTAAAAGATCCCAAAAGTGTTGTTTTCGGCTGTACGGGGCAGGGTAGTAAACAAGATTCAAAAGCCAAGGCATGTGAGTGGGATCAGAGTAGACCAACACAGGTATCATATTGCTAGAAATATTCACAAGTTCCATATCGAAGCCAGGTCGATACATAAGCAAAAGGCCTCCCCATTTTCTAGTAGGTGGGGAGTGTACAAAATAAGAGAAACTAAACATATTCACAATACGACCATTATCACTAGGAGGCAATAAAGTTTCTGAAAGAAAAATAAGTTCAGGATTATAGATCCTAATATTTGCCCTGAGTGATCTGATTGCACGAGGTCGGGCGATACCTCAGCAGTTCCAAGCAAGAAGCTTCATGGATCATTTTGTGGCAGTGAGGACCCTGCCACTCCAGTCGTTGGATTAGTGGGAAAAAGATGCATGGTTTGAGTCTGAACATTATTACCCGAGATTGTCAAAGCTTGCCTTTGATACGGAGCATACTGTCCAACGGTGTTGTTCCTTTTGTTCCTATGCTGCGGCCTTCCCGTTTTTGCATTTCGGGCTGTTTGTCTTTTTGGTGAAGCTTGAGGCACCTCTTCAAATTCTATAGAAAGACCGATGGGACTATGAGGTGCGGCATCCAAGCTGGTTCCTTCTTGCACCTTATTAATCAAGTTCGAGTCTTCCAGGGTAACAGTTGAGGAAATAAGGACCTTTTTATGTGGGTATTGAGAGGTTTGCTTGAGTGGATTGGGAACTTTCCTATTCCTAGATGACTCATTAGATGAAACAGGTGAAGAAGAGGGGATGGCAAAAGCTGATGTCATATGACCTAGATCTGGGGTTTGACTGATATTCTAGAAGGAGGTTCGAAGAGGGGTAAATAGGTATGTGAGGAAGGAGGAGTTGGGTTAAGCTGAAAAGTATTAAAAGCAATGCAAGCACAGCTAGATGGACTCACCAGAAGGGAAAGGTTTTGATTTTGTTTAGGCAGTTCGGTAAGTGTTTGGCCACTGTTGGTTTGAAGATGGGCTAAGATTTGATTAAGGAATGAAGGGTTGGTCTTGGGCCGAATGGGTATTGGGCTTAGAGGCTCAGAGGGAATTAATGGAGGGGCTGGGTTGTCATCAGTTAGATGGGGACACTTGGTTGAGAGAAGGGAGTTGACTTCGAATTCTGAAGTAACCTGGGTACGGGTTGGAATTAATGGAAGCACAACGTCATCTGGCTGATGGTAGGAGGGTAAGGAAACCGAGTGATTGCTTGCATTAAAAGGAGATGACAAAGTTGTCTGCTGAGGACTTGAGAGGATGCCACGTGTTGGAGCCTTGCTTTCAGAGTGTAGAAGCTGGTTAGCAATTGGATGAATAGTATCATCTTACTGCCTGTTCGAGAGCTCAATAGAACAACCAGTAAAAATTTTTTTTATGCAAAATTCCTTTTTGTTCCCTTGTTCAGTGCTAATGATGACAGCCTTTCCTTTTCCCAAATATTCTACAGGAGCTTTTTTCTTTGCCGTGACCAAAGCTTCACTTGTCTCTTGGAATTTGACTGGGGGAAGTACTGACTTTTCAAGGAAAAAAGTGGTATGGAGATGATCTTTGGGAAAGTCTTCCACCCTTGACATGCCACCACTACTCGTACGACGGCTTTCTAAAGATTCAGCTCGCATCCAGTGACCATAGCAAGGATCATCCGATGAACTAGTGGAAATTGGACAAACTTGATGAAGATGATCCAAACGGCCACACCCATAACAAAACTCAGAGAGTCTTTCATATTTGAAACTAATTTTTGTTGGTTTCCTATTGATTCTGGGTAGTTGAAGGCCTTCGTAAAGGTGTTGCTCAGTGTTAATTTCAACTCGTATGCGCATTAAAGGTTTAACATTGTTCTCAGGTAGATAAGTGTGGTCGATTTCTAGTAGACGTCCCAGAACTTTGCCTATTTGCACTACATTCTCAACAGTCTTCTTTTCTAAAGGAAGACCACATATATGGATCCAAAACGCTGAGAAGGTGATATCAATTTCTTGGATACTTAGTCTAGGTGGCCATTCCTTGAGAACCATATGATAGCCTTTAAAGTTCCATGGCCTTTGGTAAAAAATTCTATTCTTTTCCTGACTTGAAGAAAAAGTAAAAAGAAAAGTATTTGTGTCCAAGTCTTCGATGTGTAGGCCCAAGGCGAAACTCCATACCGCACGAATAGTAGTGTGAAATATGTGCTTATTGAGGGCTTTTGAAGAGACCAGCTTACCTATAAGAGCATGACTGGAGATTTTTGTAGCAGTATCCATAGCTGGGAGGATGATGTCCTCCCAAGTCAAAGCTTTTGTTTGTTCGATGAGTTGGTGAGTTGGTCGATACTTTGGTTCTCAGTTGACATATTTGGAAAGCTGAATGTGAGGCCAGCTGGTGGGAGGTTGGTAGAGAAGCTATAAAAGGAAGTGGATGATGCTGTAGGACGAGCAGGTGAGGTAGGTAAGGATCATAAATGGTGCTTCAATGAGAGGAGAGGAAACGAAACTCATCTTTCCAGAGAGCGGATCTGTTGTACGTTAGCCATTAATTTTGCCTTTGGAATGGCTCATGACCCACTCCGAATATTGCACTAATTAAGCATGCATACAAGAATCTTGTAACAATTGTATCTTTTAATGTCAACATCTTTTATCAATTTTAAAAAATAAAAATGTAGAGATGAAACAGAACAAGGCATCAAGCGAAGAACTATTGATTCTTTTAATATATTATTTCAAAAAGAAAAGAGAAAAAAAGGTATAGAATAATTATTTCAAAGCACTAAAATCCTAACCTATCGATTTTCAAATTATTTGTAAATATAATATACGGTTAAGATATTTGAGAGAAAAAGAAGATCATCATTCTTTCTCGTTTTTGTCAAAAATATATACCAAAAATAATAAATATTACAAAATTCACATCAACTCATCTCATCTTATCATTACAACTTTCTCAAATCCCCACATAATTCAACTTTTATTCTACTATTCACAAACTATCTTAACCCATCTCAATTCATCTCTGAATCCAAACCTCTCCTAAATTTCTCTCATCTACTAATTGCAACCCTTAAATTTTTTGAAGTTTAGATCACGATTTTTTCTAAAAGAAAATAGAAAATGGAATAGATATCTTACAAACTAATAGTACTAGCTCACTATAAAAAAAATTGTTTATTTATGATAAGTTATTTCCAGCGAAAATTATGCTTATTTGTGATCAGTTATTTCTAGCAAAAATAATTATTTCCTATCAAAATGAGTATGTTTTTATTGTAAATAGTCGTTATCGTAAATAATCAAATCAATGTTACTAATTAATATGTAGAGCTTGACTTAATTAACTAATTCATGCAATAAATAAAGGAAAGTAATTTTATAATTACCTCGAGTGCTTTGTGGAAAGGGAAACCGGGCAAGTCAATAACCATGGAAACCATTCCCTTCATATAATCACCAAACAGATCTTGCTTTGTCCAGAACGTAGAATCGTTAACAGAGCCCATGAAAATATGCGTCCTGACCTTGAAGGTACGTAGCCGTCTTCATTTCTGTATAGAGCTCGAAAGGCTGCTTCATGCTCGCCCATTCATCCAATGAATTCATCACCACCTCTTCTATGAGCGGGATATACATTGCCAGCGATTCATGGCCGTTTATGGGAGGCGCGATCAACCGGCGCAGGCGCAAGTGTTCTGCACTCGTAATGTTGTGTAGGGATTTCTCTCCTGATAGAAGATAGGCGGATTTAGGGTAACCAAGTCCGAAATGCTCGTCGTTTGTCAACACACGCCGACATAATTCCGGCCTGCAAACGATGATACTTGGACACCCGAAAAGGTTGGTCTTGTACATACTACTCTTCCCGTACCTGTTTCAGTCAAACATACAAACGATATTATATGCCTCATTTATGTACAAATTAATTAAGACGATCATGTTACAAACAAACACAATATATATATTCTTGATAAAGTTAAAGACGAGAGAAAAATATACCTGGTGACGAGGGTTTGGATGAACAAGACCACTCGTTCACTCTCTTCATAAACCAAAGAATAAAGCTAGTCTGCCTTCTCAATTATACCGCTCAATTTACCGCTTGTCATTTTTTTTGTTTTTTTTTAACTTAGTGATTAAGAAAGTGATTTTATGTGTATTAGAGTATTTTTTTTACTTTTTAAAAATATTTAAATATATTAAAAAAATAAAGAAAAAAATAAAAACCAACAGTTCATTTGAGCAGTGAGTAGCCCAACTCTAAACCAAAACACAAAAACTCAGCCACCCAATAATAAAGCCCCAGCAATAGCCCACAACACATCCAACTCCATCTTTCATGATCTCTTCCAGCTTATAAATTTCTCACAAAAGATGGATATATATATATATATATATATATATATATATATATATTATATGCAGAAGTAAACGAGTATTATATATTATGCCAGCTCATGTTACAGTGCTACGATCGATATCCATTTCTCGTGTGTATTTTACTTGTATTATTCACAAATTAGTGAACCAAAGCGATTGACCTAATATAATTATAAGCTGCTTTAAGTTATTCAACATGATCTTCTAATATAAGATGTTTTCTTGTAGTACTGCATATTACTACATAAAATATATATAAATTGGTGCCGTTTATATTGAGGGATTGGTTTTTGTTTTTGGCAAGTTGATATATATAATAATTAAGAGCCCAAATTAATATCAACTATTAAGATCCCAAAAACGGCACTACGAAAAAAGAACAAGCAACCTACAAAAGGTAAAAACCAAAAACACATTTCCTGCGATCCCATGGGCGCCGGAAAGCTATCTAGTTGAAGAGCATGTCAACATGTATAATGGACAACAAAACAATATTTAGTGAAGTTGATCGTGATACAATGTGCCACACATCACTTTCTAGCATCAAAACGAAAGAAAATATTCTTCCGGCCATCTTCTTTCAGTACAAAAAATCAAACCACCACAAAATGTGAGACTTTATGAGCCATTCTTAGAACATTGGCAATGATTAGACCATTGCCAAATCCAAAATTTGGCTAAAAAGGTGAGGTTTTGGCTAAAGTTAAAGCTATTGAAGATATTAATTCCAATATTGGACTATTTATCCCAAAGTCAAAATAATAATATATATTATGTATTATAATAATAATTTTTTTAATATTTTGCAAATACACTCTATATTAATTAATAAATTAATTTTTATTTAAAATTATTGTTTCCTAACTATTTTTTCCTCAACCTAATTATCCAACATAAGTTTACAAAAAGTATTTTCTGAAAAATCTGGACATAATATAGCCATGCATGTTTACTAACGAAAGTTTTAAAAAGAACTTAATAAAGCCATGAAGAAATTGTGGAGTAATTTGTCCAAGATAAAAACACAATCTATAGCACACACATTAAAAACAATATCTGTCCATTATCAATAATTTCAAAATACAACACTTTCAGCAATGCAGTCTATACCAACACCAACACTTTGCTGAATCAAAATACAAATAATTTTAGCAATGTAGGCCAACCCACCAATCCACAAACATTTACAAAATAAGCACCCACAACCTATTCATTCATTTATAAGTTGTGTATCATCCATGTCAAACACAAAAACCAATTATCCATGTCAACCAAACCAAACTGTCCAGGTCTCATAAGGCAAAAGAAAAACAAGCCACTTCAAATGTGCATGTACCAGATCTCATACACAAAAATATGGCACATTTAATTGCTACCCAACCACATGTTTCTCTAGCCCACATGTGGCTGAGCAGCCACTAAAATTAGAACAAAAATAATCTGCCCAGCCAGTTACACACGTCCAAAAGGTATGGATAAAGATGTAGATATACCTCCGGAATGAGACTTGATGCCTAAAAATTTTCCCTCTGAATCGGGGTTGATCTCCATACCCTTCTTTACAATTTCTTTCCCTCAAACATATTTTTATGGGGTCACTTTTTCCCTACCCTTTGTCCTTCTAAGAAATCTGTTAAGATTAATGCCAAAATTCTACAGACTGATGAAATACTCGAGATAGCGGGAAATCTACTGGTTGCTGGGTTTGATGACAATGGAGCTTGTAATTATCTACTGAAACCTGTTCGAACTGAGGAACATGATGAAAGTGGGCGTTGTAATCCATCAACTCAGAAGAAGCAACAGGTTGTTTGGTTTGAGGATCCGCACCGCAACAAATTTGTCGCTGTTGTTCATGGTATGGGTCTGCATGAATTTTTTAGATGGATTGAGAAGATTGAATCTATTCATGGGTTGGTATGTAAGGATAATTGTGACTCTGCATTTGGGTGGAGGAACATTGAAGACGAAGGCAATGTGGATGAGTTTGCTGAAAAATGTAAGGGGAAGTAATTTCTTGCTTACTATCTGTTTGACATATTGCCACTTAAACCCATTGTAGCAGCTCTTCTGCATTTACACCATCCCTTTTCATTGATACAAACAACCAACCAACAAGGTTCATTACAGGCGACGGGAGAAGACATATTTTCATACTTGGTCTCAAAACGAGAGAGCAACGCGACGGGAGAAGAGGTCGGAGAGAGCCAATGCCGACCATAGGCTGGGTGAACGCTGACCACCGGCTGAGGCAGTGAGGGTGAGGCTGAGAATCTGATATCGTGCGGCTACTGGCTAGGGTTAGAACTTAGAGAGGGAAAACGAAAATTACGAAGTGACGAAGTGAAGTGTGATGTCGGGGTGTGAACAAAAGGGTCAAAACCACGTAAAACGGCGCCGTTTTGACTCTGTTTTGGCCCTTTTGGGCGGGCTGGGCTGCACCACTGTAGTGTATTTGGGCTCTAAGGACCTAAATCCTATTTTGGGCCCATTATTTTATCCCTATACCCTAAATCAAATTCTAAACTAAATCCTAAACAAATCTTAATCTTTATTTTAGTCATAAATTTCTTTATTTATGATTTTTATAATCTTTTGACCACTAAATTTAATTTTTAGTACTAATCAGTAAAAATTACTATTTGACTAATATCTAATTATATGTTATTATACTATAGTATTACATGTTATTAAATATTAACAGATTATAATATTTTATACTAGTGTTTAACTTATTCCTAATTTCCTATTAGTATTAAAAAATTATACTATATTTTTAATTACATTTCTAACTTATTTCTAATTTAATTATATACTAGACTTAGTATTAAATGTTATTATACATTAGTGCTTCTACATTAGTATTACATGTTACTATAGATTGATTACTATACATTATTATTACATTAGTATTACATGTTATTATTACTTTAGTTATGATATATATTATACATTAGTATTACATTTTATTATACTTTAGTTATTACATATTAGTATTACATGTTATTATAAATTTATACATTAGTGTTTATACATGATACATTAGTATTAAATGTTATTATACATTATCATTATATGCTATTATATATCAATGTTTATACATTTGTATTACATGTTATATACATTGATTATTATACATTGCTAGTACATGTTATTATACTTTAGTTATTATACATTAGTATTACATGTTAATATACATTAGTGTTACATGTTAGTAATAGTATGGTGTGTACATATATTAAACTATTATTAGTCAATTTATATTATAATATAAGTATCTTTTTTTATAAGAATTTGTTCATATTAGTATATTATTGAATTTAGCTAATTATATAAGTGATAGTTATATAAAATATATATATGATTAATATATAAAAAATACATATATTTTTCTAAAATATGTACAATATCAGAGTCGGAGTCTGGCTTTTTGGGAAAAAAAAACTCCAACTTTGACTCCGAGTTTGAGTGAAGCCAGAGTTGAAGTCGAATTTTCGAATTTTTACTCGGCCCTAATAGGGATGCCTACTTAAGTAGTCTCCATAATAACTTGATGGACATGGAATTTTTTTCACATGGACCAAAGCCTAAATGTGAATGAAAACTCATTTTCCTGCTTCAAAAACTTTTTTGCTTAAGTTTTCTATAACAACTAGTAAGCAATCAGCAATGTCATAAAGAAGGCCACTTTATTTCATATCTATACACACTAATACATGTATAAGTGAAGAAACGTGTGTTCAGATTCAGAAAACAAAGTATTCAAGAAAAACACATCAATAAAAACAAACTCCAAAAGAAAGAAGTGAAAAATATTTTTCAAAATGAAAGAAAGAGTAGAGGGGCGCATGGTGGGGGAGGTGATTCTCACGTAGTGGGAGCAGCGCAAATTTCTTTTTCTATTATCATTAAAAACAGAATTGCTACATACAACTGGCGTGTGCAACCATCGTGTAATCAGTTGATTGCGATGTCAACTTTGTCAGAAAAATTAAAAAAAAAATAGAGAGAAATTTGAGAAAAATAGAACTTTGGAAAGAAAATAGTCCATCTGACTGTAAACATCTGAGAAGAAGTAGAATCTCGGAAAGAAGATTTGAGAAAAGTTTCATATTTGAGTGAGAGCATTTCGCACAGATCGCATAGAAAATTTACTACAGAAAATCCTATACCAACCCATATGCATTTCACTTTCTTGAAACTCATTTTCCAAATATTCAAAACAAAACAGAGAAATCCCAAAACAGAGAAATTATTTCTAACATCACCGTAAACAAGCAAATATTTCATTTCAAAAGCACAAATCTTGTTCGTTTGATCTGACAAGACGCTTTTTCTACCAAGACGTTTTCTTACTTCTCTACGGGGAGATCAGGATCTAGAAAGGCCTTGAAAAGCTTGCGCTTTCACTTCCATCTGACAGCATTGGTGGATTTCATCCGTTTTAAGCACAATCCATTCGGTCTCCTTTAGCTCTGTGGGTAGAGAGAGAGAGACAGAGAGAGAGAGAGTAACTCTTCCTGAGTTTTCCTTGTCGTTAAGTCTCCTTTTTTTTCTCTCACTCATTTCCTTATTTACTCTATTTGTAGTAGAATGAAACACATCGTTTTATTTAAAGACGTGGAGATTCTCCATTGGTTGTACAAGCCGGTTGCAAGAAGCATTTTTCCATTAAAAAAAGGTGGGACATAATCACAAAAGTTCTATTCCTATCGATAAAGAGTCCTTTTACAGCTACCGAAGAAATGCATCGAAGAAGTGTCCCGAATAGTGTATTTCTTTTTTTTTTCTTTTCTTTTTTTTTCATGTATTTTTGTAATCATCATAAACATTTAAAAAAAATAAAAAACTCACAACATCATTAAAAAACATATCTTTAATCACTAAGTAAAAAAAAAAAAGTTTCAGGACACATTTTCGGGACCCAACTTTCGGAGGGTTTAACATTTCTAATTGGTAAAATACTATTCATAATATTTTAATCATTATCCTCTCAGTATTTCATAATCTAACATTAAATAACTATTTATTAAGTAAAAAAATTAATAATTTAATAACTTTTCTTACAAAGATAGAAAGATAAGACTTTTTAGTATATTAGTTAAATATTAGAAGTGTTATTCTCATCTCACGAGCTAGGTTTAAAAAAAGAGGAGTCTTACGTCATGTTTGGATGTTGAAAAGGGAAGAATAAATTTAATTATAATTATCCTAAAAATATGTGTACGTCTTTCTTGCACTTTGTGTTAATGAAGCTACTTGCCTCTTATTAAATCATGCTGTACTGCAACTCAAATATTTATCCATTTTAGTTAGAATAAATTTATATGACTCAAAAAGTAATTTAAATCCAAATTTATCAAGATTATCATACAATAATCTTTCTAACTTCTAGTCATACACATGATCCTTGAGAGTAAAAACTTTTCCAGAACTAAACTCCACGTCTATGTACAATCCCTTTGCCTCTAACTACACCAGTGAATGAGTTTTTCATGTAAGAAATATGGTCATTTTCCATTAGCTCATACCACTGGAATAGGCTTCGGCCTTTACAGACATGCCTTGTTACACTTGAGTCAATCTACTAGGAGTTATGTCCTTCAAGAATGCTAGCCTTAGAGATCATGGTCTAAAAATTCTCTCTAAAACAAGAACAACTTACTCCCAGATTTTTCTAATTCTTACTTAGGAAGTGATCTTATATACTTCCAAAATTGTTCTCTCTTCCTATTTTCATATCCGGATTGATTGGTATGTCCGTGTTTGTGGGTCTTACCTTCTTATACCAAATGCATATTAGAGGTCAAAGAGTCGCGCTCTTCATTACTATAACAAAGCCTAATTTCTTCTTCTATATGAAGATGTTAGTCTAACTCTTCTAGAGTCATTTCCTACCTTCTATATATCAAACTCCTTTTATAGTTTTTTCATGATTGAGGACGAGTATCAATAGTGAATAAAACCGATATGGATTCATTAATTTTTATATTATGTTGAGTAAATTGAGCAAGAATATACATAATTTTATTGAATTGTTCAACAACAAACATAGAATGTACCATGTTATAACTAAAAAACTTAGTAGCAAAAAATTTCTTACTTGTAGCATATTCTAAAAGAAACTTAGTCTCAAGTGTGTCCCACATATCCTTGGTGATTGCTTTATACTTGTAGGCGTTGTACAATGTCTCAAACATTGAATTACAAATATGTACCCATTTGATCATTGTCCGACCTTGAGCGATTGTCTGGTCTTCATTTGTAGAAGACTTGGGTGTGGTTAGAACATACATCATTTTGAGATTAGCCAAGAGGAAGTGCATCTACTTTGGCCAACATTGAAAATAGACTTCATCAAAGTGTTCAAGTTTTATAAAATCTGCAGCAAATTCTCTCAAACTATGTGTCATTAGTAAACAAATATTGTTTTAAGATTGTTGGTGCAAATGGAGGCTTAGAAGAAGAAACTAGAGAGAGGAGAGTTTGCTTGAAGCCACCTTACAATATCTCTTTTCTTAAGATAGTACTTGCCTCCACCGATAACGGTGTGCAAATAGGTTTCTAGAAAATTTGCCTCTAAGATACAATAAAATCCAGAACAAGTTTATTTGATTGTTTAATCGTGTTTTGTACAAATGAGATTAGAACTGAATATTTCCGATTTTTCTATTCTTCCAAGAAAAAAGTAGTAATCTATTTCTACAGTTAAACCAATTTTTGATGATAAGTTTTGAAAAAATGGAAGTGCTTTGAAAGAAAGAGAAGTTCAAAATTTACTTTTATAGTTTTGAATTTGCAAGCCAATAGTCCTATTTGATGTTTACTCTGTTTTGGGATGGACTAAGTATTGTACTTATTAGGGTTTTTTTTTTTTTTTGAGTCATACTTATTAGGGTTGATTAATGTATGAAGTTCTGTTTTATAAAAAAAAATAAAAAAAAAACCAATGGGTTATTACAAAAAGAAATCATTTTTCATCTTGCTAAAACCGGATCTAAACAGAGTTCAGACTTGTTTGGAAATATATCTCATCCCAAAATTCTTATCTCATCTCATCTCATTTCCTTTCCACACATAATTCAAATACAAAATTTTAAACTAATCATTACAACTTTCTTAAACTTTCAAACTAAAAATAAAAAATAATTTAAATTTTTCAAATATCTAAATAAAAATAATATTATAAAACTATATTCTAAAAATATTTTAATTTTATAATATTTTTTATTCAACTTTTTTTCTCTCATTTCCCAAAACTAAAAAATAATCAACTCAAATTATCTCACTACTATTCACAAATTATCTTACTACTATTCACAAAATTCTCATCTCATCTCACTCCCCAAACGAGGGGCAGGGGTGGAATGAGACACAAAATTCTCATCTTATCTCATCTCATCATTACACATTTTTTAAATTCACATACAAAATATAATAAACAATTCAACTTTTTCAAATTTCAATTCATCTTTTTTAAATTTTAAAATAATAATTATACTAAAACATAATATTTTAAATTTTAAAATAAAATATAAAATTATCATCTCACCCTCCAAACCTACCCGTGCAACGCTTAGGCTTGTCCAATGATTGCCATGCTTCCTTTCTAACCAGTTCACACCGGTTGCCTTTGGTGGGCCTAACACTCAGGGTCGCTTGCCCAGATCTCAACAAAGCATTAAATGTAAGCCCAGATTCTTATAAAATGCTTTATTGTGACATTGGGGTGCTTTGAACCCCTATCAATAGTAGTGCTCAAAAGCCATTTACTAAGGCCAAATTTGGTATCCTCACAATTATTTATTATTTTACTGTTACTTTTTACTTATTTTTAGTTACTATTTAATATTTTATTATTATTCATAGAATATTTCAAAATATCTCAATATCCAAACACAACCTAAGATTACCTTAATTTCCATGTCTAGATATTGTGAGATATAATTTTTTTTTAATCAAATTAAGGTCTTGTTTGATTACAGAAATGATATGAGATGAAATGAAAAGTTTGTGAATAATAATGAGATAATTTGTGAATATAAATGAAATAGTTTGAGTTAAGATTTTTATGGAATTTTGAAAAATGAGAGAAAAATATTAAATAGAAAAATTATTGAGTTAAAAGAGGGTTAGAATATAATTTTTGTTTTGTGATTTGGAAAAATTGAATTATTTTTTATATTTTGTTTGAAAATTTGAAAAAATTGTAATGATTAAATGAATAAGTTGAGAATTTGAAATTGAAAAATCTTTGTATTTGAATAATGTTTGAATGTTGAGATGAGATGAAATCTAATTTGTTTTAATTCTTCTTATCTCAAGCATCCATCTCAATCCTTACTTAACTCGACATTAAAATTTAAAATCTAAAAACATGTTTTGACAAATGCAATTGTCAAACACCAAATAAAACCTAACTAACGAACGAACTAAGGATATAACACATAATGAAACTTTGCCACCAAAGAATAAAAAAGAAAACTTGTTTGGGGGATATTGTACGATCCCCAACGTACGTGGAGACCTTATTGTTGCATGACTATGGTATAACTTCATTTCCAGAGAAATGATACTTGCAGTCGTAAGTGTGCAAGCGACGTACAATCATTTTGAAAAAAATGAATAAATATGGGATCCACTTGAAAAAAAAATTAATTTTTTAATAGTGAACCCCACTCTTTTTCAAAGCGACTGCAAGACGTTTCTGCATTCCACGACTGTAAGTAGCATTACTCAACTTCCCAATAGTAATCATTTGGCTGTGTTTGGGTAATGAGATCATCCAACTACTATTCGATATTTTATTATTATTTTTTATCTACTTTTTACTTTTATTCAATATTTTTTCATTATTATTCATAGATTATCTGAAATCATCTCGTTACCCAAACATATGCTTGAAGCTTGGCCTCTAAAGTCTCCCAAGTGCTATTTTATTATTTGCATGCATTTTCACCTTGTAAAAAAACAACACAATCTAAATATTATAGTGACTAATAATCGGAAGACCGTATAGAAGTGAATGACTAAGTAGGAAATGAATTATAAAATGGTTTGAGATGGTCTTTGCATACCATATTCTTTGTATAAGACCGAGTAAAGGTATCTTAAGCTTCCGATCACACCACACATCACACACTATATTTTTATTATTATTTTTTTCTCTCTTATTAAATGTGTGGTATATATATGATGAGTATAAGAATTCAATTAGTTTAAAAATAATAAAACAAAAAAATTAAAAAAATAATAAAAAAGTATAGTATGTAAAGTATGGGGACGATAAGTAGCAAAACTCATTTGTAAATAATAATGTATAGTTTGTGAATAATATTGAAGTAGTCTAAGAATATTTGAGAATTATTGTGTTACCAAAGAGACCCTAATTCTCCCTTTCGCTATTTAACCATCAATTAAATAAGATAGATGTATAATCTTTTTTGCTTTTCCTAGTAGACAATTTTGTCTTGGAGAATGGAGGTCGTAGACTTGTAAAGTTAGTAGTTAACCTTTTAAAATGATTGAATTTCCCTATTGCGTCATGCATATTCTTCAAACGCAAAGGTCATGTGGTGAAAAATCTTTCAGAATTTTGCCTATTTTTATTGTTTTTAATCACCTAAAATATGTTAAATGGTATTCGCTGTTGAGATTGACATAATTTAAATGAAAAATGAAACAAATGATATTTATAGTTTTAGAGGGAGCAAGTTTCGTACTTTCTTTTTGAAAAAAAGTAGGTAAATCTAGAACTCACGTAAAAAAATAATTATTTTAATAATGGATCCTGCTTGTTTTCAAGATGAGTGTTCGAGACTTTCACACTCTCTGAGACTGTATCTAGTATTATTCAAATACTTAATCTTCTATAATAAATACCAGAAAAACTTAACACTATATTTTTTAGTGAGTTAAATGATAAAGTTAAAAATATTATAATTAAATAAATGATATTTACAATCATAGAATGCGCAATAATGCATAACTCTTGCACTACTCATAATTGTATTTAACATTACTCTTAGGCCTCGTTTGTTTTCACATATGAGATGAGTTGAGATAAAAATTGAAAGTTAAATAAAATATTGTTAGAATATATTTTTTTAATATTATTTTTATTTTGAGATTTGAAAAAGTGGAATTGTTTATTTTATTTTGTATACGAATTTAAAAAAATTGTAATGATTAAATAAGATGAAATGAGATGAATTGACAAGTACTCTGAAATAGTGTATGTTGTCTCGTACTGTCAAATAAAACCTCCTTACAATTCAACCCAAAATCATTGCCTGTTTGCACTACGAATGAACAAGAAAAAGGAGATCTATTTCCCCCAAAAAAGTGTCTAATTATTCATGGGAATCCAATGGTCTATAATCGCCGACAACCACCACCTCGAAGGCATGTTCATGAATCATCCCGTGTCAATTTTTTTTTTTTTTTTAATCTCCAGCTCTTTTTAACGTTGCCGGAGCATTGAAATGGGGACGATAAAAGTAATAAAATATTAATAATTTTTTTTTATTAGTCACTATTTACTAACCTATATCTTATAAAAAATATTTTTACACTTTATAAAAATTTTTTTATAAATATAGAATGTGAAAATAAATAGTAATTAATAATTTTTTCTAGATAATAGTTGCCGATGTACTTTTTAATTTTAAATTAAGCGAATGATACTTCCTTATTATCCACAAAACCGGCGGCAGAAGCTCCCGATAAGACTGTAAAGGAGTCAAATTAATTGCTCCGGAGATTATAATCAGCCAAACATTTTTAGACTAAAATGTTGTATCGGCAAATGTCTGTTGTTTGCTTGTTGAAGCGAAAAAAGACAAAAAAAGGCTCAAAAGGAAGTCAACCGTCTACCTCTCCCTAACCATTTGTCTGGTCCGCTAAGGTCTAATACGGCCACCTACGAAACTCTCAATTCGGAGAGGTGGCCTTTTGTTTCACGCTTTTTACCAGCTTCTCTCCTCTTTCATCCATCGAAAAAAAAAAACCCGAAAAGTGACCCATAGGAAAAAGTTGCACCAAAATCCATTTGGAGTCAGTGCCCAATCACTACGATCTGTCGAAGGAGAAAGTGGGTGATCTTTTTCGTGTTTCATTTGCATTCTATCTTATTTTTCTTCATTATTTTTCCCATTTTTCGACCTTTACCGAGTCTTTCAGAGTAAAATCAGGTTGTTGGGAAAGTTGAAACAATCTTCAGGCACCGAGAGAGACAAAAAAAAAGGAAGAAACTTTGTTTGGCTGAAGATCTGTTTTTCTTGAAATTCACAAGTTGGTCGTTGATCAGGTTCTCTCTGTATTTTAAGTTCCTATCTTATCTTAAACTTGAGATCTTTGTGAGAGTTTTGAGCGGTTCTGTTTCGGATGGGGGCTTGCTGGAGCAATGGGATTAAGGCCGTGACTCCTTCTTATACAGGTTCCTTTCCTTGTTTTGATTTGTTTCGTTATAGAGTTGTTGTTTTCAACTGCTTTTCGGTGCCTGATTGAGCTTTTTTTGACTTGAAACGTTAAGTTTCATATCTTGATTATCTCTACCTTGCTAGCTTTGCTGCCTTGTAGCAAGATGTAAATTAAAGTTTGTTTTACTCTTAGTGAGTTGGAGTTTAACTTCGTTACCCGTACGTCGATGGCTCGTTTAAATTGTTTATAAAAATTTTGTTGAGAGTTCAATTTTAGAAGTATTTGCTCCGCTTCCGTTAACTGATTCCAATATTGATCTACTTTATGAATAAATAATTTCGGTGAGAGAGATTCCCTCAGGATATTGTTTGAAATCGCTGAATACATTGGTTAATTTCCTCTTGGTATGCTTTTTGCACAACTGGGTGCCATAGATCTCCAGAGGATTATCCTAACATTGTTGTTACCATCTTTAGAGGGCGCTTAGCTAGATGGTGGAAATTTTGTCTGTTTGGTAGCCTGAAAACTTCCTAGTGAATCCTCGTTAACTTCTCATTGACTTTTTGTAGGGTTCAATTCAAAAACTGGGAGCAGAGATGGGAATGATATGTGTAATTCCAGTGGCAAGTTCTCGTCAGCTTCCATGCCCATGACTCCTAGGAGTGAGGATGAGATCTTGCAGGCCAGCAACTTAAAGAATTTCGGCTTCAGTGAACTCAAAATGGCCACAAGGAACTTCCGCCCTGATAGTGTATTAGGTGAGGGTGGGTTCGGTTCAGTTTTCAAGGGTTGGATTGATGAGCACTCGCTTACAGCTACCAAGCCGGGGACAGGCCTAGTGATCGCTGTGAAGAGGCTCAACCAAGAAGGGCTCCAGGGTCACAGGGAATGGCTGGTCAGTATCAGTTCCCTAAATAGTTCTTCATTCATTTCTTTTTTCCCTTTTTTTTTCCGTCCCTGCATTTCCTTGCTCCGGAAATTGAATGTTATCACTGTAGGCCAGATATTAAGTTTCTATCAGAGGAGCTTTGTTACAGAGGATGATGTTTTGTGAAGTGAACATGGCATTGCCCATGATAGCCTTTTTATAATTGATTAGTGCAAGCAGCCAATTCAATTGACATGGGATTTTCCCCTACGTTTTGTTGGTACTTATTAGATTGGCAAGATTGCAACTTGCCAAATGCTATAACATTTAGACAATTCTTAATGACCATATTGGTTTGATTTCCTATTGTGTTTTTGGACCTACAGGCAGAGATCAACTATCTTGGGCAATTGCATCATCCTAATCTTGTGAAGTTGATTGGTTACTGCGTAGAGGATGAGCAACGGCTTCTGGTATATGAGTTCATGCCTAAGGGCAGCATGGAAAATCATCTATTTCGAAGTGAGATTTTTATATCCTCTTCAATGCTCAACCTTGAAAAACATTGTGATTATTTTCTTTCTTAAACACATGCTTATTGTTATTGTGACGTTGGATTATTGTTGAAGCAGGGGGTTCTCATTTCCAGCCACTTTCGTGGAGTGTCCGAATGAAAGTGGCTCTTGGTGCTGCAAAGGGACTTGCTTTTCTTCACAATGCTGAATCACAAGTTATATATCGTGATTTTAAGACTTCTAATATCCTGCTTGATTCGGTATGTAGTTTGGCTAGCATGCTTGATCACACTGCTTGATTTTAGGATTCAATCACTTATTTTCTATTTTTCTGCCTTTGTTGCCTTGAATTCACAGAATTACAATGCAAAACTTTCTGATTTTGGGCTGGCTAGGGATGGGCCAGCTGGAGATAAAAGCCATGTCTCTACTAGGGTTTTGGGAACCTACGGATATGCTGCTCCGGAGTATCTAGCCACAGGTACCCTTTCGATTTTTATGCTTCAATAAATCACAGATCCATGTGAACTCTAACTCTACTCCGCATACTTCCACATATTAGGTGATGGATTGGCTTCATTAGATATACGTTTTATATGTCAATCCCTCTCTTGAAAGCCTGAATTTCTTTGTGAACATTAATGGAAGTTTACTTTCTCACGGTACCCTTGGAAAGCTTTCTTGAGAATTGTATTAGTGAATTTCTAGTTGGAAATGATTGAACCTACTTACATGCCATTATCCCTCTCAAATGTTTTGTTGTGATGATCTCTCCCCAAGCACTCTGGCCTGGAGGGATGAAAATTAGTTCATATGCACTTACATTTGCATATTTTAATATTCTGAATTAGCTTGGTCAGGTTCGAAACTTTACTGGGCTGCAATGCTGCTATATTAAAAGGCACAAAGAAGAAAAGATGTATTTTGGATTCTGATCATTAATTGCATTTTTATTGTGTAGGTCATCTGACTGCCAAAAGTGATGTATATAGCTTCGGAGTTGTACTTCTAGAACTGCTATCCGGGCGTCGATGTATAGACAAGAACCGGCCATCTGGTCAACATAACCTAGTGGACTGGGCGAAACCCTACTTAAACAGTAAACGTAGGATTTACCATGTTCTGGATAACCGTCTTCAAGGCCAGTACTCACTGGATCGGGCCCAAAAGATGGCTATCCTTGCACTCCAATGCCTTGCTGTGGAACCCAAGAACAGGCCAAACATGAATGACGTGGTAGCAGCATTAGAGGGGCTGCAGGAGACCCCAAGAAGCAAGCACAAAGAGCAACATGGAAATGTTCGTAACCATTCCAATGGAGTTCCTCGGTCATCCAGAAGCACCGTGGAGGTGGCTTTGAAACTCAGCACGTACCCAAGGCCTTCTGCTTCTCTGGCTTATGCTTAAAGGAAGGAAAATTTTTCTATGCAGCAGATATATCTTCTCTGTTTTGAAGGATTATTGGCAGAAATGAAAGAGTTGTGTTCAGGCATGCACTATATACCCGTGTTTCTTAAAAGTAGTGTACAGTTTTTGTTCAGTTTTTTTTCAAATGTACTTCAGTCTAGCTTTGAAATGTTTTCTAATATGGAGTTAAGAACGTTTTTATGATGATTGAAAATTTGAAATCAGGTTTGAGGTATAATTAAGTTTATTTGAGTCATTATATTTTAGTTGGATTGAAGTGATCATGTTTGTTAGTCATGATATTTTTAACACTCTTGAAACACCGTGACTGGTATTGATATGTCTATCACATCTATCATATAAAAAAAATTATCTGGTTTGATTATTTGTCGAGTCAACAATGGTGTTAACCCCTAGAAGTTGACTCAAATGGTAAAGACCTTAGTCTTGGTGGTATGCTCCTTCAAGGTCTAAGATTTAAATTCTTATGCGTGCAAACAATTTCTATGGACCATTGGATTAGGAGAACTTCTCCTTGAATTATTCGAGGTGTTCTTGCAATTAGTCAGGACTTTGTTCTCGACTCTCGATGCCAATAAAAATAAAAACAATGTTACAAAGGGTGTTATATGTGTTACAAGTAGGATTTTTGTTAGTCATATAGAGATAGAGGTATCAATCCCCATCTTATAACAACGCGTGATGCATGATGAGCATTGTAATCTATCTATGTTCTGAATTTGATTTGTCTAGCTTGATCTTGTACTAAAAGTACGAGTTTGGGTCTAAAGTGTGAGCTTGGACTGAGAAATGATTTTGGGCAATGTTTGTAGTTTTGGGATCATCCGAATACAGAAGCAGGGACAAAGGTAGGGGGAAGCAAAGCCCTCCAAGGCTGTGATTGTGAAGAACAATAAGAATAGATTGAAAATTAAAGGTTTTTTTGCTGCTTCACCAACAATATCTTATACTAGTCGATTTGAAAAACCTATTTTCCTCATAGAACCACACCCAACCAGTACTAGAAATCCTTGCGAACTGTTTTGGTGTTTTGTGTTTTTTTGATATTTTTCTGATGTTTGAGAATGTAATATCTGAAAATATCTAAGAATATTTGTATTCTCAAACGCATCCTTACCCCTATGAGCCTAATTATCTATATATGTTTATTATTTTCTAATCAAGAATTTGGAGGGGGAAGGGAGATTTTCAACAAAGCAACAGACTTTAGTGTCCCTTTCTCGATAAGAAAAAAGCATTAATGTCCATTTTTGTGGTATGCCCCGCTGACCCTTTGTTGTATTCCGAAAGGTTTATATTTACTATTTTTTTTAAAATGAATGTACAGCGCTTACGCACTCTATGATTGTAAATATCATTTCTCTTTATTGAGAGTGTCCGACTATATCCAAAATGAGAAATGATATTTACACTCTTTTTGAAAAAAGTAAGTAAATATGATATCTACATGAAAAATTATTTTTTTAATAATAAATCACTCTACTTCAAAATAAGTGTGCAATGCTTACACATTATCTAACACTACTCTAATACATAACAACGTTGATTTTAGCCCCTCCAAAAAACAAAACAAAAAAAAAAACAAAACAAAAAAAGTTCAAATTCATCTATCATTGACATTTGTAAAACTTGACTAAAATAAACTTTGTGCTGCATAGTTCAATAAATAAATCCCACTTTAATCTTATTATTTTCTTAGATCTTAATTAGTTCTTGGAAGAAATTAATTTTCAATTTATATTATTAACTAACGACAATATAGCATTTAACATTATAAATTGTAAAAATAGTACATTTATGTATATTCAATAGTTGCATACATCCCCAACCCAAAGTGCATTTCTGCTTGGTAGGTTGATTAATGATAACATCATGGTGGCTTTTGAGTTGCTTCAATCTATGAAAACTAGAAAGAGGGGGAAGGTAGGGAGCATGACCATAAAATTAGATATGTCTAAGGCCTATGATCGTGTAGAGTGAGATTTTTTGGAGGTTGTGATGAAAAAATTGGGGTTTAATGAGAAGTGGGTGGTGCTGGTCATGAGTTGTGTCAAGTCTGTTTCATACTCAGTGTTGATTAATGGGTCTCCAGGGCACAAGTTTTGGCCTAAAAGGGGTTTGAGACATGGTGATCCATTGTCACCCTATTTATTTATTCTTTGTGCTGAAGGTTTAAGCACTTTGTTGAATTCCTATGAAAATCAGAAACTTACAACAGGGGTGCAAGTGGCTCAGGGAGGAACTAGCATAAATCATCTGCTCTTTGCAGATGATTGCATCCTTTTGGGTGGGCTAAGATAGAAGAATAACATAGGATTCAAGAGGTGCTGAAGACCTATGAGAAGGCTTCAGGGCAGTTTCTAAATAAGGAAAAACCTCAGTCTTTTTTAGCAGCAATACAAGGGAAGGGGACAAGAAGGTGATCATGGCAGCTAGCAACTCTATAGCTTGTGGCAGTTATGATAAGTATTTAGGTCTACCTGCTTTTGTGGGAAGATCTAAGTTCAATACATTCAGAGTCTTAAAGGAGAGAATCTGGCAGAAAATTACAAGTTGGAAAAATAATTTCTTATCACAAACTGGTAAAGAAAGTATGATCAAGACATTATTACAAGCCATACCCACTTATACTATGTCTGTGTTCAAGCTACCCAAGAGGTTGTGCCAATATATAAATATGTTTTTTTCGAAATTTTGGTGGGGAAAACAGCAGGAAGGAACGAGTATTTACTGGAGAAAATGGGAGAAAATGGGATTGTAGAAAGAGAAGGGTGGTTTAGGTTTTAGGGACTTGGAGAGTTTTAACATGGCTCGTCTAGCAAAGCAAGGATGGAGATTACTTAAGAGCCCTTATTCTTTGGCAGCTATGGTCTTTAAAGAGACGTACTATAGGCATTCTAGTTTCATGGATGCAAAGCTAAGTTCACTATCCTCTTTAACGTGGAGAAGCATTTGGTCTGCCAGGGACCTTGTAAAAGAAGGGATAAGATGGAGAGTGAGAGATGGTAGTAAGATAAAAATCTGGGGTTCAAAATGGTTATCTACACCATCATTCTTTTCCATACAATCTTCAGTTTCAGTTCTACAAGAAGATGCTAAAGTTGAAGAATTAATTGTCAAGCATATGGGGGAGTGGAATAAATGAAGGATTCAAGCAACCTTCTCAAAAGAAAAGGTGGAACAGATTTTGAGCATACCCCTTAGTAGAGGCAAGGCTCAAGACAAGCTGATATGGGGCCCTTCAAAGAACGGAGTTTTTTCAGTGAGTAGTGATATTTTTTGCAATTGGAAAGAATTAAGAACAGCAGAGGAGATAGTTCAATGGGGACTAAGATGGATGAAAAGTGGAGAAACATTTGGAAACTTGAAGTACCAAGTGTGACAAAATTGTTTCTGTGGAAAGTTGGGAATAATTTGTTGCCTACAAAGGAGAATTTGTTTAAAAGGAAGGTAGTTGAGGATAAAAGCTGTCCAATTTGCAGTGCTAAAGCAGGAATAATTATGCATGTATTATGGGAATGTCCAGCAGCTAATGACATATGGGCAGAGGTTGGAGGTTGTGTTCAGAAATGGGGAAGATCAAAAGATGAGTTTTTGTTGTTGTGGGGGAAGTTAATGGAAATGTTGAGCAATAATAAGCTGGAAGAAATGGCAATACTGCTTAGGAGAGTATAGTTGCGCAGAAATGAATGTGTTTGAGAAGAAGCTATGTTTTCCTAAGCTTCTATTGAAGACAACAAGTGAAGCCTTACTCAATTACAAGGCAACTCAGACTTTTCAAAAACAGGTAGGGAAGGGGCAAGTTAGTTCATCAAAGGGATTAATGAAGTGGGAGAAACTAGAATGTGGAAATGTGAAGGTGAACTGAGATGCTTCATTAAACATGAAAGAGAGAAGAATGAGGGTCGAGATCATAATTAGAGATGAGGAAGGAGAGGATTTGGTTACTATTTGTGTTCAAAAGGATAATGTGGATAGTCCAGTGGTGGCAGAGTGCTATGCTTTGAGGATGGCTTTGGAGCTATGCAGTGAACTCAATATTCACAAGGCTGTTTTTGAAAGAGAAGCAAGGAATGTTATAGAGGCAATGCAGAGTATTGAAGAGGAGATGTCAGTTTTTGGCTCTTTAGTTGATGATGTAAAGTTCTTCTTTAATAGAAGATCTGATTGGAAAATTCAGTTTGCTTACAGATAAGACTGTTCATCCCATCCGGCCAGGCCGGAACCCGGATAAATCGGATTCCAGTTATGGGTTCCGGCCCGGATCGCAAAACTTGGACCTATCTGGTCCGGGTACCGGTTATGTAAGCTGGGTACCGAGTTTAAAACCTGATACCCGGATTGACAAAACAAAATCCTACGTTTTAAAACCCTATCTTTCTTAAATGCCCATTGTTTCTTTCGCCCCCCCCCTCTCTCTCTCTCTCTCTCTCTCTCTCTCTCTCTCTCTCTCCCTCTCTCTCCCCTAAGCCCCATTCAAGTTTTGAAGAGAAACTATTGGTCAAGCATCAGTCGCCTTCAACAACACGGCTGGGTTGTACGCACTACTGGGATCCAAGGTACCTAGGGTCATGGGGACGCTAACGTGGTTGACTGCTTGAAAAGGGCCGGGGCCTTGATTTTAGGGAAAGCTAGTCTTACAGAGTGGTATGGTGTTCGGTCTTTGAAGATCCCTAATGGCTGGTGTGCTAGAGGGGGATAAGGCGTGGTCAGTATATTATATGTTTTCTTTCTCGTTCATTTTTCTTTTATTTTTCCATCAAAACAAACAGAGCTTAATAAGAGTTATGGAAAAATAAATGCAGAATCCATATATGGAATGGGGAGACCCTAGCCTCCCACAGCTCAACCTTCCTTTTCTTTAGGTAAGACATGGCTTTTGGGTAAGATTTTGTTAATCATAAATATGTGTTTTAAAAAAAAAAAAATTCTTGTTGGATCTATGTTTATATTCTTCTCATATTATAGTTGGATCTATGTTTCTGTTCTTCTCAGTTCTCACATGATACGGGTTTTGAACAAATCTTATGTGGGTATAAGTAATACTTGGTTCTTTTGCTCAATGTGCCTTTTTTTGTAAAACATGGGTTTTATTTTTAAGTTTTTGAGGGTTTACGTTTTGGTTCTTCTGTTTCTCATGATCTGCTGACATTTCCAGTATGCTCTCTCGATTTGCTCTTTTTACATGATAGAAACAAATTATTTGTTTAGCAATGAGTTATGATATAAACAGATGCTTGATGTTTCCTTGTTTTGATGACAATGTTTGAGGAGTATTTTTATGGGTTAGATCTATATTTTTATGACACTGTCTCCTGTCAACTGGGACTGTAAGCTTTTAAGTTTAAAGAAACTTTTTAGCTTTTACAGAGTTTGGCTCTTTTCCTTGGCTCCATTGTCAATTCTCTTCCATTAATTTATATAACTTATGCTTTGTTTTATGCTTTATGCTTGATATTCATTACTTTATGCTCTAATAAGCCCAAAAATTTTCTTGGTACTCCATTGCTTATATGATATGGAATGCAACAACACCTTGAATTTGAAGGGAAAACTTTGTTTACTTGGCATAAACATGTCCATTTGGTGGTAGCATTTTTTTTTTCCCAAAAGCTTTGGATCTGACATCTTTCGTTTATTATTGAGTGTCATCCTTTTGTTACCTAGTGTTTCTGATGAAGTGTTGGGACATGTTGTTGACTTGTCATTTTTTTTTGTTATGAACTGTGAGGAACATAGCTTGGAAATGTAATTTATCTTGCTGTTCCATAAAGAGAAGAATTGGAATTTATCGCAATGTGAGTTTTGTTCTCATCAACAATTTTTGCGTTACAATTTTGGTGTGAGATTAAAAGACTACATAGCTTTTCTAAGTATTCAAAACTTTTGTTATTTGCCGGATTTCTTTTAGTCAGTCAGATCACTTGAAGTTGCTACTCGGTGTGAGATTAAATCATTGATGGAAGACCATGCTAATGATTTTGTAATTCATATCTTGTAATTTTGTATTTTGTAATGTAATGTATAAATAACAAATAGCTTGACTTAGAAAAAATTTATAGGCTTTTATAAAAAATTATGATTTTCAACATTTATTTTTAATAAATATAGGCTTTTAGCCTTTTACATAAAGGGAATTATACTCTTCAACATGGATTTTTCTTAAAAAGTCTTTAATATAATATAGGCATTTAAAAAAAAATTAGGCTTTTACACTAAAATAAGGGAGTATAGTCCGGAACTCAGATTTTTAAATTGTAAAAATTCGGATTAATCCTGGGTACCCGGTTGAACACCCCTAACATCAACGAAACACCAAGTCCTGTTTGCTTCTTAATTCCCAGTAACCCCTCTTGAATTGCCACTAATTCAATGTTCAAACTCTCATTTTCTCTATCAAAAGGCCCAACTCGGCATGGACAGCTGCCCCCACCATTTTCTTGTCTATTACTAATTAACTTTTTCCAATACCTCAAAATTATTTGAGAGCAAGTCCTCGAAAGTAAAAAGGTAACATTGTATTGTTTGAATAATGAGTTGAAATGAAATTTAAAAATTAAATAAAATATTATTTTTTAATATTATTATTATTTTAAAATTTAGAAAAGTTAAATTATTTATTATATTTTATGTAAAAATTAATGAGATAAGATAAGATGAGACGCTTCTGTGTCATATTAATATTTATCATTTATACATATGTTTGATGGTAAATATTGAAATGATAAATATTCATGTACGTGATAGTACAAAGCTGCAAATAATTTAAACTTAATAAGATTGTATTTAATATTATTCTATTTTGTAAGTAACAATTAAAATATTTAAAATTAATATCTGCATATATAAGTAATAAGAATACTATTCATTTTTGTCTAATTTATTTATTCTTGATCATGATCCTTTCACTACAAGAAATTGGGTCTTTACCGGTGCCACATTTCGCCACAAATAACACGATATTTAGCCGCCAATACATATTTGCAGCGATTTCTACTGCGCCGGCAGTTCGTCGCAACTGTTGACTCATTTAAAATATTATCCAGCGAAACCAAAATATCGACGCTAAAAATATAAAATTTGCGGCAAAAATTTCCGCCACAGATATTGTTAAGTACGCCGCAAATATCATTTGAATCCCAGTGTCATATCGCTGCGAATGTCTTTTTACAACGTTTCACGTCGTCGTTAAAATGCTGTAAGTCGCCGCAATATATTCCCACTCATTTGCATCATGTAAAGATTTCGCCCCAATAAATATTTTTCGCGTCACATTAAATCGCCGTGATTATTAATAGCGGCGGTTAAATTCAACGCAATAGACCCAAACAGTCTGCCGCGAATGGTTCAATGGGGCCGAATAGCTTTTCACGGCGACAAGTTTTCGCCGCTAAATATTGTTTTCGCAGCGAAATATATTCGCTGCTAAAAAAAACAGCATTTTTACGCATTCACGACCATGTTTCATCGCCGCAAAAAAATATTGTTAAGAATTTCATTCGCGGCGAACTGAAAATCGCCGCGAATAAGTTTTTTACCTTGCTTCCAGACCAGCATGTAAAATGCATCATTTTTTTGGGGTACCTAATTTCCTGTCGAAGAACTCATTTACAATATTACCAAATGCGACTTTAACTCAATACAAAGACCATAAATACCTCAACCAATCCAAGTACATTAATACATATATCAATACATATATCAAGTTTATATATATATCAATACATTAGTACCTCAGCCAGCCTTTAAGGTTACTACTATACATTGGCATAGGGTGCATTAATTGAAGGCAATTAAGTACTACAAATGGGAGCAGCTAATCATACATCCACGATACCCTAAATGTCCATCCAGTTAAAACAAATTAGAAAACAAATGGTGGGTGGACGTTGATCCGCAACTTTGCACATCGATCATTGATGAGGCAGACTTGGTGATTGAGCAGCAAACACTCCAGCTGTCTGGAACTAGTGTGTTATCACCCAAATATACACTGCCTTCTACATGAGCTACACAAAAGAAATATCCAACATTTGGTAGTCTCCAAAGTGACAATTTTTCTTGAGAATTTAGTTGCACACGAACAACAGTCTCCAAAGTGACAATTTTTCTTGAGAATTTAGTTGCACACGAACAACACAGCGAATAGCCCCATATTTTCTGCTATTAATGTTCAGTATTTAAAACTTTTTTTTACATTCTAAACCAAAACATCTAGAAAAATAAATCATGTACATGAACCATGAGGAATTCTAGCTAGCTATCTAATAGTACTGTCCAACATTTAACCCCATAACTAATAACCCCATATTTATCTTAACTGATATCAGTAGGGTATGTATTTTTAAACACATGTAAAAAGGTATTAAAGAGCCATCTATATATCAGAAAGGTATATATTTTTAATCTATATATAGGCATTTCTAGTTTCATTATCTGTATGCAACTAGCTATGACAAACCCATAATTTCGAAATAGTGGTACATTATATTTGCATACCATAATATCGATTAACATTTCGCTCAACAACAATAATTAGTATCTAATTAAAGAGGAGTTGGAAGTTCTGAAACATGGGAACCAAGTGTCGGGATAAAGAAAAAATTAAAAATGTGCCCCTTCGAAGTAGCGTCGACCCAAAAATCGCCATGAATAATTGTTTATTGCGGCGATATTATTTCTAGCAGACAAAAAATCGCCGCAATATACCTTTTTTCTTGTAGTGTTTCTATGTCCTGACCTTTCCACATTTTTAACCTTAATTAAAATCCAGCTTAAACCGTCGCAATAATACTAAAAATAGTGACATGATTGTGTTTATATATAGAGAATAACTCTTCGATCAGTGTACCCTCTCAATCTTTGTATTAATAATATAGATAAAAACTTCTGAAAATTATTATATATATATATATAAGTGGGATAACAAGTACGACCCCGGCCCGCAGCTTCTAGATTATTTTTTTTTTCTCTTTCTATTTTCTAGTAGAAATTTCTAGCGCTATATAGCAAGGTTGATGCATGGGGTCCCTCCCCACTACAACGGCGAAAATTAGTAACATTAATTAATACATATAGTCTAATATTACTAATTGCCAGTCAACTACTAGCTAGAAGAAACAAAATCATGAGGTTTTATTAATTTCTTTTCAGCTTATAATAAACTACATTTTAAATATATTTATGCATGATGCATGCAGTACTATAGGAAACGCGCGTGACACAAAGGGTCCATATTATTCCATATATATATATATATATATGATATATAACTAGCTTATATTAGCGAGTGATCATCTCAATTCTCATGTTATGTTCTCACCATCCATGCATTGCATGGTACTTTTAATCGTGGTGTTTTCATCGTAGTTAGGCAATCGAATGACAGGTGGTTTAAAGATCGATCAACATGTGTATCACTTTATCTAGTTCTTCATCTATTAATCCACAATTGTCTTGCAATTTAATGGCTTCTTTATAACTAAGAAATCCAGTATGCCAAACTCAAGAAGGAAATAGATCGAAGCTAGCCAATATTTTGGTACCATATAATATATATATATATATATATATATATATATATATATATATATATAACACTACTTATTATAGAATGCATTATATTCATAAAAAATATCAATACTTTTTAGATGAATATATAAGCTTTTACGTGAAGAAAGTATTTGAATATATAATTGGTTGGAAAGGAGGGCCGATAGGGCGAACTTTGACACGTAAAAGGGCCCGTATGCATATGTATGCCAATTGCCTCCAGGACACGCGTACGTGAACCTGTCACCAACCGGCCGGACGGACGGCCAATTCCTTATCTCCAAGAACGTACGATATATATGAACGTAATGATCATGTGCATGCATGTGATTTGATTCCGCTATTATATATGCATGGACATTTATCTTAATTATCACACATATTATATTATATGCACCTACGTACGGCTGTACTGGCCTGTGGGATATTATATACTTGTTTGTATAATTAAGGTGATTATACTTTACCATCTCTTCGGCCACAACCAAATCTAACCAACACTACCATTGATCAAAACATGAGAGTTCTGAACTCATTTTGGAAGAACAAGATGGAACACATTGTTACTTCAAGCCCTAGCTCTTCAACATAAAAACTGTAAATGGCATCATGAAAACTCCACTCTCGACTCATGATTACATCAACAGAGAAGATAAGATCAAATGGGTTCACCATAACAGTGGCAACTTCTCGGTTAAATCAACCTATGCCAACCTAACAAACACTCAAAACTCCTCACCAGAAAAAGAAAACTCTGAAATCTAGAAAAAGCTAATTTGGAAACTCAAAATGCAGGATAGACTAAAATTCTTACTTTGGAAAAATAATGCATAATATCCTACCCACCAAATCACTCATTAAAAGAGTAATTCCCACAATACAAGGAGATCAGACCCTTTGCCCCCTCTGTAAGACTGAAGAAGAAAATCTCACCCACCTCTTTCTTAACTATCTCTTCCCAAGAATCTTATGGAGACAATCCCAATGGCCAATCAACCAATATCTAATTGGATCAAAATAATCCTCAATCTTGCCCCCTCATAAAAATCCCAGAAGAGGAAATTCATCCATTCCAACTCTTTGCATCTCTTACTATGGACAATCTCTAGTTTCTCAGAAACCAAGTTCTCCATAACACTCAATGCCCAACTCCTGAGTGGTTTGTTTCCAGAGTCACAAAGCTCCATAAAGAACATAGTAAAGCCTGGATCATAGAAGAACTTCAAAAGGAACTGAAATGGCAAACTCCCCCAGAAGGCTACTATTCACTAACATTTGATGTAGCAGTCAAAGATCAAGGTAATAGCATAGCTTCAGTATGCATATCAGAAAGTGGAATCCCAATCTTTGTTTAGTAGACATATTACATCTACAGCACCAACCCAAACATAGGAGAAGCATCAGCGGCTTTTATGGCTATCCAGCAAGCAACAATCAAGGGCATTAAAAAAATTGTAATAGAAGGAGACTCAAAACAGGTTGTACAAGCTGTATCAAACCCAAACGTAGTCTCAAACTGGACAATGCAAGCCACAACAAGGGATATTCACTATAGCTTAACGCAAATTTGAAGACTGTAAGGTGAAAAAAATACATCGATCTTAGAATTGATGCGTGCACAACTTGGCATAATGGGCAACATCCAAACTCAAATTTGGAAGCATTCGCCTCATTTCAATCCCACAATGTCTTCTAGACTTTCATAGTGGAATGGACCCTCTCTCTTTATTTGTATAATTACCAGACTCTGTATTAGCTTCTATTTCATCAATGAAAGTTGCCTACAAATAATAATAATAATAATAATTAAGGTGATTAAGTTTCTCATGGAATGCATAACGTACAAAGCATTCCATCAACGGATCGAAAGATCATAAAAAAAAAAATTAGGATGGAAATGGAATTTATCTATATTGGAAGAAAATTGGTCAAAAATTTAAAAGAACTCGATATTTTTTGTTCTTCAGTGTTTTAGAAATGATTCAACCTCTTTCGTTCCATGCATGGTGTCGTCTCTGGTCACGGATTAATTAAAATTTATTTTCAAAGAGTAGACACATAGCACACTTATCTTATAATAAAATCATAGCATATAGACGATTTTAATGACATAATATATTCTGATTAGATAAAATTAATAGCACAATATTATATATATTTCGAGAATACCGAATACTTTTCTCTATTTATAATAATCACCTAAAAAATGATGATCTCCATTGTTATTAATTTCTCAAAAATGATATTGGTATTGAAAATTTTTCAGAGAACTGATCAACTCGAATCAACTTTATTTTTATTTTCAGAACGATATTCATACTCCATAACTATATATGATTTTATTTATCTACTCTATCTAAACTATATACCATATATGCATATGGCTATAGCCTATATTTAAACAAATGAAGTGAAAGAAAAAAAAGTCAAACTATCTCACTGCATTGAACACGAGGAAGATGAACATCAATAAATCCAAAACAACATGTTTGTTCCCCATATTTTTGTATCATCTTTTGAGATGACTAACCTCAAGGCCGGTTTGACTTTTTTTTATGTCTAATAGCCTCTAGGGATCCAAACTCACATGGGATCCTATCATTTTGTTTTCCCTAGTGTGGACTTAGGACTCTTATATTGAGGATCATGCATGCCACTAAGATTTACCTAATCATGCAATATTCCTCCGTTTTTTAATTAAAGTAGGTGAGTATGCTGCACATTGCATGATTTATAAGTTTTTTTATTAAGCATTTATTAATGTTCGAAAATCTATACCGACAATAATAAATATTCTAGAATGTCTTATTTTATGGGAATATATAGGTTTTATTCTTTATTTTATCTTAACACTCTTTCTCACGTATAGTGTAGACTCTCCCTCAATAAGTGGACCCAACATGTAGAATAATTAATTATGTAATAGAGTGTAAAATTAAAATTTGAACTCATCAAGACCTTTGCTTTTGAAGTGGAGATGTTGATTTTATTATTTAATTTATATCTTAATGTCATATAAAATCTAGGATGAAATGAGGATTGTGGACTAGATTCTGTCTTTCTCCCTCTGAATATATGGCTAATTATATGCATGGGGTTTCTTTTTCTATAGGGTATGAGCTGTTGGGTGGAGCCAAAAAGAATGTCATACAAGTCAGGTAGATTATGAGAGATGATCATTGTTATATTGATAATGTAAGTTACAGAGGATGTACGAGACTTTGTTGCAAGGAGTCTGGATGGTGATAAAAGATGTAATGCTTGGCATTTAGAAATGAAATAATGAAGTATTGTTCAAAAAAAAAAAGTTGAATACATCCCACCAAATGCTATAAAATTTTAAATTAAAGTTTTTTTTTATGACATGCTATGTATTTATTTAAGATTATTGTTAAAAAAATACCATTACGTAAAGATTACTTTTAGAAAAAAAATACGTTAAAATGATTAGATAAAATAACAAATATGGTCATTGGATTTCAAAAACATTAAAAAAATTATTTTAATGAGGTAGCAAACTTATAAATAATTCAACGTAGGATACATAGAAAGTAGATTAAAATAGCTAACACGATTTTTGTAGTTAAATTTTAGCTAAAAGGTCACATAAATTGATGCCACGGCATTTAGAGTACTAGCATTGGCTTAGCCAGTGAAAGTTATAATTGAACTATTGCCCCTCAAACTTCATCTACGTTGGATTAGTCAAACAAAAGTTATCTACCATATTAACTACAGTATATGTATCCTTAGAGTCATATATGACAGCAACTGTAGCCAAGTCAAATGAATTTTTCATGATTTCCTGCCAACCCAATCCTGCATGGCTCATTTCCCTTCTCCTTCCCACAGCTCGTTCTCCTTCCTGCCCTCTCTCCGGCCCGCACGATTGTCTTCTTCTCTCCAGCACGTCTCTTTCCGACGACCATTGCTTCACCTTAGCAATTTTCTGCAGCTCCAATATCTCTATCGCTTTCTCCAGATCTGATCCCAGCAATAGGGTAAAATTATCTGCCCTAGCACTCGATCCCTTTTGCTTCACCTTAGCAATTTTCTGCAGCTCCATTTTTTCGATCAGATCTCATTTCTTCTCCTCCATTTTTTGTGGACTATAGTAGTGTGTGATCTATTTTTGTTTGAGATATTTTTGTTGGCGTTGCTTTGCTTTGATTTAGTTTGGTTGGTGTTGCTTCACCGTGAAATGATAGTGGAATGGTTCTTGTTTGAGCTATTTTCGTTGATGTTGCTTTACTTTGATTTGATTTGATTTGTGAACAATAGTGGTAGTGCTTTAAATGATAGTAGTGGTAGCATAGTTTGTTGCTCAACTAGAAATGCTTGTTGGGGAGAGTTGTGAAAATAAAAATGAAAATAATTGCTAGAATTTGTTGGGGAGAGTTGGCAATTATGAAAATGAAAATAAAAAGTTAAAGAAATAAAAAAAAAACTGTATTAAAAAATATATTTAAAAAATATAAATATTATATTATTATAGAGAATGAGATGACTAATCCAATGTGGAGTTCAAGTTTTAAGTCATTAATCAAAAGTCAAAAAGTCATATATTAGTCAAACTTTGTCTTTGAGATAACTAATCCAATGCTAATGCTCTTAGGCCTTTAACGGTGAAAAAACTCGACGTGAATTTGATATGCTAATTTCTCAAAATAAATAGCTATTTTTTAGTAAATTTGTTGATGTCGTGTTCCATAGCCTGGGCAACTCAACAACTCCTCCATGTGAACCTGTAAGACTCAATGTAATGAGGGCTTGAGGTGGTGAGGGAAACCTCCGATGCCTAAATAAGAATTATCTCTTTGTGTGAAAATGTAAGGAGGAAAATGTTCAGATAGCTCTACTTGGGCCCAGGACATGTTTATATACACGATCAAGGTGGTCCCCACCTTCTGCTGGTAGATCATGGTGGGGTGTACGGGCCACTGCGCAAGTGGCAAGTTTTCTCTCTTGTCATATCAGTGGTCGCCCTGCCACATTGTGCATGGGTCGCTAGTCTGTCCCCTGCAGAAGGTAAGGGGTGGGAGGGCGCACACACTACCTTGTCCACATAAGTGAGTGGACGCCTGATCCTATCATTGCGTGCTGGCTTCCCAGATCATTTAATGCGGCATGCCTGTTGTCCAGAGATGTGGACTGTAGTCTGAACAGGTGACGTGACTAGCCACCATATTGGATAGGCCTTCTCGAGCCTAGGCCAATCCTCTTCCCTTCATTGTTTTGTATTGGGCCATCTTCTAGCTGGTTTGGGCTTTGAGGGAGGGGTCGAACCCCACACGACGAAAGGAAGAAGGTAAATTCCATACTCAGTACCCTGCAAATTCCCATCGAGCGCATAATCTGAGAATTCAAAAGTTGCCCATTGTAGTGGGTGTGACTCTGCCCGTTACCACGAGCCATGACCACGTTGCCACACATGTGGTGGTGGCCTGCCCGCCACGCAAGTACCGATTGGCTCGTGCCCCACATGCTCACAATCCTTTCTCCTTCCGCACCTGGGGCGTGCGCAACGGTTTATCTCCATCATTATTGCGTGCAGCATGAATCTCAGAGATTTGCTCCTGCTATTTTGTTTCTGATGACCCCTGTCACTTCGTGGGTTAAGCAGCCCAACCAGCGCGACCTTCTATTTAAATTCCCTCTTCTCAAGTGCTCTTTGCTTCTGTGTCCCTCTTGTCTTCTTTTTCGACTTCCTTCCTTCCTCTCTGTTATCCGTCCCTGACTTCTGCCTTTTGTTCGTTTCAGATGGCTCTCAAGAAGGGCCTTCCTATACGCTCTAAGAGGATCTCCGATGGTTATGAAGGAGGGATGCAGTCCACCACTGAAGAGAAGCCACCGCGCTTTAGTGGTCAAGCTTGGGAGTTGATCGCCTCTCCTGCCGACCTTCGTGTACTACGGGGAGCGTTTGGTGTCCCTGAATCGGTCGTTCTGGAGGTCCCAGACCGTCGTGCTGTAGCTGTCGACGTTGCGGGCCTAGCAACGAGGGTGGCTCGCTTCCCTATGATGTTCGCAAATGGGCTTAGGCTACCCTTCTACTACCCCATTCTTGACATGTTGGACCTCCTAGGTTTGGCGCCCGCTCAACTCCACACTAACGGGTGGCAACTCTTGGTTGCGAGCTACACAATCTTTCGCTTGGTGCTGAAACCTGAGTCCAAGGAGTATCCCAACCTGACCGCAAGGGAGTTCCTGTCCTTGTATGAGGTGCTGCGCCTTGATGGGAATTTATGAAACTTCAAGGCGCGTGGTCGGAAGCGAATCGTTGGCTTCAAGGACTGGACCAAGCGCTTCTTTTTTGTGTCAGGCTTGGGCTGGGAATATCCCGAGGGGGAGGCCATCCACCAAAAGTTCCCGGTTCAACCCGTTTGATGAGTCGTGCCAAATGAAAAGTTCATCTCCATTTTCCTATCTGATGGGGAGGAGGCCAGATTGAAGATTGTCCTGTCCTAGACCAAGGCCCATCCCAACAACTCAATGTCAAATGCCGTACTGACCGACCACAACATCCATCGCCACCTCACCACCCCGAACCATTCATACGTTCTGTGGGTAGACGCTTTATGAGAGAACCCTCTGCTTCCTGGGGCCAAAGGAGGCCTTCTAGCTCATCTTCAACCCGAGGCGAGGGCTTCATCGAGGCCCGAGATGTGAGCTTCCCAGCTTGAGATTCCAGTCTTGCGTTTGAAGGTGTCGAGAAGTAGGTTTGCGGCCTCAGTCACTGCCTCGGTTCCTACCTCGTCAGTCACATTCAGGGAGGAACTAGGTGAAGAGGAGGCCGATTTCCATATGTCTTTCTATGAGGCCTTTTTCAAGCCCGCCCCAAGAGGGGTTTCGTGACGGTGGTACCCTTTGAGGATGTCCTCTAGGCGCCACAGAGTGTTCCTGTCGAGTTTCGGCCTGACTTCGCAGCAAGTCAAGGGAGTCTACTTGTAGTACAGAGGTCGGCAAGTTAAGGGACTTGTGTCCAACTGGTTGTGTGGGCAAGGCCGGGGACTTAAGGCCGGCCTAACTTCGAGGCGAGTCAAGGGACTCAGCTTGTAACACAAATGTTGGCAAGTCAAAGGACTTGTGTCTGATGGGCCGTGTGGGCAAGTCCCAGGACTTGAGCTCTGCCTCACTTTGCGACGACTCAAGGGACTTAGCTTGTAGTACGAAAGTCGGCAAGTCAAGGAACTTGTGTCCGACTGGCCATATGGGGAAGTCTGAGGACTTGAGCCCAGCCTGACTTCGTGGCGAGTCAAGGGACTCGGCTTGTAGCACGAAAATTGGCAAGTTAAGGGACTTGTTTTCAACGGGCTGTGTGGCCAAGTCTCAGAACTTGAGCCCGGCCTAACTTCAAGGTTAGTCAAGGGACTCGGCTTGTTTGTTTTGCTTGAGGGAGACATCTTTAGAGAAAATGTCCATTAATTTCCATAATTTGGTGTTTAAATCTTGAGAGAAAAGGCACGTTCATTTCCATAATTTAGTATTTACATATACATTGGTGAGTTACAATTTCAAGGAAAAAACTTCTTCACATACTCGGCATTCCATGGGCGGGGGAGCTCTTTCCCTTGTCGTCATTCAGGCAGTACGACCCTGGCCAAGTGTTAGCTATTACTACATAGGGTCCTTCACAGTGTTGTCCCAAATTTCCTTCTTCTTGCATCGTGACCCCAGTTTACTTTAATACCAAATCACCCTCCTTGGAGGATCTGGGTTTGACCCGTTTGTTGAAGTACCACTCAGCTGTCCTCTTGTTACTCGTCGTCTGCACCTCCGCCTCCTGTCTTCTCTCTTCCAATAAATCCAATTATTCTTTCAATCTTTCGTCGTTAGCGTCCGGGCGAAAGTGCTGCACTCGAAAAGATGGCATCCCTACCTCCACTGGTATCACCTCCTCGCCGCCGTAAGTTAAGTGAAGGGCGTCTCTCCTATTGGAGTTTTGACGGTTGTTCGGTGTGACCACAGGACTCCTAGCAGTTCCTCGGCCCATCCTCCATTCTAGTTTGCCAACTTCTTCTTTAAGATTCCCATTAGGGTTTTGTTGGACGCCTCGACTTGCCCATTGGATTGTGGATGGCCCGAGGAAGAGTACTTGAACTTGATCCCGAGTTCTGCACACCATTCTCAATAATGGGAGCAGTGGTAGTGATAGATTTTAGAACTTCCGCTTTTACCCATTTGGTAAAGTAGTCGACAACAATGACTAGAAATCTCACTCCCCCTTTACCTGGAAGAAGTGGTCTGACAAGATCCAGTCTCCACTGTGCAAACGACCACGGGGACGTAATTGACGTCAACTCCTCTGGTGGGCAATGCGAGACTAGTGCATGTACTTGGCACTTCAAGCATTTTGTTATGAATTCTTAGGCATCTCTGAAGGCGTGGGGCCAATTGTACCACGTCCTTATGACTTTCGCGGCGAGCGCTCTGCCTCCTAAGTGGCTGCCGCATACTCCTTCGTGCACCTCACTCAGTATATATTGGGCCACATCTTGCGAGACACATATCAAGAGTGGTTCGGAGAAGCCTCTTTTGTACAGGACACGCTCTATTACTATGAAACGCACTGCTCTGTCTTTGGCCTTTCGATCTTCTTTCCCATCACTTGACAACTCATTGGCATTAAGGTATTTCATTATATATGATGCCCACTATGGTGTCTCAGGACCAATGACTAAGACCTCGATGCGCACTATTCGAGTTATTGTATTTACTGGTAAACGTGAATCTTCTTGTCTTGATGTTGTTTATACCAGCTTGTCTACCTCTTGGCTTTCTCCTCTCAATATCTACTAGATGTCGAAGTAGTGGAAGAAGTCGCGCTCCTCACCTACCAGCTGTAGATATTTCTTCAATTTTTCACCTTTGGTGGCAAGCTCATCCCACACCTAGCTAACAACCACTTGGGAGTCCGCCCTAACTTCTGCTTCTGGTTCTCCCAATGCTCTAGCCATCGTCAGTCTAGCCTGTTGTGCTTCGTACTCCACTTCATTGTTGTTTGTTTTAAAGGTGAGCTTGATCACTTAGTTACGTTCTTCGCCGGTTTCCGTGACAATGTGTACTCCAACACCCCCACCAGCAAGGTCGGACGAGCAGTCGACATAGACTTGCCAGGGCTCACCAACAGGTGCCATCGGCACTTCCTTGAGAAAGCCGACGAACTCATCTACAAAGTCGGCCAACACCTGCCCCTTTATTGTCGTGCAGAGAGAATACTCAATGTCAAACTCACTTAGTTCGACGGCCCAGTTTAGTAATCGGCCCGAGGTGTCTGATATCTGAAAGACCTTCTTGAGGGGAGTGTCTGTGAGTACTTCCACAAGATGAGTTTCACGAGATGAGCCTGGAAGTAGGGCCTCAATCGCCTAGCAGCAATGACCAAGGCGAAAGCCATCATGTCCATTCGCGGTTATCTTGCCTCGACTTCTCCGAACGCACCACCGGTATAGTAAATAGGATGTTGTTGGCCTTCCTTTTCTAGAACCAGGATTGCCGACACAGCATGTGGTGAGAAAAACAGGTATGCCAGCAAATCGGCCAAGTGTTGCTTGGGCTTTCTGCTCTTGGCCAACAGGCCATCCAAGTACACATTCATGTTACGGCCTATTTGGTTTTTGAATATTTGGTTGAATAAATGCTGGTAAGTCGCCCCTACATTCTTCAAGCCGAAGGGTATGGCTCAGTAACAATAGAGCCCTCGATCGGTGATAAACACAGTCTTTTCTTCATCGTCCCATTCATCCAGATTTGGTTGTACCTTGAGTAGGCATCCATGAAACTGAGTAGGCCATTACCCGCGGTGGAATCTACAATCAAGTCGATGCGGGGTAACGAGAAGCTACATTCAGGTAGGCCTTGTTTAAGTTAGTGAAGTCAATGCACATTGTCCACTTGCCGTTCGATTTCTTTACCATCAAGACGTTGGATAGCCATTCGGGGTAGTGAACCTCCTCTGCTGAGGCAGCGTATTTCTCAGCACTGAAGCTCTTCCGCTTCTGTCGAACCGTTTTGGCCTTAGGGTCCACACAGAGTCCGTGCTCGGCAACTACATTGTCGATCTTGGGCATTTCTTCATGGCTCCATGCAAACACGTCTCGGTGCTCAACCAGCAAATGCCTCATGTACTGTCTCATCTCGGGACTCATATTCGTCCCAATCCGCACCGCGTTTTCCGGTTTCGCTTGGTCCACGGGAACTAACTCCAAGGCTCATCCGACTCTACTTTTTGAAGGGTTTCTTCGTCTCAGACTCCGTCATCAGGGTCGTTTAAGCTAGGCGGTGGTGGGGGACTTGTAAGCCTGATCTCCTCGCCGAGAGCACACACCTCATGGCCCCCACCTCTCAGCTCTTGGGCGTAGCACTCCCGAGCAAGTACCTGCTCTCCCTTAACTTTGCCAACTCCTTACGAGGTGGGGAACTTCATCTTGAGGTGATAAGTTAACGTAATCGCCTTCAGGTCGTTGAACGTCGGTTGCCCCAGTATCGCGTTGTATGACGACAGGGCCTTCACCACCAAGAAGTATGTCATGGTCGCGAAGGTTCTAGGCGCCTTTCTAGCCAACACCGATAGGGTGATTGCTCCGACCGGTTGGACTATGTCTTCAAAGAACCCTTTGAGCGGCATAGGGGCCAAGCATAATCGGTCAGGGCTGATCCCTTTCTTGATGAACGCGTCTCAGAACAAGATGTCCGTGGAGCTACTATTATTGATTAGGATCCTTCTGGTTACAAAGTTTGCAATCTGCATGGTTACGATTAAGGCATCGTCATGGCGGTGGATGATGCCCGCCTCATCCTCCTTGTCGAATGTAGTAACTACTCTTCCCGTGCGCTGCTTCTGACCGGCCAAGTCCCCATTTTTGTAAACACTTCCTTGTATCGGGCTTTGCGGGCGTGGGCCTTTCGTCTCGATGAGGTGGGGCTCTCACCCGCATACCCCTTGCTATGGTACAAATTTCGCCTAAGGGACTTCGTAGTCGGGATGGGGCCCAACGCAGGGGATTGCACGGCAGTTCTCTCTTGGTCCTACGCCTTTTGGGACTTTCACCTCTTTGCTGTCCCATGCACCTATTTTCCTAGTATACGGGTCGTCGGTCTTCGGTGGAGTTCTAGGTTAATAAATGCTCTAGCTCTTCTACCCTCTATTTCAGGGTGTAGCAGTCCTTGGTTCGATGCATGTCCGTCTTGTGGTACAAGCAATATCGTTGTCCACTCTATACTTGCTGGGCAGTTTCTCTTGAGACAGGTGCATGCTTTTCCTGCACGACAAGGTTGGTGTGCATGCGTTTCCCGCCATGCTGATCAAGCCGACCTACTGCCTTTCTACCTAACATCCTGTGAGTCTTTCTCGGCTCTTTCACGAGCATTCCCTTTTGTCGACCCACTGCCCTCTTTGTTTGCTTGTTCCAGCTCTATTTTCCTGGGGGACTTTAGGGCTTGCATGGTGTCCTTCATGTTGATGAAGACGTCCGCCTTGTGCATGAATTCTCAGTGTCGTGAGAGTTTTCTATGCCAACTCTTACATGAACGGGTTCCTCGGCCAGACGCCTCCCACTAGGGCAGCCAAGCTAATTTTCTCATCCTGGTCATCTGTCGTCATTCATTTCCTATTGAACTGGGACAAGTGCGCCTTCAGACTCTCGTCGTCACGCTGCTTGATGGGAAAGCGGTATGCTGTCAGCCTTCTTCTTTCCCTACTTTCCATAAACTGTGTCAGGAATAGGCGGGCTAACTCTCTGAATCAGTCGACGAACCTTGGGGGCAGCGACCCAATGTAACAACCCGATCCTAAGATTAGGCCATAAAATAAGTTTTATGTATTTTTTTTCTTATAGCTATAAATATTATTATTATTATTATTATTATTATTATTATTATTATTATTTTATCAGATTTTATTAGAGTTTTAGTTTGAATTTAAATCTTATTTTTTCCTAACCCAACCCGTAAGCAACAACCTCATACTCATCCTTATCTGCTAATTTATATAACCAAATCCTATTAGGAGACGACTCATATCAGAAAACCCTACCTTATATCCTCCTTTTCTTCCTCTAAAAAAGCCCACGAAGCCTCTGTATTAAATATAACACAAAACATGAACAGAATTTCCTCCATGCACGTCTCAGCCCTTGCTTTGCCATAAACCACAGTGGAGACACCATCAAACACCAACAAACAAATTTAAAACCACCACTGGAAAACACTTTGTTTTGCTTCACCAAAAACAGAGAAATCCTACAATCTGTCGTGCTGCAAACCACCATCAACCACGTTCCTCCGAGACGACTCCAAGCTGCCCAGAACACGCCGACGCCACCACCGGCCACCTTAGAGGACATCGGACCACCCTCAGCTGCCAAAGCACGCCGCAACAGCCACGAACGCGAAGCCGAAGTCTCTGCTTCTCTTGCACCCATAGACAAGCACCACGCAGCTTCCCTCCTAGCAACCAACAGCCATCTAGACGGACCACCTCCCACACCACCACAGAAAACGCCGGCCAAACTAACCCCGTCGCACCCACACCCATTCCGGTAAGCCACGACTGCCGCCAGCCTCTCCTTTCGGTTGTTTTCGGTTTACAGAACTCTCTCTCTCTCTCTCTCTCTCTCTCTCTCTCTCTCTCTCGGTGTCGCACCACCACAGAGTAGTCGCTAATTGCGCCGCCGTGACCCCCGCTTGTCGCCTAAACCGTCGCGCAGCCCATCTCCGTCTCATACCCTCTCTCGGTGAGCCTTCATCGCAGACCTCTATCTCTCTCTCAAACTCTTTTGTTTTTTCTTGTTTTCGGATGTGCCGTGATTTTGGGTTCTTGAAGAACCCATAGATCTCTTAATGGGCCGTTGGGCCCTAAGCCCTTGTGCGTACAATGGGCTCATGTAGTATTGTTTTATGGGTCAGGTTTTGACTTTTACAAAATTATAATAATGTTTTTATGGGCTAAAATTTGCAACGATTTCAGATTTTAATAATTTTTAAATAGACTTGTATTTTTAAATTGAATTTGGCTTAGTTGTGGGCTGGGCTTGAGGTTAATTAAATTTGTATCATAGTGATAGAGTTGTATTTTAAGCTCGACTTATAAACTCTAATTATACAGAATTGATGTCGATAGCATAGAGTCAATGTGATTTTAGAGTTATGAAAGATCAAGATTTATGGAAATATAGGTTAAATTAGAAATTCAGGTTTGGATCACGAAATACATGTTAAGTTAGAAATTTACGCCAGTTACGTGTATTTTATAGGTAATCAATCGCGCCCTGGAAATATTGGATTAAGCACTACGAGGTAAGTAGCATGATCATACCCTTACACGTATGTATGGTAAACGGCATTTCTTTTATAAAAATATTTTGCATGTATGCCCTTCATTAGAAGCCCCTTTTTACGTACCCAAGACATGATAAAATTATGAAAAAATCCATGATTTTATGTGAAGTATTGTGCATTAAGTTATTTATGAAAAATCATGATTTTATAAAATGAGTTATGCATCAAAAGATTTATGAAAAAGTCATGATTTTATGTGAGAGTTATGCATTAAAATAAATTATGGAAAAGCCATGCATGATTTTATGTGAAGATTTATGCAGTAAAATATTTATGAAAAATCATGATTTTATGCGATGAAACATGTATCACGACGTTTATGAAAGAATGTGATTTCGTTTGAAATCTATGATATGATATGACGAGTATGTATGTGATTTCTTTTGAAATCTATGAAATGACAAGTATGCAAGTATGTTTTTGATAAAATGTGTAACGACCTATATTATGATATGAAAACGGTACCTATATTATGGGCATATTGCATTGCCAGGTTGTGCATGCTGGTAGTGCACCCAGTATGTCTTCCTTATGTATGGATTCCACAACCCGCGGCCACGAGCGGAATCGGAATCTATTTAGATTCGCTAACCCTAACTCACGTGGGTCAACAGTGGGTAACGGCCTATGACAAGTGAAAGATAAGTTAATGTTCATGTTCATGTTATTTATGAATGTATTTATGAATATGCATGTTTTTCGAGAAACCTTATGTTTATTATGTTTACTATATGATGTGTTGCTTATTGAGTATTCGACTCATTTTAGTTTGTTTTTATGTTTTTAAACCACCCCAGGTGATGACATTTATGAAGATGAAACTACAGGACAGGACTTGACCCTGGGAGGTGAGGCAGAGGCCTAGACAGATTATGCTAGGACTATTTTTATGGTTTATGTTTTAAATAAATTATTCTGATAAGCACATGAGACTTCTGTATTTTTCATAAGTGCTTTCGTAGACTTTATTTTGGATTTTCAGTATTTATTGAAGTTTGTTATTTTATGAAAAATTTTCGCATCTGGCGCATTGTTAAAAAGAAAAAGTTTTAAGTTCAAGTCTAGTAGTGGCACACTGGCTCCTCGAAAATTCTAAAATGTCTTTTCAGGAACGGGGTATTACACCAAACCACCCTCTCATTGCGCCCTTCAACGAACTCGTCTAGCCGTCATACATCTTCATCGGAAGGACTTTAAACTTGGGTGGGAGTGGTACTGCCATGACTTCTGCACTATATGGTAGGTTAGTGCTAGTGAGTAATTGGTGCATAGATAAGGACACACCCAGCCTTTTGGCCATCTCCGCATACTTGTCCATGAGCCCCTGCAACTCGTAGTGCATCTGCCTCCTTTCCTCTTCCGCCGCGTCTACCTCCTCCGCACTTCGCAACTCAGCGTGCTCATTCTAACTTGTCCCTAGGTCTTCCACGAACTCGTCACTCACCCTTCGCAGCACTTTGTTTTCATGCCGGAGGCTTCACACTTCTATAGTCAACTTCCTTATCATATCCTCCATTTCAACTGACCTTGCTTCATTGTTATTCAACGACTCGTCCTGTTCGCGCGTTGTTGGCGGCATACGAATGACTTGCTAATTCGAAGATCTCACATCCCACATACGGGGCCACTATTGATGTCATTTTTTATAGCCTAGGCAACTCAACAACTCCTCCTTGTGAATCTGCAAGACTCAAGGTAATGAGGGCTCGAAGTGGTGAGGGACACCTTCGATGCCTAAGTCAAAATTATCTTTTTGTGTGGAGAAAAATGTTCAGAGCGCTCTAACTGGGCTTGGGATGTGTTTATATACACGGTTGCTGTGGTCCCCCCACCTTTTGCTAGCAGATCGTGGTACGGTGTACGGGCCACTGAGCAAGTGGCAGGTTTTCTCTCGTCATATCAGTGTCACCCCGCCACATTGTGCGTGGATTGCCAGTTTGTCCCTTACGGCACCGTAAGGGGTGGGAGGGTGCATGCACTACCCTACCCACAGAGGTGAGTGGATGCTTGGCCTTGTCATAGCATGTTGGCTTCCCAGATCATTTAATGTGGCGTGCTCACTGTCCAACGACATGGGTTGTAGTCTAAGCGGGTGACGTGACCAACCACCGTATCTGATGGGCCTCCTCAAGCCTAGGCCAATCCTCTTTCCTTTATCGATTTTGTATTGGGCCCTCTTCTGGCCGATTTGGGTCCTAAGGGAGGGGTCGAACCCCACACGGCCCAAGGAAGAAGGTAAATCCCCTTCTCAAAATTTATTTCAAATCTTTTTAATGTATGCAAACACGTTGTTGCTGTGAAAGGTTGTCACATTAGTTTACATAAAAGATATTGGTAGTTTAACTCTTTCTATGTGTATAATAAATCTGATCATAAATAGTGTGTCAAACTTATAAATGGCATAACTTTTTCTTCTTTTTTTTTTTTTTTTGTAACTTGGTTTTGAGTTTATTTTATTCTTAGGAGAAAAAAGATTAAAAGAAAATACATCTTTTCATTTTTCTTATTCACATCTACAAAGAAAGATAAAAGCAAAAAGTTCTGAGTTGTTTCGATAATAATACATGTTTGGATCATCTAAGAAACCAAGCATCTTGTCTATGTGGAAGTGATTGAGAAAAATCTCAAAAAACTTTAATCTAAATTATTTTATATGTTTTGAATAACAAAATCCAATATGAAAACATAAGTAAAAATAAAAATCTCAACATTTTCATTAATGTGAATTTTCGAAAGCAGCAAAAAGAGGCAGAGAGTAGCAAGAAAAACAGAGGAGCTGTACATGCTGTTCAGAACAGCCTGTCAGCCACTGACAAGTAGGAGGTCTGTACACGGAGCACCTACTGCTAAACTCTGCTGTTAGGTCTTCTTTTCCCCGTCATCTCCCTCTATCTTTGCAAAATGTTGTCTTTTATTATTTAGATAGTAATATTATACACCACATTTTCATCTAATTTTTATATTTTATTTTATTTTTTATTGTAATTGAACCATTTAAAGAAAATGGTATTTGTGAAAAACTCTTTATAGAGGGTCCATGCATTCCTAGATTAGTCACAACATAATTTGAAAAAACTGATAGATTATAAAATCGAAACGTTTAGACTGCGTTTGGATATTGAACTGATGGGTTGAGTTCTTTATGAATTTTAGTGAGTTGAAATGGTGGAGTGAGTTTTATGGGATGATATGAAATTATATGTGTTTGAATGTTAAGATGATTTTAAATTTGTTTATGAGAAGTTGAAACGTATGAGTCTCATCAATGATTGAGAAGTTGTTCTAATTATTAAATAATTAATTTATTAAATCTTTTACTAATAAATAACAAAAATTCCCTCAATGCAAGTAAAAAATAAATTTTCACTTCTTTTTGTATGCAAATTTTTTCTTACTCGAAATTTATAAAAAAAAAATACATTAAAATAATTATCAATAAAAATACAACAGCATCATACCCACATTTTATTCCATTATTTGTGTACATATTATTTAATAAGTACTACAAAAATATTCGTGTTGGGAAAAAAAAAAAAAAAAACTCACCCACCTCCGCAATATAGTTTTTTAACTCATTGCATTTAGTAATAAATCAAAACTATCATGATGCAAAATTCTCCAATGCAAAATATATATATATATATATATATATATATATACATATATATATACACATTCCCACATTTTTAGTACCCAAATTTTTTTAATTTCAATTTTTGATAAATAGTAAGAGCACTGGTACAAGTAAATTTGTAAAAATTAACATTCGATGTTGTACTTCAATTTTACTTACGATGCAACAATAGGGTTTGTCCTTCACTGTGGAGGAAGACAACATCCTTGTATCAGGGTGGCTCCATATTAGCATAGACGCTATCAGGGGAGCTGACCAAAAGTCCACTCAATTGTAGATAAGAATCCATGATTACTACAATACCTTTAAAAAATCCAATTGGCCTGAATGTTCTATGGGCTCTTTCGATGATCAACAATCCAAAAAGCCACAAACAAGTTTTGTGGTTGGCCGAAGTTGAATCAATGCATCCAAGCGGTACTAATGAACAAAACAATGTATGTTTCTAATTATTATAAATTTTCATTGAAATATGTATTAATATTTTTATGATTGTTATTTAGATTGAGAAGGCAAAGGTAATGTACCGATCGACCCAAAAAAATCACCTATAATTTGGACCATTGTTGGAACCTATTAAGGCACAACTAAAGTGGCAAGTGTATATGGATAATTTGCCAACAAAGAGAAAGGGAGGCTGCTCTACCGTTCCAGCAGCCAATGCCAAGAATGACAACATTTGTGAAAGTATGCCTGTCAATGTGGAGAGGCCACTAGGCAAGAAAGCTAAAAAAGAAAGGAAAATTAAAAGGAAACACAAAGAATCTTCACCTACTAAGTTTGATAAAAGGTTAAGTTACATAAAAAGTGATAGGAAGATAATGATGATTGAGCGACGGGAAGCAGTAAGCCAGGCTGAGAGGGATAGGACTAAGATGATAGACCTTACGAAGAAGAAGATGGAGATGGAAATCATGAGTTTGGAAGTTGATAATATGAATGCGGTGCAGCAAGAATACTTCAGGTCACTTCAAATGGAAATCCTAGAAAAACATAGGAATGGTTCACCATCTCAATTTTAATATATTTTGCTTGGTTGTTTTTGTATAATGACTGGGGTAACTTCTTGTTTTAATCCACTTACTTTGTGTTGCTGTTCTGATCCACCTACTTTATTTTGTTGTTTTGATGAACCTATACTTGGTTGGACATAAATGAACTTTTGATGGCTGGATAGATTATGTAGTAGCTAGACAGATAATATAGTAACTGGAAATGTATGAACTTTTGATAAATTTTTGTTTGACAGGTTATGTATTAGTTTGATTGATGGAAATATATGAACTTTTGATACATTAGTATGAAGTTATGTAGTAGCTAGAAATGTATGGATTTTATGATAAAAATTCAGTTTAACAAATTATGTATTAGGTTGGTAGATGGAAATGTATGAACTTTTGATACATTTGTATGAAGTGATGTAGTAGTTGGTAATGAATGAACTTTTTTTATAAAATTTAGTTTAACAGATTATAAAGTTAATTTTATGTATGGATTAGGTTGATAGATGGATTTTATGTATTTTGATATAGAGATTATTGGAAATTATGAAAATAAAAATAAAAATTATTTTAGAAATAATTAAATAATGCATTAAAAAGTATATACAAAAACTTTAAAAAAAATAATATGATTTTATTATTATAGAGACTAAGATAACTAATCCAATGTAAAGTCCAAGTTTTGAGTGATTAGGCATAAGGCAAAAAATGACATATTGGCCAAATTTGGCCTAAAACTTCTCTCAAGTCAATGAGAGTGCTCAATGATGGTCTCTAGTAAAAGCACTAGAATTGATATAAGTAAATGTAAATGCAAATCAAGATTTAGCCAACAACCCTACTAAATTGTCTACATTGGAAGAAGTAAATGCATTCTTTTTTCTTACAAGTTATAGTAAATCTACATATTTGAAGGGTAACTATTCCCTATTTATTGAATATTTTATGAATTATTTTTCTCTCCACCAAAATATTATTACGTTGGCAAAAAAAAAAGATAATTGGTAAATAATAATTTAATTATAAATTAACATATAATCAATATAATTACAAAATATTATTATTATTATTAAATTAATAATATTTTATTATTATTTTGATTAACAGATGAATAATCAAACGTAAAATCTCTTGAAATGAAATAAATAAAATACAAAACATGTAATTTTATCCAAATCTTATCTTTGACTTTGCCTACACCAATGCTCTAATCAAACGTTGTTTTGCAAAATTGATATGAAAAGATTCTGCACAGGTACTGGACGGTGGAAGGGACCCCTATCAGTATGGCCAGTTTTGGACTCATGGGACAGGGGTTTTCACATGGCTGGCAAATCAGAGGCTCTCATCAATATGCAGACCAAAAGGTGTCCGTCTACATGACCGCATTTCTCTCTCCAATATCTCTATCAAATTAATTGAAAATCATGTCACTTTTATATATATATATATATCTTTTTGCAAGAGAACCCATGATTCAACATTAATAGCAGCAAAGCTTGGCTGTCACAACCACAGCATTTCATGCATTTGGGGTCTGTCTTCTATTTATATTGCTGTTCCTTGGTTTACTCCTTACCCAAAAAAAAACCATTTCCTTGACCATAATTTCCAAATAACAAAAACATAATCTTTTTTTTTTATTTTTTTATTTGGTAGAGCGGGATTTCGACCTCCATTTTAAAAACTGGAAATTATGCCATCCAAACACAACAAAAACATCATCTATTTAATGCAAACAACAGGCATTCAAAATACACTTAAATATATTATATTGCAGTAACGTAAATATATATATATAGAGCTGCGGGCTACCTGCTTTCTTGGTGCAACTGCAGCCACTTCGGCCCCCTACACTTTTACTTTAACCAGCGCCCACTATTACATAATACAGACACAACTTTAAAGTATCCTTACCCTATCACTTCAAATTTTCTCGGGAAAATAAAAGAAAATCGAAGTTGGGGAAGGCAAGCTAAAATAAGGGGAACCAAGAAACCGAAAAAAAAAAAAAAAAAAGAAAGAAAAAGAGAAAGACCCGTGATCTATCAGAGTTCAGATACGGAAATTCTTTCCGGTGAAAGTCTGGCCGAACTGCCAATGAGAGGGTGCCACGTTCCATGAGGTGGATGTGCGGCGATCACCGCCCGTGACCCTGAAGGAAAGAGATTGGCCAATGAGAACGGCGTTGGACTGCCAATTCTGACCCCAGTTGCGGCTCATGCTCATCCACCCAGTGTTCGATCCTTTAATGCTCACCCGCACGATGTCTCCTGCACCCGCAACGTTGGTAACTAAAACCAGATTAAAGTAACGGAAGCCGTTGATCGTGAATCTGATGCCTCCTTGCTTTCTGCATGGAACCCTGCACAAAGATAATAATTAATTAATAAATCAAGGTGAGAAAAAGTTAATAATTCTATTAAATTTTGAGAAATTAAAAACCCTAGGTGGGTTTGACTGGGGGACCCCAGCAAAAAATCTCGAGACAACATGAACTATGTCGAGGATTTCCTGACGCTGATGGCACACACAGACTACCATCCTCATTTTCCGGGAAACTGAGCGACGTAGAGCTGAAGGATTTTCAACTTACACTGGGAGGGTTGCAGATATACTGTTCTTGTTTGCTTCTCGAGAAAAGCGGCAAATCTTTTTCACAACTTTTAAACTCAACCTAGAGTGAACTAAATGGTTGGCTCATGGGCGAAGGATTTCAATCTCTTTTGGTTTCTTCTTTCTTGCGTTTTCTCCCCGAACAAACAGGACAGAGCTAACTTACCCAAAAAAAACAAAAACATAACAGAGCACTAAAAAAACGTACTTAATGAAACAATAGGGGCCTTTAAGTCAAAAGGAAAATAGAAAGTCGAACCAAGAGAAAATAAAGCAGACCTATAAAGCGTTAAGGCAAGGTAAAGAAAAATAAGGCAGGAGCCAGGGGGTGCACTCACCGGCGGTAAGCGACCGGTACGATTCCAGCGCGGTACTCGGCGATCTTAAGGAACATGGGCATGGCGAGGTCGAAGTGGGGCCTGGGAGGGTTGCACCAGCCGCCATTGTCGCTGGGGAGAGCGTAGTTCGGGGGGCAAAAGTTGGTGGCGGTGATGAAAATGGAAGGACTCCCAGGGTTACACCACCTGGGGTCGTCGGCGCACTTGATCTCGAAGCAAGCACCACAGCTCAGCCCATTATTAAAAAGTGCTGTGCTCAGTGCGGCTGTGTTCACTCCGTAGCCTTGGCTGTAGAGATTGCCATATCCACAGGCACCACCTGCACACATTGAAACCAGAAACAGTCTGTTCAGTTCGAATCGCAGGAATACAAGTGTGATTTATGCAATGAACCACAAATGAAGAAAACGATCTGGGTTTTGGCCTTTAGGGGGTAAAATGTAGCGGTTAAAACAGAGATATATTTGGGCTTCTCAGAAAAGGGAGATTATAAGTCGATTGATCTGATATTTTGATGGAAAGTGCAGAGGTATTTCTGGGATCTTCACGGTCAGCGCTCTAAGGTTGGTGAAGTCGGGAATGCTTTTGGGAACACATGACTACAAATGAGCAGCAGAACCGGTATATAAGAGAGTTTCAGAGTTTAAACATTAAGGAGTACCCATAGTTCCAGAGGCGTCGCTGCCACCGTAGAAAGTAGCGTGGGCACTCTCCCACGGCCCTCCGGTGAAAGGCCCTGGGATTCTAGCTTTAGCAGCTGCAAAAAGCAAGAGAAGGGACGCAATGCGGAGCGCGCACACTGCAGCCATGGTGTGTTTGCTAGTGCGAGAGAGTGTTTGTGTGTGTGTGTCTGTGAAGAAAGGAGAGATGATTGGGCAAGGATGATGGGGTGGGACGAATGGAAGTCGGGGAGAACGTGGGGGTACTTATTGACGAGTGGCCAACAGGGGTGGGGGTGGAATCACAGTATAATAGGGACGGAGATTCGGAAATACTAGTGATATTTTTATCGTTAAATTATTTATTTTAATTTTTAGAAATCTCATTATGCTCATTAAAAAAATTTATTTATTTAAATAATTTTAATAAAATAACAATCTTGTTGGATTTGGGAAGCCCGATTTGTTGTTGTGGTGGTAACCCGACCCACCAAAGTTTCGTCACCATTTTTTGGTCGTGAAGTTTTGGGCATCAGCCCATTGCCACAGCACACCGTGCTGTGGTTTTTTTTTTTTTTCACCAAATACACTTAGAGTGTGGGGGCTGATATGCACAGTAGAATGTGATTTATATTTTCTCTTTTTGGTTAGGCTTTCAACGAGGCTTGGGTCAATTGACAGAGTTGACTCGACTAAATAATCTAGAAATTGTAAAATTGGAGTTTAGCCATGTCACACTACAAGAATGTAATTAATAAATAGTATAGCAAGTTTGAATAGTGAAATTTCAACCCCAAAGTGCATCTTGACATTTTTCAGTATAATAAAATTTTCTGCAGCTCTATATACATAGACGCATTGCTAAATCACGTTAATTTTGTGTTATATGATTGATTATTATTATTTCCTTTTTTTTATTAATGCTAGTTGTCCTGAGGATGGGTCTCGATACAATTTTTTTTTTTACTTAATGATTATGAAAGTATTTTTTTTAATGATGTTATGAATTTTAAAAAAAATATATATTTAAGGATATTAAAAGAAACTCTAGCCAAATGGCATTATCGGAACCCATCCTCAGGCTACACTTTCTGTGGGTGTAGCTCGACTTTTCTACTTTTTTGTCATCATTTTCACAACAAATTTATTGTAGGATTTAAAAAAAAAAAAAAAAAAAAAAAACCATGGTATCTATACTGAGAAGGCAAAATGATATGTGGAAGGGCACATTCACGGGGTCCAGTGGTCCCTTTTGAAAATATTTAATAAATTTTTTAAATTCATTCTTTTAATCATTATTTTTTATTTAATGTTACATAAATATATATGTGTGTGTGTGAGTAACATTTTATGTATAACTCTTCAAAAAGTATTTGAGAAGAAAAAAAAGGAAAAAATATAGAAACTTTTCATTCTCTTTCAAACACAAGATTAATTTTGTGCAATAAAACAAAAAAAAAAAAACAAAAAATGTCAAATGGGTCAGCCTTTAAATTGATGAGCATGAGGTAGAATCCATGTGCACCACACATGGGGGAAGTTCATGTTGATTTTGGCTGGTCATAAACAGGCAACTTGATTTCAGATTCGAAAAGATTGCATCAACCTGATAAGTAGATTAGCTAGCTAGTTTGAATCAAGAATACACCCACCTAAGTTATCGCTTGAATAGTGATATGAAATGAAATGATTTTAAATGAAAGTTAAAAATTAAATAAAATATTATTTTTTAATATTACTATTATTTTAAAATTTAAAAAAATTAAATTATTTATTATATTTTATGTAAAAATTTAAAAAAATTATAATGATAAAATGAGATGAGATCGTTTCTATATTCATACCGGATTTAAAAGTTATTCTTTCGTGTAACTTGAAGCATCTTTTTTGCAACAAAAAATAAAATAAAATAATTGATGGGTGTTGGATGAAGCCGAATGAAGAATAAAAATGGAGGGTGCAACAAATATAATTTAATTACTTTTTTCTACTACAAAGAAACAAATTATAGTGAGTTTTAAGGTGAAGCCAAGAAGAAGCCACGTAATTGAGGTCATGAAGAAGAAGGAAGGTAAGATATGGATCATTAAATGGTTGTATGGAAAATGAATGATTCACCGCATCAAACTTTTTTCTCCCAACTTGTTCAACTTTGGGATTAAATTCAAGTTCCAACCGCTCCATAGACATAGACTGCCTATTAAGAAGTAGATCATCCATTAATGTTGCTGATTCCATCAACTATTAAGGGTATAGATTCATTTGTCTCCTTTTCTAAGGTGGATTTGGATGTTGAAGTGAGTTGAGTTGAGTTGAGTTGAGTTGAGATGATAAAATATTGTTAAAATATTATTTATTATTATTATTATTATTTTGAAATTTGAAAAAGTTGAATTATTTATTATATTTTATATTGAGATTTGAAAAAGTTGTAATGATGAATTGAGATGAGTTGAGATGAGCTCAACTTCCAAACGAAAATTTTGAATGTTAAGCTGAGTTAAATTTTTTATAAATAGTAATGAGTTGAAATGGTTGAGTAAGTTTTGTAAGGCATATTTAAAATGAGTTTAGATGTATTTGGATGTTAAAAATGAATTTAAATATATTTATGGGAATTTGAAAAATATGGATCCCGCGTGTAAAGAGGTGTTGAGTTGAAAAATATTGTGGGTCTCACATGTAAAGATGTTTTGAATTGAGATGAATTTAATGATTTGAAAATTATGTATTTGGATTTAAGCTCAGTTTAAAATTAGACTGAATTGAATTGATTTCAGTGCAGTCCAACAACCAAACGGGACCTTAAAGTATAAGATCCTAACATCATCACCATCTTCCAAATGACTTCTGCTTCAATCCCAAGCAGTGTCATTGCAATTGGCTTTAAGTTTATTACAATTTAACCTTTTTTTTTCTTTTTTTCTTTAAGCAGTGTCATTGCAATCCCAAGCAGAATTCAAATTGAATATTGTAGCGACATCAGATAAGTACTAAACCTAACATGAATAGTGAGAAAATGCACCTTTCATATATTGTCGACATAATAAAAATTAATTTGTAAAGAAGATTACAATTTTAACATCCTATATGTCAAAAACATCAAGATGTATCCGTTATGATTGCTTGTAATTAAAGTTCTTCGTATTATTGTTGAGTAAATATGCTTTTCTAAAAACGAAAATAAAAAAGAAAAAGAAAAAAGAAAAAGGGATGCAAAGAACGTGGCAGGGTTATGCCCGTTAGGTACACAGGAGAGGCTGGAAGGGGACAATAAAACAAATGTTGTATTTGTCCGTAGAGAATAGGAGTCAGGCCCCGTGGTAAATGGCTCTTGTAGGTGGGACTCATCTCGAGCCTCGCGCTGTCTTTGTGCACCCACACACGGTTTACGAAGGCGGTTCGGAGGTCTTCTTTATAATATTCCGGCCATTAATTGGACACACCCAAGAGGTGTGCCCCCACCACTCTCTATCCACCAATTCCAACCAGGGGCCATCCAAAATCAACCCCAAAATGGTCAAAACTCCGGCTCACCGCCCTCAAAATCCGAGCTCAAAATTAGGACTTTTACATGAGAAATTATTTATACAAGTCTTAAATAGACAAATTCCATACAAGTCTTTGTAAAAAAGTGGATCTCATATTAAAAAAGTGTAAAAAAAATTATTATTTATTAGTGGAACCCATGGTTTTACAAAAAGCTTGTATGAGACTTATCTATTTGAAACTTGTATCTAGCATTACTCCTTTTACATATACGTAGAGATGAAATGGTCTATTTTTGGGTTATAGAGTCTGGTTTTAAGTTGAAAAGACGTCAAGAAAAGGGTTTGTTCGACTCTCACTCAACAAGGCGCTTGAGTGAAATTTAGATAGAGAGTTCGCTTGAGGTACACACGAAAATTAGACAGATTATTCGTTCGAGATGCACACGACGGTGGGCTCGAGTGAAGCACAACCCTACTGTTCACTTGAGGTGTACTTGACAGTTGACTCAAGCCAATGTTGGATAACCTATTCACTCGAGCGAATAATCATGTTTTGTCGCCTTAGGGTTTCTAACGTCGTTTTATATGTGTGTGTGTTATGTTTTGGAACAAAAACTTATCAAATTGACAGAAAAGAGAGAAACGGCGTGTAGAACATATTCTTGAGATAGAAAAAGTCTTAGAGAGAGTTGACAGTTGTGTGAGTAGAGTGAAGCTCTTATAACTCACTGTGTGTTTGTTATCTTATATGGAATAAAATCTTATGCAGGTCTGTAGACTTAAGCACGTTGTCTATCCATGTTAAAATTATATGTGTCATATGTGTGTGCTTGATTCTTGTATTTTCACATTTATTTCATTGTCTATTTCGTTATTGTTGTTTGTAGGGTAGTGTTTTTCACAACAACTGGTATCAGAGCTCCAAGGTTCTTGGGGTTCGGGGCTGAACGAAGGCTGGAGAAGACGTGAAGGTCGGAATCGAGAAGTTCGATGGCAGAGAGTTTGGTTATTGAAGGATGCAAATCGAAGATTATCTCTATGGGAAGGGCTCCACCTTCCTCTGTTGGGTCAGAAGCCGAAGAGTATGGATGATACTGATTGGAATCTATTGAATCAGTAGATTCTGGGGGTTATTCAGCTCACCTTGTCTAGATTAGTGGCGCACAACGTTATTAAGGAGAGAACTACAACGAATCTCATGATAACTTTGTCAAATATGTATGAAAAGTTGTTGGCAAATAACAAAGTGCCCTTACCACTCTCTATACCCTAATTCCAATTAGGGTTATTTTCAATGTTATTTTCAAAGGATAAATTACAACGAGTCTTTTCAAATATCATTCAAGCCCCGCGTTATTTCATTTTCATCCTATTATATATGTTAACGCCCAAAAACGGCGCAGCTTGGAATGGAAAAAATATCCATTTTTGGACGCGCTGAGGTGGGTTGGGCCTCGATCGGTGAGATGTGGTGCTCCCAAAGGTGATCCGGTGCGACTATATGGTGTCCATGCGTACGTCTATAGCGGTGAAAAATATTTAAATGTTGAGAAAATAAGGAGAGATGGACACACAGATTTACATAGTTCCTGGGTCTATGTCCACGGGGGTTTGGGGAGGGGAGATTCCACTATAATATGCTTATTTACAGTCTCTCATAGCATCTTATGTCTCATTGTACAATGAGAGCTGAAGATCTATTTACTGGAGAATATATTTTCTCCGGAACTCTCTGTCTCGAGGTCCAAGAAGCAGCCGAAAAAGAAGTCCTCCCAAGAAGTCTGGCCAAAAATCCCTCCAAGTATCCAAAAGACCAAGTCCCTGAAACTGTAGACACCTTGTCCCTTTTATCTTTTGCCTCCCTTTGCTTTATGTCACTTCCTTTTACTTTACGTCAAATCATCCATTTTCTCTCCCGACACATTACCCCTTGCCTTCCCATGTCCCTTATTTGTCAGTCTTTCCCTCTCTCTTCCTTTGTCTTCTAGTAATGGCCCCTTGATAGACTGGATCTTGAAAACCATTTTGACCTTGTGTATTTTATTCCCCCACAATATATACAAAAAAAATTCAATTTTTACGGGTCTTTTAGAAGATAAATTCTATCAAAGTTCAGTTTGTCCCTTCAAAAAAACATTATTCTATAGTTTTGCCCCTCCCAGAATGAAATTCTTGGTTTCGCCCCTATATTCAGCAGAGTACTAAAAAAAGTAGGATGACGTATATATAGAAGGGGTGAAAACCAACCCTATCGGCACAGTTTTCAACCAAAATCGACGCCAACTGATAGAGGGGATTTGCATGAAACAACCGAACGTACGACCAATTGAGAGAATAAATGTCGACCATATCTACTCCAACTAGTTCTCTGTTAGTTTCACCCAGATCCATGCTCCAACGGTCGGTTTGTGTCCGTACTGGCCGATTTCTTTGATTGTTGTTCAGCCCTAATATATAGTAATCCATCTCATATCCACCTGCAAACTTTGTGGGGTTAAAATTCAACCCTAAATCCAATATTTTGTTGTGAAGTCCTCGTGAATCAGATTGAGATATTAAATAAAAGGTGAAATGAAGATATTGTATCGCATTTATAAAAAGTAGGGTAATAATCATCTTTTACTGTCCCAAAAAACTGTGAGCTGTCATTTTTTTATTATTTTTTAAAAAAAGGCAATTATGTCATTTTTTAAAAAATAGAGTATTTACATCAATTATATTATTTTTTATTAAAAAACGTGCGAAAGTTATTTATCTTAAAATGATAAAAATTAAAAAGGTTCTAGATAATGTCATATTTCAAATATTAAAGAAGGCGGAAGTTAATAGAGGAAGCAAGCATGCATGTACCCTAAAATAGAAAAATATATGAAAATGTAGGGCCCATATTACCCTAAAAGAGGAAAAACATATGAAAATAATAGTAAAAGTGACATGCTTATTATTCCGATTTACGAATTAGGGTTTGTGCTTATCGATGGTGTCACATCAACGAAACACCAAGTCCTTAATTCCCTGTAAACCCCTCTTGAAATGCCATTAATTCAATGTTCAAACTCTCATTTTCACTATCAAAAGGCCCAACTCGGCATGGACCGGGACCCCCCGCCCCCACCATTTTCTTCTCTATTATTAATTAACCTTTTTCCACTCCCCTAAAAATTATTTGATAGCAAGTTCTCAAAAGTGTAGATGTAAAATCAGTCTCGTTTGAATAGTTAGTTGAAATAAATATTTTTTTATTATTATTATTTTAATAAAATATTTATTAAAATAATAAAATTAAATTAAATATAAAAAAATAAAATAAAATAAGATATATTATTATTATTATTATTTTAAGATTTAAAAAAATTAAATTATTAATTATATTTTTTAAAAAATTTTTAAAAAATTATAATAATAATAAGAGATGAGACGAAACGCTTCTCTATCATATTAGTATTTATCATTTGTACATATGTTTGATGGTAAATACTGAAATGATAAATATTGTACGTGTTAGTACAAAGCTACAAATAATCTAATCTTAGTATAAGATTGTATTTAATATTATTCTATTCTAGAAGTAACAATTAGAATATTTAAAAATATCTGCATAAGTAATAAGAATACTAAACATTTTTAAGATTTAGATGTATTATTCATTGTCTCTTATATATATACTAGTAGTAGGTAATGCTAGGGGACGTTTGCCTAATTGAGTTAATTAAGAATATTATCATATTTAAATTATGTTAAAACTCTAATTATTTATATATTTTTATTTTTTAAAAAATATTTAACAAAATTTCATCATTTATTTAATGATAAAAGATTAATATTTTATAAATTAAATTTGATAATTTATTTATGATATGATATTTATATGTTAATTATCTATTTTAAATTAATTTAAATCATTATTTAAACTTTCACTATTGGATCAAATTTGGAGACTTATGACAAATGGTTGGATTTAAATCCCAAAAATTTCATTTTCCCCCTCACTTTCCCTTTCTCCCTCTCTCTCCTTCCACTCATAAGAAAGTTACAAATTATTATGTTAAAACTCTAATTATTTATATAGTTTTATTTTTTAAAAAATATTTAACAAAATTTCATCATTTATTTAATGATAAAAGAGTAGTATTTTATAAATTAAAATTGATAATTTATTTATGATATAATATTTAAATGTTAATTATCTATTTTAAATTAATTTAAATCAGTATTTAAATTTTCAACATTTGATCAAATTTGAAGACTTATGACAAAAGGTTGGATTTAAATCCCAAAAACTTTCATTTTCTCCCTCACTTTCCCTTTCTCCCTCTCTCTCCTTCCACTCATAGAAAAGTTACAAATTTGACTAAAATTTAATTTTTTTTTTCTTTTAGCCAATCACTCATTAATTGAAATCTACAGTAAATTAACTATCACATACTCTATAATAATAAAATATTATTATTCTTTATTATTAATATTTCTTTAATTAAATTATATAGATCAACATTACTTATATTATAATTTGCTGATAAAATTATTGCATTATTATTTACTTTGGACAATACATGATGGATGGTTTAATCTGTCATCGGTGAACTACTGAAAGAAAATAAAGAAATTGAGAAATTTTGTACTTTCTTTCATCTCCTACACTCTCTTACCCAGCAATCAAACAAAGAAAACCTAATAGAAATACCTTATGTCCTTTGATGAATTTTAGTTGTTCATTGTTTGAGCCATTTTGTTTTTTGGACGTTGCTACGTCCACAGAAGAGTTTTACCGAAATTATTTACTGAACGTTACAAATCTTTTTTTTTATATATTTTATATATTTTCTTTCACTATTTTTTAAAACTATTTAAATATTTTTTTTTAAAAAAACATCACATATTCATTTAAAAACACTTATTTAATCATTAAGTAAAAATAAAATTAAAAAAATTTCGGTAAAGGATTTCGGTAGACATGTTCTATGGGCATAATGTTTTCCTTCATCAAAACCCAAGATCGTCAACACCATTTCTCTCTCATGCCACCTCTTCTCAGCCAGTCGCCGCCACACGTCGACGGTACCACGAAATGTAAAGATAATATGATTTTTTAAATAAAATTAATTAGTCAATAATTTAATGTATAGGAGCAGAAAAATAAATTTTAACAAGCATTATAATGATAACAAAACGTTACAGTAATATGAGTAATATGAAAATTAAAAGATTTTGGATATTCTAGGAATAGTTTTCTTAGCAAAATATATGAATTGTAGAATTCAACCACACTACTCAATGATCTAGGGAGCACTGAAAAAATGCAGAGTCTTTTATTTCTATATTGCTTTCATATTTTTTATCATTAAAGTAACTCTCTTCTATTTTGGAAACTCCAAAAATATTATAATGGTGGAAAATTATTTTATCTAAATAATTTTAGTTAATTAAGAATATTATGAGATTTAAATTATATTAAAAATTCTAATTATTTATATAGTTTTATTCTCTTAAAAATATTTAACAAAACTCTATCATTTATTTAATAATGAAATATTAGTATTTTATAAATTAAAGTTGAATTTATATTTTAATTATCTATTTTAAGTTAGTTTATTTTTAATGTTTTAACCTTCACTCTTGGATCAATTTTAGAAATTCAAGATGAAGGGTTGAAATTTAAATCCCAAACCCTAACTTTTTCTCCTCATTTTTTCCTCTTCCCTCTCTCGCCTCCCTCCCTCCCTCCCTCCCTCCAGCCGCACGCCCCTCTCCCTCTCGATCTCTCTTCTCCTCGGCTCCTCCCAGCGCCACCACCAAGCCCAGTCACCGGCGACCTTCCCCACGCCGATCTCGTCCCCACAGACCTCCCTCTCTCCCCCCGCAACAGGCCGAAGCCCGTAGCCCTCTCTCTTCCTCTACACGCACGAGTTTCTCCCCGTAGCGACGCTGTTAGCCACCCCTACGGTACCGCACCACCACCGGCATCCTCATCCTTCGCCGAGCAACCAAACACCACCGTCGAATCCCCTTGGCAGCTTCTCCCTTAGCCGCACGCGAGCAACCCGAAATGGGTCTCAACGCACAGGTTCTCCACCCTTGCGCCATCGCAGCTCAGCCCCTGCTCCACCAAGCACCACCACCGAGTTCCCCTCACGCTGTGGACCACTTCCATGGAACTCACCACTCGTAGCTCCTCCCTAGCCCCACCACGCAGCACCTCTACACGCACGAGTTTCTCCCCGTAGCGCTGCCGTTAGCTAAGCCCACGCCACCGCACCACCACGACGGCCTAGGTCCGCTGCCTACAGCCCACGACGCCACTACCAGCCTTTCACGGCACCTCCCCTGCTCCTCCATGCCCAGCCCTCTACCTCTCCCATTTTGTGATTTTGTAAATTTGTAAATTTTTTGATTTTGTAGAATTAGGATGATTTACGGTGAGTTTGTGATCATCTACGGTGATTTTGAGATGATTTTGGTGAGTTTAGTCTGTGCTTGCTGTGATTTTGTGATCTATTGTTGTGATTTTGTGTGGTGATTGTGTGATCTGTTGTAGTGATTTTGTGATTTATTATAGTGATTTTGTGGGATTTTTTGAAGAATATTGGTTTGAGGATGAAGAGGGACGGAGAAGAAAAGTAAAAAAAGAGTATTGTTCATCAATACTGTTCATTCGCGATAGATGTTTTTAAGTATAAGGATATATATATATATATGTATATATTCTCGATCATCCTTCTATGTCCTGGTTACCTTTCCACATTTTTAACCTTAAAATCCTTACACCGTCGCAATAATACCATATATGGTGACGATTATCATGTTTATATATAGAGAATAACCCTTCCATCAGTACTCTACCCTCTCAATCTTTGTATTTCTAATATAGATAAAAAAAAATTCTAAAAATTATTAAATATTTTCATGTAGAAATATATAATTAGTGGGATAACGATCGAGCACGACCCCGCAGGTTCTAGATTTTTTTTTTTTTCCTATTTCTATTTTCTAATAGAAATTTCTAGCGCTATATATATATATATATATATATAGCAAGTTTGATGCATGGGGTCCCTCCCCACTACAACGGCGAAAAGTAACATTAATTAATACATATAGTCTGATATTACTAATTGCCCGTCAACTACTAGCTAGCTTGAAGAAACAAAATCATGAGGTTTTATTAATTCCTTTTCAACTTATAATAAACTACATCTTAAATATATTTAATGCATGATGCATGCAGTACTATATATATGAAACGTGACACAAAGGGTCGAAATTCTTTATCCAACACTTGGAATTTTTTTTTCTGTTTTTTTTTTATCTTTTTTTTTACTATTTTTTTTACTATTTAAATATTTTTAAAAATTAAAAAAAAATTACATATTCATTTAAAAATACTTACTTAATTATTAAATAAAAAATAAAAAACATTCCGGTAAAGAATTTCGGTAGACATGTTCTGTGGGGGTAATGTTTTCCATTTGAATAATTGGTTGAAAAGGGGGGGCAGAGAGAGCGATCTTTGACACGTAAAAGGACCCTAAATAGAAGGTTTGAAAAAAGCTAGCTAGCGAGCTAGGTTCTAGGTTCATGCATGCATGCATGTCCCACTCACCGACCCAACTAGATCTATAGATCACTGAATCGGCCATGGCCCCATGCATGCATGTAAGTCGATCAATCATGTATGTATCTACATATCAGCACCAAATATTGCATATGCATATGTATGCCAATCGCCTCCAGGACACGCGTACGTGAACCTGTCACCAACCGGCCGGACGGACCCAATTCCTTACCTCCAAGAACGTACGATATATGTGTACGTAATGATCCTGTGCATGCATGTGATTTGATTCAGCTATTATATATGACATTTATCTTAATTATCACACATGTTATATGCACGACTGTGGCCGCCTGTGGGATATCATATACAGAGTAATTCTACATATAATTATAAAGTGTATAAGTACTGTATAATTATTTTGAAAAAGAATGAGGTCTGTTATTAAAAATTAATTTTTTTTTCATATGAGTATCTTATTTAATCGTTTTTTTTTAAAATGATTATACGGCACTTACATACTTACGACTAAAAATATCATTTCTAAAAAAAAAATGATTGACCTCTTGTCGTTCCATGGCGTCGTACTCTCTGGTCACAGATTAATTAAAATTGAGTAGTTTCAAAGTGTAGACACTTATCTTATAATAAAATCATAGCATATAGACGACTTTAATGACATAATATATTCTGATTTTGTTTTATTAAATATCTAATAATTTTCTTTATTTAATTAATATAATAATTACTTTCAAAATTTCCATTGTTATTAATTTCTCAAAAATAAAATTGGGATTGGAAATTTTTCAGAGAAGTGATCAACTCGAATCAACTTTATTTTTATTTTCAGACTATATTCATACTCCATAACTATATATGATTTTATTTTTCTACTCTAAACCAATGCTTTGAATACCGTTTCGGTTGAGATATTGAAACGAGATATTTGATATCAGTACCGTTTTGGATACCGTTTCGGAATAGTCTATATATGAATAAATTATATATATAAATTATATTCTAAAATAATAGTTTATTTATGAATAAGTTATATATAAATTATATATATAAATCATAAATAGTCCGATCAGAATTGAGAGTCTAAAAATGAGTCTACAGTTTGAAGAAATAAAAAAAAAAATAAAGTCAGAAATCTGTATATCGGTTGGTACCAACTGAAATTCAGATCGATACAAAACAATATACTTCTCTGTACCGACTATCCGGCTTGCATGGCATATTTTGACCGTACCAACCGTTATGAAACAAAATTCAAAACATTGTTCTAAACTATATACCATATATGCACATGGCTATAGCTAGCCTATATTTAAAGAAATGAAATGAACAAAAAAAGTCAAACTATCTCACTGCGCGCATCGAACTCGAGGAAGATGAACATCAATAGATCCAAAACAACATGGTTGTTCCCCATATTTTTGTATCATCTTTTGAGATGATTTAACCTCAAGAGTTTGACTTTTTTTTATGTCTAATGACCTCTAGGGATCCAAACTAACATGGGATCCTATGATTTTCCTTTCCCAATTGTGGACTTAGGACTCTTGTATTGAGGATCATGCATGCCACTAAGATTTACCTAATCATGCATTCCTCTGTTTTTTAATTAAAGTCGATGAGTATGCTGCACATTGCATAATATATAAGTTTTTTTTATTAAGTATTTATTAATGTTCGAAAATCTATACCGACAATAATAAATATTGTAGAATGTCTTATTTTATGGGAATATATAAATTTTATTATTTATTTTATTTTAATACTCTCTCACGTATGGTGTAGGCTCCTTCTTAATAAGTGGACTCAATATGTAGAATAATTAATTAAATGTGATAGAGTATAAAATTAGGATTTGAACTCATCAAGACTTTTGTTTCAATGTAAAAATGTTAATTTTATTATTTAATTTATATCTTAACACCGTATAAAATTTAGAATGAAATGGGGATTATAGACTAGATTCTCTCTTTCTCCCCTTTGAATATATAATGGCTAATTAATGGCATTTGTTTTCAGAATATAATAAAAAATAAAGTTCCACACATGCATGAGGTTTCCTTTTCTATAGGGTATGAGTTGGGTGGAGCCAAAAAGAATGTCATACGAGTCAGGTAGATTATGAGAGATGATCATTGTTATATTGATCATGAATCTGGTCAGGAATTCTTTAACATTTCCAAGCAAAGAATAGTACGTATTTTAAGTCAAGGATAATGCTACAGCCACCGATAAAAGATACAAAATGGTGTATCGATAGTGTTAATTTTTTTTCTTAGTTTTTTCTAAATCATTTGTATTAGTATTAGTAATTTTAAAAAAATACTAAAAAATAAATACACAAATATTTTAAGAAAAAAATATTAATCAATACACTTTGTCGGTACCAATCATCGGTGGAAGTATCATTTTCCTTAAGTCAAATTGTAACGTAATGCTCCCATTTTACCTATCGCCAAATGCTGGTGAAATATATTGTCGGTGACATTTTTTGTATTGAATAAGAGAAATACTCTAGCCACAAATAGATTATACAAAAATAATCCCACAAACTAATATGATATGATGTGATTCGTCAGATTGTAATTTGCGATATTGGAATATACTCACATGCATGCATGCATTTTGATGTTGATGGCACTTTATCTCCTACTGATTTTAAGTTTCAAAATATTTATTTTTTTCAAATGATTCCATTTGAGTCATTTGACTTTGTGATTATCATTATTTTCAAGACATAAAATCTCAATGTTTTGGAAGTATGTGTAGTATGTCATTAATCCCCCTGGCTGGCCTATATATCGTACGTGCACTTCATGTTTATAAGTAGTACTACTTAATTAAGCAACACATTTCTTATGCAGCACTTGTCGTCTTCCTGCATTATCTTTTTCTACAATTTTATTTCAATTTTTATAAGACGCGTCCCCATTATTTTGCCCCACATTCCATGCACTTATTGTATCGGCCCATGATCTCTGTTTTCATTCAGCTGATCAAAGTACTAATTATCCTCTAGGAGGTAAAACTTTAAAGTTCCACATGCCTGATGAGAGCTCTTCCAATCTCTTATTATCGCGTCAAGATTTTCCTGAGTTCTTACATCTCGGAGTCGAGGACTTCAAGTGGGAGAGACATGGATATGTAAAATGGATCGTATAATATTTATTGAATATTTAATACTAATTTTGCTGGTAACATTTTGACAACCTTTTGAATGGATTTGTTAATTTTATTTCTTATCATTTTTAAAAAATTTTGGATTTTCTCATAAGAAGAGTCAGGCATCGTTTGTGTTTATAGATGAAATGAGATGAGATGAGTTGAGATTAAAGTTAAAAGTTGAAAAAAATATTGTTAGAAGATATATTTTTTAATATTATTTATTATTTTGAGATTTGAAAAAGTTGAATTGTTTATTATATTTTGTGTGGGAATTTAGAAAAATTATAATGATTAGATGAAATGAAATGAATTGAGATGAGTTGTGAAAACAAACGAGGCCTCAGTCGGTCAATAGATTTTATTTAATAGAATTCAATAATTGCAAAAGAAGAAGAAGAAAAAAAAGACTAAAAAGGTCTGTCAAAAGTTGTCAAATATTATGCTAATTAGCATTTTCCTTTGAAAATTTCATGGGAGCAATAATAATTTATAGAGCTCACTTCATGTGTCTTTTCCTTCCTTCTACTTGAGATCCTTGCTCGAACTTGAACAGGTTTTTTCCCTTGTAATCATATAATATATACAATAATTCAAGCCACCAATCGGTCGAGTCTTGAAATAATCATTAAAATGGTCAAAACTTGCTGTTAAAGCTTGAAGAAATCATCCCATGTGTGTGATAGAGAGAAATAGATAGAGATGCCATGTATATTTGGAGCAAGAGCGCATGGGCTTGAGTCTCATGACAAGAAAGATCAAACATGCATGTGGGAGAGATCGTGAACCTTATCAAAAGGGGACAATAGACGCCAAATGAGACTGTTTTCCCCGATGCATGAGCTTTCATCCATAGCAATTCAGATTTCTTCGTCCTTGCATGTGATCTCTCATATCTCTGTATGCATCATCATTTCGTCTTCATATTTATGGTGTTTGGGACCAGCCATTCACAGGCTGATCACCACAACGACCCAAACTCCTTCCAGATTGCCCACGTTTATCGCCATTGTCAAACTGTATATATATTTATATATAAAGTCCAAGGTCATTTTATCTTCCTGAATTGCATTACTACTGAAAAACCTGCAATACTTGCTAAATGTCGAAGAAATTTAAGCGGATATAGTAATCTGAAAAAATAAATGCAACTTTGAAGCGTGTAGAACATTACCTTTAAGGTGATAATTGCCTCTATTCTAAAGTTTTTCTTTCAGAATTTCTCTACAAAACTATGTAAATGACCGAAAAAATAAGTGAAATGAATAATAAAATTCGTGGGTCTCTTCCTTTATTTATAGAGATTGAAATGGCACCTTATGAAAAACCACAACTTAAGGTAGTTATTAGTTTAAAGGACATAATGTTTCATTTAAAGACATGCCTAATCAAGTGGTCAGCGCCTCACTTAGAGAAGGGAGGGCACTAGTTCGAGTCTAATTAAGTGCCATTTCGGTTAAATTAATTTTTAAAGCATTGCTCCCAATCAAATTGCCTATTTGGCCCATGTACAACCACACAAGTGTTTTGACTGTTTGGCCATGCGCAAGGCTTGTCCGGCCCAAGAATCATGTTTGTCCATGGAGTTTCAAACTCCTACCATTTCATTTGAAACAATACATACTTACCACTGAACCAATGCATCTCCTTGTGGTAATGGCTCACAAAAATAAATCAATAAATTCACTCATTTAATATCACAATCTATAATATAAATATAACAATCTTTCAATTAAATTGTGATATTAAATTTTTTAGTCAAATCCTTATATCCTCATGCATACAAGAATGTATCTTTTGATTTAAACCTTCAATTACTGTAAGTATCTCCAATTCCTAACAAAATCAATGGTAGCCTAGACTTAAACCAAGACTATATGTTAAGAACGGAAATGCCACACACATGATTCCATCCAATTTTAGCGAGATAACTCACCAATTATTTACACTGATCCATGTGCTCCATCTTGGCGTTCATGAACATTTACAAAAATAAACCTTAAACTTTTGCTAGAAGTTGTCCCCATCACTTATGTTCACATAGATTAAGTTTCTTTTGTGTCTCTATTACTTTAGACACTTATACAACTATTGAACTTTATTGAGAGTATAGTATTACTAATCCTTCATTTATAGTAACAATTAGCACTGACCATCCTAGAAGGATTTCTCACATTAAATTAAATTTTAGTACTATTTCAACCACAAAACTATAACTTGTTATTACCTATTAAACTATTTATTAATGGGGGCTGCTACAATCACCGAAGAATCCTCACCGAACAGGTAATTTTTTTTTTTGCTTTTTTTCTCAAATATTTTTTTTAACCCATTAAACATTTAAAAATAAATAAAAAACTTATTAAAAAACATCTCCTTAATGATTAAGCAAACAAAAAAAAAGGACAATCAGTGAGAATTGTCAGTAGCCACTCTCGATGAGAGTGGCATTTTCATTTATTAATAGTGTAAGGTTGGGTTCCTATTACAGGTTACTTTTGAAAGAAATGTTTCAAACTCATTCCACTAGATGTACTATTTACCAAATCTCTCGAGAGTCCCTTTGTGTAAGGATCCGCCAAGTTTTTACTTGACCGCGCATATACAATAGTAATAATACCATCACTTATTAATTGCTTGACATATTCATGTCTTAAGCAATTATGTCTAGATTTTCCATTATAGACTTTACTATAAGCCTAGACATAGTAGCTTCACTATCACAGTGCAAAGAAATAGCTGACATCGGTTGTAGCCATAACTTTATGTCAAATAACAAATTTCTCAATCATTCTCTCTTTGCCCATTGTCACCAAGGCTACAAATTCATATTCCATAATACCGTATGTTTCTTAGAAGCCCATGAAACAACTCGACTACCAAGGGTGAAAACCCAACTAGACGTAGCCTTATTATGACTTGCACTAATTATCCAACTAGGATCACAATATCCTTCTAGTACATCAGAAAAGTTGGTATAATACAATCCTATCGAACTAGTTCTTTTAAGGTACCCAAGGACTACCAATTGTTTTCCAATGCTCCTTACTAGGATTGCCAATATATCTAGAAAGTTTGTATACTGTAAAGGAAATATTTAACCTAGTGCAATGCATTGCATATGAAGAATCATATGGGGGTATTTGCTTCTTTATTTCTAAATGTTAAAATTCAAGAAGCATTTTTTCAACATAATGAAATCGACATAAAGCATAGCCCCCACTACGTTTCTTTACTTTGACACTCAAAATAGTGTCAACTTCATTAAGATCCTTCATTTTGAATTTTGAAGTCAAATACTTCTTAGTTTCAGATATTCCTTCTATATTTGTTCCAAATACAAGCAAGTCAACCATACAAAAACAAATTATAACACCATAACGATCAGTGAATTTAGAATAAATAAATTAACAGCATTATTAAGCCAAAATCCATGAGATAAGATTATTGAATCAAATTTCTCATGCTATTTTTGTAGTGTTTACTTTAATCCATACAATGACTTGATTAATTTGCAAACTTTCTTTTCTTGTACATGCATAACAAATCCTTCTGGTTGTTCCACTTACACCTTTTCATCCAGTTAACCATTCAGAAAACATCTATTTGGTGTACAAATTAGTTATATATTAAAGCTAGTGCCATAAGCACTCTAATGAATGTAAATCTAGCCACTGTGGCATATGTATCAAAATAGTCTATACCCTCTTTTTGTTTAAAACCTTTGGTTACTAATCTGGTCTTAAAAGTTTGAAGAGACCCATGTTTATTGTACTTTATCCTAAATACACATTTACAACCAATATATTTTGATCTAGGAGGCAAGTCAACTAAAACCATAGTATTGTTTAACAATATTGAATCAATTTCATCATTTATTACAACTTTCCAAAATGCAATATCTCTAGAAGTCATAGCTTCTTTAAATATTTTTGGATCTTCTTCTATATTTAATAGAATGAGTATCTTATTTAAAACATCACCTCTATTTCCTTCCTAAAAGAAAATAATAGCCTGAGATAACATAAAATCTAGATCCAAACTTTTCTTTTTTTTGATTCTCTTAATTCTCCTCGGTTCAATCAATGTATCAGGAATTATATAATTCATTTTTTGACTCAAGTTAGTTTCTGGTGTTTGAGTAGGATTTGACACTGCTTTATAATTATTATATAATTTATCTTCAATAATTTTACTATAACATTAGAATCCAATTCCAAAATTCTATAGGCTTTTGAATTCTCAGCATATCCTACAAAAACATTCTTGATTGTTATTGAACCTAATTTTGTTTTTTTTTTTTTTTTGGGTTTGGAATTCTATAAAAGGGTAAATAGCCCCATACTCTTAGGTATTCCATATTTGGTTTCCTGCCTTTCCACAATTCATATGATTAAATTTTAAATTTCATAGAAGGAATTTTATTATGCAAATAGTGAGCAATGTTTCTCCCACAAATTAAAAGATAATTTTGTATTCAAAATCATAGCATTTAACATATCAACTAGTGTCCTTTTTTTTCGTTTTGCTAAACCAAGGGTGCACTAGTTTGACTTATAATGTCATTCTCCTCGCAGTACAAAGAAAATTCAGTAGGAAAATATTCACCACCTTTATTACTACAAAGTATATATCTTAATTTTATTTTCCTTTTGATTTTCAACAACAAACATATAAGACTTGAACATACTAAAGGCATCATCCTTACCTTTCATTAAATATACATATGTATATCTTGAGAAGTCATCAATACAAGTAATAAAATATCTATTGCCTTCTCTAGTTAAAACACCATTTAACTCACAAATATCAGAATGCACAAGTTCTAATAATTATATTTTTATGTCTCTTTTAGGAAAATGTCTCCTTGTCATTTTTGCTTGATTGCAAATTTCACATTTAGCACTATGTTCGTGATTATAAAGAATTAAACTATGTTTAGATATAAACGTTAAAGATTTAAAATTCAAATGTGCTAATGATTATGCCACAAAGTAAAAGACTCAACAATATAAGCAGAACCAAAACTTATTTTATTAGTACTTATTTTATACATGTCATCACAAGAGTACCTTTTTTTTCAACAAATATGTACTCCCCCTTAGAAAAAATTACATTATGAGACTCGACTACGGTTTTGACACCTTTCTTACAAATCAAGTTTGTAGATACAAGATTTTTCTTTATTTATGGGACATGAAGAACATTGACAAGAATAAGTTTCTTCTCAGAAGTTAAATAAAGTTCCACAGTTCATTTTCCCACAATTTTTGTAGAGTTGTGATCTCTCATTAGTACTACATCTCTATCTATTGCATCTTCATAATTTTTAAACTGAGCTTTTTTATTGCAAACATAGATGGTTGTTGTAGCCATATTTAACTCTATAGTCATGATAATGTGCATTTAAGAGACGATGGCTACAATTTCCAAAGTCTCATTTTCGATTAGATTTATATTATTGAGATTTCCATTCTCTTTCTTGTATTTCTTCTTGTACTTGGGTTCACGCTTAAAGTGTCAATTCTTTTAGCAATTGTAACAAATTTTTATTTTCTTGTACTTGTCACCATTGTTGGAAAATTCATTATATTTTCCCTTGTTTCCTCCAAAATTACCTTGAAACTTATTTTTCTTATCAATAAAGTTCACTTTAGAGCCATTTTGACAAAATAATGTCTTATCACGAATTCGAGTTTCCTTTTCAGTTCGTAAATGATTTTGAATTTGCTCTATAGTGAAATCTTATGTTGTGTACATAAGTTTATTTCTATAATTATTTCATCTTGGAGGTAGTTTGGCAATAATAGCTCTGGCTTGCAGAGGTTCATAAATTTCAACATTAAGGTCTCAAAGTTTATTCACCAAAACTTGCAATTCATGGATTTGGTTCATCATAGAAGTATTATCACTCATTGTAAATTCAAAATATTTCATAATAATTAATTTATCCATACCTTGCTTTTATATTCTATACTTGAAATCCAATGCCTCCCAAATCTCTCTTGGTGACTTGATTTATATAAACAAGTCGTAGAGAATATCTGAAAGAGTATTTAAATGTGTCTTCTACATACCACTTTCTCTTCTTCGTGTTTCTTGCGTTGCGCCTGGATTTTGTTATTGTCGTTAGATTTGGATTCTTGAAGTACTGGCAAGTTCGAATTCAAAATATATAAAATCTTGAATGTAGTAAGAACGAATATCAACTTGTCTTTCCAAAGAGTAAAATCGTTCCATCAAACCTATCTAGTATGACAAAGTCTTGATTTATCATTTTGAAAGTCGTCATATCAGATTCTGATCTCATTGCGGTTATCACTTTAAAACTGTTGAAGAAATTTGCGCAGATATGGTAATCTAAAGAAATAAATATGACTTCAAGAGGTGTAGAAGAACACTATCTTTAAGGTGACAATCGCCCCCACTCAAAAAAATTTGCTATTAGGTTACAAGCAATTGACCTCCAGGATACAACAAAGTCACCAATTGCAGATAACAATTCTAAAGTTTTTCCTTCAGAGTTTTTCTACAAAATTGTGTAAATGACTGAAAATGAAAGGAATAATAAAATTCGTGGGTCTCAATAAAGTGATACATTGTGAAAGATCACAACTCTTAACTTTTAACTTGTGACTATTCAATAGGTAATTATTAGTTTAAAGGATATAATGTTTCATTTAAAGATCAAGAGGAATGCCTAGCCAATTGGTCGGTGCAACCACCCAAGTGTTGTGACTGTTCAGCCCAGATACAAGGCTTGTCTGACCCAAGGATTGTGTTTGTCCAAGTCCAACACTTCATTTATTTAACAAAATAAATCAAAGTGCACATGTGGAGTATTGCTGCCCTTTCATTTGAAACAACACATCCTTATCACTGAACCAATGCATGTTCTTGTGGTAGGGGTTAGCAAAAATAAATAATAACCCACATTCAATAAATTTACACATTTAATATCACAATTTACAATATACATATAACTACTAGCTAGGTAAATGGCTGAAATTTGACTATAGACAAAAATTTTGGTGGATTGTTATTGCATTTTTTACACTATAGTTTTGAGGGTTAGCAGGCCAGTGATTTGAATCTTTTTCTCAATATAAAAAAATAAAAATCTAAATAATCTTTACAAATATAAAGTATAATTTGACAAACCAATGCTTTATGACAAAATCCTCATAATAAAAATTACTATTATTTAGGTGCGGTTTGGATAGTGAGATGAGATGAGATGGTTTTAGATGAAAGTTGAATAAAATATTGTTAGAATATTATTTTTTAATATTATTATTTTTTTAAGATTTGAAAAAGTTAAATTGTTTATTATATTTTATGTGGTAATTTGGAAAGATTGTAATGATGAAATAAGATGAGATCAAATGAAACGAAACACTTTCACTATCCAAATGGGTTATAATTCTGCTTATAAATAAGTGGCGAGTTCAACAACTAAGTAAGAAGGATAATTATAGTAGTGCATAATACATAAGTTTTACAATAAGAAAAAAAAATGAATGCAGACTACATGGGAAAATGCAAATCAAAAAATACAAAAACAAAAAGATGTGACAAGGAAAATGAAGTTTTGTCAAGGGGTATACCCTTAATGACCGCATGCAGCTAATCTCATAGTGGTGGCTAGCAGATGAGACATTCCAATATCGTCGCTTGATCTGACCATCGTGTCAGTTGCCTCATGAAGGCCACCTCTAAGTGGTTGAGATTGAGCCATCTCTGGGTGGCATGGTTTGAGTGATTCAAAGGTGGCCATCGGTTGGCCGCTGCCTTGTTACTAGATCAAGACACCACAAGTTGGTTCTATTGTGAACCACTACTAGGTTGCCTGGATCGAGCAATCAAGAAGCTACCCTTGCAAGAAGTCCACCAATGGAGGTGGCTCACAAAGTCAACTTCATTGTGTCTAGATTGGGCTGCTAGTCCCTTATGAGCCACCACTAGACTCACAAGTTGTCTTTGTGATGGCTAAATGGACTTTTGTTACATTTCCCTTCTTCAGCTTGTGAAGGCCAGAAGCAATTAATCATATCTACTGGCCAATGTGGCCCAAGTTGGAAAACAATTACACAACCACACAATTGGAATATCAGGCACATGATTGCCTCTTTGTAGGGGTGGCAAATCATATTTTCGGATCGTGTTCGTGTCATGTCAAGTCATGAATATTTGATTATATAGGTCAATCCGAACCCAATCTATTAAGTTAAGCGTGTCAAACTTTCAAATCCTAACACAACCCATTTAAATAACAAGTTGTGTCGTGTCGTGTTACCTGTTTTCACTCGTTTAATAATTAATTATAAAAAAGTCAACACGACACAACTCATTTAAACTCGTTTAATGTAAATTGGTTGAAATAACACACATAACCCATTTGACCTTATTAACATAATTTAACATAAAAGTTAAAATCTATATTTATTAGTAGCCACAATATCATAAAAAAATAAGACTACTTGCTAATAAAAAATATCAATATTTTTAAAATTTTAATAAATAATAAAACCAATATTGCAAACACTAAAATAAAAAAATGTCTAAAATTACAATCATTGTAATAAAAACATAAGCATACTAAAAAATATCAATATTATAACTCAATAATAATATAATTGTAATTTTGAAATAAAATCTAAATGGGTTGATTTCAGGTTAAGCAGGTTGACACGTTATTGACCCGTTTATAAATTGTGTCTTAACGGGTCAATCCATTTTGACCCGAAGCATTTAAAATCAAACCTAAACTGCTAATTTCGTGGCGTGTTCGTGTTGGACTCATAGATTGTGTCACATATTGCCACCCTTACCTCTTTATAAATTCTTTGTATGGTTTGTTGGGAGTATCTGTGTGATATAAGAAACAAATTGTCCTTGGCCTCGTGGAGCTAAAAGGTTTGTGTGTATTGGGAACTATTGGAATTGTTGGATTTTGGACAAAGTTTTGAATTCCGTTTCAGTGACCATTCCGGTTGAGGTACTGGAACGAAATATTTTGATACGATACGTTTCAGTGTACCATTTTGGGATAGTTTTTATATGAATAAATTATATATATAAAAAATTATATATATATGTTATACATATATATATGTGAAAAAGGTTACTTAAAATATCTAATATACCATTGAGTTTTGAGTCATTACTCCATTTGATGCCATTGAGAATTAATCGGAGATTCAAAATATATATTTTTTCTTAAAAAAGAAAAAACATATTTGATGCAGTAGAAAACAATATAAAAACTTATTTGGGAGACTAGGCTACTGAAAGCGTTGGGGGAGAGATTGAGAGACTAGAGTAGAGAAAATCTGAAAAAGAGATGTGACATTGAACTCTATATCAGGATATTACAAACTACTCTCTTGCTAGAGTCCCTTTGCACACTGTAGTGCTTCCTTTCCAGCCATAAAAAACAACCAACCTTCTCTCAAAAGCTGAAACTTGAGAACCAAACACAAAAAATAGCACAAGCTGGAGAAGCATCATATAGATCTAGATTCACTCATCACACAAACTGAAGCTCTCTCTTGGCAAGACGTAAATCTAGAACCTGAATCAGAATCAGCAAAAACCATATCAGACACTGTTTTAGTAGGAAGATTGGTAGCAGACAGGCTTCTCAACAAATTTGCAATTCACTCTAGTATCAAAGCAACATGGAATTTCATCCAAAAACTCTTGAGAGAGGATCTCGAAACAAATATGTTCATATTTACATTCCGATCCCTACAGGACAAGCTAAAAGTCTTGAATCAAGCTCCATGGAACTTCAAAGGACATCTTCTCATCCTCAAACTGTGGCCCCCAAGAGCGACTCTGCAAAAAATCAACCTAAAGCAACACTATTTAATGTGCAGATACACGGACTACCCGTTGACCACATGACACTAAGAAATGCAACCAACAAGATTTTGCAATATTGTGAATATCCACCTGCCAATTAGGGATGATTTTCCTGATGAACATTTACTTTCTATTACTTATCTACCATGGTTTGCTCATATTGTGAATTATTTGGTTATAGGTGAGATACCGGTGGATTGGAGCGCTAAGGACAAGAGAAAGTTCATGACTGAGGTAGGTAATTTCTATTGGGATGACCATTTTCTTTTCAAATACTGACCTGACCAAATTTTAAGGCGTTGCATCCTTGATGAGGAGATTGCTAGCGTATTGAAATTTTGTCACTCCCAACCTTGTGGGGGCCACTTTTCAATGAAGAAAACCACTACAAAAATTCTGCAGTGTGGATTTTATTGGCCCATCTTGTTTAAGGATGCAAACATCTATTGTAGCTCATGTGAAAAGTGTCAAAAGTTAGGAGTTATGTCCCGTCGTAATATGATACCCTTAAACCTAATTTTAGTGATTGAAATTTTTGATTGTTGGGGCATTGATTTTATGGGATCATTTCCTCATTCTTTTGGAGATCAATATATTATTGTGGCAGTAGATTATGTGTCAAAATGGGTGGAGGCAGCAGCTTGCAGGGGCAATGATAATAGGTCGGTAATTAAATTCTTCAAAGAGAATGTGTTATCTCAATTTGGTACACCACGTGCTATCATTAGTGATCGGGGTACACATTTTTGCAACCGTTCTTTTGAGGTTTTGATAAAAAAAATTATGGGGTGGTACATAAGATCTTTACTGCCTACCACCCCCAAATAAGTGGACAGGTAGAACTTGCAAACAGGAAAATTAAACAAATTTTAGAAAAAACAGTCAACCCGGATCGCAAAAATTGGTCTTTGAGACTAATTGCTGCACTTTGGGCCTACCGTACAGATTTCAAAACTCCCTTAGGCATGTCACCTTATAGGCTTGTTTTTCGAAAGTCTTGCCACTTACCTGTGGAGCTCGAGGATCGAGCTTATTAGGCCATTAAGTATTTCAATTTTGACATGGGAAAAGCAAGTAAGTTTAGAAAATTTCAGTTAACTGAGTTAAGAGGAGTTGAGAAATGATGCTTTTAAGAACTCTAGAATCTATAATACTAAAATGAAAGCGTTTTATGATAAAAATATTTTGAAAAAAAAGTTTAAGCCTAATGATCGAGTGTTCTTATATGATTCTAGACTCCATAAGCACCCAAGAAAACTTCGGTCTAGGTGGACCGACCCTTTTATAGTGAAGAATGTTTTTGTAAATGGGGCGGTAGAAATAGAGGATTTTAAGGATGGACAGATCTTTAAAGTAAATGGTCAACACCTTAAAGTATTAATTGATAGGCAAGTTCCGGAAGTGAAAGACATTCCACTTGTGGATCCGGTCTATCAACCTTGACCACACCACGCATGTATGTTTTTATTTATTTGTTTTGTTTTGTTTTGTTTTATTTTTGTTTTCTCTTATTTTCTTTCTTTTCATTTTTGTTTGCTATTGTTTTCTTTGTTTTTGTTTGCAGGTTAGTTTCATTTTGTCATTTCAGGTTACCATCTTTGGTGCTTAGTGAGCTACCCACGTCACTCATCAAGTGTATTCTACCCTTTTTAGTTACTCCCTATTCAATTTTGATTCTTAAACATTGAGGACAATGTTTCATTTAAGTTAGGGGTGGTGGTGCAAATTCAGTATTTAAAATGCTTGTTGAAACTCTGTGGCATATTTTCATGTGTCAATTTTCTTTTAATTTGCATCACACGTGCATCATTTTCACATGTATACTCATTCTCATTCATAGCCATCTACGTGAATTCACCAAACCCAGCATAATCATTTTGTTTGTTGAAGCATTCACAGAACCCCTAATGCACTCATCCAAGCTTTGTGGTAAGATGGTGGTTTGACACATGTAGCTAGAGAACTCTTTTACTTAAGTATTCATGTGAGTTTTAGAGATGATTGAGAGTCTATAAATGCAGTAAATTGTGATAAACGTTCATTGATCTATTGAATTTGGCACTTCTTTTGAGAATATCATTACATGGTTTGTAGTAAGATGGTTGATATACTTGGGATATGACGAATGTCAACTTAGGATCAATGTTTGAGCCTTTCAAGCTAACAATTTCCATCATAGACCCCTAGTAGCCAACTTTGAGCCAATAAACACATGTATCTTTTTCTTTTCATATGCTCACATCATCCATGCCTCTCCACATGGAGTATAGCCTATACACTGATTTTTCTACCATTTTTACTTCCAAGTGTATACTAGGTGTAGAATTTGCATTTTCTTTCTTTTGTGTTGAGTTCTTTGAGGAAAAAAAAAAGTTAAGGTTGTGTAGAAATGTCAAGAATACTAAAGTGGCGTGTGTTTGTTCATCAAATTATTGGAAAAAAAAAAAGAGAAGAGGAAGAAGAAGGAAAATCATTATTATTCGATGATTTGAAAAGTGAGAGAGGACATCAAGTGAGAAGTGAGTGTGGTCTACTGAGATATCTAATAAGATTTCCTTTGTATGTACTTGGAAGTTTTTGAATCATTTTCATCATTTTTTTTCATATAGCCCCGAACCCAAGCCACGTTACAACCTTTTGTGTTGACTGTTCTGATCCTAAGTAAGCTTTTGAAAAGAGTGGTGGAAGTCTCATTTGTTAGTGTTCCTATCATACCAATGTTTGCTTGTTACTTGTACTTAATTGCCTAATTCTCCATGAGAGTGTGTGTGCACCTATTGTCAACTCCATAGAGAGAATCCTCATACGAAACACTTTTATACTCGTGAGTTATAGAGTTGAACCTTTCGCTTGAGATGTTCTTGATGTTGCATGTGTCAGGGCTTCTGGTTAGATGAATATAGTTTGGAAAACACACACACTCTGTGAAATGCTATAGGTGTATTGATCTTGATGAGTTATTGGATTTCTTAGATCGTTTTGATATGTAAATATGGAAAATATGCATTGGTGGGCTATTTTAATATTTTCTTTAATCTCTTGCATCTCTCTTGCATAGAAATTGTTAGGGACTTGCAATAAGCAAGTTGAAGGGGTGTGATGAGTGTACGAAAGTGCACTCTAAATACCCTATTATTAGACTAAAATGTTAAAATATGAATAAAAATTATAGGAACTAATTTTTATTCTTAAATTGAGTTTCTATTTCCTTTGGAATACTCATAAGCAAATTTTTATATTTAATTTCAGGGTCTATAAAAGAGCAAGTCAAAACCCAGTCAAATTCAAAGGACTTTCAAGTGGGCAAGGTGTTGGAACAACCTAAGAACTTTCAACGAGTGTAGGACTCTTCAAATAAGGATAATGGTGGGGTTTGAGAGTAATTCGGATCAAGAGAAAAAGTCTGAGGCCAAAACGCGTTAGGAGACAGTCTGGACATACTTTAGTATTTTGATCATAACTATCCACTCAAATATCGGATTGTTGCGATTCTTGATGCGTTGGAAAACTATCTCAAAGGGCTACAAACTTGTATCTAATAAGGATTTCTAAATTCGAAATCCTAAAGCACATACGTGGCTATCAAGATGAGCCTAACATTTAGGCGATTTTTTATGCGGGAATATGAAGACATTAGGATTTCTTTCCTACCCTATATAAGCATATCATTAGCATGGAATTGGGAGTTTTAAAGAGGGAAGACAATCAGTACTGAGGAACGAAGAGACGAAATTAATTTTCATGGCTGCCGTTTGCTTGACTTTTCTCTTCAGATTTTTGTTGTCCATTATATTTATGGGTAACTAAATTCTCAAGTAGGGTTAAGGATGAACTTGCACATTAGATGATATTTTTAATTTATGTATTTATTTCTCAATTAATTAAACTCTTTTGTTTTATCGTTCTGAATTTATTATTGATATTTTATTCTCTAAATAATTATAAAATTTATTCTGTTTATGGATTTAGTTATGCTTTTTCTATTGAATGGATTAACTCTTTGATTATGTTTGGATCAATTATTTATCTATATTGATTTAATTCTTTGCTGCAATATCGCTCCTCGAGTATATTGTCATCGTTGGATTTTCAGAATAATGATAATAATTTACGTATTCTAAAAGTGGTGAATGATTTTTCAAAGGGTTACATTTGGCTTAATTTTGGTTTATAAATCTATACCTTCCGATTGAGAATTTTGGGAATTGAGTTCCCAATTGAGTTATTCAATTAACTAAGAATAATTAAAATACCGGATTTGTGTAAGGGATTCCCAACGTTTTACTATTCGTCAAATCTGAGTACTTTTTCCGTTAGTCACTTTACTTCACTTTAATTTACATTTAAAATTAATCTTTGTTCTCCATTAATAATTTAATATTTTTCTTTAATTTCTTTGTTCCTTCTGCTATTCCTTTAATTTGTCTCTCTATGGAATCGATACCCTAAAGTTGTGCTACAACTACCGCGTTATTTTTTAGGCGTAATCAGCAACCGAAGAAGCACTCAAACGATGTAATACATCACACTTTGGGTGAATAAGAAGATACATGATCTAGAAAGAGAGTTGCTTGAAAATCAAAGCTTCCAAATGACACCTTACAATCAGGAAAAAGAAAGAGCCTTGCAACACAGACTACACAAACAAAGAGAAAATGAAGAAACGCTGTGGCGTAAAAAATCACGGATCACTTGGCTCACTTCCACAAATCTCAACACAAAATTCTATCATCTCACAACAACAATTCGAAAGAGAAGAAATGCCATAGACTCCATCAAATTGGAACCAGGTAACTGGTCAATGGAACCTCTTGTTATTGAATCTTCATTTATAAATCATTTTAGATCAATATATTCTTCTTCCAACCCGCAAATCTCGGAGCAACTTGAAAATCTTTTTGACAAGAAGATTCTTCTTCCAAGTGAAGAAGAAATATTAAGAGCTCTAAAACAAATCCCAAGCCACAAAGCACCAAGCCCAGATGGCATGATGACTCTTTTCTACAAACATTATTGGAATATCATAAAAAAAGAGGTCATCCAAACAGTTCATAATTTTTTCAGAAGTGGCAAACTCTTGAAGCAACTAAATCATATCAACATAGCTCTCATTCCAAAAACTCCAAATTCGAATACCCCAAGCCAATACCGCCCAATAAGCCTCACAAATGTTAGCTACAAAATTATCACGAAAATATTGGCAAACCACTTAAAAATCCTATTACCAAATATTTTTTCTCCCTTCCAGACGGCATTTGTCCCGGGCTACAACATAAAAGAAATCACCATCATTGCGCATGAGCTATTCCACTATCTCAAAAGAAAAACAGGAAAAAAGGGGTCAATGGCCAAAAAACTTGACATGGAAAAAACTTTTGATCTAGTGGAATTGGATTTTCTTTTCATGGTAATGAAAGCATTGGGAGTCAACCAAGGATGAATAAGCTTGATAAAAGAATGTGTAACAACGGCAACATTCTTCATCCTCATCAATGGCTCACCACGAGGATTCTTCAAAGCTCAACTCGGACTCGGACAAGGAGACCCACTCTCGCCCTTTCTTTTCATACTAGTCACAGAGGTACTCTCAAGAATACTGTTAAAAGCTGAAGCTCAAAATACACTCGAAGGAGTAAAAATAGCATAAACAGCCCACCCATTTCACATCTACTCTTTGCGGATGATACAATTATTTTTGTGAAAGTTATGGAAAGAAATGCTCAAGTTATCTCAGAAAGCCTAGCAAAATATCAGCAATGGATGAGGCAAAAAGTTAACATGAACAAATCCTCCATCTTCATCACAAGAAATACAAGCCCAGCAGCCAAATCATCTATATCTCCGTGGCTCCCTTAAAAAGCATCCTCAGTACAAAAGAAATACTTGGGTCTACCAACCTCTTTTAACAAAAATAAAAAAGAAAGTTATAGAGAAATGTTAAACAGAGTGGGGAAAAAACCGGAAGGTTGGAAATCGAAGCTTTTATCACAGGCATGAAGAACAATGTTGATATGACAATGGTGATCATATCAGTGCCAATCACCATCCCATTCTACCACTTGAGTTCCTTTCAACTCCCAAAATCAGTATGAAAGGCCCTCGATACAAGCTTCAAGAATTTTTTGTGGCGATTCCCACAAGATAAAGCCCACAATATGACATTAAAATCATGGAAATCCATAAGTCAACCAAAAAAATTAGGAGGAATTGGACTCAGATTGATGGAGAAAATGAATCAAGCGTTACTAGCAAAAATTGGATGAGAATTAAGAGAAGGACACAATGGCTAAGCGAAGGACACAATGGCATGTGGTATAAGATCCTCTCAGCAAAATACTTTCAAAATCTAAATTTCTAGAATACAATATAAAAAATGTCAGACTCAAGCATGTGGAAAAGGTTTCTCCAGACTATAGACATTCTAAAAAAAGAATGATGCTACCAAATTCTCAATAGACTCTTAGTCAATATATGGTCAGAACCATGGATTCCTTCAATGGAAAATTTCAAACCAAAGTTGATCCAAGGTATGGACCAAATCTACTCTTCCCTCACAGTTTTAGATATAATTGTTAACAACCCACGATCATGGGATGCGACAAAATGCAAAGTCTCTTTGATCAGGAAAGCGTCATAGAAATACAAAAATTCCATTGCCAACAATTTCACAGGGGCAAGACAAAATCATATGGACACAAAATCATAGCAGAAAGTTTTCGGTCAAAACAACTTATCATGTAACAATCAACAACCAGGGCTCAGAATCGCAAGACATAACGATGGAGCTTTTCAAGCCTCTCTAGAGTCTAAGAATCCATGACCATCACAAGCTACTACTTTTGAAGCTACTCTGGAACATCCTCCCCACCAAAACAAGGATCAGCACAATTGTCCATCAACTTTAATCAACATAATGTCTGCTGTGCAACCAAGCGGAAGAAACTTTGCTACATCTTTTCGTAGAGTGCCCAATAAACTGGATACTATGGCAACAAAGAAACTGACCATTAAATCTAGCAAACTTGCCCATCAGCTTCATCTCAGACTGGATAAGAATGATCATATTTCCTGAACAGACCTTGGGACTACGGGACAAGGAAAAACACCACTTCTAACTATTCGCAGTAATTATCATGGATTTTATCTGGAGGCAGCGAAATGATATTGTCCATAATCACATTACACTGCCACAGGAAAAAGCAAATAGTCAACTGAGTCAAATTTATGAGGAATACAAGAAAGCATGGAAAAATAAACAAAATAGGCAAGAAGAAACTTGGAAGCCTCCACCTCCAAATTTTCATAGTTTCTCCCTTGATGCTGTGGTCAGAAATAATTTCTCAATGGCATTAGTGGTTCGAAGGAACCATGATGGGGATATCTTGGAAACCAAAACAGAAAAAAAAAATTCAAACTTCAAATCCACTGGTAGATGAAGCTTCAGCGGCATTGCTAGCTTCCAAATTGGCAACTGATCAGAATCTAACAATTATTGGAGGCGACGCCCAAAACATCATCACAACCATAGCAAGTCTTGACTCATCACTTTTCTGCCAAGTCTCCCCCATTGTTGTAGACATTCAACAAATCCTCCATCTTCACCAAGGATGGAAACTAGCAAAAATTCATCGATCTCAAAATCGATGTACGCACTCAGTGGCGCAATGGACATCAACCAATCTCGCTTTTGGATGCCTACCCCTAGATAAATTCTTTAGATGTTTTCTGTTTATTGACAATGGGAAAGACCCACCTTAAACTCTTGTAATTCTGTTTTTTATTCTATAATATGCTTGCTTAGAAAAAAAGAAAAAGAGATGTGACATGTCGGGTTGTTGCAGGCAGGGGAAAAGGAGACATCGGTTTTACAAGTTTGTCCCTCTCATTTTTAGATATTTACCAAATTGTCATATTAATTTATTCCAGACGAAAATACGTATTTCGGCCGGAATGGATCGGATTGACCGGAATTGGACCTGAAACGGAACACTTCATTAAACCGTGCCGATTACTATTCTGGCATGAAAAATTTCGACCATTTCTGCCAAAACGGAACGAAATTAAAAATTTTGGCTTTAGGTACTTTTGCACCTCATAGGGGCAGATGTATTTGACCGATGCCAGTGAAAATTATTGACTTCGTTCAAATGCATTGGACAATATAGAATTTTCCTAAAAATTTTGGTGGATGAATCCTAGATTCCTAGTTAGCAAGACATTGGTTGTCCGGATGCCTTTCATCTCCACTTTTATTGTTCAGGAGAGTTGTCTTTTTATAAATTGTAGTGAAGAAATATTGATAGAATATTGAATATCAGTAAATAGTAGTGAAAAGTAGATAAAAAGTAATAATAAAATAATGAATAGTAATTGAGTATTCTGATAATACTCTACTACCCAAACTAGTCCTGCATAATTTCAGATTTTATTAAGTTCTTGATGAATTTATTAGTTAATTTTCTTTTCAAAAAATTTTTGTACCAAAATCGTTTTTTCCTTTTTGTATTTTGATATTTGGATAGTTGGACTCAATTCAATAATTATTTGTGTTATTGGTTCTTTTTTTATCTTCCCGAATCTCAATATGGATTTTGAAGTAAAATACTAAATTCAAAGAATGGTGGGTTGTAAAATCGGCTTAAAATAATTACTTTGGGAGAAACAAAAATATTAATAAAAAGTTTAATTAACCAATAGGCTTGATCACCTGATTCATCTCCATCATGAACCGTTCGAAAAATCTTTTGCTTCGAGGATTGAGATATCTTATAAATTTACTTCAGACACTTTTTACATGCAGATTCCACTGCAATAAAAATTGCATTCCAGCTAGAAGGTAATTAGGTAAAAAGTTTAGGAAAATGATTTACACAACATTTTTCACAATATTTTATATAATTATGTTTTTCATTATTGGGAAGGTCGGGCACTAATTTCTTTGTCAGTTTGTATGCAGGTGGTGTTAAAAAGGACAAAGATCTTGGCTTGTTTGTTTTCACAACTCATTTCAACTCATCTCAACTCATCTCATCTCATCTCATCTAATCATTACAACTTTCTCAAATTTTCACACAAAATAAAATAAAAAATTTAATTTTTTCAAATCCTAAAACAAAAATAATATTAAAAAAAATATTTTAACAATATTTTATTCAACTTTTAACTTTAATCTCAACTTGTCTCACCTCATTTGCGAAAACAAACAAGGCTAGTTCAGCTTATAATAAAATAGAGATCAAACACGAAGTGAATTTCAAGATTAAGGCCTCTTTTATTTTTACAATTATTTTAATATCATCTCATCTAATCATTACAACCTTTTTAAATTTTCATACAAAATAAAATAAACAATTCAACTTTTTCAAATTCAAAAACAAAAATTATATTAAAAAATTATATTTTAACAATATTTTATTCAACTTTAAACTTTTATCTCAACTCATCCGAGAAAATAAACGAGGATTTTTAATGTCGATCGAGAAATCTTCTTACAGCTATAAGTTAGGTTTGGATAGTAAGTTGAGATGAGAATTAAAAGTTGAATAAAATATTATTAGAATATTATTTTTTTAATATTATTATAGTTTTGAGTTTTGAAAAAAATTGAATTTTTTATTATATTTTGTGTGAAAATTTAGAAAAGTTATAATGATAAGATGAGATGAGATCGTTTCTCTATCCAAACAAGCCTTAATTATAGACTCCAGAAAAATTTAAAGTATTTTACATTCAACAATTCACAAAATTCAAACTAAAGATGATGTCTATCATCTTAGTCACTTAATGCTAGCCAAACTCTTGAAATTTACATTTTCAAATATATACAGAAATATGTGTGTTTTACATACTTCCACTTTTCCTTTTCCTGATTTATTAGGAGTTAATATACGATTAACATGTCATATTAAGATAAATCAGACAGACCATACAAATACATAAGCCAACCATTTTGCCCCATCAAGAATTAGTTTTGAAATAGAAATGGTGTAGCTCATACTAGGAAAGAAGAACTTGGTCCATTTCTACTTTTTCTCAACTTTATTTCACTTGGAAATTTTTTACAAAGACAAAACGGAAAAAGTTTTTTTTTTTAAGCATAGGTACCAAGCAAGATGCAGGCTCTGTGTTGTGGCTCCATCTTGATGTTGGGACACAACTCAAACAATGACACCGAAAACAAGGATCATTTGCACCAAAGTAAACCTTTGATAAATGGCAATTTAACAGTAATATATTCCCAAGAAGGAGAAAAGACCCAGAGGCAAAAGTCACTGAATTATCATTAGCACAACAACATTCCATTCTTTTCAGCAAGAGTACTATCATTTGCTTCTAATTTTTATCATTAACATTTTATAGTAATGCTGATAAGATGGACAAGTAAACTATGGAAGTTTCACTTTTGTTGGTTTCTCTAGCTGCAAGCAAATCTTTTATGGTAAACAAGCTCAGCATGTTTTGATCCTTTGTCTTCTTTCATTTTTCTGATCTATTTTTCTTAGTGCAGTATTGCTTTAAAAGAAGCAGGAACTACAGACAATTGAGAAACTAGTTTCTAGGCTTACCCAATAACTAGAAGACACATAGATTTGACTCTTAATATGCATTGATACATCTTGAATTTAGATTTATTCAAAGCAGAAGGAGCATATTCTTGAATTTAGAAACCCAATCTGCACTGTAATACAAGCACACAAGCATCAGGAAAGCGTCTCGAACTACACACTTTGAATATAAACATGGAGATAGCACATATATCCCTACATGGGTTGTTCAATTCATTTTCCAAGAGTCATAGATTAATCAAAGCTGAGGGTTCATGTAACCATGATGATTTAGCCAGTTAGAAAGAATGGCAACATTTTAAACTATATGATTCGTAGCTACATGCATTAATTAGAAGGTCAAAACCCAAGATAAGATCATTCAACTTTGTAACCTATATTTATCTACTTATATTGTTATTCTTCATAGATGTTGAAAGAATGAAAAAATGTCTTTTGAAATAGAAAAGAAATTGTCACGGAAAGAAGTTCAGGCCATTTTGAGTTTGCATTTAATTTGATTCTTCCCATTGCCACAACAACCACTTGGGTTGTGCTAGAATTGTCATGAAAAGAAGTTCAGTTTATCTCAATGCTTTTATTGTATGTTTCAATATCTTAAGAACCTGCATGATAAACTTTAGTTCCCATTGGTTGATCAGAAGTTGGACGTATCTTGGTGCTCTCGCAAAATAGTATACCATTGGTTGAATTTACAGTCTCATTAGAAAACCGATTAATCACCAAAAGGCTCAGCATGTTTGATAAATGCAAAACCCGTGCATGCAACCAATTGCAAGTCATGATCAGCTGCGCACCACTTTACTCACATCTAGATCCCCCATCTTCTCTAGCCTAGAGCCAGCCATAAACACACAATAGTTGCTTAATGACAGTAATTTAGCAGTTTAAGGTGCTGTTTGGATAGTAAGTTGAGATGAAAGTTGAATAAAATATTGTTAGAATATTATTTTTTAATATTATAATTGTTTTAAGATTTGAAATTTTTGAATTGTTTATTATATTTTGTGTGAAAATTTAGAAAAATTGTAATGATGAGATGAGATGAGATGAGATAAAACACTTCTTGTATCCAAACAGGATATTTGCAGCTAAACCAATTAAAATAAATTCATAAAAGAGCTTAAAAGTCATAGTCAAATTGGTTCTAGCAAATAGACAAGAAAAAGTAAAAGAACTTATGTGGACAAGAAACGGGGAAATCCTTGGAGGGCTGGAAAGAGAAGCGACCCAAGTGTTGAGAAAATTAACACCCCAGGTTCACACCAACAATGCTACAGATAAGTAACAGGCAATTGAGAAAATAAACAATCACATGACACAAAGATTTACTTGCAACGTGATTATGTCCATAGAGTTATAGAAGATTTTATTCAGAGAAAAATAGGAACACTGTGGAGCAATACAATATCTCTTCCTCACCTTTTCTCTTTCTCACACACAAGGGCTACCTCTTTCTTTTTTCTTTGTTTTTGCAGTTCAACCCACCTCAGGAAGTTACTTAAAAACCAACATAATTAAACAAACACACACACACAAATAAATATATATATATATATATAAATATATAGCCATGCGGCAGAAATCCTAGAAAATATATTTTTGGTTATTCGCTTGAGTAGAGTGTCAAGTGCGGCTTGAGCAAACTTTTTGTTGGATGTTCGCTCGAGTGGCCTATCGAGTGAGATCGAGAAAACTCTCTATCTGAACTTCGTTCGAGCGTCCTGTCGTGCAAGTCTCGAGCAAACTCTCTAACTGAGCTTCACTCGAGAGACACATCGCACGATTGTCGATCAAATTTTATGTCTAGTGGTTTCTCAGCTCACAAACTAGGCTCCACAAACCTAACACTCTCTCACTTGGAGACTGGTTCAACCATAATCGTTAACCACTATTTCCAGTGCATTCCCTTCGCACTTTACGGCTCACAACTCTGGTCTTCAAGCTAAAAATCCAATTGAAGTCGTGCATGACTTCAGTTCCTCACATGCAGTTCCCTTAGTCAACGCATCAGTAGGGAAACTCACAACTCCCACTGCACTGGGAATACATTGTCTCGTATCGACCCTGACACACATTAGAGAACCTATAAATGAGGCCCCCTTCTCTGACTTGGGCGATTGATCCCTCCTCCTATTGCCATCATGTTCAATCTTCAGTCGACGTTCCCACCTTTTGTGCAGTGCCTGCTTCCTCCCTGGAAGTCCAATCAGTTTCTTCATAGCTAACTCCCACTTGCTCAATCTCCCATCTCGCAAGCTTTTATCGTAGTTTCATGGTTCACCATCTTCAATCAGCAGGATATAACTCAAGATAGGTGAATACCATTGCGGATGTCTAGTCGTCCTGGGAGCCCTGTGAGCAACAACTGTAGTTGTAGACGACTCTAGATAACCAGACGCTCTATTCTCGTCTCTCACACCTTTGCTCTGCATCATGGTCTCAAGAACCTTCTCTGGGCTTACATATTCATGAGGAACTGCAAAGCTGACTCCCTTTTGCTTTCCCATTCTCATATTCAGAAGTGCCTTCCCCTTCCAATCCACGTGACCAAGCTTGCTTTGCCACAACTCTATATTTTTCTGCACATCATTGGATCTTGATATCAAATACAAAGTATATGTTCTCTCACCATGATCCAAAACCATCGCACGTTTTGTGACCTTCCATATACCTCCAGAAAAGACTACCGAATGACCGCTATCGTCAAGCTATCTCACAGAGATAATGTTTTTCTTCAACTCGGAAGTGTGTCTAACTTTCTGCAAAGTCCACACATTCCTATTTGTGAGTATGATGTGCACATCTCCCACTCCCATTACATCCAATGCTTCTCCATCAGCCATGTGCACCTTACCAAAATCACCAGCAACATAGTTCAACATGATCTCTTGGTGTGAAATGGTATGAAACGAAGCCCCTGAATCCAATACCCAATCGTCATTCGAATTGTGTAATGCAAGAAATATAGCATCCTCTATTTCTTCAGTCACCACGTTCACAGCGTCATCCTCAGTCTTCTTTGGATTCCAGCAGTCTCATTTGATGTGGCCTTTCTTGCCATAGTTCAAGCAAGTGATTTGTTGTCCAGATCTTGACTTGCTCTCGCTTCTGTTCTTGGACCCTGATTCATCATGTCCCTTGCCCCGAGTGTCAATATTCAGGGCAGAACTCGAACCCAAGATCTCACAAGAATCTCTTATGCGCACCTCTTCAGCAAGAATCAGATTTTAGATGTCGTCATACTTCAACTTCAACTTCATCTTAACAGCAAAATTACTCATAAGCCTTCTCATAGCCTCCCAACTATTTGGCAATGACGATGATATGATCAATGCCCGAATCTCATCATCATACTCAATTTCGACCAAAGAAAATTGATTTGTGATAATGTTGAAGTCATTCAAGTGTTGGGCAACCAACGTACCTTATACCATCTTGAGGTTGAAAATTTTTTTCATCAGGTGCACCTTGTTATTCGCCAATGACTTTTCCTACATGTTTGACAAGGTCTCCATAAGATCTGTAGTAGTCTTTTCATTAATAACATTATGTGCAACTGATCTTGATAGGGTCAGCCGAATAACCCCAAGGACCTGTCAATCTGACTAGTTCCAATAAATATCTCTATGCCATTTGGCTTCTTTCCCAATATAGGAAGATTGAGCCTCTTCCCGTAAAAATAATTCTCGATTTGCATCCCCAGTAACCAAAATTTGTGACCATCAAACTTTTCGATCCCAGCCTTCACTTCGTCTCCTACCATCGTTCTCTCTTGGACCCCAACCTTGGGGCTCTGATACTAATTGTTGAGAAAATCAACACTCCAGGTTCACACCAACGATGCTACAGACAAGTAACAGACAATTGAGAAAATAAACAATCACACAATCACATGACATAAAATATTACGTATGTTGATGTCGTGTTTCGCAGCCCGAGAACTTCCGCGATAACCAAGCTCACGCCACCTACAACTAAGAGGAAGGAAGGGCTCCGGTGACATCTGGGGTCACTCCGATGCCAAAGTCAGTGAACAATCCTCTAGTGATGAGAATAACTATGAAGATTAGAAAGAATAGTAAAATGATTCAAGAGAGAGCCCTCCCTTAGAAGGGATGACTGCTATTTATACCTGATCCAGACTTCACTGCCAAGTGTGATTGTGGTGTGTCAGGTCGTACCTGAGTCAAACCTGTTACCACTCATTCCCTGCTGCAACAGTGTGTTAGTATGCGACTTAAGCAGTCAAGGGAGATCATGGTGTGTCAAGTCGTGCTAGGTCAGACCTGCCACCACCTTTCTGCTAGGGTTGGGTGCTAGGTCATGGCCGAGCCATCCTACGTACCCTGGGGTACGCCGTTGCGTGCTGGGCATTCTGACACATGCTTTGAATGCGGCGTGCCTTGAGTTTGACGAGACCACGATCGGGCACGTCCAGCCGTCCGCATGCAGTAGGGTGTCCTGCTCAACGCCATATGGTAGGGCTTGGTAGATTGTCGAGTCCCGAGACGATCTCCTTGGCATATCCGAGCTCGGTGCCGAAAGTCTTTCCCAGGTTGGTTTGTGGTCATGGGCTCGGCATGTGGTCCTCTAGTCCGGGCTCTTAGCCCCAGATAGGATTTCGTCTTTGGGCCTGGGGTTCAGTAACTTGACCTCCTCGAGCCTGGGCCCTTCTGGGATGGGTCACTTCCTCGCAACTTGGTTTGACAACGTGCCTACGTCCACAGAGTTGTAAAAGATTTTATTCAAAGAAAAATAAGAACACTGTGGAGCAATACAATGTCTCTCCCTCCCCTTTTCTCTTTCTCACACACAATGGCTGCCTCTCTATTTTCTCTTTGTTTATGTCGTTCAACACACCTCAAGAAGTCACTTAAAAACATATATAATATGATATATATATATATATATATAGTCGCGGTGGAAGCCCTAGAAAAATATATTTTTGGTTATTCACTTGAGTGGAGTGTTGAGTGCATCTCGAGTGAATTTTCTGTCTAATGCTCACTCGAGCGGCTTTTCAAGCGAGACTCGAGCGAACTCTCTACTTGAGTTTCACTCGAGTGTCCTGTTGTGCGAGCCTCGAGCAAAGTCTCTGCCTGAGATTCGCTCTAGCAATCAATCACGCGACTGTCAAGCGAACTTTCTATCTGGTGGTTTCTTAATTCACAAACCATGTTCCACAAGCCCAACACCATGAAGGTAGCAATGCAAGAGACAAGAGTTCTTGATGGCAATTGTTGACGTAGATGGTGATGACAAACATGATCGTGTTGGCAATCACAAACAAAGGGATCAACCAAGGGACCTATTTCATGAATATAAGTGTTGCGTACACAAAGAGATTACACAAACGTAAACTCATAAACTGATTTGACTTCGTGTGATCCATTAGATCTACTTTATGATAAAAGTAACTTTACAATCTGACATAGCATATCAAGTCACGTCACTTTATGAGTTTACTTTTATATAATATCTTTGTAACTTGCCTGGTTTTCTGGTTTAAGAGTGGGCATGCTGTTGATGATGTTGGAACTAGTGGGTATATTACGCAGTTGTATGCCTGGAGTTCTCTGAATTAAATATTAACTACCTGAAATTGATGAAACTGGTTGTGACACAAAAAATGAATGCAGAGATGGACATACTAAAAACTTACAGAGCTGCTACGTACAATCGCGGTGCAATCTTTTTGACACATCAGATGATTGAAATATATATATATATATGTGTGTGTGTGTGTGTGTGTGTGTGTGATTCTATTTTTAAATTTACTCTCATATTTCATTAAATACCTTTCGTTTTTCACAGATTCACCCATGAGAGGAAGAAAAGAAGCCTCAACAAAGCTTCACTCATCCACGGGAGGGGAAAGAAATCACCTTGATGCAAAGCATAGCCCACGGGATGGGAATCCATAGTCAAGCAAGCTTCACCCACGGGAGGAAATCCTTTTCGACAGAAACCATCATCCCTTCCTTTCTCCTTCCTAATTTTATTCATATAAAATTTATGAGTTCAAACCAGAGTTCTGAGTGACTATTAAACCTGAAAGATTTTTTGAAAATCATGTGGAAGAGAGGAATCAACAAAAAGGGAAACATGGAAGATAACCAATCAACTAATTTAAGTCTTGGTGATCCATTGTAGAGGTTTATTAAATGAGAAAATTGAATTTTCAACTAATTTAATCTTTGTGGGTTCAGAGTTTAACTCTTGATTTGCAGACAAAATCATGAAAAAGATCTAAGTCTTGGTCCAGTAAAAGAATTGAGAAAGAGAAAGAGAGAGAGAAATGCAGTAAGCTGGGTTTGTAGGTGAAATGCAGTGTGGCTGGGTTTGTGGGGAGAAATGCAGTTTTGCTACCCAAGAAGAAGACTTGCTATGCGTTTGAATGAGAGCAAAATGTAATTTCGTTGTGCGGCTGAAACGTAGTGCGACTAGGTTTGTGAGTGAAAGAGGTTCCACTACCTGGGAGAAGACGAGTTGCTCTGCGAAGAAGTTGAAGACTTTAGTTCGAGGCTGAGGAAGGGACGTGCGAAGAAGCTGAAGACTCTGGAAGGTTCCGTTCGTGCAAAAGAAATTTCGAGGGAGAGGGGGGGATTTAATGGAGAGGGAGAGGAAGAGAAAAATAAAACATGCCAGGTGACGTGGACACGCCAGTTGCACGCCGAATGCTCCAGGCGGTTGTATGTATCATTTTTCAAAAACTTAAAAGGAAATTAAACATCAGGTGTTTAATAAAAAAAATACATCATTCAAAAATATTTATTGAATTACTAAATAAAAATAAATAAATAAAAATGCAGCGGGAGCTGGGGAAAAGGTGACAGTATTTTACTCAGGGTGAGTTTGGATGTTGAAGTGAGTTGAGTTGAGTTGAGTTGAGATGATAAAATATTGTTAGAATATTATTTTTTAATATTATTATTATTTTGAGATTTGAAAAAGTTAAATTGTTTATTATATTTTGTGTTGAGATTTGAAAAAGTTGTAATGATGAGTTGAGAATATTTAATGTTCCAAACGAATCGCAAAAATTGGAGTCTCTTTACGTATGACTATAAAAAATATTAAAGACAGGTGTAACGATCAACTGAGACTATTAAGGCAACGTCAATATGAAGGTGTCAGAGTTTAGTTTTCTTATTTTGATAAGTGTTTATAACTTTGCCGTGACTATCTGACAACAATCCCACGTGCCACGTGGGTACCACGTTATAGGCTATAGCCCACGTACTCTGTCCTTTGTGTCAACGCGGCTAAGCTTAGCCTTTTTGAGTTGTCATATGCTCTACTCAACGCTGGCCGAACATTCTTTTGCCGCCCAAATAAGCAGCCACTGATCTCATCTCACGCGAATAATCAACTAATAACATGTTCTACAACTTTAAATAATTAAGGACTAGTTTGAGTGGGGAAGAATATTATATTATTATTATTTATTTATTATTATATAATTAATTTATTATTATTATTTATAAAATATTTGAGATCAACTCACTATCTAAACGTAATATCTAAACGTAAATAATTTAAATAATAATGAGTAGAGTACGAATAAAATAACTCATATTTATTAATTAATAATTAAATAAAAATTATTAATTAAATAATCATTTTATTATGGGTAAAATGGAGATCGTAGGTATTCAAGAAAATAATTGAAATAAATAAGTTTAGATACGGTTGTGATTCTTGTGAATAATTAAGAAAAAAAAAGAAAGCAGCCAAAGGTATTTGTTGATGAGCTGTACAGCGGAGAGCCGCCTATCTGGATGCTTATATAAAACGGTAGCAAAATACAACGATCTTTCACCAAACGCGTGGGCCTATGATTTATCATTCCACGCCGAGTTTACGGAAAGTTCTTCAAATTTGACTTCAAACTTCAAACGAAAGAACCGCCAACGACAGTCGTTGCCGCTTCTCCTCGCTGTCCCCGCCTATAAACCAAATCCCAATCCGAGGGCCCGGCCTCCTCTCTGAATTGAACTCTCCGCCCCCCTCTCTCTCTCTCGCTCTCTCTCTTATAGCACCTGTAAAGGACACTTCCGCAAGGGTTTCAGAAATGGATTCTACGGATCCGAAGCAAGGCGGTGGGTTTTTCGCTTCCATCGCTTCCAGTTTGACGAATTTCGGTAGCGCCATGACCAAATCAGTCAACGGGTATAGCCATCGCTCTGTTTTGATCTTCCGCTATTATTTTTCTTTTCTGTTGAATTCTTTTATCCTGACCTAGGTACAGAAATCGATTTTTTTTTCCTCTTTCATTTCTCGGATGATTCTGGGATAAATTATTACCGTTAATTATTCATTTCCCTTTTTATTAAATTTCTACGATCCCGATATTGGATAAAGCTTAACTCCATTATATACTTATTTTCGTTGTTGATCTTAATGGTTTCCTTCAATTACTGTGCTAGTCCTTTCATATTCGTTGCCATGATGATAACTATACTGCTAGAGTTTAAGGTTAGAGCCTCCCAAAGAAGCAGTATTCCTTACTAGTTTGAAAATCTCTTTGATCATTTGTGTTTCTGTGCCACACGTCTTCCACCTCAGAACTGAAGCTGAAATGGTTGTCTTGTATAATTTCTTAGATTTATTGATGGTCTCGGTTGCAGTGGTTGTGGCGTTGTTTGGGTTGTTGATTACGTATATAATTTTATATCATATGCGGGAATGTCTGTTTATTTAGGAATCACACACTTTGTGTAGCTTGTTTCCTGTTGTATTCTATCATGTAACGCCCAATCTTTCTCACCTGTGCATATTCTGCAATTCGAGTTTTTATAAGTTTCTGCTGATCATGGTGAAAGGATGTGTTTTATGGTTTGCCAATCATGACTGTGCGTTCACCATGTATATTCACTGCACTAGTTCCACGTGTTGAAGAATCCAATTGTTTGACAATCTATTGGCTTTGTATTATACAGGATACTGGGTTATGAAGGGCTGGAAGTTGTTAATCCAGAAGGAGGCACCGAAGATGCTGAAGAAGAAGCAAAAAGAGGTAGATGGAAACATGAGGTACACTACTTGCTTCACTATGTTCTTATCATAAATAGAAAAGGCATTACCCAAGTAGATTGGTTCTTATGCGTGTATCTGGGTTGCTTTCTAGAATTTGATGTCGAGTATGTGTGGCAACGCTTAACATCCAAATATTAAGTAATTACGCACAAAAGTGTGGCTAGTCAAGATGCATTAAAATTATTTGTGTTTTTCATATTGTTCAGGTATATGTGAATACTCATTTCTAACTTCGTTCTTGTTCTTCCAGGATCGGGATGGTCACTGGAAAATGATGCAAAACCATGTAGGCTCTGATGTCACATCATTGGTGACACTTCCTGTACTTATATTTGAGCCAATGTCAATGCTGCAGAAGATGGCAGAGGTTTGTGTTGGTTGCACTTTAACTGCATTGCTGGGAAGCTCTTGCTATATTTGATGTTGTTGAGGAAACTAAAATATTATCAAATGTTTTTTACAGCTTATGGAATACTCCTATCTGCTAGATCTCGCAGATGAATGCGAGGATCCCTACATGCGATTGGTGTATGCAAGTAAGCATTCTTTTGCAGCTGTCTCTCTGCTAGTGCATGTTTGTATGTCCGTGTGTGGTGTGTGATCTGGGACTTATGATTGGCTGTTTGCAGCATCATGGTTTATATCTGTCTACTATGCACTCCAGCGAACTTGGAAGCCATTTAATCCCATCCTTGGGGAGACTTATGAAATGGTTAATCATGGTGGCATTACATTTATAGCAGAACAGGTAAGTTTTTGGATTATCTAGTCTTTTTTTTTTTTTTTGTGATGCTGCTTTTATGGAAGTAGTAGTTTTTTTAATCTATTCTTGATGAGTGGATATTAACTGCAAGTAAGAGCCACATTTTCTACTCCACCTTGTTTTAATATCCTTCTCAAATTATTTTTCCTTTCAGGTTTGTCATCACCCTCCAATGAGTGCTGGACATGCTGAGAATGAACATTTTATTTATGACATAACTTCGAAGGTGAAAACCAAATTTTTAGGGAACTCGCTCGATGTCTATCCTCTTGGAAGGTAATCATATTTTGCTTTGTTTGTCTATATCTCCATGATATTGTTAAAAGGTTCTAAAGATCCTATGAAATTTGTTGAATTCATTATTACAAAATTCTTGATGTTGCTACCACAAATTCGTGGTTCCTTATTTTTTTCACTTATTATACTAATAAGAAAGCTGGTGTATAAATGACCCCTTGAGTACTTTGTGTTTGAGTAGAGTTATTGTCCTAATTCTCACTTGGCCAGTAACTGAAAACATGTTCCATTTGACTGCCAATTGGAAATGTCTGATTATGCTTTTTACAATTCGGTTCAGTGAATCTGTTCATAGTGGCCACATTTTCTGTTATTCTAATTAGCAACCTAGCATTATGTCAATGATTTGCTAACTTTTAGTACATGTTTGGATGCAGGACACGAGTGACACTCAAAAGAGATGGTGTAGTTCTGGGTCTGGTGCCACCTCCAACAAAAGTGAACAATTTAATCTTTGGCAGAACATGGGTTGACTCACCAGGGGAGATGATCTTGACAAATTTTACCACCGGAGACAAAGTTGTGCTGTATTTTCAACCATGTGGCTGGTTTGGGTATTACTATTTCCTTTCAAGTAGTTGTGATTTCTCCTGCTGGCATACATGTAGTGCACATGTTTGTTAATTTGGATAGATACTACCATCTTATGTGGGGCATTTTTCGTACAAGCAAGGTGGCAGTTATAGCATGCCACCTTTATATGGTTTTCTATGCTACATACCAGTCTTATGTCAGCATTTTCCTTACTAGAGGCATGAGTTATTTCCTGCGTTTGTCGCTATTGTACGCTTGTCGTCGTCATTCCATTTATCTGTCTGAAGAAATGCTATATGCACCTGCGAGCAATATTTATATCTTGTGTATGTGCTAAGAGTCTCTCTGAAAATCATGCGTGGATATACTTAATACACACAGGATGGATTGAGTGTTATAGAAGATTGGATATATTTGTTATAAATCCTTTGATTGGGAATGCATGTGGTTCATCACTCAATGTAGGCTTTCCTTGGTTTTTCATTCTTAATATGACATAGGCAATTGTGCCCGCAGAGCTGGTCGCTACGAAGTGGATGGGTATGTATATAATGCTGCTGAGGAACCCAAGATCTTGATGACTGGAAAGTGGAATGAGTCAATGAGTTTTCAACCTTGTGACCTGGAAGGGGAGCCACTTCCTGGCACCGAACTGAAAGAGGTCAGCTCTTCAAATATTGTTTTCTGTTTGTACTATTTTGAACCCCTAGGGGTTGGCGTAAGTGGTAAGAGCCTTGGTCTTAGTGGTATGCTCCCCCAAGGTTTATGGTTTGAACCTTTTGGTGCAAACAATTTATTATGGCCATCGGATTGGGGGAGTTTTCCCTTGAATTACCTGATGTGCACTTGGGGGAAACTTCTTCCAAAGGGATGCGCACTATCGGGATTAGTCGGGACTTTGTTTCGGACAAGTGCCAATTAAAAAAACATATTTTGACTGGTTTCATTGACATCCTTGTAAATAAATTTAGCTGCATGCTCCCGTTAACTTCAGCAAATTCTGTGGTTGTACACACTCTTTCAGTACTACCTTGGTCATCAGGCTGGGCTGTGGCTTCAACATGTTTAAAATTGTTGGTGGCTAAGATGTTCTTGCCACCTATTTGTTGAAGTTGTATATATGCAAGTAATTTGATTTGCGTGCTGCTAAAAGTTCAAGGCTTTTAGAGACTTGCTTGTTATAGACACTTGCAGGAACACAGACGAATATAGTTTAAAATCATTTTGAAACGAATTAATAGCTTTGAATTAGAATCAGACATAGTTCTCAGTCTGTCTGACATGCAGATCTGTTCTTGTGGTTTGAGACTGTCGATTGTGATACTTGTTAATTGTATTGGTGTTAGTTGGGTTATAAACTTATTAATGCAACCTCCTGTTGATGAGCTTCATTTTGTTGATGCTAAAAAAAGTATAGATTACAAGGAAAAGCAAATAATGTTTTCCACAGGGGAGCAGATTGCCCTGTGCTGAAATATCTTCATAGTTGAGAATCACTATATAGTTGCTTCCTTGTGGAGAGGATTGTGCTGTTTTCGGGACCATTTGGATACTTAGAATATCTTAGAATATTTGTAAATAATAGTAAAATGCTTTAGGTTAAGATGATTTATTGGGTTTTGGGAAAGGGGAGAGAAAAAGTTGAATAAAAATATTATAAAGTTAAAAAATTGTTTCAATATTATTTTTGTTTTGAAATTTGAATTTTTTTTTTTTGTTTGGGAGTTTGGGAAAGTTCTAATGATTAGGTAATGATTAGATGAAGAAGTAGAAGATTTGAAATTGAAAAGCGTTTTGTTTTTTAGTGATATTTGGGAAGGAATATCTGAAAATGTCTTAGAATACTTGTTTTTTAGAATACTTGAGAATACTCGTGTTCCCAAACGCACCTTGAGTACATCGTGTTTAAGAATAAACCCAGCAAGTAATCACTATATTTTCTTTAGATTTAAAGTCTTTTAGTGGACCTGGAAAGACTTCTTTGCTTTCATCAGCCAGAGTCTTGGAATCAAGTCTCATAGTGTAGAATCATCTATGAACTTAATTTTTTGCAGAAAATTAATCAATTATGATTATAGGTCACGAAATATTCACTCTTATGACATATATGCAATTTAAAGGACTGCCTTGGTGGTGAGGTGATGGTTTTTGCAATGCTGCTATAGACCTATGAGAGAATTTTTCATATATATATATATATATCTCCCTAAATCTTGGCAGTTGTATTTTTTACGGGTACTTTTCAGATCTTGTGGTTGAAGTAGAAGGCGAATATTGTGAATAAACCTTATTGGAGTTATTCTATTGCTCCATTGTGCAGGTATGGAGAGTTGCCGATGCCCCAGAAAAAGACAGATTCCAATATACACATTTTGCACACAAGCTAAACAGCTTTGACACTGCTCCCAAGAAGCTATTGGCATCAGATTCTCGTCTGCGTCCTGATAGATATGCACTTGAGAAGGGTGACCTATCCCAAGCTGGTTTTGAAAAGAGCAAGTCAGATTCTCTCTCTCTCTCTCTCTCTCTCTCTGCGTTGTGCGTTTGATGCATGCACTCGGAAGCACATGCACCCAAAAACCCTCATACATCGGCTAAGTAATTTAGGATGAATACTAATAACAACTGTGGACTCTGTCGTCGTTCACTAATCATGGTACCTCTGATTTAAGTTCTGCACAATACATGCATGGTGTCAGCATTCTCCATTACATTGGTACTCTGAGGTAAGTGATTGGCGGTCATGCACATTGCCACAGCTACTATTACCATTAGGGACAGGATGGCAAGAATTGCCATGCCAACTGCACCCACTGTAGTGTGAGAAACATGATTTTTTTTTTCGCTTTGTCAAAAAATTTATTTTATCCAGGGAAACAATGGGGGTCTCCAAGTGATCGGTGTTTACATTTAAAATAAGAGAATTCTCAATCCTTGGGCTGAAACTTTGATTGGTAAAAGGATCGTGTATTTATTCTAGCTGAGTGGGGAAACTGATGGCTTGTTTGGACACTTGGAGTATCTCAAAATTCTGTGAATAGTAATGAAATGATTTGAGTTAAGATGTTTTATTGGAATTTGGAAATAATAGAGAAAAAGTTGAATAAAAATATTTTAGAGAAATATTTGTTTGAATATAATTTAGAGAAATATTTTAACAATAAAGAAATTCCACAAAAGTAAACCCACAAATTGAGGTGACTTAATGTGGTATGTTAGATTATAAAACTACTTTTATTTTAAAGTATATTTCGTATCATATGAATCTATTTCAGTTTGTGGATTTATTTTTGTAAGATTTCTTTGTAGCTGTAGCACTTTTTTTTTTTATATTATTTTTGTTTTGAAGTTTATAAAAGTACTATTAATTTTTGTGTTTTGTTTTGAAGTTTGTAAAAGTTATTCTGGTTTTTGTATTTGCATAATGATTAAGTAATGATTAGATGAAAAAGTTAAATATTTGATATTGAAAAGTGTTTTGTGTTTGAGTGATATTTGGAAATAAAGTTATGAGAAATTTTTGAGAATTTTGTATCTCATCTGTGTCCAAATGTTGCCACTGTTTAATTTGATCTGGCTGTTATTTTTTGTTTTTGTTCCAGGCTGGAGGAGAGGCAGAGGAGTGAAAAGAGAAACCGAGAGGCTAATGGCCATGAGTTCACTCCAAGATGGTTTGACTTTACTAATGAAGTCACTCCTACACCTTGGGGTGACTTGGAAGTATACAGCTACAATGGCAAATATACTGAACACCGGGCTGCTGTCGATGATAGCTCAGATGGCGTCCAAGAGACCGACATTACACCAACAGAGTTCAACCCCTGGCAATACGAAAACTTGGCCTCAGAATGATTGGTGTACATCATATGTATTTTTTTTTTTAATCTTTATTTTTCTCTATGGGCTATTATATATATCACAAGTATTCTTAGGTGTGCTTTAGCAACTGCTAATGTTATCTCCGTACTCCTTAAATTTGATACGCAGTTTTGTTTGTTCAAGCATTAGATTTCCTAAATAATTCAGTTATCGCTCTGGTCTTTTGTTTGCCATGTTCTGACATTATTTCCAGTATACACGGGGGGATTACTGGGCACGAAACGACACTTTATGGTGGGTCACGTCTTCCTCTCACCACGAAAATAATACCGAAGTCCTTTGTTTACGACGTGTCTTTGGCTCTCCCTTTTCACCACCTAAGCACTGGCATGTTCTCTTTAAATGGGAGGAATCTCCGAAATTTGAATGGTTTGCAGTTAAATATGCAATAATAGATTCGGCAAATTTTGAATTTACTTTCATCAATATATTTGAGGACGCATCGTTCATGGTCTATTTTTATTATTTTATTATAAAATCACTTCTTTCAACTTTTAGATTAATGCCACCACGGTTTAAGTATTAATCGGGATTAATTAGGTTGAAAAGAAAAATTACTTGGGAAACAATAATATAATGATCAAATTAAATTATTAATTAACATATGGTTTGTGTAATTGTAAAATATAAAAAAAATAAATTAAGAATATTATTATTTTGATTAATGCAATGACTAATTCAATGTGATGTTATGGTTAGGAATGTTTTGAATTTATGAAAAATATATACTTTTTATCAAATTTTAGAGATGACTTTGATGAAGTTAATGCCTATAGAAATATTTATTTCTCCTTATAAAAGGCTTAATAGGAGGAGTGGGGTAACTCCTTCTAAAGCACAGGATGAGTTTGTTCCTAAGTCGTGTGAGATTTCTCAACATGCTCCCTCATGTGTGGGCCAGTATTTCCGATACCATCATCGTTGATAGGTCGTAGGAGCCCATAATCGATCATAGGTTAACATGTTCTGATACCATATAGAAACACTCATTTCTCCTCATAAAAGACCTAATAAGAGGAGAGATAACTACTTATAAAGTTCAAGATGAGTTTGTTCTTAAGTCGTGTGAGACTTCTCAACAATGCCAATGCTCTTAGGACAGTACCGAATCAACTTGAATATTCTTCAAGGAACCTCGAAATGAGGGGACATGCTTTTAAATGTTTATTTGTTGAAAAATGATAAGCATACATTATTTTTTATAATATTTTTTCTATATCATTTAAATATTATATTTTTAATATTTCTTATTCGTTCCAAATATTTTATCTAACTATAAATGATATCCTCGTACCTTTTAATATTTGTAATATTTCTTCATATACAATGCCATGTTGATTAATCCATATTAATAAACTAAACTAAAACTAAAATTGATTAAAAAAAAATAAAAAGAGATTATATTATGAAAATATCAAAATATATTATGGATTTGTGTTATTTAAGTTCAATAAATTTCACTAGGTTTGAGTTGGTTACTCAATCTTATGTGTTATTTAACTTCTATATTCCATCCATTTTTATTAAATTACGGCCTGGAGAATTGGTAGGCCAACCCCACCAAGCTGCAGTCGATAATCTCAAAGCACATGTAACGGTTTAACACATTAGCAAACTGGAGAGTAGAAATGAAATAAAAGAATCCATTGGATGTGCATTTTGAACAAAATTCTTTAAATTTTACGGATAGATGGATTTTACATTATCCATTGAGAATGCTATTAGAACGGTATAATTTAAAAATTAAGGCTTGACTTGGATACTGAAACCATCTCAATTCATCTCATTTTATATCATCTAATCATTACAATTTTCCAAAACATTTAAACAAAATATAATAAACAATTCAATTTTTTCAAATCTCAAAACAAAAATAATATTAAAAAATAATATTTTATTCAACTTTCATCTCATTTAATCTTATCTCAACTCACTATTCAAACTAGGCGTATTTAGAAACAATTTCCATCTCATCTCATTCCATCTCATTTCTTTTCCAAACATCATTAAAATACAAATACTTTCAAACTAATCATTACAATTTTTTCAAGCTAATCATTACAATTTTTTCAAACTTTCAAATAAAAAATAATTCAACTTTTTCAAATTTCAAAACAAAAATAATATTAAAAAATTATGTTATAATAATATTTTAAATTTATAATATTTTTTGTTCACTTTTTTTTCTCTCATTTTCTAAAATTCAATGAATACTTAACGCAAACCATCTTACTACTATTCACAAACTATTTTACTACTATTCACAAAATTCTCATCTCATCTCTCCAAGCATCCCTAGCTAGGGCCCTGTTTGGAACTTGGACTGAGTTGAGATCAACTCAATTCAAGTTGCGTTTGGGTAATGAGGTATTATCAGGTATTCTGTGAATAGTAGTGAAAAAATAATGATAGAATATTGAATAATAATGAATAATAGTGAAAAATAGGTAAAAAATAATAATAAAATAATAATTAGTAGTGATCTAATTCTAATTTTAAGCTAAGTCTAACATTCAAATACCTAACCCTCAAATCATTAAACTCATCTCAAGTCAAAACGTTTTTACACGTGGGACCCACAACATTTTTTAACTCAACACATTTTTACATACGGGACCCACAACCTTTTTCAACTTCTCATAAATACATCTAAACTCATCTTAATATCCAAACACATATAACTTATTCCACCATCTCAACTTACTACTATTAATAAAGAACTCAATTCATCTAAACTTAACTCAACATCTAAATGTAAAGCCAGTTTGTTTTCGCATATGAGATGAGATGAGTTGAGATAAAAGTTGAAAATTGAATAAAATATTGTTAGAATATATTTTTTAATATTATTTTTATTTTAGAATTTGAAAAAGTTGAATTGTTTATTTTATTTTGTGTGAAAATTTAAAAAAATTGTAATAATTAGATGAGCTGATATGAGTATAGATACGAAAACAAACGAGATAAATGGAGAATTTGTACAATTGCCTTCAATTTTCAAACAAATGAAAATGACTTGCAACGGGCGAGCCATAAGGATTTGAAATAGGTCAAATTCACCAACCTATTCAGTAATTCCTAGTAAAAAGTTGGAGGGAATATTACATTAAAGTTAGCTTGCATTACTTGATGTTACTTCTCATAGATAATGTGGCTAATGACTAGGCATTCTGATGATGTTTGTCTCCCCGGATTCTACGCATCCTAACTTTTTTATTTTATTTTATAAATATATATAATTTTAAGTGTACACCAGTAACTATCCCAAGATATTTAAGATGAAAAATTCTCTCATCAATTATTATTTATAACTTTACACTTCATATCTTATGAAAAATACTCTATACTTTATGAAAAATACCTCACCCTATAAAAAATTATAGGTGTGGGGTATGAGAGTAAATAGTAACTTATGCATAGTAAATTCCATTCCAGATATATGCAAAACTCTTACATTTTTCTAATGAGTAATGATATATTCCGTACTTTCATCTTATTTTCATCCCAACATGTAAGATGTGTCATATTTATCATCATTAGATAATAAAAAATTATCTACTAAAAGATCATTTAATAATAATAAATATATCACATTTTACATAATAAAATAAGAATAAAATAATAATATGATATATAGAATTTTCCGTTTGTAATTAAAAAAATGAAAACAATACAATAGGAACATGTTTCTTGCTTCCTTTAAAACTTTCAAATTTGGTAAATCCCAGATTCTTTATTTTATTTTCAACCAGTCAATTTGCAATAAAGTTTCATGCTAATAATTGCTTTTCCTATTCTCATTGCCCAAAAAGTCTTCCCAATTTGAAACTTTAAATTCTACCCAGTTTCTAGTATTTATGTTAACGAGATAAGATGGACCCAGATGAGTGGAAAGACTTCCACGTGGTGGACATGGCAACTCATATGAACAGTAGTGGATCACCCATTACACGGACGAACAGATCCTTTGTGTGGCCGGTAAAATGTACACCAAGTTACCGGTTAGTACAGTTACTTGCAGTTACGAGAGTCAAAGTTTATAAAGCGCTGGGGGGGTTTAAGGCTTAAGCACAGAGGTTCGTTGGTTTTCTGGGGTTTTTTTGGATGATCAGACAGAACTCAGTTTGATCGGTGAGAATGATATTATAGTTTTCCCGAACGGTGTTTCAGACAGGAAAAAAATTATTGCTTTTCCTGTTGGTGGAAATGTAATTCTGTTTTTCAGGCATAGAAGTTTCGTTCACATGGAAAACTTTTATGATCTGTCTTGAATTCCTTGATGGATAGGAACCAGATCGTTTTCCTGTTATTCTTACAATTTCTTCTTTAAATTCCACCAATTTCCCATTTTCTTTGGGGACTTGGTATTAGTTTTTGTTACTGTTTTGGTTTCTGAAATTGTTAAATTCTTTGTAATTTGGGGCATTTTTTAATGAAAGAATCATGCTTTAAATGCTTCTCTATCTCTCCTCTCTCTGTTAAGTACGGAGAAGATTGTGAGAAGACCTTTAAATATTTGATTCCGTCAGGAGTGGTTTGTGAGGGTTTAGGGATCCAAAAACCCGTTTGGATAAAAAAAAAAATCATAAACTATTATTTCATTTCCGGTAGTTTTTGGTGTCATTGAAGGTTCTAAGGATTCTGTCAGGGTTCGAACTTCAAAGGTTCTAAGGATTCTTCTTCTTTCTTCTTCTTCTTCATCATCATTTTTAAGATATTTATTGTGATTTTTATTTCTATTCGGATTTACAGAGACTGAAGGGTGTATATATATATATATATATCTTAGGCTCAGGTGGGCGTAAATTGTCCCCAACCAGGGGGTGAATGAAATGAGGGTTACTCAAATACCCATTTAAATGTAAGTTATTTTGTCTGCTTCAAATGGACGGTTACTCTTTTTTAGCTTAAGAGATTTGTTTTTTTTTTGTTTGTTATTCAAGTGCAATATTAAATTTTTGTTTGGTCCTCCTATTCTATGACGCAGTGTCTCTGGCTATTTGTTTCGACCTTGCTTGGATCGTCATCCATAGACGGTGATAGTTTAGACAAATTGTAAAATCTACTACTTTTTTTTTGTTGCAAATGTTAATTTATTCTGGGACTCCAATGTGCGAAGTTTAAATATTTTTTTTAATCCATTGGTGAGTGAGGATTTAAAATGAAATCTGGATGTAGAACAACTTTCACACGGGCAAGATGATTTTGCATTATGTATCGTGCCCAAGATTGTGGTATTTTACTGTGATTTTTTCAACTTTAATGGCTCGCAATGCCCTTTCTCAAGTAGTATGTTTTGAACCTCATGAGTTATCTGGCTCGCAAGACATATTCGATTTGAAAAACTTGATCATCTTTAATACAGTAGAAGAAATCATATCATTGTTCTGATGGTTTGACGATCTTATTCTGGCTTTCTGCAACCTTAGAAAGCTGGCCATTTTTATTTAATGAGGAGGTTAGACTATGGTTTCACTGGCTACCAGGTTCCTGTGGTTCCTCGAGCTTCAAGATCATCTAGGGTAAACAAATGCTACCATTCCAAGGTTCCCTATTGGCCTATTTTTGCTTGGTTCCTGATTTTATAAACCTTTTTAATCCCTGGTTTTAGGGGAGGGGACAAATCAGAAAGAAATGTGAGGATAATCAGATACGAGGATTTGGAATTTTATCCAGTGTAGCCGGCAATTTATCGCAGGGGAGTGAAAGCTCGGTCCCAACCAATGCTGCTTGTGTACAGGATTTGCATCACATTGTTTATGCTAACTCTAATAGAGAGAGAGAGGCTGAAGGTAGATCATTGAAGGAAGACTCCTGTCAGCGGGGAAATTGTGAAGAGAAATTCTTTGCCTTCCTGCCTGGTTTGCAGGGACGCCATAAAAGCTACAAATTGAATGAATTTTGCCATGGTCGGAACAACCTTATTCTTGAGGTTGGTTCTGCATCAGGTGCCTATGACCAATCAGAGATGATATTTTTTGCTGAGAAGCTGGCTACTGTTAACAGCAGAAATAATTGTGGATCTTCCTCAAACAGTGTAATTGGTGACTCCCCTTGTTTTGGGGAATTCTTCGAAGATAAAGTTGGAGGTGTGCTTGAAGGGAAATTAGGAGATAAATCATATACAAGTATAAGCGAAAAAGATGGAATTATTCCCATTACAGGCAGTTCAGAGGATTTGATCGAACTGGACAGGGAACCTCAAGCCCTGGTTGGTTCAGAAAGTGATGTAAAGCCGTCTTTGTTGGACTGCATAAATCATGTTCCTTGTCCTAAGCATTATGATAATGTGAAAGTAATTAGTAGAGAAGATGACGAAAGCTCAGTTCTGTGCACTCAACACAGCACCATATCAAAGTCCTATAAGCCAACAGCAGGTATTCGAGAGAGAAGAACAAAGAAACTCTCTGCTTCTAGACACTGGAGAGAAGCTAAAAAATTGAAGGGTAGGGGTTAATTTTAGAATTTGTTATTTGCATTATGTTTTAGCCTAGTGGATTGTGCATTGTTATTATGAATGTAAATTAGGTCTTATTATACAGTTTGTCCCACGTATGATACAATTAATAATAGGTGTTTTTTGTTGTATGTGAGGTTGAAGACGCATTCCATTTTTGTGCATGTCTTAGTACAGTGAACTGACTTTTTTGTAGTTTCATGTCTAGCTAATGGTACCTTTCACTTCTGGGTTGATTTCTTCAGATGGGCAAACGAAGCCAATGTACTGCAATGGGACAAATCTTCATATGGATGAAAGATCACAGAATATCTATCCTTTCAAGAAGAGGAAATTCTTCAGTCAAAACCCACCATGCAAATCTGATGGAGGAGATAATCACTCCACAGGTGAAACAACGCATGCATGCAAATTTTCCTTTTTTTGTGGTTTTCTGTTTGTGTTTATGCTTTAGGCTTTCGGGATATATTCAGTTTTGGCTGAATGGTCCTAACTCTTACATGCAGCAATTGGAGCATCATCCTCAGTAGCAGGTCAAGTACTTCCTGAGTCCAAGGGTTGTAATGGTAGGGAAGCCTGTCATGTAATGAACTGGAAGATCTGCTTCCACTTGAGAGGCTCTTATGCATTTATTTTTGTTATTCAGTGAAGCTTAGCATAAAATCTTTCAAGGTCCCAGAACTCTTCATAGAGATTCCTGCAACTGCAACCGTTGGTTCACTGAAGGTTTGGAATGTTGCCTGATTTCTTTGTGATTACTTATATGCCTCAGTACTTCTATACTATTGCTATTATTGTTATTGTTGTTATTATTATTATTATTATTATTTCAAAGATGCATGCAAAGTTCATGATATGGTCACACATTTAATAAGTGCTTACACTTCGCTGGGTGTCAAGGTACTCATTTGGGGTCTTTTCTTTTTTGGGTTGGGGGGGGGGGGGGGGGGGATGGTAGATTCGGGATATGTTTTTCATAAATTTTCTAGTCAGCACTGGAGGATTATTACCTTGTAGTTGTGGATAGACATGGTTTTTTTTTTTTTTTTTTTTTCGTGCCTGATTGTTGAAAACAAGCTGGCTATGGATGTTTTGTTGAGCTCAGGTTGCTCGTGTATTAACAATGTTGCATACCGGGATGAAGATCAGATGATACTTGCATCATCTAAACAACAATAATAACTTCCAATAGTTGAACAACTGGTGCTTTGATTTCTTTTACATTTTTATCGTACTTTATTGCAAGTGGCATTTTGTGTCACACTTGGAAAGGAGAAAAAGTTCCAATTAAGTCTCATCACCTATTTGATTGTCTGTGGTATCTGGTATTTGTTTTTTTTTTTCTTAGAGGACAGTTATGGAGGCAGTGACTGCTATACTTGGAGACGGACTGCATGTTGGCATCCTGCTTCAGGGAAAGAAGGTAAAAGATGACAACAAAACCCTACTTCAGACTGGGATATCTCAAGATCGGAAGCGTCATAGTTTGGGTTTTATATTGGAGCCCAGACATGCACAAATCACCCCACCTGCATGTACGGAAGACCAATCTTGGCTACTTGGTTGCACAACTCAGGACTTATCCAGGTATGTACCAACTTTTAGTTTCTGTACTCTTGAATTATCTTTTATGTGTTCCAAGTTTGTGAATTAACAAATTTATCTTGTCTAATTGTATTAGTATATTCTATTCTCAGGCATTCTGCACCGTTGACACTACAACCTGGTATATCTTATGTCTCCCCAAATCCTCTGTTGTTGAATTTGGGTAGATGTCCTGAAAATAGTTCCCTCTCTTGCTGATAATTCAACTGCCACTGACATGCCAGAGACCCAGGCAATGGTTGCAGTTCCATCGATCGGTATGGAGGCATTGGCTGTGGTTCCCTTTTGTAGGAAATCAAATCCTGAATTTGTACAGAGGCGAATCAGGAGACCGTTCTCTGCTTCAGAAGTAGAAGCATTGGTTCAGGCAGTTGAAAAACTTGGAACTGGAAGGTACGTTTGATGATTACCTAGTTGCTTTAGTCCAGAATTTGAATGCCTTTGTATGCAGTATAACCAGTTGACTTGGGTTGCAGGTGGCGTGATGTTAAATTGCGTGCTTTTGACAGTGAAAAGCATCGCACTTATGTTGATTTGAAGGTCAGTGATTTGAGGTTCCTAGACTTGCAGATGAGTGCCTCGATTGATCGTTGCACCACTTCTTGGTTTCTGGTATTTCTTTTTTGTAGATGTTTAAAGAGTGTGACCGTGTCTAAATATTTGATGGTGCTATCCCCGGAACTTCCCCAACCCACCCCCTGTTGCCCACCTGCTACTTCCTATTTTATTTTTGGGTTGTTTCCCACAATCTATTTAATTTTTGTCAAATTCTCTGGCTATAGTCAAGGCTTCGTTGAGTTGAGCAGTTGCACTGTTGCTGAGCTACCTACAAGGTTTTAATTATATCATTCTACCCTCTGGATATAGTTTAGGACTGAAATGGCTTAGAGTTAGGTTGGTCTAGATTGACTATATGCTGTACATCAGCGGATTTATTGCATATTGTTGTGTTTACAATATGAGGGTATAACAATGCAGGATAAATGGAAGACATTGGTGCACACAGCAAGAATCTCCCCTCAGCAGAGGAGGGGAGAACCTGTTCCGCAGGAGCTTTTAGACAGGGTCCTAGCTGCCCATGCCTACTGGTCCGCAGCATTAGACAAGGCAACAGGTTAAAACAGCTGTCTGAGGGGCTTGCCTTCTTGGGAAACACAAAGATCAGGCAGAAAAGGGTTTGAGTTAGATCTCTGGTTATTCTTCATTGCCATGTAAATGATTGATTATGTCTTCTTGCAAAGGGATTGGTGATCTGTACATGATTTGTTAAAAAAATGGCAGCGTGCTGAAGAGAAGTCACCAAATCCACTCTCACTCTCACTCTCTGGGATGTAGAAAGTTGGTGATATCTTGCTGCAATTGTGTCGTGGGTTTTTTAAATGTATCATTCTCTATTGTATGTAGAATTGTTGATCAGCAGGAATGGTATACTGCTTGCGTCCATGTCTATCTGAAAGGAGCTGTATTTTTACAAATCAATATTTCCTGAAATCTAGCTTGTTTTGTTGCATATAGACCAGGATTTAACCCTGAACCTGAGGGAGGACCTTTTCTTGGGGTTCACAATACAACTTCATTCGATTGTTTTAAAGACAAGTTTACAGGATGCAATGTGGAATGTCTTAAAAAAGCTTGAGCATGTCTTCAAACCACCAATTAGTTTTAAGTGGTTTAATAGCTCATAATATTACAAGTGGTATCGGAACTAAGGAATCATAGATTTGAGAAGGAGGAAATGCACCCAAACTTTTGACTTCTACAATTTTTTTCAATTTCTCCTGTTTTGTCATTCTTGGTATCATATTCGGGGAAAATCAGCCCATCACTCCGTTAGGTGGGGGTTTTGAGCACCGGCATCCGATCTGTATACCTCACTTTTCTCCAAATTATAAGAAAACACTTAAGGAAGACGTCCATTCCACCCTTCCATTGGATCCCCAAATAGGGGAGCTACTGTAAATCCTCAAAGCCACTATTTGTGGTTCTTGGTGCTCTGTGATTCCCGCGTTCAACCCTCTGCTACGCCCTAGTTGCTATTGACTCTCTCGTGCGATACTTGCTATCGACGACAGCCCCTCTAATTTCACTACGATAGGTAAATAGTGCCACCGACACGCACAAAGTCACACTCACACACCGACACTCTCGAGCATCTCATGGAAATGATTTGAGATAAATGCTCTCTCGAATTTGTCCTTGGGCTCACCATCTCGAGCATCTTAAGGTAGGTTTGGGGAGTGAGATGAGAATTTTGTGTTTTGTTTTAGTGTTTAAAATATTATGTTTTAGTATTATTATTGTATTGAGATTTGAAAAAGTTGAATTGAGATTTGAAAAAGTTAAATTGTTTATTATATTTTGTATGGAGATTTGAAAAAGGTGTAATGATGAGATGAGATGAGATGAGAATTTTGTGTTTTGTTTTGGTTACCAAACCTGCTTAGTGTTCCATTGCTGGTTCTTGTGCTATAAAAAATAAAAAATAAAAAAAACCAACATGATTCTCGTACCTGTTCTCTGTCTGTGCTTTCCTAGGGTTTTCATTTTCTTTATAGATTCAGTGACAGTTGTTGTGTTCTCTGCCTTGGGTTTGTGCTACGTTCTTTTGGGATTTGTTAATTAATGTTTTGTGCTGTTGGATCTCTGGTTCTTGTTGTTCATTGGTTTATTTGCTTTGTTGTTGACTTATAGCTTTGTCCTTTGTAGCGATTGGTATTGATATGCACGGGTTGTCGTTGGGGCTGTATGTGTAATGTAATTAGGTTGTGATGATGGTTTTCATTGAATCTTGGAAGTGTAATTTGTACAAGTGTTGTGAATGGGTTGGATTGATATGGCAAGGTAACCCGGTTGGCTATCTTTATTGTGAAAGTTTCACAAAGGCAATCGAGGTTAAATGTTTTGTAGCCATTCGAGCTTGTGCTCCTATCCTATGTCTCAAAAAAACCATTATGAGCCTCATGAAAAAATATTAATGGATGTCGATGTTATGTGCAAAAAAACCATTGTAGGATGTTACTTAACATCCTCAAATCTTGTAAACATAAAAGCCCTAATTGCTTAATGGTATAACCTGTTCTTGTACTTAGGCATGCTGTTCAGTTTTGTTGGTTGGATTTGTTTGTTATTTTTGTTGTTATGTAGTGATTTATCCATGCTGGTTCATTCTCAAATCTTGATTATTTTTAAAAGCTCCCCTGAATAACATAACTTGTTCTTATACTAATTTCATGTTGTTTTTCTTTGTTGGTTGGATTAGTTTGTTATTTTACCTATTTTGCTGTGATATATCCATGCTGTGATATTTCATCTCGTTTAACATTTTTGTTGTTCTGCTATGATTTAGGCATGCTGTTTAGTTTTTTTGATTGGATTTGTTTGTTATTTTTGCTATTATTCTATGATTTATCCATACTGTATTTGTTTGTTTGTTGGATTTGTTTATTATTGTTGGTTCATTTTCCTTCTGTATCCCCCTCAGTTGTGATGATAACAAAGTTGAGTGGGGACAAAGGAACATTGGGACATACTCCATAGCAAGGTCACCCGGATGGCCAATCAATACTAGCAACAGATTGTTGCAACCATTGAGGATGTTGTCACTTCCTATAAGTTACCATTAATTTCCTAAGCCGGTTTGCCAAATGTTATCCCTACTGCTTTTGAGTTTCTAACATGTCTACCAACTGTTGTGTATTTATAATTTGTTAGAGATAGACTCACAAGATCATGAACATATGTTCTTCATGAACCCCTTCAATGAGGACCCTAACACTGACCCCACTTACTTGAGTCAAACTAAACACTCCCCAATGATGGTGGAACAGTCTCCACCTCCACCCTAATTATAGGTTCTTTCCGTCAAAAAATTAGCAAGGGGTGCGAGCTTCATCCAAGAAGAAGACAAATTACTTGTCTTTGCACGGTTGAATACTAGCGTAGATGTCATCCAAGGAACCAATAAAAAACATGCCTAATTTTGGGAGAAAATTAGTTTATACTTCAATTAATAAAAACAAAGTACAACGGACCTGAGCGTTGGGTCTTTAATATATCGATGATCGGCGATTCAAAAAATGACAAATAAATATTGTGCGAAACCCAAGTCGAAGGGTTGAATCAAGATGATATGACTGAATAAGACAAGGTATAAGTTCTAATAGTTTCAATCTCTTGTACTTACTATTTTATTTAATTTTTTGCCCGACTTTGATAATTATTTTCTGATTGGTTCTATTTTTCAAGTTTGATGAAGATTATGTATCAATCACTAGAGAAAAGCAGCTTTTCGTTTGAGTATTGTTGGCATCTGTTGAAGAACCAATGAAAATGGATTGCAAGTTTCTCAAAGGAAGGTCTAAAGCGAAGGTTGATGACTCCTTTGACCTGGACTCGTACCTTTGCTAACATGTTTGTAGATTCAGTAAATGATGCCGAGGCAGAGCATGTTTTTAATAATGATGTTGTTGACTTGGAAAGACCAATGAGAAGGAAAGCAGAGAAAGCAAATATTACCATTAGATTTCGGACAAAACCATAATCTTGATTTTATTTATCTATTACAAATAAGAAACTGTTGGAAAAGACGAATTTTTATAAAAAAAAATGTATTATTTTTAAAATCGTAATAATTTCAAAACTATTATCGTACTCGCAAAGAAAAATCAGATTTGTGTGTAAAATATTAGCTAGAAGGTGATAGTTCAAAACATAAGGAAATAGACAAAATAGTGAGTAGTTAAGATTGTAAATGGAAGTGAGAGAAAAAAATAATAAAGAAAAAATTCAGAAATATTATTTTGATAGAATACAGAAATGATAGGGAATGAGATGTATAAAATTTTTGAAAGATGAGTAAAATTTAAGAGAATTTTACAAATGATGTTTTTAAACCAAAATTTACGAAAATTTATAAGAAATGGAATGTGGATGCTCTTACACTTGAGACACCAAGAATCTCATCACCATAAGTAGAAGAGTCGCTTTAACAAAAACAAAAATAAAATAAGACTTGTGCGAAATTATCACCAATCAAGCTCCTCGGCAACATTGGTTAAACATTTTTTGCAAAAAAAAAAAAAAAAAAAAAAAATCCATGGGCTATACATTTTTGCATTCCACAGATACCCCTCATCTATGTATCTCCACATCCATGGTGGGTGATTCTCCTCGAGGCCCATCCTCGGAGACCTCCCTAGCATCGTGCAACAACCGAGAGTTTTTTTAAGATTATCAAGACCATCTTGTATGACAAGTTGATCACGAGCATCTCAAGATAATTCTTGAATATAAAAATATTCATATTAATAGGCTATAAATATAGTCCACAAGAGAATAAAATGCCACTTATACAAAGAGGGAAGAGATAAAGAGACAAAATACTTTTTAAGGAGAATACATAAAGTTGATCTGATACAAATACGAGAATTGATCAAAGTTGACAAAGGCATGGACATAAAGTAAAAATAGCAAGTGGACAAAAGGCAGGTGATACGACAAAAGAAGGGCATTTTTTTGACACATTTGGAGAATTCACTTGATAGTGTAGAAGGATATCTTCTCCTTTATTCCCCCTCTTCTCTATATACATGGTACTAGAGAGCATGAGGGTCCATAAGAGTTTATAAAATTGCCTTTCCTAGTCTCGTGGACTTAAGCCTGAGTGCCAAATTACATAAATTTGTATTTCTCTCATTCTTATTTCTAACACCTATTATACTATTCTATTGAGGACGAAAATCTCCCCACAGATTAAAATGTAAGAAAGAGTCATTCTCGATCCACGAAATTCCAAGTCTCGATGAAGCGGTTTGAAGCTCACAATGATGGTCTGGAGCGGCGGCACGTTGTCCATATGCACATCCATAGTAGTGAATAGAAAATAAATGTAATAAATATAAATAGAGAGATACAAATTTACGTGGTTCGGCATAGGGCTTACATCCACGGATCGTTTGAGGTGCAAATCCACTACAATGAGAATATTTTATAGTCTTTCATGGTTTCTCGTATATCACCATACAAATGGGGTTAGAACCCCTATAATAGAGAAGATAAAACAGGGTGTCTCGCCATGGGTGAGGTTGAAGAAGAAGCTCTCTCTGTCTTAACCTGAATTCCCCTCTTTATTTAGTCAATTTGATCCCTTTTATTGAAACTCTGTCAGTGGTAAGTGAAGAATCTGACTTTATGTCACTTTGTCCATTTTTTTCTCTTCTTGTTTGTTCTCTCTTTTTCTCTGACACCCTACTTTTCTTCTTGTCTTCTCCCCTTCCTCCATTTCCCACTTGCCTCCTAATAATGACCATTTGGTGGGTTGGGTTTGGTATATCTAAGCCCGCTACGTTTATCCCTTCCAGTATGCCCGCAATTTTTTAAGGTTGATTTTTTCAACAAGGTCGTGAGAATCTTCAAGTCAAGCTGCGATAGAGATAGTCTGTGAAACAATGTAGAAAAATAAATGCTAAGAACTGGTCCCATGGATTTATGTTTGTTTGCACTAAGCAGTGAAGAACTCTGAGCGTGAGACTCGACTTAGGCGAGAGATGTACTCGACCGCGCTAGGTTCTTAGAGGGAATACTGAATAGGGTGAAACAAAGCTTTTGACTTAGTTTTTAACTTGCCAGGAAATGGAGAAAAATGAAGATTTTGTTGTGGCATTCTAACGATCATAATTATTTTCTCACAAATTCGGTCTCCTAGTTTCAGAAAGCAACACCAACCTCTGGCTAATAGCTATGTTATGGAGCTCGGCTAGGTGGGAGATGTACTCAACCGCACTAAGTGTGAGCGCGAAGCTCGATTTTAAGACATAGGCGGGAGATGTACTCGACCGCGCTAGGTGCGAGCATGGAGCTTGGCATAGAAAGCTAAGCGAGAGATGTACTTGACCGCACTAGGTGCGATCGTGGAGCTCAACTTAGAGAGATAGACAGGATATGTACTCGACCGCGCTAGTTGCGATCGTGGAGCTCAGCTTAAAGAGTTAGGCAGGAGATGTACTCGATTGGGTAGGGTGCTAGCATGGAGCTCGGCTTAGAGAGCTAGACGAGAGATGTATTCCACTGCACAAGGTGCGAGCGTGGAGCTTGGCTTAGAGAGATAGGCGGGAGATGTACTCGACCGCACTAGGTGTAAGTGTGGAGCTTAGCTTAAAGAGTTAGGCGGGAGATGTATTTGACTGTGCTAGGTGCGAGCGCAAAGCTTGGCTTAGAGAGCTAGGCGGCAGATATACTCGATCGCGCTAAGTGTGAGCATGGAGCTTGAGAAGACTTGTGAATTTTGTAGTAAGGGCCTTTTTGAGGATGCAACCATCTGAACGTTTAACGTTAGCAAAAAGTATTTTTTAAATCGTTTTGGTTTTGATGTTAAAGTTTGTTTGTAGTACCTGCGCTGAGTGGTCAGGGAGCCCGTCGTCCCCCTAGGGTAGTTGTCGAGCCTGTCGACTCGTTCCCAAAGAAAACCCACTCAAGGCTGTTGTGGAGCTTGGAAGCTCATTACCAGAGGGAACCCACTGGCGGCACTTGTGACACAAGTGTAAGGCGTTTGCTTGAGAAGACGCTACGCGGAAGATGACTCGACCATGGAGAGATGGCGAGGATCGATGGGACACATAGAAGATGTGTTCCCTCCTTTGTTCGCAGGTGCAAGCGCGGAGCATCAACTTAGATAACCAGGTAGGAGATATGCTTGACTGCATTGGGTGGCGAGGAGAGATAGGACGCTTAGGAGATGTGTTTTCTCATTTGTTCTACAAGTGCGAGCGTAGAATATTGACTTAACTAAACAAGCGGGAGATGTGCTTAACTGCACTGGGTTGCAAGGAGAGATGAGACATTTATGAGAGATGTTCCCTCTTTTGTTCATCGAGCGAGCACGGCGTATTGACTTATCTACTTTGGCGGGAGATGTGCTCGATCGCGTTGAGGTAAGGAGAGATGAGACACTTAGGAGAGGTGTTTCATCCATTGTTCACCGATGTGAGCGCGGAGCATCGACTTAGCTGCTTTGGCAGGAGATGTGCTCGATTGCATTGAGGTGAGGAGAGAGTGGACACTTAGGAGAGGTGTTCCTCTGCTGTTTGCCAGTGCGAGGGCGGATTATCGACTTAGTTGCTTTGGCGAGAGACGGAGCTCGACCCTCGCTGCTGCAGTAGGAGGTAAAGCTCGATATCGTTGCTGCGACAGGAGACAGCGCTTGACCACGCTTGGGGGTTTCCACAAAAAACCAAACAAGTGAGTATAGGTGGCCTTCCAGGATGCACGACGACATGCATCCTCCGCATGCACTGCGTAGGGCGGCGAGAGACTAAGCTTGGTAGTCGGTGGTGCGCGTCGATGGCCAATGGTGCACGTTGCATGGCTGGTTGTAATCTTCATGAGGTTTTGAGGGCTTGTGGGCTACTGGTTGTGGCCAGGTGCACGTTGCATGGCCTATGCAACGTTTGGTGGAGTTAGGGCTTGCTCCTTGTGAGCCTCACGTGCGTGGCGGTGCACCCACCATGTACTGTCATGATGTGAGTGTGGGGGCTACTGCCTTGGTCTAGTGCAATGTAGTGGATGGGACCACCGTGCAAGGATGCTCTGCTTTGCGTGGCCATGGAGTCCACTAGGCGGGCAAGGAACTTGCCTTCCATGGTGATGAAGTCTACTGGGTGGGCAAGGAGCTTGACCACCGTGGGGGTGCAGTGCACTGGGCGGGCAAGGTGATGCATGTCATGGGTGGCCGAGGAACGGACCATGGCCGAGGAACGGACCATGGCCGAGCAAGGTGGGGCACGTCATGTGCTCATGGCCAAGGAACCTGTGAGGGTGGGGTGAGGAGCCTCCTATGTGAAGATGGCGAGGAGCTTCTCCCTTGAGGGTGGAGAAAAGGCGTGGTACATGCAACACCACACGGGAAGGGGCTGGCGAGGAGAACAACACCACTTAGTGGGGAGGAACGCCTCGTGGAGGCATTGACAGAGATGCCACATGGGGGGAGGAAAGCCACACAGGTCGAGGAAGGGGCTGGGGGCGTGGAGCCAGCTATACGTACACCGTGCGCCGTGAGGCCTGGCAACTGTGCCCAGGAGAGGTTTGTTGTCCCTAACCTACCCTCCTTCTGCAACTTGAACACAGACACATATGCTTCTCATAAATCTTGTCAAATAGCTGAAAAGGATATTACTTTTGAATTATTTTATTTAATTGGTGAACAAATGATGTGTAGTGGAAGAAAAGAGTAGTAACAAGGACGCCAACTGGGGCAATTTGAATTATTTTTTAATTACATAACTATGTTTTGAAATAAAACTCCGAATGTGGGAAATATTCTCATAGACCAAATACAATGGCCGTAGAAACTCAGAAACGAGTAGCGATTTGGGAAAAGAGAGCCTTAAAATCTTTGGTCGGTGTCCCAACACCCTCAGGCTTTGAGGACAAATCAAAAGCCTTAAATTTGGCTTCCTCAAACTGTAATGCCTGTTGAAAACAAAGAAACAAACACAGAAATATACTAAATACTAAGGTAATAAAGAGTAGGAAGAATCAAATGCAGCTTTGCAGATAACAAAGACTGGGAAGAATCAAAGAACCCACAAATTTGCAGAAGCACAACTCAAGTAAAACAGAATACCTGAATGCACACTTCTGCCACATCTGCCCTGGAAATGGTTCTAGTTTCTGTCTTAAGAAGCTCATCATCCTTTCCAATAAGTAATTCTCGGATACCCCCTTCTTTATCTTGCAGGCCTCCAGCCCTAACCCAACCATATAAAGTCTGTCAATGTTAATTCGCAAGAGACAATAGCACAGTTACATAGTGACAAATCTTTCAGAATTACTCTGTTAAATTTCTCGTGGAAGAGTATCTTGTTTATTCAAGTAAAGTTCAAAGATCAAGTTTGAAGCTTAAGAAACTTAAATACATTAAAAAAAAATTAATAACCAGTCCTTGATTTAAAAATAGACATTGGATTTTTAAAAGTTTCTTTTGATTCCTTAGGTTTCAGGTTTAAAAAACAAAAACTATCTCCCCGTCAACTATCCCAATTCGAGTCCGAATCACTAGCAGCTCGAGAAATTACCAAGACATGCTGACATGTGGATAAAAAGATAAAAATAGTTTAGTTTTAAAAAGGCCAAAAATACTAGGAATAAAAAAGAAACAAGGAAAAATAGAAAAACAGAAAAACAAATCAAACAACAAAGAAGTAAAAGAATAATTAAAGCCAAAATATTTACATATAAAACAAAACATTGCACTGGATGGAACTATAAAAGTTAAAAAAATGAAACTACAAAAAAATAAAAATATATAAAAAGCCAGAAAATAAATAAACTAACACACACCATTGCATGGAATGGAGGACCCCTCCACCCTTCCCTACCCTCTGTGAGGTTAGATAGGAGGGGGAACCGTTTCCCCACCCAAGTTTAACCGATAAGGCAGAGCAAAATAGGTGACATGACACAATCTTGATTATCAGATATCAATAGAAGATCTTATTCGATAGTCAACAGTAAGTGAAGAATGTAATGTATCAACTTTGATAGTTTGATATGTAAAGTCTAAAATGTCTGTTAGTTGAAAGGGATCAACGGTACTTTTCTCATATATGCCATAGGAAATGGTCCTACCTTATAATAGTGTATGGAATACCAGAGTCGGCCAAATACTGCTCAGCCTTCCTCTTCCATACCAATATATTGGCATTACCCAAGCTGTTCAATGGATTATTTAAATCTGTTCCACCCATAGACCCAACCAACACAATTTGCTTCACTCCCGCAGCCTTAGCTGTCACATGGATCATATAACTCAAGAGAAACCAAAAGTGCACCAAACATAATTTATCTAAGCGAAAAAGGGGAAAAGAAAGAGAAATGATAATTATAGTCGTGAATGTACAAACGTGAATAAATATGGAACTCACATGAAAATAAATTTAATTTTTTAATAATGGACTACACTCTTTTTCAAAACGACTGTACGGTACTTGCACACTCCACGACTGTACGTAGCATTACTTGAAAAGAAATGCTCACCAGCATCTATTTGATTTTTCTGCCCAATCCAATCGACCTAAGAAGCAAAATTCCAAAAAAAGCTTCATGTAAATGGTGAAGTTTAGTCATATAATCTACTAACATGACTTACATATAATTTTAATTTTTTTTTTTAAATAAAGGGTTAGAGAGTATGTAGACTGTCTAATATGGTCCAAGATTGCCACTTTTGTTTTATTTAATCAGAAAATGGATATTCTAAGCAGAAGGAAAGTTGTATAAAAACATAAAACTGTCCAAAGATCAGGAAATGAAATGCAGAAGTAATTACCTGTTCAGGATAAGCTCCATCTTCAAAATAGAATTCAGGACGTTCACCTTTGGTTGGATCAAACCCAGGTTTCATCTTGGGCACAGCGCTTGTGAGGATTACGAGTGCATAAATACCTTGGATTGCAGGAACTATGGTGCTGCCATCCCTTATATCCCCAACAAAAACATCATCTGCTCCACCTATTTTTCCCTTGCTCTCCTCTGTTCGAACTAGACCTCTGGCAACATACTGCCCCGACCTCTCCTTCAATTTCTTATAAACTATTTGTCCTGCAAGAGCCAAATTACCAATAAAAGAAAAACCATTTCACTTCGATACTCTTCCTTCAGAAAAGCAAACAGAAAACCATAGAAGAATGGAGAAATAAATGGAAGGAGCACCTGTTCTGCCACCAGCTCCGGTGACCAGGACCGTGCTTGGAACCGAATCCGCCATTGCTGCCGATACCACTCCAACTCCTCTAGATCCTCTTCTCTGAAGAAATGGGTAACCAGAAGCATTGAAATTAAGAGGGGAGAGCGGCCTCGAAGTTTCTGGAACCCGCAGTGATACTGAGCTGTGTTTATTATGACATGAACTGGACCTTAACAAGAATGGCGTTGCGGTGGTTGTGGGGAAGCCAAGTGGGACCCGTGTAGCGATGGCCATTGAGCAAAGACTAGTAGGATGGACTGCCATCCATGCGGCCGACGGTGAGATAGTCGGAGGCTTAAAAGTGTACTTCCCTCACCGGAGCTTTGAGTGTAATCGGGGTTCCTTCTGTTCGAATTATCTTATCCTACCTTATCTTTGTTGTGTTTAGTATTTACTGTTCGTGAAAAAGGTTCATGACGTCACGCTCTGTCCCACTGAACAAAGCTCTTCCTTAACATCGAGAGTCGGCTTTGATCAGTTGGGCTTGTCTCTGGGTTTGCAAGTTGGGTAATTTGGGCAAGGATCTATTGGAAGATAGGCCGCTGATGGTGGGCTTGACGATGTGGGCTGTATTCTGCTGAGTTTATCAATGGCCCAGTAGGAGATTGGATCTGTTGGAAGATTTTGCTAGCTAGGACCGATGCTGAACTCCGTCAGTCGATCTGTCTCCTTCCGCGTACGATTCATGAATCATAATCAAAACTCAAAATCCTATGGTCATATAAATGTTATTTCGTTCTTTGGTTCTAAGGTAAACCGACAATTTTGGAATTTAAAGTAGTTTTACATGTCTCAATTGTGTCATGAACGTCGAAAAAACAACTATAGATTCAGGCCAACGGTCGAGTTAGTTGACTGTGGAGTCAAAATGCGATGTTTAGTTTTAATAATACGGTGCGTTTAGTGTGTTAGATGATATGTACGAAGGTAATAAAATGGTATGTTTTGTGTAAGCATAAAACATTGCGTTGTATGTGTTGGGATATAAAAAAGAAGGGTCAGTGCACTGTTCATTATCTGGGAAGTGTATGTGAATACACTAGAGGTTGGATTTGCTTCGAATAAGATCCTTGTTGCTTAGAGAACTCAATCAAGAATTTTTCTTGACTCATTCTTGTTTCTCTATCTTCTCTTTTCTAAGTACCCTCCTAACAATTGGTATCAAAGAGGACAATCCTCTCATGGCAGAAGGGACACGGTCAACAACTTTGAAGGCTCATCAAGACAACAACCAATGCCAGCAAGAAGCCATCCAGATCCAACTTGATGGCCAGCAACAAACTATCCAAATGCTTACTGACAGGTTAGATCATATGCATGACATGATTCGTACTTTAATTGAGCATCATCAAGTTCTTCCTTTTGGGGAGGGCACTCAAGATCAGAGAGTAGTGTTTCAAGAGGAAAGACCTCTCTTGCCTAGAGAAGTAAATTTGAATTTTTTCCATTTTGAGTTCCACCAGACTGCCCCAATTAGAGGTTGTTAATGGTCTTGTATCATATGGAGGATAAGGCTCTAATTTGGTATCACGATGCAGAAGATGGGGGCATTTTTCTGGGTGGGATTTCTTTGTCAAGGCTTTACTATCAAGATTTGGACCTACAACCTATGACGATCTCATAGAAGCCTTGTGTTGAAGATGTGTCAAGTTTTTTTTAAGTTTGTATTTTTATTAATGACATTTTTTTTTGTAAATATATTAATGGCAAACTTGTAATATTTGAGTTATAGCAAAGTTGTAATATTGAGTGATGGCACACTTGTAATATTTGAGTTTATATTAAAAGGCTATTGCCTACTGGACGAAAAACGAAGCAGAAGAAAAAGAACTTTACCTTTTCATTCGACGCCGCACGATGTTTTGGAGAGAAACGAAGGGGTTTTTTCAAACCCTAATTTTTTAAGATCAAATTGAAACTTGAGGGGATGATCAAGTATATTTTATGGTATGGTTTCGTTAGAGTTTAATACGAGGAAGCCAGTGAATATTTTGTACGGTGATCTATGGTTGTAAGTGATCAAAAACTCAAGTTCTTTGATACATTCTTCAATAATAAAGACTCCTAGACTGTTCTTGCCGTGGATGTAGACCATTAGGGTCGAACCATATAATTTCTTGTGTTGATTTTGCATTTCTTTTATTATTCTTGTTGTTTTTATTTTGATCTTGCATGAGTATATATTTTCTTGGATTTGGTTGTCTAATATTCAATATTAAATTGCATATTACAACTACGTTAATTGGTTTTTGTTTGAGTATTTAATTGTGAGAGGTTGAAAATATAACACCTTGGCAAGGCTTAAACAGACATTCACAAGATGTGAGACCGGTGCAAAAACTTGCACATAATGTTAAGTGTATTGGCCAGTCAGACAAGTCAGTTAATCCAGATAAGTCGGATCAGTCAATATACCAGAAATATTTCCAAGTCATGCATGTCATCAGCATATTTATGAACAATCATGATTTTAAATTCTTAGTACGAAATATTTTATGAAAAATCTTATTTTAAGTAGGTTTCCGTTATGATGAGTTTCTTACTGAGTCATCGACTTATTTTAGTTGTTTTATATTTCTTTTACCACCCAGGTGATGATGATAAATACGAGCAGGCGGCCCAGGCTTAGAAAGAGTAGTTTGATTTAATTCTAGAATTTTTAGTTAATTTTATTCAGACTTCGATTATATTTTCAAAACATGTTTTATTTAATAATTATTTTTATAAATTAAATATTTATTTTGTTATGAAAGTCTCTTGTCGGGCTATTTTTATGAAAATACGTCACATCCCTAACTTGCTGGAAAGGGGAGTTACTAGTTGGATATGCCAACTTCATCTAGAATACACTCAATTTTTCACGTTTCTTGTCTTAAAAAGAAACTTGGGAAACATATAGTTCCTTTACCCACTTTGGCACCAGTTGATTGCGAGGGGACTATTAAGCCAAAAATTGAATTAATTTTGGGAATGAGAATGAAGAAGGTGAACACTTAGGCCAGAATAGAGGTTTTGATTAAATGAAAAGGTGCACCATCTGAGCATAGTTCATGGGAATCACTAAGGAAGTTGCGGAAACAAAATCCTCACCTTGTGGGCAAGGTCCGCAAGAAAAAAAAAATGGTAGATTCAGGCCAACGGTCGAGTTAGTTGATTGTGGACTCAAAACGCAGCGTTTAGTTTTAATAATACGGTGCGTTTAGTGTGTTAAATGGTATGTACGAAGGAATTAATAAAAGGGTGTGTTTTGTGTAATTAATAAAAAGGTGTTTTTTGTAAGCATAAAACGCTGCGTTGTATGTGTTGGGATATAAAAGGGAAGGGGCAGTGCAATGTTCATTGTCTGGAAAGTGTTGTGAATAAACTGGAGGTTAGATTTGCCACGAATCAGATCCTTGTTTTTTTTTTAGAGAATTCAATCAATAATTGAATTCCTAACACTGTGCAAGTCTTGAACAAGTTCTTTGAAAAAAGAGGTGTGTCTTTTCGGATAGGATACGCTTTTTTATATAATTGCAACATCATGTGAAGGATGGACCAGTTTCTTGCCATAGTGATGCAAACAGTGGGGACTCGACTCTAGGCCCCCTTCACCAAAAATCTTATTATATAATCATAATATTCCACTCTATCGCATTGGTAATTAGCATAATATACATTTTAAAGAAACCAAGTTAGGATGAATCGATTTTAGGCTCTTTGTGATATTATATACTTTGATGGATTCTGTTTGGTTTGAAAGAAATCAGATTGAGCAAAATTCCGAGAATAAAAGATATATATATGGGCACTTGTACACTAGAAAACTCTTTGATGAGCACAAGTTCGCATGAGATTGTTGAAAAATAATCTCACATTACCTGTGGACAAGGTCTTGTACATATTTATAAGAAATGAACAATATTTTCTTGTGTAACCAGTTTTATGAGATGAGATAGGCTCATGAATTTCTTTATGGTATCAGAGCCTACCACAAGATGGATAATGGCTAACACTACTTACCCTATGACAAAAACCAGAAAAAAATACTGGCCTGCACGTGAGGGAGGGTATTGAGGAATAATCACATATTGCCTGTGTACAAAGTCTTGGACATGTTTATAAGGAATGAACAAATCTCTTTTGTAGAACCAGTTTTATGAGATGAGTTAGACCCATAAATTTTTTCAAAGATAAGGTTCTAGTTGAAACAAACCAACAATGGGCGCCACCTCCTGAATGGTCAATGGAAATTCATTTCGATGTTAACTTCAAATCTAATTTTCCATTTTGCAACAAATGGGAACGATTGTAAATGTGACAAGATATTTTTCTTTACAACATAATAGCGAAAACAAGTCCAATTAAGGATGAGATTTGGGCAATTGTATTCGAATGAGAATGAGAATTAGGGGTGGGCAGCGTGCCCCGCCCCGCCCCCGTGGTGGGGCGGACCACCCTGTCCGGCCGATGCGGGGGGCGGGGCCACCCGCCCGCATTTGGGCCTCTCTCCGGGGGCGAGGGCAGGATGGGGGTGACCCCCGCCCCGACCATATATATATATAAAAAAAACCTATGCATGAAACGACGTTGTTTCATGTGTAGTTTTTTTTTTTAAAACCCAGGCATGAAACGACGTATGCCTGGGTTAATAACGAAATCCTACCCCTCCCCCCCCCCGGATTCCCTCCCTCGCGTGCTCACTTCCTCCCACCCCTGTTGCAACTCGTCCCTCCCTCTCTCTGAGTTCCCGACGCCGCACCCAACCACCCAGTCCGTCTCTCTGCATCTTCGTCCCCTTCAACGTCGCCGTTGCACGACTCGCATCCGGTCCCTCTCTCTGCATCTCCGTCACCGAAGATCTGAAGGTAAGAAACTTTATCCCATTTTTTTTTTGTGATTTATATTTTTAATGGAGATTGGAGGAATGATGGGGTTTATCGGAGATGGAGGATGAGATTTTTGTGAATTGTGTGCTGTGGAGCTTAGATTGTGCATGTGGTTTGAACTTTGAATGAGTCAGTGCATGTGAATTGTTTTTGTTTTCTATAATTATTTTTTTTGTTTGATTTATACTTTAAAGAGTGCCATATTATTTGTGTCTAAGACTCTAATTAATTTGGATTGGAACCCCTAAATTAATTTAGGGCTCCAATCCGAAAGGTTTCGAAATACTCTAAATTAATTTAGGGGATTCAAAGATTGAAACCCCTAATTGAATTTTTTCTTCTTTTTAATGAAGTTCTAATACTTGTATAAAATGAACCTAGAAAAACCCCTACTCTACCATAAGCATTTGTTGTTGGCCAACTCCATGTGTACAATCTTCCAAGTTTTAAATGGTACATAGTTGACATCATTTTTATATGGGGTACATCTATGAAAGGAAAGAAAAGTTTAAAGCTGGCCTATGTTGGTATAGTTTAATACATTAAATAAGTAGATCTTCAAGGATATAATTATTTTGGCATTTTGTTAGTTGGTGTTCTAAGTTGAAACGTATCATATTTACTTTCCTTATGGCTGCTGATATAATACATACAAATCTTAGTTTTATTTCATAAGGAGAAATGATAAATTACCAACTAATTTACTATTCTTAGACTATTATTAAATAAAATAATATTTTTTTCAAATTTGATTTTGCTTTTTGTTTTTGTTTTTGATTTTGATTTTGATTTTGATTTTGATTTGATGTATCTAAAATTTGAAAACAATTATATTTTATAAGGAAATAGTAGATAAATTGTAGATGAATTGTTAGTATATCACTGCTCTTTCATAAAGTGAACAGAAATGATGCCTATAGGCTATATTCTTGTTGTTTGAAAATGGATCTATATGAATGGCTGGCCCTCCCCGCAATACCAACAACATCAATAACGACAAAACTTTGGCCTGAAAGGACTGCCAGTTAATTTCCTTTTTTTTTTTAATATAATATAATAGTATCATATTTTGGCAATTGAATATGCTCGTTAATGTTTGTATAAATATCTTCCTATCTGAATGTTTGTAAATGTTTGTATATATATATACACACGTATACATATCTTCTACGTGAATATTTGTAAATGTTTAATCCAACTTTTTTTTATGTTCATTATATAGTTGCTATGCTTATAGTCTTTCAAGTCTAAGAAACTATATTGTTAATATACTTTATTACATTTATAACCAAAGTACTCAATATATATATTTATATATATATATATGAATGTCAAGTGATACTTTTTTTTATTCTATTTTTTTTCATGTTCATTATATAGTTGTTATGTTTTCTATAATTTCAGATTTCTTGTTTACTTGAGTTAATAGATATGCTAGCAGATTCTAGTGCGAGCTCTCCTTTCCAGGCCGAGGGTACACCTACACCTACACCTACACCTACCCCTCCTACTCATACCCCTACCCCTAGCCCTACGGCACCTTGCCCCGCCCCCAAGCCCAGCAAGAAACCTGCTTCAATAGTTTGGAATCATTTCACCAAACTAGAGGGTGGTGACTCAAGTAACCCCCAAGCCAAGTGTAACCATTGTGGAAACATTTATGGATGTCACTATAGGAAATATAGCACCTCACAATTAAAGGTGCACTTAGAAGAGCAATGCAAAAAAAGTCCAATATTAAGATCATTACAAGAGAAAAACCAATCTAGGCTAGAAATTGAACTTAAAAAAATGGCGGATGAGACTAGTGGGGGTGCAACTTTGAGGGGGTATACTAAGTATGATCCCGATGAGTGTAGAAGACACCTAGCTTGTATGATCATAATGGACGAGCTACCTTTTCAAATTATTGACGGGAAAGGGTTCCAAGCGTATTCTCGCTACTTGGAACCAAAGTTTAATATTCCCTCTCGCCACACGGTGGTAAAAGATGTAAAAAAATACTTTTATATTGAAAAAGAGAAGTTGATGGGTCAATTGGCGGATCAATTTGTTTGTCTTACCACTGACACTTGGACATCGATTCAAAATTTTAATTATATGTCTTTGACTGTGTATTTTATTAATTGTCATTGGACATTGCAAAAGAAAATTATAAAATTTTGTAAAATCACCGATCATAAGGGTGAGACAATTGGGAAGGCCTTGGAGGCTTTAATAAAAGAGTGGGGATTGACCTGAGTTGTTACAGTCACAGTCGATAATGTCTCATCTAACGATGTTGCATTGGGACATCTGAAAACTTATCTTAGAGAGGCAAATATGACACTCATGGGTGGTGAGTGTCTGCATGTGAGATGTGCGGCACATATTCTGAATCTGATTGTCACTGATGGTTTGAGGGATCTTCATGACTTGATTGCTCGAGTTAGGACTGCTGTGAGATGGGTGAGATCTTCTCCTTCGAGGTTGGAGAAATTCAAGGTTGTTGCGAGATCTGCGGGTCTAACATTTAAGAAGGGCCTTTGTACTGATATGTCTACACGATGATACTCAACATTTCTGATGTTGGAGGTGGCCCAAGAATATAGGCTGGCATTTGCATTATTGGGTGACGAAGACATCCAATATGTTAAATATTTTGATGATCACGGGGGATTAGGGAAACCCGTAAATGATGATTGAGAAATTGTAACTATTTTTGTAGAGTTTTTGAGGCTTTTTTACGATGTCACCATGAGGCTATCCGGAACTTTGTACCCTACATCCAATGTTGTATGTTAGCAAATATGTAGGGTAAAAGAAGAATTAGATGACATAGTCGCGGGTGGTCACATTAGGCTGCGGGAGATGGCATTGATTATGAGGACAAAGTACGACAAGTATTGGGGAGATTTAATTAGGGCTAATATTTTGTTATATGTAGCTTTCGTCTTTGACCCGAGGTATAAGTTGGATGGCATGATATTTGGATTGGGCCTTGCGTACGGGCAAGTATGGGCAGAGCTTATTGCAACAAGGGTTTGGGAAACCCTTACTAGATTATTTGATGAGTTTTCTACCCTGTGGGGTGGTAATATTGCGTCACCTACACCTACCTCCTCAGGCTCAGGCTCACAGTTTCCTAAAGTCGAGGTTGGGAAAATGCGTAGATTGGAGTGGTGTGAGAGGTATGAGCAGACCCCATTCCTCCGAAGTTCTGTAGAGGCTCAGTCAGAGATAGACAGATACTTAGCAGCAGAGATTCTACCATTTTCACTAGATTTCGATATATTAAGTTGATGGAAGGTGAATGCCGTGAAGTATCCCATCCTTGGATAGATAGCCCGCACACTTTTAGTCGTCCCTATTAGCACAGTATCCTCAGAGTCGGCCTTTAGCACTGGAAGGCGTGTATTAGATTCATTTCGGAGTTCATTAACTCTTGCCACTATGGAGGCTTTGATTTGCACGCAGAATTGGATCAAGGGAACTCCAATTCATGTTCCGGATGTTCTTGAGTATGAGGAGGCCGACGTCAAGGAGGAGGGTGATGATCAGTCTGGATCTGGTATTTATTTTAATTTCATTTTCTAATTTCTTATTTTAATTTATTTATTTTCATTTAATTGGTATGTGACGCCCCGACTCCCACGTACAAAAGAACAAGAATCGTGACGTCAGGATGATGACAACACGGTCACGCATCCTAACGAAATGTGCTCAAATGTGTGTGCAACATGCAAAGGTGCACAATAAAAGTCGCAGCGGATAATATAAATAAGTCAACTAAGTACCAGAAATTTAAATATAAATATTCAAAACAATTTACCTTTAAAGAGTTATACAGTCATCCCAAATAAATTACAAGGGCAATATATAAATTGATAAAATAAGAAACTTGATAAACAGGAGCAATCCCAGATCACTCCACCAACGGAGCCAAGCTAAGGCTCATCATCCTCATCTGCATCAAAATCTGCGATACCATAAAATGGTACCACAGGTAAGTATAAACCAAACAACTCTCAGGATAAAAACATATTAATGCAACCAACATGCATTCATATGACAAAATACACTTAGCCATAAAATACCATTTTTCCAGAAAAATGAATCACACAAAACAAACCCTTTATCGGACACTGTAGGCGGGAATCGCAGGCGGGACTCTACCACCGTCCCTGCTTACCACCATCCCTACCGCGTGCACCGTAGGCGGGAATCACAGGCGGGACACAACCACCATCCCTGCTTACCACCATCCCTATCGCGTGCACCGTAGGCGGGAATCACAGGCGGGAATCTACCACCATCCCTGCTTACCACCATCCCTACAGTTCCTTTCCACACAATGAATACTTAACACACACAACGAATACTTAACAGAGCACTGTAGGCGGGAATCACAGGCGGGACTATACCACCATCCCTGCTTACCACCATCCCTACCGCGTGCACCGTAGGCGGGAATCACAGGCGGGACACAACCACCATCCCTGCTTACCACCATCCCTACCGCATGCACCATAGGCGGGAATCACAGGCGGGACTCTACCACCATCCCTGCTTACCACCATCCCTACAGTCTCATTTCCTTTTCTCAAACCAGTCAAACCAATCGTTTCAAACACACTCAAAAATCATTTCTCGCATGAAAACCCAGTTTTTAAATAAACACATGAACATGTATGCATTCATGCAAAAACCCAATTTTCAGTTACAAACATGATCATGCATAAAATAATGAGATGTACATGTACCAACAGAAATCCACAACTAGTTCACAGTTAAAAAGAGTTAGTGCAAAAATATATTTAAATCACAAAAGTTCTTTGAGAAAATACTTACAGTGCAATATAGCAATTTCCGAAGGATCACGAAGTTGCAAGTGGTGATGTCTGAGCAACACCACAGTGTAAAATACACTGTGGCCGTGGGTTACAGATGCCCACTTTTCAACGAAGACAAACGAAGACCCAAAAATGGTAGGGTAGGGCCTAGAGAGGTCGGTGAAGCCAATGGTGGTGGTGGTTTGCCGTGGGTGGCGGCGCAAGGGGCGGTTTTAGGCCAAAAAAGTGCAAATTGGAAATGGACTTAGTGTGGCTTCACCGGTGACGGATCGGGGCCGGGGTTGGGTCCAATGGGTTGCCAAGAGGTCGAGGATGATGTGGTAGGAAGATGGTGGCCGGAGGTGGAGCGACGGCGGCGCTGGAGCGAAAGTGGCGCCGCGGCTTTGTGGGCTTCGTGGGGGCTAACGGCGGCACGAACGGCGGTGATATTGGTGGGGTAGGACGGCCGGCGGCAGGGGAATGCAAGGGACCGGGCGGTGTCGACCACCGCCGACGGACGGCGGCGCTGGGAGGGAACGTTAGAAAAGGGCGGTGGAGAGGAGAGAGAGTGATCGCGCGGGAGAGAAGAAAAACCCGAAAGAAATAAGGGAAAAAGAGAAAAAGGAAGGAAAAGAAAAGGAGAGGAAGGAAAAAGAGGGGAAAAGAAATGAGGTCCAATCCTCATGACTTGGGTCACAAAAATGATCCAACGGAAACGATTTTAAAACCACAAGTTAAATAAAATAATTTAAACGTAATGATAAAGTCAAATTGAAATAATTAAATCCCACAGTAATTAATTTAAAGAAAGCACTTTGAAAATAATTTTCGTAAACTAAAAAATCATAAAAATAACTCAATTAAAATCCAATAATTTTAAAATAGGAGAATAAAATTTTGAATCGATAAAAATAATTCCTTCAGTAAAAATACACTAAAATACGGGATGTTACATGGTATTCATTAATTTGATTTCAAATTTAATACTTATAGTGATACATGAGACGGCGTCTCCGGCTACCTCCAATGCAGTATGACTTTGTATTGGACCCACCATTGCCATGGTTTGCATAATTTCTCCCCTGATTGTTTTTTGCATTTAAAATTTCTTTTTAATTCTAATTTGTTTTATTTTTAACTTATTAATATTTCAGGTTTTATAACTTATTAACTTTTATGATCTTGATTTTCAATCTCACAGCAATCGATACAACTCAGTGAACTCACCGTTACGGCTCCACCCTAAAATCAAATTGATCAAATTGGAATGTTGTTACAATAGTTAATTGTACAATATTTTGTAATATTTATTTTTTTTAGAGGAGTTTGTAATAGTGTAATAGTTTATTAGTTCTTTTTAATTTGTATAATTGTAAACTATTTATTTTAGCATAGTGTCTTACTGCCTTAGTGATAATATTACTTAATTAGTTAATAGTTGAAACTTAATATCTACTTAATAGTTCATTCTATGATTATATATATATTATTTGTTTTTTATTTTTAAATTTATATATTTTTTAATCTAAATAATGGGCTCAAAGTGGCCCAAAAAGGAATTATAGGCCCAAAGTAGCCCAAAAACCAATTCTGGGCCATTTAGGGCCCAGAAAAATGTACTGGGCCGAAGGTCCAGTAGGGGAATGTGGGGGTGTGGACGGGTGGGGGCGGGGTCCGGGGAAAAATTCCCCACCCCCGCATATGCGGGGGCGGGGGGTGGGGGGTGGGGGAGGGGTGGCCCCACCCCGTAGGGGGCGGGTATCACCCCCAATGAGAATAGATTTTGGGTTCGAATTTGAATATGAATTCACTTTAGATTATTGTATTAGCAACTTAAAACTTCATTGAATTTCCTACTTGTTTTCACCAAATAGGGTGCTAGTATGCTAAGGTGGGAAAGCCATCTCCCAATACCCTTTCTATCATTCTTATAAAAAGGAAAAAAACAAAGTCACTATCTAAGACCCTAGTCAAATCGTATTTTAAACGGATTAATTAGCATTGAGCCGTTCTACTCATCATTCTTACACTACACACTACACATTGCACTTGGTTTTTTATTTATTCTTGTTTTATTCTTGCTAAAGTATAGGAATTATTTTACTTATCATTCATACGCCACATATATAGTAAGTGAAAAAAAAAATCATGTATAGTGTATGGTATATGAATGATGAGTAAAATTTTTCATTAACAATATGTTCTGCAATTACCGAGAAAAAAGGAGAAGTTTAGAGGTAATTGTGAAGGCAATATTAATGTTGGCCGATTCAAAAGAAAACGAAATAGGACAACCACCATGTTTATCAAAAGGGTGATGCCAGAGGCGGCTCAATATATTTTGTGGCTTAAGGCGACTATTAAGTATATACACTTTAATTTAAAAATGATAATAATATTTAAATAATAAATAATAAATTTTATTAAAAATTTATGAGATGCAAAACAAATATTAATATTGTTTTGATTAATAATAACTATAAGTATTATAATAATTTGAAAGAGAATCTAATTTTTCTGTACATAGATTATTATCCTTTATCCATATATATACTTCTTTTAATACTTCATTTTGAAAACATATAAGGCCATCGATATCAAAATAAACATCATATTTTATCAAATATTCAAGAGTAATATATCATCATTTTGCTACTTCTATTTCAATTTTACTATTGTCTAAAAATTTTGTAGTAAGATTTTTTTTTTTAGTAAAACTTCTATATTGACTGAAATTTTCCATCTTTTATATTAACTAATATTTTTTTGTATAATTTCTTTTTTAGGATCATAATAATTTTATTTTTATTTTTTCTTTTGGGGGCCTACTCAAGATGGGGGGCCTAAGGCGGTGGCCTTAGTTGCCTATCCCTTGATCCAGCCCTGGGTGATGCTTAGGCATTATGTAATCTCTCTGTGCTGCTTAGAAAAACAGGCCTAAAGTACATTTTATACACCTGTAATCTAGGTCAATAAAATGATTAAACAACTCAATTCCTTCCATCAATCTGGTATAGATTTGGTTTAGAGAACTGCTCTAGACATAAAGAGATTACACAAAGTAAACCCACAAACTGATGTGACTTCATAGAATCCGTTAGATCTATTTTATAATAAAAGTAACTTTACAATCTAACGTACCATGTCATGTTATATCAATTTATAGATTTATTTTTGTATAATCACTCTGTGACTAAAGTATTTTCCTTTGGTTTATATTTCACCGTAGACTTGGTGCATCCCTCTCTCTCTCTCTCTCTCTCTCTCTCCATCTTTTCGACATGTATATTAAATATTATAGCATGCGATTAGCACGACACTCCAAACCTTCAATTTTATATTCCATGTTGATTGTGATGATGCATTCTACTCTATTGTTTTACGTCCAAAATGAGTAAACAAGTCAATACATATTCCTCCTACCTAAACGGTCCGTCAAATCCGCTTCAGATCGATAAATATACCTTTTTTTCTCCCCTCTTTCCCCTTTGAGGGCAATGATAGACATCACTTTCACATTAATAATGATCAAAATACGCCCGGTTTTACTTATATGTCAAGTATGACACTCCAATGTTTGGTTTGTGGTTGCATGTTGACTATGTTGGAGCCAAGAGAAAACGACAACTTTTGGGACAAAATAACTAATCAGAAAGAGACATCTACATCATCTGCACAATGAGATGGGCCATGGGGATGCTAAGATCCCAAATACATGATTTTCTTTTTCTTTGTTTTTCTTTTTTCGATGGCAATTGGTGGTAGGTAACATATAAATTTAAGCTGTCACAGAAGTCTCAACTGCAACCTTGCCAGAGTAAGCAACTTCTGATTTCATGTCATCCTCCAAGAGCTCTGGTATTGCTTCCCTGATGTTGTGGATGCTTTCTAAGGCATAATCTGCACCTTTAACTCTCTGGGAACTGCCAACCTGCATTGCAGAATAGGCACAATAGAATATGGGGTGAGTTGTTGTTGTAACCAATGACCCATTTTCAAGGGTACAAGATTTTCCAATGGCTTACCAAAACAGTGTGGAGACCCACACGTTTTCCAGCTTGTATGTTGCGGACACTGTCCTCAAAGAACAACTGAAAGAACAAGAATATAAAATTATAAAAGAAATGTCAGTAAAAAAAAAATTGACAGAAGGAAAACCAAAAGATGATAGCAAGTTCAAGTTCTAAAAAGATGATCATCTTACAGTTCTCTGAGGATTTATTTTCGCTATTTTGAGAGCCTTTTCTATTGCGTCAACTGATGGTTTGCAGACAATGGGTGACTTTGGTAATGCCAAACCAAGATCAGGCCGAGCAAAGTGCCCGATGATGTCAAATATTTCAGTACTAGCACTTGTGTTTGTGGCAGGAATATCAGGTGTATTGCATAATCCCACAAACTCAATGTCATCTTCATCATCTGAAACAGTGCTTTTGTGAGTTGGATTCAGGGTCTCAAAGCAGATAATTCCCTCGAAACAGTCTTCTATTCCAAGCCTGCTAAGTGCTTTGGCTGCATGGACCTTGTCTGCGTTTGTGAAAATCTATTTGCAAAGCAGAAAGAAAGATCCTAAGAATACAGTCACATGATACTTATTGCCTTTACTAGGCTATCCATCTGGTAATTTAGTTACTTACAACTTTACGGTAAGGCAGGCTCAGCAAACGTTTTCTCAAAACTGGGTCGGGTTTTAAGTTCTCATATGGCAATCTCCCATGAACGAAACTGTTACACAAGAAAGTGAAAGGCCAATCACTTTTAGAAGAATGCACACCAGCATAGTGAAAGATGACAATCCTTCAGGATCAATACCACAAAAGACAGGCAGGGAAAATGAAGGGGACAAGAAAAAACCCAACGAGACTAATTTCCATACCTGTGGTATTCATCATAGTCAAAGTCATAGCCAATTCCCTGCATAGGAGAATCCCATAAAACGTAATTATCAGTGTCCACATGTTATTCCAACAATAAACAAAACAATCAATCAAAACCATACCCTAAGACCAGCCATTGTTGTTCCATAATTCTTGTACAGAAGGTTGCACAAGTCGGGGATTTTGCTCTTATCTATGCCAAGCTTTTCGACCATATAATCTACAACAAGGGTATCATCCATATATATAAATCAGAAATGCAGAATTGATAGTATAAGAGAGAAATCTTACAAATAAACTGAAGAAATTCATGAGCCTAACTCATCTCATAAAACCGGTTCTACAAGAGAGGATTGTTCATTCTTTATAAGAGAAAAGATATTTGCAACCGTGAATTGTGCAACCGACCCGTAATCGCTTTGAAAAAATTGAATAAAACATGGGACCTACATGAAAAAAAAATTAATTTTTTAATCGTAGGCCCCACTATTTTTCAAAACGATTATACGGTATTTACACACTTCACGGTTGTATGTAGAATTACTCTTCTTTATAAACATGTCCAAGACCTTGTCCACAGACAATGTGAGATTATTCCTCAACACCCTCCCTCATGTGCAGACCAGTATTTTTTTCTGGTCCTTGTCACAGGGTAAGTAGTGTGGGCCGCCATTCATCCTGTGGCAGGTTCTGATATCATGAAGAAATTCATGGACCTAACTCATCTCATAAAACCGGTTCAACAAGAGATGATTGTTCATTCCTTATAAACATGTCTAAGACCTTGTCTACAGGCAATGTGAGATTATGCCTCAACATAAACTGGCTTTTTCGGACTTACCTTTAATATTCTTGAGGCATGCTGTGGCAATACCAGTACTAAGAGGATACAGAGTATCATCCAGATCTGCAAGTTCAAACACAGTTAAAGTCATTCTTGAGTGAAATTCAGATTAGCGTGAAAAATGAGTCATATAAAATGGCTCACCAAACAGCAGGCATTCATATTTAGGCCTCTGAACCTGCCTGTAGCGGTCGTCGAATTCCATTTTTTTTATCAGAAAGAACTGTTGATCAAAGAATGAAAACAAGTTAACACTAGGCTCCGCAATAACTTGAACCCACCAATACCAAAGTTTTAAATGCAAATTCATTTTGAGTTTCAAAAGACGAACTTTCATGGCTGCCAAAAAATTAAAGGCCCCTTTTGACTCAGATTACCACCAAAAGAAGAAAGGTCTATTTAGGATAAGGCTTTTGTTAAGTTTCTGAAGGGATAATCCACAACCACCATCACATATTGAATGAAGAACAGGTGGACCAGCGACTTTATGTAGTTAGAAAACCAAAATAAAACATCCAAAATCTGAAAAGTTCCATTATTAAACAACTTGCTGGCAAGAAATATACAAAGACAGAGCCGCAAAGGCATATAAAAAAGGGGGGCATCATCAGAATTCTCTAAACAAAGTTCATATGATTTAGCAAACCCTTTCCACCTATAAGAATCAAATACAACTCACATGACACAAACTTTCCCAGCTTAACTAGAGAAGATTGTATATTAGATCGACAAAAAATCCACTCTTGATTACATAGAATAAATTAAAAACGAGTTCATTGTAAAGCAAATCAAAAGTGAAGCTCACTTTGCAGCAAAACAGAAAAAAACGAAGACTTTTGCTCTTTGATGAGACATAATCCAACATTAACAGTAATAAAAGAACAAAAAACACTTAGAAACCAAAAGGACACAGGAAAACCGGAGTCAACAGAAGATAATATGCCCTGGACAACCATTCGTTGCTGAAAACTTATGAACAAGCTTCGAAGCTTTATGAGTAGTAATTGGACCCAAATACCCAGAACGAAAATGAATAAGCTTCGAAGCTTTGTGACAATGAAAACTGAAATGCAAGAAAATACAAAAAGCATGGAGTCGGAAGAAACTTCTTACCAAACTCAAAATGAGCAATGAAAGGAAAAGGAAAATTGAGAATTTGCAAAGATGGAGAGCAATGCCAAGAGAATGTGAACAAGGAAGGAAGAAGTGGGAGGAGGAAGAAGAGGTAGAGAGGTGGGTTTAAATAGGCAGAAAACCGTTGCTTCTTTGCCTGATGTCATTGGTTTTAAAATTAATAAACTTTACTTATTTGCATTAAACACGTTTAACGAACTCAATAATTTAAGAAAGTGACTGGGAAGGAAGGAAACAGGAAGGACTCTAATTTTTCATGAAATTCTTCAACTTTTTTTTCAGATTCTATCAGGTTAATATCTGTTATTCTATTATATTTTATGTTACTGAATTCTTTTTTATTAATTTGGGTTCAGGAATCCTAACTTGATTAGGCCTAATTCTTTCAGGAATGCCAGATCTGCTAATCAAGGACAATTAATTTGACAAGGTCTGAGTATTATGATTTTTTATTTTTGAAAAAACAAAATGCTAATCACTATTTTAATCTTTATCTGTTATCATCTTTTGATGTGATGTTTAATAATTCTATAAAAAAAAATAATAAAACTTTATTAATTAAAACATTTTCATATTTAAAAATAAATAAAATGGTGAATGGAAGAACTAAATAAGCTATGTGCCCTGGGCACAATTATTCCAAATTTGGCTGTGTTTTGATGGTTAATTTATCTTAACTCATCTCAATTTAATTATTAATAAAATTTATTATTTTTTTAATTTTTTATAAAAAAATTAAATTCATCTCAAACTAATTTATACATTTAAACACATATTTCAACATATTTATATTCAAATACATCTAAATAAAATTCACAAAATATTACTATTTAATGATCAATTCAGATAATTAAGATCATCTCAACATCTAAATGCAAGCTTAGATAACACTCAACAAACAATTAGATGAATATCGAATTGGGTTTATTTAGTAGAGAATTAGAGATTAGATAAATGTTGGGGGGAAAAAATATAGCTTTTGGAGGCATTATCTTCCTTTGGTGGAGATTATAATTGTTGGAAGCTTAAACTCTTGGTTCTATAGCCAACCATCTGGATACTTCTGGAGAGTCTGGACACATGGTGGATCTTGATAGGGATGCAGCATGATATTTAATTACTTTATTAAACAAAAATCAGAATTAATGTGCCTGAAGACTGAGGTGGCTTAGTGGATTCTGTGATTGAGGAAGACAAAAGTGAGAAGAATTTGATTAATTAGTTGAAGTTCACCAAACATACTGGTAAACATATAATGTGGAAGTGGGAACGTGTCAACATTGAATTTACTTTCAGAATAGATGATTGAGTATTAATTCATTAGCTGGCAGTCCATTATATTGTTTTATTATTATTATTTTTTTTAATTTTTACTGAGTATCAAACCCAGGACCAACGAAGGAATTATCCAATGAGGTTATTAACAACTAAATCATCAATTGTGTTAAAATCAAGTTTTTATCATTAATCAAACTCAGTGATGAATATTTTACACTTGTAAACCTTTGTACATATGATCCTAGCTGTAAGGAGATTTCCCCCTCACTTATAAGCCCACTAGGCACTCGGCCGAGAGTAATGGGCTTCACCCCGATACCCTGACCTCCGCTATGACAAAGTGTGAGATCAGCGCGAGCCTGACCCAAACTTACCATTTCTTGCGATGTCAACGTGTGGGAACCTGACCCAAACTGCCCGAATAACCTACCTCCCCACGAAGGATGAGAGGTGAGCAGGAGGCTCAACCTCCTCGTCCAAAAAAGCTGGACCAGCCCTCCCGGCGGCCCGAAAAAATTACCCCGACCTCCATTGTGGTGAAGGAATGGACCAACCATATCGTTATTTGAATTACCTCTCCCGCGGGATACCGGAAGGAAAGGTAGGCCAAAAGGTTGCCTTATCCCTCCTGTGGCAGAGTGCGGGTCAGTCCTCAACTACCCAAAGGTAAAAACTTACCTTCCTCGTAAGTGTCAACAGGTGGGAGCGGGTCCACTAGCAGACTGTCCAAACATCCTACCTCCCTACAAACCAAGGAAACAGGTCAGCCAGAGGCCGCCTTGTCTCCCCGTTGTGGAGAGTGGGACCAGCTCCATGACTATGATGAAGTGTGGGATCAGCGCCAGCTTGACCCAAACTTACCATTCTCTGCAATGCCAAAGGGCGAGAGCGGGTGCAGTTACAAACTGTCTGAACAACCTACCTCCTACGGGGATGAAAGTGATATGTTGAGCCAGAGGCCACCTTGTCCCTCCCGCGATGGAGAGCGGGTCCAGCCCTGAGACTGCCCGAAAACTTACCTAACCCCTATCATGGCGAAGGAGCGAAGCAACCACATTACTATTCGAATTACCTCCTCGGGGGGTTAAAGGGACAGGTTGGCCTGAGGCATCCTGACCTCTTCCCGATGGAGTGCGAGCCGGGTCCTTCGACAGCCCGAATATTGCACCAAGGAACGCGGACATCAACAACATGATAAAAAGCAGTAAGCACATCGCATAATAGGCCAAAGGGCCCAGGTTTACGAACTCTAACTCCTACGAAGCTAAGGATAAAGTTATTATAACCTGCTTATTTTTCGGTCAAGAATTAAATATGCAATGTCAACGGGCGAGAGCGGGAGTGGGTCCAATCCCAAATTGCCCGAACAACCTACCTCCTATGGGGACAAAAGGGGCGAGTCGAGCCAGAGGCCGCCTTGTCCCTCCTGTGACGGAGAGCAGGTTCGACCTCCTAGTCACCTAAATACTTACCCCGGCCCCCATTGTAAGAAAGAGTAGCCTGTATTATTTAATTCGACTCTACAGCCATGGTGCTACTTGGAGGGACATAGAGGTGGGTTTGCAAAATGCTTTCTGGCCTCCCCCCAAAGGAGGCAACCGGAGTCTTCCTAACGTGGCTTAACTCTTAGGGGGATTCTCATCCCCTCCAAGCTGACGGTAGTAGACGAGGGTCGACATATGCTGATGATACTTTTTTTTTTTGGTTTCATGTCAAAATAAAGCACATCAACGCAAAATAGAAGAACTAAAGGACTAGGTGGGGTAAAGCGCATCCGAGAGGTTGACGGCAAAAAGAAGGAAATTGGCTCAAAGAACAAGTGGAGAGACATCGGCCTCGTCAACGATATCGCTAAAGGCACCAAGATGATAACTAACTAACGAAAGCAAACAAGGACCAATATAAGCAGGGAGCCGTCAGTCGGTGGGGTCATCAGGGATGGATGTGGCGTTGGCAGGGTGAATCGTATAGCTCTGGATGACGGTAATCCCCCCGCCCTATGCGGACCCCATAATTCCCTGCGTCAAAACCCCAGGCCGGCCGTAAAAAGAGAGAGAAAAAAGAAAGAGGAGACCCCGAAAGCAAATGGCCACAGAAGATAAACAGAAAGCAAAAAGGATAATGGCATTGACAACATGAAGCCGCAAGCTTACAATGGACAAGTTATAAAGTAAAGCGACAAGTTACAACATGATGTCATAAGCTTACAATGGACAAGTTACAACATGAAGTCGCATAGTTGTAGTTGCAAAAATTGATTAATCAAGGAAGGAAAGGAAGAATTCCCATCGGAGTCCGATAGGAATTGGCGGGGTAACTGTAAGGAGATTTCCCTCTCACTCATAAGCCCACTAAGCGCTCGGCCGAAAGTAATGGGCTTCGCCTCGATACCTGGCTCCAGGGCCCAAATTTGCCCACGAAGCAACTCGCCTGCAAGAGAAAGTAAGCAATGATGACAAATGGAATGGACAGGCCTGATGCCGCTCGGCTGCATCCAACTCATGGGGACTCATACAAGGCAGAACGGGAAAAACGGAAAACCTTGGATCTTATGACAAGGGAATATCGACGGACGGCCAATAGGGCCTGCAGAATAAAGCGATTAGGAAGCCACGCAGGATTAATGTCATCACTACCCGAGCAACACACCACATTAATGACACCGTTGCAGAGGCCCGCCGCATTAAAGGACCCCGACAAAGGGAACAGTAGTGAGGGCATAGGCCCCACGGGAGTAGGCACGATCTGCCCTCCCCCCCCAAACTCTCAGTATAAATAGTGATCTCCAGGTACGAGAAAGGTTCTTTAAACTCTCTCATTATTTACAAACTTTCAAAATACTCTATTGACTTTAGCATTGGAGAATCCCCGGCTCTAAGACCGCCCTCTCGCAGCTTCTTTCTTCTTCATTTTCGCAGGCCCAGCTTTGAAGACCCGAGTTGCTAAAACCTAGCCCAAAGGCGTACGAAACACAATGTTAACACTAACTATTCAATGCATTGATACGATTCTCTTTTTATTATTGTTATCATTAGAGAAATGAAATTTTCAACTCTATGTTATACAAGTTTCGTGTACTCTCTTTTGAAAAAAAATAGATAAAATATGACTCATATGAAAAATTATTTTTTTAATGATGGATCCCAATTGTTTTAAAAAAGAATGCACGAGACTTGCATACATCCTAAAAATGTATCTAGCATTACTCTTATTATTATTATTATTATTATTATTATTTGGAATAACTAGATTTTTTGTTGTTGGTGTTTTCTTCCTAGGTTCGTGCATTGAATTATTTTCTTTCCAATGAAAGGAATATGCCATCAAAATTTAAATTTCCCCGGTTGTAGAATAATAATTTACACCCACAAAAACCTTGAAATATTTTATGAATATATATATATATATATATATATATATATATATAAACTCCATGTGTAGTCACTTTTATTAAATAGGCCTACCAATGGGCCACACGACAGGAGAAAAGTGCTAAAAGTTGGAAAACTTTATATATCAGTACCCCAAGCATGCAACTTGCCAATGCAATATGCATATTAATACTTAGCCATCGCTTGCACCAAATAAAAAATATATATGTACGTGCAAGACCACTCTTTTCAATGTTGTGGTTGTTGTATCCATTAGTACTATATTATATGTGATGTACTGCAAGCCTCTTGTATGAACAAACATGAAAAATGGTATATACTACAGCGATGATGTTATTGTTTATCGTTGATCCTTTGATTTTTGTCATTTTAAAAACAACAGTCGGTCTAATGTTTAATAGGTATTGCCATATCAATACAGTGAGATGAAAACAGGATGAGATCAGTATCGTCTACGACACAACTCAACAAACATACATAAATGGGAACCATGAGTGGTACTGCTGCCACCATTAGGGTGAAAATGACTAACTAACCTAAGGTAGACCAGAGCACAACTGGATGCTCATTATTTAATGTACTTGGAGGAAATAATTGGAGCTCTAAGATCACAGAGTGAGAAAAGTACAAAGGAAGTAGATTTAAAAGAGGGGTGGCAGAGGAAAGTAGTGATCAAGGAGATCTTTGTTTAAGCATTCTTTCTTGTTCACAGAACCTTAATTTATATAGGTGGGTTAGCACAGTTGGGGACTTGGGAAAGCACCATTTCTAACTCTTTCTCTCAATCATATGAGGGGTGGTGGGGTGGCTGGCGTTGAATATGACCCATATTTTATCATATTGCCATTACATACAATTATTAATACAATTCCCTGATTGTCGATGGGGCCTCCCCTCGATCCTTGCCCTTGGCTTCATGAGTGGGGGTTGGTTCACTGGGAAAGCTACAGCAACGGAGATTGTAGCATTCTGTGATCTGGCTGACAAGTCATAGAACCTGCTATAATGTTATTTTTCAGGTATCTTTTACTTTCAGGTTGGCTTTAAAATAGTGGGGGAAATTCGTGCTTCTTTTGAATCCGGTGTACCTGGTTAGTTATTAAATTGCTGGGATTTTTTTGTTTCTTCGAGGGTTTTTTTTTATTATTTATTTTTATATTTTTTGGGTTGTGCAAATATATCATTAGATAATGAAAAATGAGATATATGAAGAGGGACTGGGGTTCTCTAACAAACACCCCATTACAACAACCATAGAGCTCAAGTGAAGAAAAAAAGTGAGTCTTAGAGCCAAATATTTGGTCCTTACCCATACCCTGCAAAGAGAGCGCCATCTTAAATGATGGTTTTTTACAGTTTATGCAGTTGTGCAAACTGTGGAGCCACCGTTGGAGGCGGTGGAAGCTGAAGGTGTACTGCGGTTTGTTGTCTTGAAATATTTTTAAAGAGAACCGTATTCCCTTCCTCAAGATCATCGGTTAGGAAAAACGAAAACATAGTAGGAAGACCAGCATCAGTTTGTGCAAAATTCTCTTGTTTATATATGTCTATACAAAGCACCTGGACAATAATGCAAATAATGATATTAACTTAAGGATATAGATAAGAGTTGCGTATACAAGTTATTGGTAGAAAGTCGGGTGTTTTTTGAATTTTATATAAAATAATTGCTAAATATTAGAAAAAGAGAGATTAATATCAATCATAAAAACCTAGAAAAATGAGGAAACAATGACTCAACTAATTCAAAAGTTGGTCCAATGACCATGGTCAAGAGTACTTATCATTACTAACATTGAAAGTTGGTTTGCTCTATAATAACTTCAAATGTGATATCAACGATTAAGATGAGAGGTATATATGTTATAATAGTTTATATTTTAAAACTAATTTAACATTCAAATTTTGTCAAGTCTACAATTGTATAAAGCAGAAAACAATTATGACTCGACTAAACAAACATCAATTGAAGATGAAAAGTCTAGAGAAAAGGACATCCTCACTAATTTAATCCAGTAATCATGGTTAATTAGAGAAGTATCGTTAGCAGCTTTTGAAACTTGGCTTGGTTTAACAATATATAATATACCAATTGTGTTGGAGAAACATTCAATTTATTTACTCCCCACCATAATTTCTCCTCGAGCATAGTTAGCCACTCACAAATATATATATATATATATATATATATATATTGTGATACCCGATTTTGACAAGTAATAAGAGTAAGTGGTGTATGGGATCAGAAAAAGTTCTTGCTCTTTATAATGTTTCAATATGGCTCCAATTGTATTATTGACTATTCATTTTATAGTATAGGCCATGTGATTTGGACATTCTATTAGAGCATTACCATATTTTTCAAACACAACTTTCTATTTCTCCTGACAAACTTTATGAATAGAATATTGATGGATTAGTTGAACAATAAATTCTCAATACCATGAATACAATGTTCATGGTTGCAAATGCTTATGTTAATAATAATAGTCTTAGTCAAACTTAGTCAGTTGATTTCTTAATTATAGAATTTTCTAGTATGTTTCGACATTGATATGATAAGCATCTACTAAATGAAGCAAAAAAAAAAACTATTCGAAATGTTGTTAAGCATGATACACATATGAATGAAAACTACAAGAATCCCACAAATGATTGTCAGTAGTTAGTGGTGGTGTGGGAGAGTAATCCCTTGTCTGCTTTCCAACAAGGAGGCCAATAATGCTTGGTTTTATGAGCAAGCAAAAGCTCTCAAAAGCAACTGAAATTTGTCCAGAATGATTTCCAGGTAGCCCACACTGACCCCCCATTATCTATACAACAGCCTAACAAAACCAAGTCCCATCAGTCCCACACAAATATATATGGAGTCAGCATTCAACCAATTGTTGTGTGCTAATTTAAAAGATATGCACTTATGTTTCCTGTGACGTGTTGATAATAGAACTCAAAAGAATTTTTTTTTTTTTTCATTTTAGATTTTATCGGCTGTCAAATCAGTATACATGATTGGAAATTGCAAAATTGAAGATGAAAAATAACATCCTTATAAAATTTAAATTAAAAATTATAGTGATCATGCTAATTAGTACTTGTGGATATGGACAATATGCTTTAGCCTAAAAAAGGAGAAAAAAGAAGGAAAAAGAAAGGTGTTCGATCGATGACCCAACAATAATAATAGCAATGCTTATCCCCGTGGCATATCTATCATGAGATTAAAGGTTGCAACAGCCAAGTACAGTCATCGACTTCATTTGCAGCCTTTCGTGATGAGTAGGATATATTATCACGTATATCATATAATGGAGTGTGTAGGGGATGGGTTCAACTATATATGTATGTATATAATTTTTTTTTTTATATAATAGAAGTGGGGGTTTTGAATTCAAGTTTTCTATTTAGAGAATCGAGTCGTATGCTATCAGGCTATTAAACTCTTGGTAATTCAATTCTATATTTAAACGCAAGGAAATACAATATTACTTATGAGTAATGCTAGAGAGAAACCACTATAGCAGTGCACACTTTGCACTCACTGCGTGACTGCTTCTAGTTGATTGTTTCCAATACTCACTTGGGGAGATGTGTGGTCTAGATAATGCCACATCATGTATGCAAAATGGATGCTCTCAATAGTAGCTTCTATCTATATTTATTCATTACTTATTTATGAGGTTGAGAGACCTTCCAAGCAGTTTGGGTTTTGTTGGATTTCAGCAGAAAACCAAAGCTTTTAGGCCCTTGCTTTGACAAAGACCCCTATGGAACCCGAATCATACCGCACACCACATTATGCGCCCACACAACACACATATACATTTGTTTAATTTTAAGGGGGAGTTGCACACCACTAGACGTTTGTTTCAACGTTAGAATCACATTCAGGACGGTCCAATTTAATTTAATGACAGCAGCCACCCAGTTGTAAGTGACCTTAGTATTATGGCATATGATCGTAAAGCAGAAACAAAAGCACACGTGGGCAGCGTTCATGTTTATTAAGACCTTTTTTGGATAGTGTTAAAATAAGATGAAATAAATATTAGTTAAATAATATTGTAAATACATGAATGTGGTAAAATATATTCTATGCATTTGATAGATGACTATTAGAATTCTAACCCATTCATGTATTCCTATTTTCAATATTCATGTATCCTCTTGATTCATTTATTATCATTCTTTAAGTTCATGTATCTATTTAATGTAATATTGTATACTCCCATGTCTATAAAATGGAGTCTTGAGAAGGATTTGTTGTAGACAGACAGTAATGTTGAGAAAAATAATATTGAGATCATGAAGAACTAGTTTCATATATTGTAATCCTTCAATTCTCTTATTACTTTTCTTTAGTTTTACAACACGTTATCAGCACGAGACTCTAGCCAACCGGTGTGTTCTTTTGATCTTTAGTAAGATATTTGTGAACCATTTCTCGACTACTGTAAGTTTTTATTCTATAAATATTGATATATGTTTATTGCGATAAAAATATTCTATAAGATTTTGATATGATCTATGTGATATTATATAGAGTATAATATTATCATATCAATGCGACAAATGGTCAGACCAGTTAATAAATAAAGACAAGTCTGATTTTTTCTTTTCGAAGAAAATTGATATCTCTAGACGGCGAAGTTTAATGAGATTCAAGGGGTTTGTGGAGGGCAAATTTCCAGTGAATTATTTGGGAGTTCCCCTAGTGTCAGGCCGACTCACTTCCCACGATTTAGAGCCTCTAGTAATAAAGATTCGAAATAAAGTGGCCGGCTGGAAACTAAGATTGCTTTCTCAAGGTGCTAGACTTGTACTTCTTAAGCAGTTCTCTCTAGCATGGCTACACATCTCTTGGTTGTGCTCCATGTTCCTATGGTGATCTTAAACTAAATCAATGTTGTATTGTCCACTTTTATTTGGGAGGAATTTGGAGGTAAACCAAAAAGGAAATGGTGCGCCTGGGACCATTTATGCAAACCTTTCAAAGAGGGTGGCCTGGGTTGAGAAATTTCTCGGAGGTTTAAAGGTCCTTACATATGAAATTCGCTTGGCGACTTTTGACAGTGGACAATTTGTGGACTAATTTCTTCTGGGCTAAATATGTCAAACAAGGTCATGTGGTGAATGCCAAACCTAGAAATAATGCTTCACGTTTCTGGAAAGTTGTTCTTTGTGTGCTGCTAGATGTGGTTGACGACGTTTAAGTGAAAGTGAAGAACGGAGGCTCACCTTTCTAGTATGATAGGTGGCTGAAGAGTGGACCTCTATGCAGTTATTCTGAGCTAAGAGGTGAAGGGCTCAAAATTAAAGATGTTTGGGTTGATGGATCCTGGGACGAAAACAAACTTGTGGAGCTGGTTGGTTTGGAAAAGGCTAGGGAAATTATGCTAGAAATAGTTGTCGGTAGAGAGGGAGAGGATATAACCTTCTGGAAGCTGGAAGTTGATGGAATATTTTCATCTAAAAGTGCTTGGGAGCTAATTCGCATAAAGGGAGCTGAACAGCTAGGTATGGACTGGATTTGGCATCCATTGTTGCCGAAGAAAATTGCTATTTGTATGTGGAAAGCAAAGTTTAGTGCTCTAGCGGTTGATACCCGGGTCCAAGCGTTGGGCATTCCAATGGCTTCACATTGCGATTGCTGTTTAGAAGGGGAAGAAGTGTCGTGGAACACGTGCTACGATCTGGAAATATCGTGTCCCAAGTGTGGGCATTGGCCTCAATTGCACTTGGTGTTCCTAGTTTGGAGGGATCAACATGGTGGGCGACGGTGCGAGGGTGGTTTTCTTATGCAAAAAAACCAAGTCACCGTGGAAGTTTAATTGGCATATTACCTTCACTCATCACTTGGTGATTATGGTTAAGGAGATGCAAAGCTCGGATGGAGGGAGTACAGGAATCGACTATGGAAGTGTGGGTGGCGGTGAAGGTATGGTTGTGTAAACTCTCTTCACTTATCGTTCAAAAATGGTTTATTTCCTCCACGGATGAAGCCATTCTTCACTCGAGGTGCCTTTTATTAATCATCCAAGAAGAAGTCTAAGGCTTATTTTTTGGAATAAACCTGTATAGGGTTGGATCAAATTAAATGTGGATGGAAGCTGTCGTGGTAATCCAGGTAATTGTGGTGGTGGGGGAATTTTACGAGACCATGGAGAAAATTTTATAAGTGATTTCTCTACTCATTTTGGGCATGGTACTAACAATGAAGCTGAACTACGAGTCTTAATAGTAGGTGTTGGAGTTTGCAAAGAGATGAGTTTCTCACATGTTACGATCGAATGTGACTCTAGTCTTATGGTTAATTGGTTAAAAAATCAAAGGTGCACGGCTTGGTATCTATGGAATTTTTCGGATGAGTTGATACAAAATTAATATTTTATAGATAAGTTTTATATATAATGTATAATTATATGTGGAATTTTTATATATAATATATATAATTATATATCATACATGAAATAATTTCATATTATAACTTATAAATTTTAACATAAAATGTTAATCATAAATGTGAATATTTGTAATTTGTTTGATCATATGTTATTAATATAATTATATATAAGATAATATTATTATAAAATAAAAGTTTAATCTTAAAAATGAAAATTTAATTGATCATATATTATATAGATATACTAATATATAGTTTATAACTAATACTAATATATAACTATACTAATAGTCTAATATTAATACTATTATATAGTCTAATATATTATATAGCCATACTAATATATAAGTCTATAACTATTTAACTAATACCAATATTTTAATATAGACCATAGTTATACTTATACTAATATAGTTGTACTAAATAACTAAAAGCTTATAACTAATACTAATATATGGTTTATAACTAATACTAATATATAACTACACTAATAGTCTAATATTAATACTATTATATAGTTTAATATATTATATAGCTATACTAATATATAAGTCTACAACTATTTAACTAATACTAATAGTTTAATATAGACTATAGTTATACTAAAATCACTATCACTAATACTAATATATAACTATACTAATAGTCTAATATTAATATTATTGTATAGTCTAATATATTAGACTATAGTTTATTAAATGTATTACAAATATATATATATATATATCAATGATTCAATATATATATATATATTATAGTCTATATATATATATATATTACAAATATAATATAGACTATAGTTATACTTATAATTAATATAGTTATACTAAATCACTAAAAGTTTATAACTAATACTAATATATAGTTTATAACTAATACTATTATATAGTCTAATATATTATATAACCATACTAATATATAAGTCTATAACTATTTAACTAATACCAATATTTTAATATAGACCATAGTTATACTTATACTAATATAGTTGTACTAAATCACTAAAAGCTTATAACTAATACTAATATATGGTTTATAACTAATACTAATATATAACTACATTAATAGTCTAATATTAATACTATTATATAGTCTAATATATTATATAGCTATACTAATATATAAGTCTACAACTATTTAACTAATACTAATAGTTTAATATAGACTATAGTTATACTAAATCACTATCACTAGTACTAATATATAACTATACTAATAGTCTAATATTAATACTATTATTTAGTCTAATATATTAGACTATAGTATATTAAATGTATTACAAATATATATATATATATATCAATGATTCAATATATATATATATATATATATATATATATTAGTCTATATCTATATTACAAATATAATATAGACTATAGTTATACTTATAATTAATATAGTTATGCTAAATCACTAAAAGTTTATAACTAATACTAATATATAGTTTATAACTAATACTAATATATAACTATAGTTACTATACTAATAGTCTAATATTAATACTATTATATAGTCTAATATATTATATAGCTATACTAATATATAAGTCTATAACTATTTAACTAATACTAATAGACTAATAATTTATTATAGACTATATTTATACTTATACTAATATAGTTATACTAAATCATTATAACTAATACTAATATATAACTATACTAATAGTCTAATATTAATAGTTAATACTATTATATAGTCTAATATATTAGACTATAGTATATTAAATCAATTTTCAAAACCATCAAAAAAAGTTTTAATTACCATTAAAAAAAAAAACACATTGAAAATATTAACTCAATAGGAAACGGCGCCGTTTCCCCTATAACTAAACCCTAATTCCTAAAGTCTTATTCTCCCTTCCATCTCATTTTGCGTCATTCTCTCTCTTGTCCGCTCATGGTTCACTCTCTCGTCTGCGTCTCTGCCTCGCGGTCTCGCCCCTTCTCACTCTCGAGTCTCTCGTCTCTCAACTCTCTCGCCTCTCACTCTCTCTTCTCTCAACTCTCTCGTCTGCGTCTGTGCCTCGCAGCCTCGCCCCTTCTCACTCTCTCGTCTCTCGTCTCTCAACTCTCTTGTCTCTCACTCTCTCTTCTCTCAACTCTCTAGTCCCTCACTCTTTCTTCTCTCATGTCTCAACTCTTTCGGCCTCACTTTGTCTCTCTGCCGAGTCTGTCCAACGCCCCCTCAAAGGTATTTTTTGTTTTTGTTTTTGAAATTACATACTAGACCTTTTGTGATTGGGTTTTGTGATATTAGAGTTTTTGTGATTGGGTTTTGTGATATTGAGATTTTTGTGATTGGGTTTTGTGATATTAGGGTTTTTGAATCCGAAATTTAGGATTTTTTATGATTGTGTTTATTATTCTGTTTGTGATATTGGGGTTTTTGAATTCGAAATTTAAGATTTTTTATGATTGTGTTTATTATTCTGTTTGTGATATTAGGGTTTTGTGATTGAGTTTGTGAAATTACTTTGAAATTATGATAGACGATATTTGTGATATTAGGGTTTTTTTAATCCGAAATTTACTTTGATTGGGTTTGTAAAATTGTGTTTTGTGATTGGGTTTGTGAAATTACATTGATAGGGTTTTATAATTTTTCCACTTGAATATCATATATCCTGTTTAGTGTTTATCAATTGGGGTTGAGGATTTGAATAAACTGTGAAGGCTCAACAATTAAACCAGTTTTTTTTTTGTTTTCTTATAAACATATTTTTAATGATAAACTGTCTAAATCTCATTTTAAAAAAACCGGAAAACCAGACCGGACTGGACCGGAAACTAGTAAAATCGGAAGTACCGGTTTAGGAGGGTAATCGGTGCGTATTCGGTTTTGGAAAATACAAAACTGGTACATACCGGTTCGGTCTTAGATTTTGTCCAAAACCGGACCGAACCGGACCGGTTACACCCCTACATGTTGTAATGCACTAGAAGTGTTCTAATCCAAGAATCTTTATGCTTTGGCATTATCGTCTTGGTCATTTAGGATCAATCATGATGTGTCGAATAATTAATAATTCATATGAACATCCTTTAAAGATTCATAATATTCTTTTATCAACTAATTATCTATATGTAACATGTTCTAAAAGAAAGCTAATTGTCAGAATATCTCATTCTAAGGTAATTATTGAATCTCGATCATTTTTACAAAGAATCCATGGAGATATATGTGGACCTATACATCCACCATGTGGGTCATTTAGATATTTTATGGTTTTAATATATGCATAAACTTGATGGTCATATGTTTGTCTACTTTTCACTCAAAATGTTGCATATGCTAGACTTATTGCACAAATTATTAGATTACGAGGTCAATTTTCTGATTATCCAATTCAGTCTATTCGATTGGATAATGTAGGAGAATTAAATTTAAAATCTTGATAATTATTGCATGTCAGTTAGGATTAATATTGAATATTTTGTTGCTCATATACATACTCATAATGGTTTAGCTAAATCATTTATTAAACGTTTGCAATTAATTGTTAGATCATTACTTCTGAAAATAAAACTACCTACCTCTACTTGGGGACATGCAATTTTGCATACTGCATCATTATTTTGAATAAGACCAACTGCCTATAATAAATATGCTCTATTGCAACTTGCATTTGACCAACCATCAAATATTTTTCATCCTCGTATTTTTTGTTGTATTATTTATGTTCCAATTGCACATCCCCACACACTAAGACAAGTTCTTTATGTAGACTTTGAATTTATATTAGTTTTTATTCGCCCTCTATCATTAGATACCTTGAGCCCTTAACTGGAGATTTTAAGGCTCGTTTTGAAGATTGCGTTTTTGATGAAATAATTTTCCTACCATTAATGGGAGAAACATTGTCAGAAGTATATAAACAAATAATATAGAACACTTTGACGCTTTCTTATCATGATCCACATACAAATTAATGTGAACTAGAAGTTCAAAAGATCATTCATTGGCAAACTATTGTAAATTAATTATCAGATGTCTATACTAACAACAAGAAAATAATATAGTCTCACATTCTAATTGCTAATACTCCAGCAAAGATCGATATCCTGATAATGCAACAGTTAATGAGTCCAAAATAAGCCTGAAACGTGGAAGACCTATTGGTGCAAAATATAACACTCCCTAGAAGAGAAAAGCACAAAGAAAAAAAATCGGTGCTCTTGAAGAGGTTGAACCCACAAAACAGGCAACAAGAATTATAGATCCATCCAAACTTTCTGTACAAAATTCTCCCAGAACAAAATTCCTTGAAGTGGAACCCCCTGAAGTGGAATCTCCTGAAGACTTATCTCCTGAAAGGAAAATGTACCTTAAAATAACGAGATCTCAATATATTTTATAAGTACAGGAGAATTATTTGATAAAAATAAAATTGTTGTTGACAATATATTTTCATTTAAAGTTGCTATTGATATCACCAGAAGTGATAATGAAAATGAACAAAAAACCGTCGATGAATGTCGACATAGAAATGATTGACCAAAAAGTAAAGAATCAATCCATGTAGAATTGATGTTGCTAGTAAAACATAAAGTATTTGGACCTGTAGTCCAAACAGCTAAGAGTTTGATGCATGTTAGATATAAGTGGATATTTGTATGTAAACGTAATGAGAAAAATAAAATTGTGAGATACAAAGCACGACTTGTGTCATGAGGTTTCTCGTAGAAACCCATATTGATTATGAAGAAACGTATTCCTCTGTAGTGGATGCAATTATATTCTGATTTTTTATTAGCTTGGTAGTCACAGAAAGTTTGGATATGCATTTAATGGATGTTGTTACAACATATTTATATGGATCATTAGATAATGATATTTCTATGAAAATCTTTGAAAGATATGAAATGCATGAAGCATATAATTCAAAATTCTGAAATATTTATTCTATTAAGCTATAAAGATATTTATATGGATTAAAAAAATTCAAACGCATGTGGTATAATCGTCTAAGCAAATGTTTAATAAAAGAAGGATTCGAAAATAATTCAATTTACTCATGTGTTTTCATAAAAAGCAAGTTTCAGATTTGCTATTATTGCAGTATATGTAGATGATTTAAATTTGGTTAGAACTCTAGAAGAGCTGATAAAATTCTCAAATTATTTAAAAAATAGTTTGAAATGAAAAAATTGGAAGAACAAAATTTGTCTTAGTCTGTAAATTGAGTACTTTTCAAACTGAGTTATTGTCCATCAGTCAACATATCCAAAGAAGTCCTAAAACACTTTTACATGGATAAAATTCATCATTTGAGTACTCTAATGGTTGTCCGATCATTTGATGTGAAAAAAGATCAATTTTGCCCTCGAGAAGATAATAAAGAAATTATTGGTCTTGAAGCACCATATTTAAGTGCAATTAGTGTTTTGATGTATCTTACAATTTGCACATGGCCAGATATTGCACTCTCAGTTAACTTACTAGCAAAATATAGTTTTACCAACTCAAAGGCAAATGGAATGTGGTCAAAGATATACTACATTACCTTCGTGGAATGGTTGACATAAGATTGTTTAATCCAAAATGGTCAAATATTCAATTAATTGGTTATGCAGACTTGGATTATCTTTCCAATCTGCATAAAGGAAGATAAAAAACAGGATACATATTCACTTGAGGAGGTACATCTATTTCATGGAGATCTGTTAAGCAATCATTAGTTGCTACTTCTTCAAACCATTTAGAGGTTATTGCAATGCATTAAGCAAACAAGGAATGTATTTGGTTGAGATCAGTAATTCAACACATTCAAGATAAGTGTGAATTATCCACAAATCAAAAGAGGCTATATCAAAGGTGATAGAACCAAGCATATTTCATCAAAATTATTTTACACACAAGCTCCAAAAGAACGGTGATATTGATGTCAAGCAAATATGATTATGTGAAAATTTGGCAGATAATCGAGACTTTTTAGAAGGAAAGTGCGCTGCTAGAAGTTGCGGTCTAATTTTTCCTAGGCAAGGTATAGCAGTGACAGTACCTACTCTTTTTTCTCTCTGTACATCTGAGAAAAATGTTGTTCCTTTCGTTGCAGTTTATGGTGGTCGAGTTCAGTCGTGATTAACTTAGTATTTCTTCATTGCATTATGAGTGTTTGCGCCATGGGTCGAGTAGGAATGTTATCATTGATCAAAAGTGCTTTGAGTTTATGAAGGTTAATGAAGGGTGGTGGAGAATCACGGAGAGTAGTTGTCGTGCGGTAAATCATATTTCCATTGATCAAGCACGTTGGGGTGGTTGGCTGCCATGATGAAGGAAGGTGTAGCTTTTGGGGTTCCTTCTGTGTTTCTTAGAACAAGAAGAAATGGGTCTCAAGTTTGGGTGGTGCAAAGGCAGCAAAACTCTCATGGGAGTTTTTTCACCTTTTCAGAGTTTGGCCAAGCAAGGCAGCGTGGGATGCTAGTGATACCGGAAGGGAGGAAGGGGTTAGGACGGAGAAATTTTGGAGACTTGTTGGAGGAGCTGTCTGCAAAATCCTCTGTTTGGGAGGGAATAACAGAGGGACTTATCCACTGATGCCCTCTCCTCCGTTGCAGTACCACCAAGCCTCCTCTTCCTACAGGGAGGTCTTGTCTCGAGCCTCAAAACATGAAGAGAGGCCAACCGGTTCTTCCTCTTTGGTGAAAGCGCAGTTCTGTAAAGGGAATGGCAAGAAGGTGTCGAGGAAAAATGTGGCATCTCTGTTGCATGCCTTGACTGAAATGGAAAAGCAAGTGGGTTGCTTGCAGATTAATATGGTGATAATGAAATGCTGCATTGAAGAGGGGATGAAGGACTGGGGTATGGGCCAGGATGAAGGCCCACGTAATGGGCCGGGTAAAGGTAAGGCAGTGGCCTCTGATGGCTCAGTGGCCTTGATGGGATTTCAAGTGGGCCATTGGCCTTTTATGCAGGCCCGGGTGGAGCACCAGGCCCAGGCAGAGAAGCCTGTCTGGAGGAAGAAGCCGCTACACCCTGGTGGCCCATCGACATCTCGGCCCGCGTCACCGTTGCCTGCGATACCACAAACGACATCACCGAAGACCGTAGAAGCTCCGACGGAGGTCCCAGCGCTGGAGTTTGTTGTAATTGAAGCTGGTGGATGGCTTAACACTGCATCGCGGGGTCACGATGTTGTGATTACTGCTCAGATCACTTCGCCGGAGCATTCTGGTGCACAAACAACGGCGAAGAAGTCAAAGAAAGTGTTAGAAGCTCCGAAGGAGGTCCCGGTGCTGGAGTTTGTTCTTTTCGAAGCTAGTGGAGGGATTAACGCTGCGTCGCAGGGACATGATGATCTGATTTCTGCTCAGATCACTTCGTCGGAGCATTCCGGTGCAAAACAGCGAATAAGACAGAGAAGGTGTCTGAGAGCAGCAACAAGGCTGCTGTCCTCGAGCTTGTCACGGTCAATCCCCGCGATGAGATTTTGGCCACTGTCCTCGAGTTTTTGACCTCACCTCAGGCATAGAAAGTTCTGACAGTTTCTGGGGAAGACTCAGGTGGATTGGATATGGTGTCTTATGCGTTGGCGATGGAGATAAGGGATACGGTGGACGAAGTAAGGTTAGTGGAGGAGGGGATACCGTGGAAGCAGTCTTTGATTTTTGAAGATAGTGAGGAGGAGGAGATGGGTAGTCTGTCTCCTCTACAGACACGTCCCCCTCAGATTGCACCTAGAGCATCAGATTGGGTGTTAAAAAAAGTTGGGGAACTTCAAGGTTGGGTGGGATTAACATGTGATGGATACGAAGAACAATTTATGGCTCTCCTAATAGCCATGGAAGCGGGCCGTCCCACGGCCATGAAGTCAGCTGTTAGAAAGGAGAGAGAGTTGAAACGATTAGAATGTTCTATCAATTATGATAACAAGGAGGGAACTTCGGGAAGGGATAGATCAAAAGGGAGGGACTCCATTTTTGTTAATGAAGCCTAAAATATTGTCTTGGAACGTAAGAGAGATCAATGATGTGAATAAACGCCTTCGCATTAGATCTCTTTTACGAAGTTGGAAAGTAGATATTGTTTGTTTGCAAGAGACTAAACGGTGTGGTGTTGATAGAAGTATAATTCGCAGTTTGTGGGGTTGTTCCTTTGCGGGGTGGTGCTATTTAGCTTCGTCGGGGGCTTCGGGAGGTGTGTTGATGATGTGGGACAAGAGAGTAGTGGAGATGGTAGAGGATTGTATCGGGTCCTTTTCCATGGCTGTATCTTTTAGGAATAATAAGGATGGGTGGAGGTGGGCTCTTGTGGGTGTGTATGGGCCTAATGTGGATAGTGATAGAAGCTTATTGTGGGAGGAATTGGCGGGTCTAAATTCTTTATGGGATTTACCTTGGATTTTTTGTGGTGATTTCAACATTGTTCGGTTCCCTAGTGAGAGGGCGGGGACATCTACGTCGACATGATCAATGGAAAATTTTTCTGAGTTTATTTTTGAGTTAAATCTCGTGGATTTTCCTTTGGTGGGGGGGGGGGGGGGGGGGCTTTACTTGGTCCAACAGCCGAGGGTGGTCAAGGTTGGATAGATTTCTAGTATCCCCTTCATGGGAGACACTTTCCGGAACTATGTTAGAAAAGGTTGTCACGGGTATGTTCTGATCACTTTCCAATTTTACTTGATTGTGGTGGCATTCATGGGGGTAGGCGCCCATTCAAATTTGAGAATATGTGGTTGAAAGTTGATGGATTTGTGGATAAGGTAAGGGCTTGGTGGGAAGCTTATTCCTTTGATGGAACACCTAGTATCATAGGGGCGGACAAACTCAAAGCTCTAAAGGCTGACTTAAAGAAGTGGAATGAAGAAGTATTTCGACATACGGAATTGCAGAAAAATATCCTTTGGGATGAGTTGCAAGTATTAGTGGAAGGAGAGGTGAATGAAGATTCTCTGTCAAGACAAAAAGTGGTGGTAACCGAAATAGAGAAAGTGTTATTGATGGAGGAAATATCTTGGAGACAGAAATCAAGGGCGCTTTGGTTGAAGGAGGGAGATAAATGCACCAAGTTCTTTCACAAGGTGACCAATTCCCATAGGCGCCACAATGCTATTGAAGTCCTTCATTCAAGCTTGAATGTGTTACAATCTCCCGAAGAGATCCAAGACCATATAGTGCAGTATTATGAGGAGGTGCATCTAGTGGTGAGAGGCATGTGCAAGGATAAAGCCCCGGGCCCGGATGGTTTTTCTATGACTTTTTTTCAAGAATGTTGGGAGATAGTGAAGGAGGAAGTAATGCAGATTTTCCATGCTTTTCATTCTAATCTTAAGTTTGAGATTAGCACTTATTAAAAGTATCATTTCCAACCTTCCTACTTACTATCTTCCCCTCTTTCCTTTGCCGGTGAGAGTGGCTAAACGTACGGAAAAGTTGTTTAGAACTTTCTTGGGGGGGGGGGGGGGCATGGGGGAGGAAACCAAATTCCACCTTGTAAGTTGGCAAAGGGTGTGTTGTCAGATTGTGAACGGGGGATTAGGGGTACGAAATTTGAGCATCTTCAACAAGTCCCTTCTTGGTAAGTGGTTGTAGAGGTATCAAATGGAAGGGAACTCGTTATGGAGAGAGGTAATCGAACACAAGGATGGTAGTGAGTGGGGGGGGGATGGTTTTCTAAGGAGGGTAGGGGGTCATATGGAGTGAGCTTATGGAAATTTATTAGCAAGGGGTGGAACACCTTTGAAAAAAATATTAGGTTCGGAGTGGGTGACGGTGCAAGACTTCACTTTTGGCATGATGCTTGGAGTGGGGAGAGTCCTCTTTCCACTCACTTTTAACATGGCTGGAAATCAGCAAGTGGCAGTTTCAGATATACTATGTTGTACCAATGGGATGGTAACTTGGAATGTCACTTTTACTAGAAATGCTCAGGATTGGGAGCTTGATGAGATGGCAGCCTTTTTTAGCCACTTGTATTCAGCAAAGGTAGGAGGAAATGGGGGAGACCGTATGTTGTGGATTCACACGGGGAGAAAAGATTTTACTATTAAATCTTTTTACAAGGCTTTAACAGCACTACAACCCATCTTTTTTCCGTGGAAGAGTATTTGAAAAGCACAAGTTCCGCCTAAAGTTGCATTTTTTACTTGGACAGCCGCGCTTGGAAAGATATTGACGGTTAATAACTTAAGGAAGCGGGGTATGGTGGTCATGGAGTGGTGCTACATGTGCAAAAGGAATGGAGAATCAATAGATCATTTACTTTTACATTGTGAGGTGGCGGGGGAATTATGGGCTGGTATCCTTGATAGAGCCGGACTGAGTTGGATAATGCCTAAGAGTGTGATTGAACTACTAGAGTGCTGGAACAGGAGGCATAACAGTGCACAATTGGCAGCAGTATGGCGTATGTTACCTTTGTGCCTAATGTGGTGTTTATGGTTAGAAATGAATGATAGGTGTTTTAACAAGAAGGAGGGTGCAGTGGGGGAAATCTGGAATTTTTTTATATTCTCTCTTTTACAGTGGTTTTCTGCTATTGTACTGAAGGGTGGGAGTGTCCATGAGTTTCTATCTTCTTTTCAGCTCACTAGAATGTAATTAGGTCTCTTACTTTGTATACTTCCTGTGTACTTAGGCATTGCCTAGTTTCATTCTATTCAATAAAACTATCTATTTACTTATCAAAAAAAAAATTTGGCAGATTTATTAACTAAAACATTACCAATTGCAATATTTAAAAAGTTGGTATACGTTATTGGAATGCGTCAACTCAAAAGTCTTTCATTGTAAACAATAAAACTCTACATACTTTTGAGGTGGAGAAAATGATAATACAGATTGTACTCTTTTGCTTTCGCTAAGGTTTTTCCCACTGGGTTTTCCTTTGCAATGTTTTAAAGAGGCAATCCTAAAGCATTCCAAGGTATACAAGAATATTGTACTCTTTTTCCTTCGCCATTGGTTCTTTTCCCATCGGGTTTTTCCTTGGCAATGTTTTAACGAGACATGTTCTTTGTGTATGGTCATTCAATGAGGAGTGTTGTAAATACATGAATGTAGTAAAATAGATTCCATGTATTTGATGGATGGTCGTTAGAATTTTGACCCATTCATGTATTCTTATTTTCAATATTCATGTATCCTCTTGATTCATGTATTGGCATTCTCTAAGTTCATGTATCTATTTAATGTAAGAGTTTTGGTAGGTACAACCGGGATTTGCAAATTGGGGGGAGGGGGGGGGGGGGGAGGGGTAATCAGGCTGTATGTGACAGTTTATGTGGAATAAAAAATAAATAAAAAGGACAAAAGTAAAAAGAAAGAAAGAAAGAAAGAAAGATCATCATAAAGCAGACATCTATGTTTCTCTTTTTTCTTCCGTTTCTTCTTTATTCATCTCTCTTTTTTCCTGGCATATTGTTTTCTTGGATAAGTTCTTTTTTTTCCTTCTTTGTACACTAGCCCGTGCTTTTATTGCAAGCAACTCTCTCTCTCTCTCTCTCAGTTTTTTTTCTTTGAGTCTGAGCCGTTACGCCATGGGAGCAAAAGATGGGTGCAGCTATTGCAGCTGCTAGCTTTGTGGGTGCCTCTTGATCAGTTGCCTTACAAGCCTTGTTCTTCAGATCCTTTTCATCGTGCTCGTCATTGTGGCCCTCACGGGTTTCATCTTCTAGCTCATCTTCCGCCCTAATGGAATCAAGTTCCACGTCACCGACGCCTAGCTCATCCAATTCAACTTCACGGCCAACAACAACACTCTCCACTACAACTTGACTCTCAATGTCTCCATCAGGAACCCTAAACTTCACCCAATTGCAACATTAATTGTTTTTGTTTTGTTAAGCATCATTAATAATATCTAGCCGTTGGTGACATTATTTTAGGTTGTTTTAAACTAACCGTTCAATGATCAATCCATGCTCGTACATAAATAAATACTTAGACTTGATTAGAAAAAGAGAGGGAATGATTACAACAAATAAAGTTGATAGAGAGAAGAAACGAAATGGAGAGAGAGAGAGAGAAAGAAATGAAAAATTTTATTAAATGGGGCACCGGTTGCACCAGCGGTTGCAACAAGTATTTTTGTTAATGTAATGTATCCTCTCATGTCTATAAAAGGAAGTCTTGAGGAAGATTTGTTGTAGATGAGAGATATATAATTGAGATCCTAAAGAACTAGTTTTATATATTGTAATCATTCAATTCTCTTGTTACTTTTCTTTAGTTTTACAACAAATAAAATATTATTAGAATATTATTTTTATTTTAAAATTGAAAAAAATTGAATTGTATATTATATTTTGTTTAAAAATTTAAAAAAATTGTAATGATTAGATGAATTTACTATTTAAACCAGGCCTTATGAGTAGAGAACGCAACAGTCAAAGCCAATGTTCCAAAAAAAGAAACTCAGAAATAAAAAGTGTACCACGGCATCCACCAATTCCTTCACAAGCCCCTGAAAAAGTAGTCCACTCTGTATATTACAAGAAGAGTAATGCTATATACAGTCGTGAAATGCATAAATACTGTACAATCGCTTTGAAAAAGAGTAGAATTCACTATTAAAAAATTAATTTACTTACATGTGGATACCATATTTATTCACTTTTTTCAAAGCGACTGCACAGCGCTTACACACTCACGACTACAATTATCATTTCTCTTACAAGAATAATCATTGTCCCAAACACTTCCTCCAATATGTGAATCCCACAATATTTAAAGCTAGAATTCACACTGCACACAGTCAACATTTAATACCATTATGGGATCCACGCATTGTCTCTGATAGTTGTGAAACATGTTTAGGAGGGAAAATTGTAAAAATTTATCATTCAAATCATTTCTATTTGGTCTTTGCCAATTATCTTCAGAAGATTCAAAAGCAGGCCACTTTCCTCCCTCTAATTAATTAAAACAAGATTTTTACGAGTTAGTTCCAATTCAGAAGGTGGCAGGCCAACAATCGATTTTAACTTCCAGAAAAAAAAAATTATATATATATATATTATTATTTATACAACTGCAAACCTCTCCAAGGCTATGCAGGCACCACGTCTGGTTCCAAAGGTGGTGGTGATCTGCCATCGTCCACTGTCCCGCCCTCTGTGGTGGGGGTCTCTTTACCCTCCTTATCTTCTTCTTGGAACCCTTGCTTAAACCTATCATAATTTGTGGGCTCGTTTGACTGGAATGGCCGCTCTCCTAATACTTGAATCAAGTCATCTTGATGAAGGACCTCCTTTTCAAGCAGAAGCTCCGCAATCTGCGCAACATGCTCCTTATGCTTCTCTATCAGCTCGACAGTGCGTTCATAGGCCTTAGCCACCCACTCTCTAACTTCACCATCTATGATTGCACCAGTCTTGCTGCTATAGGGCTTGGCCATCTCAAATGTATCCTCCCTTTGAGGGAAAGAAAGAAGACCCACCTTGTCACTGAAACCGTACACTGCAACTTGAGCGTAGGTCATCTTGGTCACTTTCTCCAAGTCATTCTGTGCTCCAGTTGAGATCTTTCCCAACAAAACCTGATCCATGTGAAAAAAATAAAAAAGAGTACCACCATTAATTGAATCAATCAGCAGTCTATAGAGTAATATTACTCATCATCCCAATTCTCATCATCCTCTCATCATTCCATGAAGTGGCATTAGATGATAGATTCACAAGTGAGAGGATGATGAGAAAATAGATGATGAATAGATTTTTTCAATTTGTTTTATCTTTCGTGATGGAAAAACGGAAACCCATGTATTTGGGGCAAGATTTGATGCATTCCTCAGTGCTCATAGGTGTTTGCAATTCTAAAGTAGACCATTGTCCAAAATTTGCATTCCAATATTAGAGTTAATTAAATGTTGTGGCAATCACAATATTATAGTTATTCACAAAATGGACACGCCATCAGTTTTTTAAGCTGCAAGGAAACATAAAATTCAGGAAAAAGAACTGTCGTCCCCTTGCCACTCTGCAAGGAAAAATCTGTTTCAGAGCACGATCTAGTTCTGACGGAGAAATTGAGAAACCAGGTATTAACATTCCCTGGTGTCTAGATGTAAACCTCAAGGGTTGAGTCTCAAGAATCATGATCCATCATTTTCAAACTGGTAAATCAATTGCAAAACAATATTCATTTAAAGATAAAATTATGATTTCTTCCACAAATAATTGAACATTAATTCAAACTGCTATCTGCTAGCGGTAGCATCAACTTTCTACTCTTGACACACACACACACGGAGACGCGCATGTCAAGTTCTATGCAGTGTCTATTGAGACGTCACTGGAGAAAAGGAGAAAAATTAGAATCTTGTATATTTCCAGCAATTGAAGTTCACATTACTTGTGCCTTCTAAGCAATGAAAATGATCAGTATCTATTGGTAAATAAGCACCACATGTTCCTGCTGTCCATGGAAGAGTTGAAGCTAAACTCGCATTTGAAAATCTCGAATAAGAGAAATTTAAAAGAAAAAACATAGAAGCAATGTCATGGATAGATCAATATTTACCATTTCTAAGCAAGTCCCTATTCACTCATCCATAACGAGGTGGAAAGTATGGAAAGGGGATCTGTAAAATCACCTGCTCAGCAGCTCGACCACCAAGGGTCATGCAAGTCACGTCAAAGAGCTGCTCTTTTGTCATCAATAGATTTTCATTGGGAACATACTGTGCAAACCCCAGGGCCGCAGTACCACGGGGAACAATAGTAACTTTAAGCAAGGGTTCTGCATGTTCCAAGAACCAACCAGCAACAGCATGACCCGACTCATGGTAGGCAACGGTACGACGTTCCAACTTGCTTATTACCTGCAGAAGAATGAAGAAATGTTTCACATATCTTGATAAATGAACTTGGCAATCGCTCCATTCTTAGAATTTTGAGTCAAATGTCAAATTAACAAGGTTGTTTGCACACAGAATTTATATAGTCCATGCCCAAATTAATTGATGCATTTGGCAGTTAATGAATTATCCTATATTAAAATCCCTGCAAACTGCTTTAATGCTCGGCCATAAATCCTAAAGCAAAATTCCAACACTGGCAAAGAAAAATGTAGATACCATTTACAACAAGTAAACGCCAACCAACCAGGTTGAAATTCCTGCAGACTGCTTTAATGCTCGACCATAGTTTGGTGTTGTTTCAATAAAAAACTTTTAAGAGAGAAAAAATTACTTTTATCATAGTTTGGTCTTGTTTCAATAAAAAATTTAAGAGAGAAAAAAATTGCTTTTATCCTTGGCATCTGATTTCCAGAACTGAAAGAGTACATAAACAAATTCAGGAATTGTAAGGTTTTTTTCGGTAACTGTCAAAATTAAGTTTGTGTTTCTAATATGTGCAGGAAGGCCAGTCCTTTATAGGTAATAGTTTTGTTGCCAAAACCCATTCAATGGATCCTAACACTTATGATTGTTGCAAAATTTTAATGAACTAAATCCAAAGAAATTAAGTGAAACAAAGAGATATGGTCTTCTTCCATTTAAATTTCATTTGCACTTTGAAATAAGTAAATAAGATTCTGCAGTGACTTCAAGTTCCCACAAAGGTGTCTTTTCCATTAAACTATACTTATGAGTTCTAGGTTCAAGGGCAGATTTTACCAGGTATGGCTTAAAGTGACAAACTAATTGGGAAGACTCCTAACATAAAAAGTCAGGATAGCATTAAAGCAATTTAAAATATCCCTTTGGAGATTAGAGAAACATTTGCACCCAAAACCAACTGCTCTTTTTATTCAGCATACATCAATCACAGCAAGTATATGCAAAAAAAAACAAAAAACAAAAATAGAAGTGTTCTAAATAAAAAAGTGCACGAGTGAGATAAAGTTTACCTTGTTCTTCTTCTCCAAACCACCTATGACCCGGTCTATAGCTGCCTCAAAATGTTCCATAGTGATCTCCATGCTCTCATTCCTTGCGGCAATCAAAGCAGCTTCATTGCAAACATTTGCAATGTCTGCTCCAGCAAATCCAGGAGTAAGAGCAGCAAGTCTTTGAGAGTAAAATGATGGCTCATGATCCAGTTTTAGCTTCTTCAGATAAATTTGAAAAATCTGATGACGACCTTTAATATCAGGTTTATCAATTGTAATTTGACGATCGAACCGACCAGGCCTCAGCAGGGCTTTGTCCAAAATGTCAGGCCTATTAGTGCCAGCAAGTACAACCACCCCAGAAGTTGTTCCAAAACCATCCATTTCCACAAGCAATTGATTGAGAGTACTTTCACGCTCATCATTGCCACCTGAGAAACCTCCACGGCCCCTAGCTCGACCAATTGCATCAATCTCATCAATAAATATTATACTTGGTGCACATTGCCTTGCCTCTTGAAATAAGCTTCTAACCCTTGACGGCCCGACACCAACAAACATCTCCATAAAATCTGACCCAGAAATGGACAGGAAAGGAACTCCAGATTCACCTGCAGTTGCCTTTGCAAGAAGCGTCTTCCCAGTGCCTGGAGGGCCCACAAGAAGTGCACCTTTTGGAATTTTCGCTCCCAACTCCTCATATTTCTTTGGATTCTTGAGGAAGTGAACGAATTCCATGATTTCCTGCTTTGCCTCATCGCATCCAGCTACATCATTGAAATACACCTGGACACCATATAGGACATCAAAGTGAGTGAATTGAATGTTGATATTACTGTGACAAAAGAAATAAGATAAAAGTAGTATGTTAACACAGATCAGAGTAATGAAACCAGGGCTAACCTTGTTTTTTGCATTCTTATCCAGTTTTGTTATATGAGCTTTCCCTATGTTGAAAATTCCACGGCCGCCTTTTCCACCAGGACCACCACCCAGTCCACTTTGCATTCTTTTCCCCATGAACCAGAGGGTTCCTAAAAGCAATACTGTTGGTGCTAACCTCAACAATTCTTGGAACCAATTCACCTGAGATACATATGTGACAGGAACATAATCATGTGGGTCCATTCCTAATGCTTCCTGCGCTTCCTCCAGCTTCTCCTCAAAAGATTCAACACTTCCAATGTTGAAGTAGTATTTAGACCGGCTTAAGTTTCCTCTAGCAGGATTACCATTAATTGGACTCTGGACATCTTCATTGGTTTGATCTTTAGTACGTGGTGAGCTTCTCACATATACTTTAGCCACTGATTTGTTTTCAACAACAATGCGATCCACTAAACCAGGTTCAAGTAGCTTATTTTTGAACTCTTGAAAACTAATCTGAGGAAAACATCAACAAGTGAAAAAAAAATTACAAAGTATAAAATAATAAAATGTAACCGAAATACACATCAAGAATTATTTTATTTTATTGAATAAGTAAGGGAAAAACAAACAAGATTCAAGATCATAAAGTTTCTATCTTCACCCATAAAGGGTATGATCATGCCACTTACCTCTTTGCTTCTAGCGATAACAAACGCATCAATAATCACCTGCTCGAAGTTGCTGAAAAAGGGGTTGGACTTGATAGGGTGAGGTTGGTTTTTAAATCGCCTGGAATTGCAGGAACTTTCCTAGGGTTTTCTTTGAAAAATCAAGCAAGGACTTCAAGAAAACAATGCTGATTGGTATTTGCAGCAGTTATCTAGGGTTAGGGATTGGTTTTCTTAAAGAACATCACAAGGGATTGCTACGAAAAATTTCTAGACTTACAGCAGCCTCCGTTTTCTAGTTTCCAGGCCACACAGTCCTTTTAACGGGACCTGAAAAACCTAATAATAGGGCTGTACAGATTTATCTCAGTTTTTTTTGAAAAGGGGTTCAAGCACTGGCATTTGATTACCTGCCAGTGAAAAGCAAAATTTAATTCATTTTACATAAAATTGTCTGCATTGGATTTTTCCAAATGCAAATTATCATGAATTTAACAGCCAAAAATCAAATGGGCTTTGGCCAGAAAATTCTTGGGCCAATCCATCCATTATGGGCTTATGGGCCAAATCTACTCCATTTTTAATCTTGGTCCATAATTTCATCTCCAATCCGATCTCCTCAAATAACACATACGGGCAAATGGGCCCAATAAAATAATATTCCTTTCTAGCTTTAACAAAATTGGGCCTGTGGTCCAAACTTATAAAGCCTATAAAATTTCGGTCTGAACGTTACATGGACAGAGGCATAGATATTCTGGGTGTTACAATAGCAAAGTGTTATGTAATATGAGTCACAAATTACTGTAGCGATCGATTTCAAATAATGGAAATTAACTAAAGGCAGCAACTTGAGATGACCTACATATCTATTAGAAACCAATAAATCAACCGCTGCAACAATACTGAAAAATTAGGACCTGCTTCTGATCATGAGGACCAGCAAAAAGTGATGAATACATAAAGGCAATGATCCCTAATGGCCCAAGGGCATTTAGGAGCATCCTCCCCAAGTTCTCCTGGGAATTGCCATGATCACCAGTATTTGAGTCCCCTGGAAAATTAAGGAAAAAAAAGAACATCTTCAGTCTGCAATGAAAATTTAGAATCAAAATTAAAATTAAAAATGTGAAAAATAAAAGAAGACGACCAGAAGCACATAGAGAGAATTCAACAAAACATCTCATTTCATCTGAACTGCGTAACCAAACGAGGCTTAAATTTTCAGTCCAGATATCACATTTAGTAACCATCACCGTCATATATAGGATATCACACATCGCACAGGTTCAGTTTGACACATCAAATTCGTGAAAACAAGGCAAAATAATGGCAGCATACCTTTAGACTCGGATTTATGTTCATTCGCTTTTGGAATTTCCTTCTTTTCCTTGGGATAGTAATTCTCATACTCTAAATTAAAAAATTATACAAAATTAAAATACGGATGTGCAATCATTCAAAAATAAAAATAATAGCGAAAATACAATAGAACAAAATTGAAACACAAAAAAGGGACATTCTTGTCTTACTTTTCTTCTTGGGCGCGTCGCTGGAGAAAAGGCGCCGAACCCTAGGGTTTGCGAGGACGGAATTGCAATTCGATAAGAACGAATTCGAAACGAGCTGCTTCCCAGCTCCAACGGATGTTATATAACCCCTCACAAGCCCTAAACCGCCATCGACGCGTGAAATGCAAGCATTGCCGGTCGAGGCCAAGAGCGAATCATTCGGTAACACAGGCCTCCCACTGGAAATTAAATGCTGCACATCAACAAAAATAAATAAATAAATAAATACACATAATTAATCATCAGCAGAGATATAAAAACTGGTCCAAATTGAAAAATAAAATAATAAAAACAAATAAAGGAGGTTACTCTTTGGGATGAGGACCGAGCCGACCGACACAGAGAGCGTCCGATTCTTGAGAAAATCATTGTATCGAAGATGGGGACATGAATTGGTTGATGCTAGTGAAAGAAAGAGTATTGGAACCTGTTTGGTTGCTGAGAAAATTCTTCAGTCACCAGAGCAACTCTCCGGCTATTGAAATATAAATGGAATGCGCATAACACGAAACAGATATGAGGGACAGAGGGAGCAGAGACGTGGGAAAAGGAAGTGCTGTAGTAACCGGAATGGGAGACCGCCTCTGTTTGGATGTAAATAACGCAAATAACCTTATTATGGTAAATATATTTTCTTTTTTAGTGTGGTTATTCTGGTCATTATACCATTGGTACACCGGACAGAAATTTCAACTAAATGGGCCTGGGTAATGAAATTGCTTTGACATGAACTCTAAGAACGGCCCACTCCATTTTTTGTATAATAATTTTGATGACAAATTACACGTTTCTCATCTACCTTTCATTCTATTACAATTATGTGATAGAGAAATTCTATTTGCAGTTCTCAAGTAGGAACTGTATGTGTAGACACATTATTAAATGAGAGAAAACATAATTTTAGGAGGAATAATTTTGTAATTTTAAAAAATTTTAAAGTTAAAATAGTCTAGACTTGCATTGCAGTCCCCATTTAGGGACTGTACCTAGCATTGCTCTATGTGATATTATTCATCAACATTTGAGTTTTTCTTTACAAAGAAAAAAAAATTATCCAAATACGATGAAAGTGTCATATTTTACAAATAGGAATGTTAGTTTCGTATATATCTTTAATAGTTTTAATTAAATTTATGAAATTTTCGATTGCTTGACTAAATAGGATAATTAAGAAAGACATATCATATAAATCCGCTGATATTTAATGCAACTTGTTTGAGATTTTTGGATAATGTAAACGTTATATGTGCATTTAATTTTACATCAATCTCTTCCAAGCAAACTTTGAAAATCATTCTCTAAATAAAAAATTTGGATTCCAAATCAAAGTTTTGAAAACTATTCCGTTTTGGCCAGAAAGCGTTTTGGCCAGAACGGACAGAATTTGCCGTTCCAAACCAGTAACCAGAATAGTGTGGTTGAATATTTCGTACCAGATTCAATTCCGGCAGTTTCAGTGCATTTCGGGTCATTCCGGCCGGGATGACCATTTCGATCCGAAATCTAACTCATGGTTTTTTTGTCATTATTTTGAATCCCATGGAATATCTATAATTTACCTCATCTTCTTATTTCCCTTCCACCCTTTTTTTTTCTGAATTCTTTCCCTTCCCTTTTCGAACTCATGTCTCAGAAAATCGAAAACAAAAACAGATTATGTGATGATTTGTATGAATCCTAGAAATTTCAAAATTCAATTATGTAGATCTTTAAGGGAATAGCGTCTGAGAAGTAGGTTTTAGAAACAACATCATTATATCTTGCTGCACCTGCTGGAAGCCTCTCTCTATGGCGTTGAGTTCCTCAGCTAATAAACGCCAATAGGTGAATGCTTTTCTCTCTCAGCTGTAAATCCATTTCTTTCATGAATTTAATCCATAAATTCCAATGTTTCGCTAGCACACATATAATGGATTAATATGAAATGAAAAGTAATTTGTGCAAGTCATGCTTTAAAAAAATTTAGTCATATGAAATTTATGGAAATAAGAAAGAATGAAAGCATGACGTGAAAGATATTCAAAGAGAAATATTAATACATATAAATATATATAGTAATTCTGCATACAACCGTGAAGTGCGTAAACGCCGCATAATCACTTTGAAAAAGAGTGGGATCCACTATTAAAAAATTAATTTTTTTCATGTGGGTCCTATGTTGTATTTACTTTTTTCAAAGCGATTACGTGACGGTTACACAATTCACGGTTGCAAATATCTTTTCTCAAATATATATTTTAACAGGATGATGGTGTCCAACAAAACAAGTCTTTGAGGTTGGTTTGTTTTATGTTTTCTTTTCTACCCTTATAATTAATTTTTTTTATCAGTTTTATTTTTTTTTAGGATTTGTGTTTGTTTATATTTTAGTATTCTATTTTTATTTTTTTTTATTTTTTTTAAATACATAAAAAATACTTTAAAAAATGAAAAAAACTATATTGTCGGTGACTATCATGGCTCTAGTACCCCTTTTTCTTTGTTCTTTTTATAAATTCTATCTTGTTTTCTCTAGATTCCCAAATAAGTTAAGTTAGGCTAATAAATTATCCTTTCCATGGTCACTTGCAAAGCAAATTGTAGGATATTCTCAAAATTATAAAAAGTGTTTGAGATTAAAAAAAAAAATTATAGGAAATTCTTATCACACTTAAAAGATAACAAAAGGATATATATGTTATCAATATGCCCGCTTCCTATGACTGCTCAAACGTACCGCTCAATATGGCATGCTACGTTGCTAGTTATTATAAAAAAAAATTAAAAAAAAAAACAAAATATGAGCGGTCAAGCACCCTCCCTTTCGTCGCCGAACACAGAATATATGAAGAAAAATCAAAGGAAGCAAACTCCAATGATTTTCTGAAACCAGATGAAGAAAAGTATTTTCTAAAATGCACTATTTAATTGTTGGAGAAGGGGGAGATTGCCCCCAACAAAATGCACTGGTCCAAAAACATCGTTGGAGACAAGTATGATTGATTGCTCATGATCTCTCGGAGCAATTATCTATGGCTCTTCCATGCCTGTTTTCTTTCTCCTCTTCAGTTAAATACATGATTTGAAAAAAATGGCCAAAGAAGTTTCAAAGGTTTGCTACCCAAATCATCAAGTATGTTGAATATCAAACAATTTTGTTAGGAACAATGCTAATTAAGAAGATAAAATAGATAAGAGAGTGATTGATTCAATGTAATCAGCCTTCAGAAAATTAAGATAAGTGCAACTTCTTGTTCCATTTCATTACTTGTATGAATATTTAAAGACAACGTAGCAACCAGACTTGCCATAATCACGAGTAACTAAGCCGATCATAGTTGATCATGGATTAACTGAGCAGACTACCAACAGACCACTAAACAATGATTACAACTTTACCACATACTCATTCATAAGACCACTAAACCAGGACACACTACGAAATAGAATAAATAGAACATTTCCTATCTTGGACCGAACTCAATACTGGACCCAACTAGAACAACACTTGACCCAAAAATAATTAAATGAACAAAACACTAACACAGCAACTCAGCTAGGCCCATAACAATTCCCCTCCCCCTTATAAGAAACTCTTGAAGCAACTTGTGATAAGAGTAAAGCTACTCATCATCCCATTCCCATCATACTCTCATCACCCTATGATGTGATATTAAATGATTGGAGATTATTTATTATATTTCATTTGTGAACCTATTATTTAATGTCACATCATGAAATGATGAGAGGATGATGAGAAAAATGATGATGAATAGATTTTCTCCTTGTGATAATTGACACACAAAGCTTCTCCTTCAGCAAGTCCCTTCCGTTTGATCAACACCTCTGCCCTAGCTTGAGTTCGTTGCTGCACCATATAGCGATCTAGTATCAGCTCCGGGTCTAGCTTAAAAATTATGTTGGTAGTGATAGGTGGTAAGGACTTCTTCAAATATGAGATATGGAAAACTGAGTGAACCTTAGCTTTAGGTGGGAGGTCCAATCGATAAGCCACGATGTCGATCCGTTCCAATATCTTGAAAGGGCCATAAAATCAGGGTGAGAGCTTTGAATTTTGATGAGTGACAATGGTCAATTGCCGATTAGGTTGTATATGTAGGTAAACAAAATTCCCAATTTCGAACTCCCTCTTTATTTGCTTCAAGTCTGCAAATTTCTTCATTCTTTCTTGTGCAAATGTCAAATTTTGTTGAAATAGGCGACTAAGTTCATCTCTGGTTCGCAAAGTCTCATATACTGCTTGTACTTGAGTTGTTCCTGGAGAGTAGGGAAGTAGTCGAGGGGGAGGGTAATCATAGAGGGACTCAAAAGGTGTTAGCTTAGTGGAAGAGTGAATGTTGGTATTGTACCACCACTCAGCCAAAGAAAGCCATTTTGCCCAATCACGTGGCAGTGAAACTTCAAAGGTATTGTTCCAACACATTTGTTTACAATTTCAGTTTGGTCTTCCAATTGTGGATGATAAGCCGAACTAAATTGTAACGAAGTTCCTTGTAGCATGAATAACTCTTTCCAAAATATGCTAGTGAACATAGGGTCTTTATCAGTGACTATTGAAGATGGCATACCATGATATTTAAAGACATTATCCATGACAATATGGGCTATTTTAGAAGTTGTGTAAGGATAATGAAGAGCTTCAAAATGGCCATATTTACTGAGACAATCGACGACTACCACAATAATACTGTAGCCATTAGAAATAGGTAACCATTCAATAAATTACATAAAAATGTCTTTCCATACCTTGGTTAGAATAGGTAAGGGTTTTATTAGGCCTAGAGTCAAAATATTTTCACTTTTGTTCCTTTGGCAATTGTCACATTCCCGTATGAAGTTTCTAATACCTCTACACATCCCCTTCCAAAAACTTTTGATTGTGCACTATGGAAGGTCTTGTGAAAACGACAGAACCATCCTTAGGGACTACAACACAGCAGCTAAATGAGCTACTCCTTTAAGGAAGGATTAGCATTAACATAAATCTTTCCCTTGTAAAAAAGAATGTCATCTTTCCTAGAGTATTTTTTGGCGTCAAGCTAGCCTTTGTCAAACTGCTCCAATAATGAAATTAAGTCTGGTGAAGTGGCATAGTCAGCTTTTAATTGTGTCTGCCAGGTAGCCATAGGCTTGCTTAGTGCAAAACTTTCCCCTACTGGTTGTCTAGAGATTGCATCAGCCACACAATTTTCCCTTCCAGCCTTCGGGCGGCTCGACCTCTTTCATGGCGAGGCACGGGTCGAGCCTCTCAACTACTAGACTACTTACCCTCCCCACGAGAGTCAATAGGCAGGTACAGTCTTTCGATTGCCCGAACTCCCTCACGGCGAGGCGCGGGATAGCTGCCCGACTACTTTACCTCCCCGTGAGGCTCAAACAACGAGTCTAGTCTCTAGGTTACTCAACCTCTCTCACAGCGGAGAGTGGGTCAGTGCTACCCAACATTACTTCCGGGATGATATCTCCACCAGCAAACGTCAAGTGATTACACTCGTGCCTTAACCACTGCTAGCGGGTTACTTTCGGGAACGAGTCTTTGAGTAAACAGGGCATCCGAACTCCACAACCGCCTCGCGCGCGTTACCTTTGGGAACGAGTCAACTGGATTGGCAACTCCCTAAGATTGATCCATGGGGTCAATGGGCTCCCTGACCACTTAATGCGGATTAGTACAAACAAACAAACACTAACACTAATAGCAAAGTGGAAACACTAACACGATTCACATTGAAAGGAAAAAATCTACCAACACCATCGAAAACAAAAACGTTGGAAGAATAAATGTTGTTCGATAACAATAAACGTTCATAAGAAACGAACTCAAAGCCTATTTACCCTTCCCGTGAGAGTCAACAGGCGGGTCCAGCCCCTGCTGTGGCCTTTGGAAAGGTCAGGAAATGCCCTACTACATACCCTCGTGTGAGAGTCAACAGGCAGGTCTAGCCTCTTGGCGACCCGACCTCCCTCATGGTGAGGCGTGAGAAAGGTCAAGGACCGCCTAACATCTTACCTCCATGTAAGGCTCAAAGGGGAGAGGTTAGTCTTCAGGCTGCTCGACATCTCTCACGAATGAGCGCGGGTCCAGCCTTTTTACTACTTGACCTTCGACACAATGAAACGTGGGTCCAGCCTTTCAACTGCCCAACCTCCCTCACGACGAAGTGTTGGTCCAGCCTTTCGGTTGCTCGACTTACCATCACCTTCATAATGATTTGATAGGCAGGAAAGGTCAGGGACTGCCCAGCCTCCTTTGCACCTAAATAGGCGGGAGAGTCACTTGACTGTCCGACCTCTCTTGTGCGCATAAAAGAAGAGCTCTGCGCTCGTGCCTAACGCGGTTTACGCTCGCAACTAACATGGTCGAGCCCATCTCCCGCCTAGCCTCGTGCTCGAAAATCTTCATTACCTAACACAAGTGAAACCGATAACCAGGAACCCACTCCCGAAATTGATTTCTCTATGGACTTTGGTGGACTATTTCGATTGCATATTTCTTGTTCATTGTTGTACAACAAGACCAGACCATCGTTGGGGGCTCCACACTACACCGATCGAGGCCCGAATTGTCATAGTGGGTCGAGATGACTTTTTCTCCCCTTCTGGCCTGTTGTGTGATTTTTGGGCATTAACGCAGCTTGAAACTCAATGTGATGATCTTGAGTTCTTATAGGCGGTAAACCAATAGAAGTATATAAAAAGAATGGAATTGATCTAATATGGCTTGAATTTGAGGATTAGAATCAATAACAAAATTTAAAGAATTTGGAACTTCATGTTTTACCAGTCCCCTTTTTTTCAATTTTAGTAGCACGCCCAAATTCCTTACCCTCCACAATTGATAATGCAATAGGTGTTAGGCCTTGAAGTGTGATCTTTCTACCATTGAGAGTCGAGAAAAGTCCCATAAAATTGGTCCCAAGGTTTTTAACCATTGTACACCTAAAACCACATCACATCCACCCAATGTTAGCACATGAAAATTGATACCTTGCATTTGGAAGTGAACTTGCTTAGTAATCCCATCACTACAAATAGCTTCACCATTAGTCACCTTTATCAATAAACGCAATGTGCGATGAACAGACAATCAGGCCTTGGATATAATTTAGGAATCCAAACCATTGTGAGTACTCCTGGTATCAAAAAGAATGAAAACTCCAACACTTTGAATCTAGCCCAACAATTGTATAGTTTGTCAACTTGGTGACTCTGTGATGGCATGGATGGAAATTCTAGATTTTGTCACTTGGGCTTATTCTTTAACTAGTTTTGAATGTGTCGCCCCTTCTTTAATCACCATGGTAGTTGATTTAGCCTCGTCTTCATCATCTGAGTCTTCACACTCCATGATAAATAATTTTGTTGCATGACATTTATGCCCTGAAGCCCACTTGTCATCGCAATTGTAGCAAAATCCTTTTTCATGTTGTTCTTTCATCTAAGTTGTTGAAAGTTTCTGTATAGGTATGATAGCTTTAGGTTCAGCTGTCGGAAGGGCTAATGGTGCCTTAATAGAACTTAGACCCAATCTTGCAACTTGCCTTAAGTGCAGCCACATTTTCCTCCTTCATTTTGGCTATGCCAAATGCACTTAAAAGAGTTTGAGGTTGAGACATCCGCACCATGTAATGAATGTCATCACGTAATCTACCAAGAAAATAGTTGAGCTTGTAGGGCTATACTAACCCACAAGGCTAGTTGGGAGCGTAACTCAAATTGACATTTAGAGGCCTCAACTATTGTGGTTTGTCGCAACTTTGTCAAAGCCTCCATCAAATCATCATTCACGTTTGGTCCAAAACGTGTAATCAATGCTCTCACGAAATTATCCTAGCCAGAAATCCCTTCTAAAGCTTTCAAGTCTTGGAACCATGTTAACCCTTTGCCCTGCATAAGAAAGGATGCCAACAAGATCCATTGATGAGGGTTAGTAGGGTGACAACAGAAAAATTAGTTGGTACAACAAAGCCATCCATTCGGGTCCTCTCCATCAGATTTGGGAAAATCCAACCGACCTAACCTCGTTTATATGCCACTAGCAGCTTCAAAAAGGGGATTGCCTGACTTGGTCATGGAACCTTCAGGTGGTTCCTCATTTCTTTTCCCAACTTGATGCACCAACGTGTCAACATTGGTGGCTACCACTTGCAATTGCTAAGTCAAGCTGTCAACCACCTGCTGCAATGATTCCTGGCTCTTTTGTTCCATCTCCTGTATCTGCTTGACTACATTCAATGATTCAGCCAAATGGGAATACCATGTACTAGTGTTATCGGCCATGGAACGACCGGCTCTAATACCACTGTTCAGAGTAATGCTAATTAAGAAGATAAAAGAAATAAGAAAGTGATTAATTCAAAGTAATCAGCCTCTAGACAATTAAGATAACTGCAACTTCTTGTTTTATTTCATTACTTGCATGAATATTTAAAGACAATGTAACAACTAGACTTGCCATTTCTTTCCTTTTTTTTTTTTTAAATAACTATGTGACGTGGGACCACATCAAGCAGTAAGTTTGAGCGGTTTACTCCGAGCGTTACAGTAGCAGCTTCCTAAATGTTAGGTTATGAGGCATGTGTAACCTTTGGGGCCCATAAGCTTCATCCTTAGGTGGACACATTGATCATCTAAATTTCAAGTTACTATCCATTTAGTATAAAACATGAGATATCATAGTCATTCACTAGTCAACATAATAATGTGAAATCATAAAAGTATCACATGCTCTGTGCTAAATGAATACTATCAATTTCATTGACAATAGAGAGGGTTTTGTTCTGTGTAGGATACTCAAGACCCTCAAGCAAATCAAGATGACTGACGAATGGGAGGACAAAGGATGGATAACCAACCGATCAATGATCAAGCAAATTGACCAACCCGACATCTCTTTCACTCAATAATGTCTTCGCTTCCATAGGCAATTCACTAATAAGAATAGGAGAAAGACATTACCATTTTGAATAGAAGAGACAAAAGGGGTGGACGGGTGCCATGGTAACAAGTCGTGAGAAATAAAGATGAGTAGAGCATTCCTTCCATTGTTGATTAGTATTGATTTTATATTAGTGATTAGAGAGGAAGGCGCCTTATCATAATGATCTTAAGCTAAAAGTGGGAAACCTGAGCACCATTTATATGAGACTAATCAATACAGTTGTTGCATCTAAAGACTAGTTTTATTTTGTACCAAGTGTGTGTGTGTGTTTATGTACAAACCTTTATGGATACTCAAAGGTATCTTTAAGTGAAACATATAAACTTCTTTAGTAATATTGGTAGATATCCCCAAACATGTGAATAAAGTAACAAATTGTTAGCCGACCTAGAAGTGACTTTTCTCTCCAAACTTGTAACCCTTCCTCTCCAAAGGCTACTGCCCTTCAATAAAGACCACCTCTAAGGTGGAGGGAGGACACCAAAAGCCTAACTTTCTGGCCAACTTCCTTCAGTTTCTTGCTCTTTTTATGCATCTTTAGGTTAGGCTTTTGCTTTTGTAGGACGATACTTGTACCCATGATTTGTTGCCTTACGACCCACATAGACATAGCCATGCGCCAACTTTTCACCTTCGTCCTTGTTTTGACAATGCCTACCTTGTCTCAAACTGATGTGCATGTGATTCATGTTGCCTTTGGTGTGAGTGGATCTCATGCCATCACCTAGGCCTGTGCATATGACCCGACAGCCTAAGTGACCCGACCCGACCCGAATCGACATTTTTCAGGTTGTTAAATGCTCGGTTCACCAACTCGATAAATGACGGGTTTTGATTTCAAGCATTAAACCGATCGACTTTCTTACCTTCAGACTTCAGTTCTCTCAAAACCCTAAATTACAAACCAAACCCCCCAATTGCTTTCATCCTGAAATGGTGCTAGTGGGTCTCGTAATCCCGCGGTGGCACAAAGCCGAAGAAATGAGATCTCGACATCATTTTTAACGACTTCTATGGTGTAGTACACTCTCAATCTAAAAGCTTTCGCAAGATCTCAAGATTACAAACCAAACCCCCCAATTTCTTTCGTCCCAAAATGGCTATAACTGAGGACGATCTGTAACGGGCATCACATAAATAACATTGAGTGGGTTCCTCTTCCTCTGCTTCGAGCAGAGAGAGTATGTGCCTCACAAGAGTTATTTAGCACTGCAACAATAACAACATTCAGGTTCAATGGAAGACTCAGACAACGAGTTTGAAAGAGGCGGTGAAAGAGTTAGAAACGCGTCGGCCAATGAGCTGTCACCACGAGAGTAGGACCGGTTCTTGCCGAATGTGAAGATCTCAAAGAATGCCAAGGAGACAATCCAAGAGTGCGTTTGGTTGGTTGATGGAATTGGAGTAGTTGTTGAAAATGAAAGACTTTTGTGGTTGGGAGAGAAATCTGGTTGGAACGCTTGGGTCTGCAAATGAAGGTGAAGGATCCAAAGTAAAGAAGAAGAATGGGTTTGACCCAATCCAAAAGTTATATGTCGGATCGGATCTGGTTGGTGGGCCTTTTCCCTGCAGTCGGGTCGGGTTGGTCCTAAATCTGGTATGGGCGGGTCGCTGTGCAGGCCTACCATCACCTCATTTTCCCTCAAATTACCCTACACTGCCACCCATCCGCGTTAAACCACTTATCATGGGCTTGCCCAGCTACTTCTCCTCCCCGTCGCCTAGCTAACCAACTCTTGACCGTCACTTACGCACGTAGTGCCAATGAAAAAACCAACAACAACCACACACTGCCACCCATGCTCCTCCATATAACCTACTCACAGTCACCTACTCGTCAAAACTAGTCCAATCACCGTAGATTTGGGTTGCTTTATTATTATTATTATTATTATTTTATGTAAATATTTTGAAACCTTCCAGGCTTCTTGTATCAAGTTCTTTGAAGTGTTTGTCTCTCTCTTCACTTTCCAAAAGTCCGTACGTGTGTGTTTTTTGTTTTTGTCGGGAAGTGGCTATTTCTAATAACAATATTTGGAAAGGCGCAGGATATGAAATTGCAGATCTTCAACCTCTTATTGTAAGAATCCCTCCCAGTGGCCGATTCAAAGCAATCCATATTAGAAATAATACTTACAGTTATGAGTGTGTAGTCGCCGTACAATCGCTTTAAAAAAAAATATGAAACCCACGTAAAAAAAAAATTAATTTTTTAATAATAAATTTTACTTTTTTTCAAAACGACTGCACAACATTTACGCATTCCACGACTGAATGTAACATTACTCATCCAATATATAGTTTGATTGTTGGATTGCTTCAAATGACGGTACTCATTTATGGGACCAAACTATCTTTCGGTATTATTGCCCGAATATTTTTATTTCACGCATTGTACATATCTACCGTTTCGGAGTAACTATTGGGAACCTCACCTCATAATGTGCTTCTCTTTTAGTTAATGAAATTAGTTACCCATAAAGAAAATAGCGATACTGGTACGATTCTTTATATATAATTCTCTTTGAAAGGTACATATAAATGATCCTAAAATAATGTCTTGTTCTTAGATCAAATTATTAGATCCATATATATTAGAAACAGAACCATAAATGTTTACTGGATTTTCAGCCATACAATAATATCTAATGCTCGATACCTATATCAAAACATGCAGAAGAATGAGTAGCACATGACCAAAACAAAGGAGGTGAAGGAGGAGGAGAAGGGTAAGACGAACAAGAAGAGTAATTTGGGGACGTATTATTGTTGAGAGGATTTGGAATCATGAATGGCATGACCACATCTTCAAGCAACCCTTGTGGGACGACCATTCCTTCTGGGTCCCATTCCTGTGGACAGTCCAAAGATGTTCTTAAGAATAGCTGCTGCTGCTGCTGCAGATCAGGAGGAGTAAGATCTGATGAGCTTTCTTGGAGTTCCTGCAATATTTGCTGGGTTTGATCATGTGTCTTCTTGGCCTTCTTGATGGTTGGATTAATAGGCTGGGATTCAGCAGGTATGAAGTAGTGTGGGTAGGCAAAGTGTAAGTGGAGTCCTTCATAGGTGATGAGGAGTGTCTGTGGGTCCTCGCTCGACCTCTCTACCTGCTTCTTTGCATTGCACCTCGGGTTGGTACACCTGTAATAGCTCCTGTATGCCATCAAAACTCACATATTAAGAAAAATGAGAATTAGAAAACCTGTTAATTAATGAGGACATTCATCGTTTATATAGTCTTTTTAAAATATATATACGTGACTTGGACCTAAGTTAAACATTGACAAATAAATAAAAATAACAAAATCTTTAAGAGTTGAATGCTACGCAGAAAAGATGACAAACAGGATGATAAGAAGACATACGAAACTCTTCTTATTATTTTTGTTTTTTTTGTTTTGTTTTAACAAGTAAAAACTAAAACCAGGACATTCTCCATTATCTACCAGAGTTATTCCAATTATTGCAGGTACGTGCTAAAGAGATAATGCAGAAAGAGACAGCAGTTTGAATCATTTGATAATGAACATGACAGAAATAATTTTCTTAATTTGTTTGTACCAGAGCCAATCTAGATTAATTCAAAAAAATTTTAACGGCATATCACGTGTTTGGCTTCCAACAGCAAAGACAACATCTAGCCCGTTTACCGAGGTAGAAGCCGAATTATACATTACGCCTATTTGAATCAATGGGAAACATTGTTTTATCAGAAAATGATATGGTAACAATATAAAAGGCAGAAAGAGTGCAGTCCCGATAGATACTCTATGGCAGTTTTTACTTTTTACAGCGCAAAAATAATAAAGACAACAACTAGAAACAGAGCTTGCTATGTATCATACCAAGCTCTTGCTCTTTAGAACCCACAAGCCATTAAAATCATGTAATTTTACACCTTTTTTGGGGCCTTTTGGCGATCAAGAAAGTGATGATCAGAGGGAAAATAAAGACGGAGGAGTTAGATACCTAGGATGTGGACTATTCTTAATGGCTTTCTGTCCGTATTTCCTCCATTTATATCCGTCATCAGCCATCGCATTACCGTAGCTCTTGATTTTCAGTGTGTTCTTATTCTCAACCTTGTTCAGACCTCTTTCCATTAAGGCAGAAATTCTGCAACAGAAATTAAGTAAACATGTCATGATCAGACGAGACTCGAATTCTCCATAATCTTACGTTTTACATTTAAAAAAAAAATGTTTTGAAGGGATCGAGTTCAAACTTCAAACCTGGGTTGTGAAAGTTCTTGGTGTTGGTGATCCCTTGAGGTCGTCGCAGAAAATGCATCCTCAAGATCTTCCGATATGGTTGGCTCGGAGTAGACAGTACTAGTTGAAATGAGCCGGTTCATAATAGCATCTTCGGCCGGTTCGGTGGTCATCTCCGGTAGCAGAAAGAAAGGAGACTGATTGTCGAGAAGCTCTCTAATGAGTTCATCTTCCAAACCATCCGGCCACGTCGCCCTTAGTTCCTCCATTGTTTTCCCTATCTAGGATAACTAAATATCCCAGCCGTGCCTTAAGAATAGGAACCAAAGAAGAAGAAGATGAAGAAGAAGAAGAAGATCTTGAGAGAGAGAGAGAGGAGGACATTGTGCTGTCTACGTGGTTGCCTCTTGACTTTAAAAGTTAGAGTTGATATGTTTCTGTTTCGTCTGTATTCGGCGTTGACTTTAGAGTTACTTGCACAGAAAGGTAAATTGACTGAAATTTAGTAAGATCTTTGTCAAATTGATGGTTCAGAATCGACTTAGGTCATTTAAAGGCTGGAGTCCATACGTTGGTGATATATATGAACGCTGAAATCCTAGAGCTATAACTGTCATCAATGTTTTGTAGTACATATCTGTGACTTTGTTGCATACTCTGTATTTTCATATGGTGTCTCACTGTCTTTGACTTTGTTGCATACTCTGTATTTTCATATGGTATCTTTCTGTCTTTTGTCTTCTTATTGTGTTGTGATATGGGATAGCTCGATGCATTAAGGTGGACCATAGCCAAAGTCAGCCACTAAAGAATTAACGATAGATTGCTTCAAATTATCTTTTGATTTGTTTTTCTGTCGAGTGGTATCAGTTCTCCCTTCAGCTTGAGATTTTTTAAGATAATTCGGAAAAAAAAAAAAAACTTGGATTTGGGATTGAAGTTATATGGGAATTTATAATTCAATTAAGGTTGATAATCATGAGTTGGGATATCAGATGATTTACTGAGCCGTTGAATCAAGTAAAGGAAGTATGAACCTTCAATTATCAAACCAAGCTTCAAAAACACACTTGAGGGAGAATGGTAGATGTACATATGAAGTTCTTTTAATAATCAGTTTTTTCAAATATGTTATTGTTAATGTAAAATGGGTGTGCATATTGTGAAATCACCACATGTCCCAAACGCTTAAGCTGGTTGGAAGATATAGATTTTATTATTTATTATATATCTTAACACTCCTCCTCACGTGTGGGCCAGACTCTCCTTCAATGTCTAGCCCACACGTGGAATATTTAATTAAATATGGTAGAGTGTAGAGTAAGGTTCGACCTTAGGACCTCTGCTCTGATATCATGTAAAATCACCATTTGTCTCAAAAGCTTAAACTGATAGGAATATGTAGATTTTATTATTATTTTTATATCGTAACACATGCGTGTGACAAACATAGTTCAATTGAGTTGTAACTTTTTTGGGTGGTGATTGATTGAAGAAAACTGACAAAAAGACAAAGAAATGGCACCAGCTCAACATTCGCTCATCAGTGATTCAAGCGAACACCAGATAGAAAGTTTGTTTGGCATGTGCTTGACTATTCGCTTGAGCGGGGCTTAAGCAGAGAGTTCGCTCGACACCCACTCGACCATTCGCTTGAGCCAAAGATCAGACAGAGAAATCGCTCTACGTGTGCTCAACTCATGGCTCAAGCGATGCATGAACAAAATGTTACTCAATACTTCATGCAACACTCGCTCTAGCGAGTGTCTAGAAATTTGATTTTGACTAGGTTTACGAGTCGTGTTCAAAAGTTTCTATGAATAGAATGCTGCACTTCATTCCTAGGAGGCATAGAGAGAGCGCCTTGAGCTGAGTTCTTGAGAGAAAGTGACTAAGACCCCATTTTTACATCCAAGGTTCATTTTCTCTTGAAAATCAGATCTCCATCTTACTGTGCTTGAGGTCAGTACTGTTGAGTCCATTTGTATGTATTTTCTTTGGCCGGAAGGGATTCTGGAATTGTTGTTAATGTAGAGATCGAGATGGTTCTCATGGTGAAACTATAGAAAGGTCAGTGGTCCAGAGCTGCCTGGGTGCAGAGATCAAGTGGGTCGCTCGTAGTGTTGCCAGCTATATTTAACAACTACAAGGGTCTTGTGAGTATTTCTAAGTTGGCTGTTCTGAACTCAATTTCTATAGTAGATTTTACGTGTGACCTTACATTGTAAAGATGTTCTTCAAATAGCTTCCGCCTCATTACTAAATTGTTGTGTTAATTATTTTTCTGTAATTTTTTTCAGTGATTGACTATTGATTGACATCATTTCTAAATAGTGTAGTAAAATTGAAAAATACCTATTCATCCCCCTCTAGGTGTTATATTAGATTAGAACCACTTATTTTTTAGTTATGTTCAAATAATGAATAAAAATAGGAATTGGGAACTTTTGGAGCACTCTGTCACTGGCAGACAATATTGGATTGTTATAATTCTTAGATTCAAGCGTTGTTTGGTTTCACAAACTTTTGAAATTATTTCATATTATCTCATCTCATTTCAACATCCAAACACCATTCAAACACAAATATTTTTCAATTTCAAGTTTTTAAATTTTCAAATTTTTCATCTAATCATTACCTAAACATTATAATTTTCTCAAACTTCCAATCAAAACGCAAAAAACAATTCAACATTTTCAAATTTCAAAATAAAAATTATATTTTAACCTTCTTTTAACTTTATAGTTTTTTATTCAATTTTTTCTCTATTAGTTTTCAAAACCCCATAAAAATCTTAATTTAAATTATTTCACTACTATTCACAAATTATCTCACTATTGTTCACAGATTTCTAATCTCATCTCATTTTATCGATCCGTGTAACCAAACAATACCTCAGTCTCCATAACAATTGATGATAGAGTTATGAAAGTAGGTATGTGATACCCCCATATGATATGGATAAGGGTAGGTGGTGTATGGGATTCCACATTGGGAAGGAGAAGTTCTTGTTCTTTATAAGGTTCCAATGGGGCTCTAATTGTATCATTGACTAGTCCTCTTGGAGTATAGGCCATGTAGTTTGGGTCTTCCATGGGGCGTTACAAATGGTATCAGAGCCTATCCCAACCAGAAATGTGGGACTTGAGCCATGCCACTTACAATGGACAGGCCCAACGAGAACGTCGGGAATTTAAGAGGGGTAGATTGTGATACTCTATATGATATGGATAAGGGTAGGTGGTGTATGAGATCCCACATTGCTTGAGAATGAGAAGTTCTTGCTCTTTATAAGATTCTAGTGGGGCTCCAATTGTATCATTGACTAGTCCTTTTATAGTATAGGCCATGTGGTTTGAGCCTTCCATTGGGGCGTATATGATATGGATAAATGTAAGTGGTGTATGGGATCCCACATTGCTTGGGAATGAGAAGTTATTGCTCTTTATAAGGTTCCAATGGGGCTCTAATTGTATCATTGACTAGTCCTTTTAGAGTATAGGTCATGTGGTTTGGGTCTTCTATTGGGGCGTTACAAGGTCGATAAAAAATGCTATATACAACCGCCCAGGGGTAACCTTTGAGAAACCATTGCCCACGTGGAGATGAAACGCTCCGTTTCATTTGATGACTCAAAATGGACCGTTTTCTTTCACTCATTCCCTCTGTTTCGAAACTCACTCCTCCAGACTTCGTCTCTTCATCTTCCCTTCGTCTTCTCTGCCTCTCCCCTTCGTCTTCAACAATTTCACTCCGCCAGCGATCCTTCGTCTTCAACAATTTTCCCTCCAGCAATTTCACTCCAGACTTCTGTTCGCACCCATCTTAATGAAATCTTCACACAACAAATCAAGATCAAAACAAAACCATAAAGAAAACCAACAAAATGAGAAAATAAGTATGAGTTTGAGCAAAACAGATTAAAGAAATCTCTTCTTCCAAACCCGAGATCGAACAGAGCCGAGCTTTTCCCAAGATCGAAATGAGTTTTTCTTCCCAAACCCAGACGACGTGATCTACGGTTCCCAGACCCAGGCGGCGAAATCTCTTCTTCCAGTTCAGAGATCGAGCAGAGTAGATATTTTCTCCCCTTCTTCCAGACAACACAACCTCCAGCTTCCCTCTTCAACAATTTTCCCTCCGTTTTCGTTGTGTTTTGTTTTCGTTTTCATTTTCATTCTTTTTTAATAATATATCGGCTGAGCCGATTTCCTCATGATTACAAGAGCCAGTGGTGTATAGTTGAAGATGAGATGAAGAAGGGAGCTTCGTGGGTCTGTGGAGAAGACGAAGGGAGCTTCGATGGTGGCTTCGTGGAGACCAGATCTTAGTGGAGAAGAGAAGGGGTTTCTCTAGTGGAGATGATGAAGTGGTCTTCGATGGTGGCTTCGTGGAGACAACCAAGGGTGGAGAAGACGAAGGGATCTGCTTGGCTGGAGTGGAGAGGAGTGGAGAGGAGTGGAGAAGACGAAGGGAAGGGGAGGGGCGTTTGGGTGTTTGGGTCATCAAATGAAACGGAGCGTTTCATCTCCACGTGGGCAACGGTTTTCCAAAGGTTACCCCGGGCGGTTGTATATAGTATTTTTGTAGATTGATTCTTAACCCTATCTATTAACCAAAGGTGATCGACTAGGTATTGTTGCTGCATTAATCTTGTTTTACCAAAAGATATGTACTTTCCTATCTCTCTCTCTCTCTCCCCAACATTTGACAGTTTATTTGATGTGAACCTCTTCATGCATGACCAACATATATAAACAAACATGCATGGCATCTGAGGAAAACAAGGAAAAAGTGAAGGTTGGAAAAAAAATATATCAAAGCTGCTGTAAAAGAAATTAATTTCCATGAACAAAAACTGACTTGCATTGCAGGGAATGAAGTGATCAAGAAAATCCATGGAATGTTGGAGTCCTCAATATAAATACATATATATACTTGCATCTAATTAATCAAGACATCATTATATCGGTTTTATAAGTCTCTGCAAATGGGAATTACATGATCGGTAAGTATCCATCAAAGTTCCTAATTTACACATGCTGCACCGTATAATATAGCCAGTTGCTGGTTTCTTATATAACCTATCTCGGCTTTGACTTTGTGAATCCAAGAGTTCGAACCAATAGCAGGGCACTGCGACCGACGCTATGCTTAAAAGGACAATTGAGTTGACTGTCGGAATTATTATATATGGCCTTGATCAGTTGTCAGCTGTGGCGTCGCTTGGCTAAGTGGGGGCATGTTGAAAGACCAAATCTTGACAGAAGAAGAAGAAGAAGAAGAAAGAAAAAAAAAGTCAACACAGTTGCATGTGGTGGCGAGGTGGGCTCGTATGAGGATGAGGTCCCACGTGTCGAGAATCACGTGTGTGGAGGATGGAGCGGTTCGAGATGTCCATGTCCCTGCTGCCTGCTACTGCATCAGAGAGGCCCGGCCCTATCCATGTAAGTTACGATTTAAAATTAATTTGTTGAAAATTAAATAAAATATTATTTGTACATATTTTTTAATATTATTATTATTTTAAAATTTAAACAAAATAAATTATTCTTCTAAATAATATTGTTTGTCACGCTTATTTCATCCATTAATTTGTTATAAATCATAATTTTCGCTTATTCTCTTTCATCAAGATCTTCTCGATTTTTTTATTCCACAAATATAAACACATAAAATAAGTTCCATGCACACATTCCATTTACGAGTAAAATGAACCATATCTCAAACAACATGTATAATCGCCCTCGCAAATTACAATTTTTTTATTAATAAAGATTATAATTGATTGGTCACGTAGCTCATTCTGATAAGATTCAAATAAGAGATACATTTAAATTATATTATAGTTTTAATTCTATGCTCTAATATAATGATAAATTATCACTTGTAGAGAGAGAAAAAGCAAGAAAAGAGAAAGGGAAAAAGCTAACTAGAGTTATGACAGGTCCCGGTGTTGAGATCAATATGGATGAAAACAAATGATAGAAAAGAGATCATTCTCCACTTGGGGTGCGAAGGAAACCACAGTCACAGTATGAACAATTTACAAAGAGAAAATATATTTACAACTGTGAATTGTATAATCGCTGCGTAATCGCTTTGAAAAAAGTAAATAAAAAATGAAGGACCTACATGAAAAAAATTAATTTTTTAATAGTAAACCTTACTCTTTTTCAAAGTGATTACGAAATATTTACCTACTTCACGGTTATACGTAGAATTACTCGGCATGCAAATAACTGTCCTCTATTACACAATAACTCCCATTCTCCATGTCCACACATTTCCGAAAGCTTTGGGGTCTATCAAGTTAGCCTCACATTCTGCTTTGCAGAGGATCGTACGTTGGGATGGGATGATTACAAATAACAAGCTGTTTTACATGATCTTCATGATAATAATCATAAGACTCGCATGCATATGAAACAAAAATATTTAGAGATTTACAAGCTTTCAGTTAAACTATTGCTACAGCATAAGCTTGGAAAAGAACTGCTCGAATTCTTGATCGATGGTTTGTTTCCTAGTGCCTGGTTGAGCATCTGCATACAAACAATGAAGTTATTTCTCCACCCACTCAGTTAAGTTATTCTCACATGTACACCTCCAATATATTAATTCCTAAATTACCTTGGCCTACAGTCCATCTTCCGGATGAAAGAACGTACATATTTGTTGGGTTAACCCCATGGGAGTAGAGAATATCTTCAAGTTCGTTATCTGTAGGCTGTTCAATGCAGTCATTTCCATATACAGGGCTAGTGTAATCTACTTGATCACACAAATCTACGAGGTGCTCCTCAAGAGTCTGAAATTCTTGTAATTCATCATGATGGCTAGGATGCTCTCCACTCAGAAATGCAAGTTTTTCTTTTCTGAAACCAGAAGAGTAGTTGGCAGATTTGAAACTATTGCTGTCACATTTAACAGATGAAGTTGAGGGCCTATTGAAGTTTGTTTTACATACTCTAATTGGACTTTAGCTTCATCATATGAAGACGTTGCAGAGTCGGAATCTCCACCAAAACTATTGCTGTCTTTCCCTGATTCAGGTTCTGCTTCATAATCCATGGCTGCTCTTTATGTTTTCCCATTTATTATGTTTGGAAATATGCTTTCCACCTCAGGATTTTTGTCAAACACAAAGACCGGTTCGGAAGCAAAGCTGCGATCCCAGCATTTATGCTTTGGTATAGGCAAATCCGATTGCCCTGCCTGTAATTTCCTTTTCTTGTTCAAGTCAACAGTGTTATTCTCGAGTCCTTTATTGCCATGGAAGCTGAAAAGTAAAATTGATATATATTTAAGAAAAAATAACAAAGGGCTGTGAGGAAGACTAAATATTGCAACAATTTTGTCAAAACATTTTTAAGGCAATAATGCATATAGCAGAACCTCCTTCCATGTTTCCTAGCACAGCCTTTCTTAATCATCATGTTCATCCCATACTTAGTTTGGGAATTGCACAAAAAACTAAGGCCTGAAAAAATCACTAAGGAAAAACAATGACCATGGTCTAATTAAGATAATCTTTTTAGTGAAGAACCTTCACTTACAAGCACTAGTCTTTTTATCTTAAAAGGAACAACAGCTTTATTTTGCAGAGGAAATAGAAGATCATTGGTAGAAAATTCAAGTTATGAAGACAAATCTTAACAGCTACATATTCAGATCATCTGGTCAAGGCATCCCCCCCAACCCATGTTAGTACTGTGACCTAAAAAGGTTCCTCCATTGACAGCTTTAAAGAAAACGTTAAAGTCAATTAATCAACCCAGAAGCTGCTATAGATCACAAACCACCAGATGAACATATGGGCAGGCATATAAGCAATCAAACTACTCCTTTCTAGTATTTACTAGTGGTCATGATTCCCAAGGCATTTGATTGTGGTTTTCCTATATTGGCCCAAACATAACATTGAATCATGGACAATATCAATGAGCTGGCAGTTACAATCTCACTTAATTGTGTCTAAAACACGAATGCTAAATCAGGATGGTTCTAAAAAAGTCTTGCTAATTTCCTTCAATGTGTTATCTTGGATACAATTTTCTTCAATAATTAAAAAGAAGCAAATATCTAGCAAGACTTGCGAAGTTTCAGGAGTAATATAAAGTAGTAGATGAGATCCAATATTTTCTACACATATTTACTTCCTCAACATCCAATTGGTTACTTTCGAATTCTGCATCAGGCAAAATTAAGGAAATTATTCTCTCCGAGCCTAGCAACTTTAAGCTGATTTTAACCAATATATATAGACATAAAAGATGGAGCCGAGTCTGAAAGCAAATCCAGAAACTCAAGAAATTCACTAGCTCAAACAAAAAGATGAACATTAATGATAAAAAAAAAAAAAAACACAATAAAGAAAAGAGTTAAGAAAAATCAAGAACCCGGAAATCTAGCCTGTAAACTTTAGATGGGTTCTCCTTATCTTCTCTCATCTAGACCCAGAAAAGGAGAGCGAATGATAAACGAGCTTCGGAGCAAGTCAGTGATTCACTCCAGAGTGGAGATTCCTCTATCTCATATCGTATTATCACTCGCCACTCGGACCCCTCTAGTCTAAGTAGATTCAAAGGGCGTGAGAATCACGACCGCAGGTGGACTGAATCGTGCTATGCTGGTATCGGAATAGCGTAAATCTGCGCTGACTCATTTTTCCATCCTCGTTCACGTGAAATTGGAACGAGGTTCTACTGAGTAGGCTCACTTCTTTTCTTTTTTTTTTTATAATTATAATTGTTTATTATTAATTATTGGAAAATATATTCAGTTGTAATAGTAACATTATAGTGAAAAGAAAAAATCTTATTCAGACTCTACTATTTATCACACACTCCACACATTTAGTGTATTGAGTTTAAAAAAAAAAAAAAAAAATATTTGAGTGCATGGTATGTGGAGAGTGTAGATATGTAGGTAGATATGTAGAATTGCTCTAGTGAAAATATATATATATTTTTTCTTTTTACAATATTTCGTTGGAGCTCCCAAGTTACATGGAACTAAAATCGTTTCACCGACACCATACATCTACTTGAGTAAGTTATCCGGAATTCTGATTCTCCCAGCTTTATACAGATTTTTTTTAGAGGTTTTTTTATAAGTAAATAAGAAATAAGTAAAAAAAAAAAAAAAAAAAAAAAACATAGCAGTCAAGTCAATTGTAATTTGCAAAATAGTTAATATTCTAACAATATTTCTAGACTTAAATGGTTGAGATTTTATGGAGGGGGGTGTAGGTTTGAGGAGTTTGGTTGATGAGCATAAAGGTTCGAGATTTTGGAAGGACATCATGAGTTGTGTACCAAGAGTGCTGAGCAATGCGAAATGGCGGATTCGGGATGAGAATATATCTTTTTGGAGAGATAAATGGCTAAAGAGTGGTCCATTGTGAATGAGGTTTCTGTTATTGAGCGACCACGGCTTAAAGTTTGTGAATACAGGATTTGAAGATGGATGGGATATCAAACTGCTACAGAGGCTGGTGCGGGATAGCAAATTGGAAGAGATATTAGATTGTCTTGGTGAGTCTAAGGCAGGTGCAGATTTGTTGGTTTGGACCCCAAATTTGAGTGGTGTTTTTTCCTTCAAAAAGCGCTTGGGAGTGTGTTAGAATTAAAGCTCCAAAGCTGAATTGGGCTAATTGGATTTGGAATAATGCTCTTCCAAAAAAATATCGGTAACAATGTGGAAGGCGATGAATGATTGCCTTAGAGTTGATGCAAGAGTGTGCAGGTTGGGTATTCTGGTGGTTTCAAAATGTGAATGCTGCGATGCTGGAAATTTGGAAGATCAGGATCATGTGCTCGCTAATGGCAGCGTCGCAAAGGAGATTTGGCGTCGAATTTCTGTGCAAGTCGGTATGTTTTTTGTCCCACAAAGATCATGGAAAGAAAGAGTAGATGCTTGGTTTAGACTTGCTAAAACGTCCTCACAAAAAGGATGTTAATTGGCCTTGTCCAGTCTATAATTACTTGGTCTCTATGGATGTGGAGTTGTAAAGCACGTATGGAGGGGAAAGTGAGCTCGGTGGATACCTTATGGCTCTCGGTGAAGGCTGATCTTGCTTGGGTGGGTTTGAGCCTCAAATCTAGAAATAAATTGCAGGAGGGGGATGTGGGTATCTTGGCAGATTTATCTATTCCTAATAAAAAATCCCAAACAAAAACAGGTACGTCTTGTTCAATGGAAAAAATCGGCCAGTGGGTGGTTCAAATTAATTGTTGATGGAAGCTATCTTGGCAATCCTGGATGTATGGGAGCGGGTGGTTTAATTAGAAATGATGAGGGAAAGTTGCAGGTGGCTCTTTCTATTAGCCAGGGTCATGGTACGGACAATGTGGCGGAACTAATGGCTTTACTTCATGGTTTAAGATATTGTAGAGACCTTGATATTCGGAAGCTGGAAGTGGAATTGGATTCCTTGTTAGTAGTTCAATTGGAATACCTTGATATTCCAAATTCCTTGTTGGAATTTGGGTATCTTGATGATTTTTGGGAAGAAATTCAAGACGTTCTCTCATCTAGACAGTTTGTGTTTCGCCACATTTTTAGGGAATGTAATGCAGGAGCTGACTTTCTTGCTCGTATGGTTCCCACCACCTTTACCTACTACTTAGATAATATATGCTGATATTCCTCATCGGCTAAAGGGTATCTTGAAATTAGATAAGTTAGGCTTCCTTCCTTGAGATGCTAGTTTCTTTATTTTTGGGGGTTTTGTTTGGTTCTATTATGGTTTTTGTTGTTTTCCACGGTTTTCCTCCGCAAAAAATGAGGTTTCTTTAATAAAGTCTAGGAGGTGCCACCCTCCTTTATAGTTAAAAAAAAAAAAAAAAAAAAAAATTCAAAACAATGGAAAAGAAAAGAATTTTCTAAAGATGGTAACATAAAATTTGAAGGGTTTGAATACAAGGGTATTAATTATTTAGCATAAGAAATATGTATGGATCGTAATTAAGTAGGACACTATGTTACTTGAATGCTAATGAAGTATACATAAAGCTGCGAATTATCAACATATAACCCTACAGACTCAAAGAAGCCTGATGAATCAGGTAAAATGTAGCACTAATCTAAATAGAGAAATGATAGTTATAGTGTAAACTTTGTATATAACTTTGACACTTCAAAAAAAAAAGCCACGGATTGGCCTTACACCAAATAATGAATTCTATGATCATACATAAAAGAAAAAAAAGTGAGTATATACGAGACCCACATGAAAATAAATTAATTTTTTTAATAGTGGATCCCACTTTTTTTAAAATGATTACGTGACACTTGCACACTTCACGACTGTACGTAGCATTACTCAAAGAAAAAAGAGCTAAAGATGAGCCTCCTAGTCCATTTTGCCAATGTCAGGTATTTATTAGTACTCCTCAGAACCATGCACATCTTTTTTTGTTGAATTACACTGCTGTTGATGTTTAGTATAGTTGAGAATCTCCTCGGAAAGCATGGTGGTGCATTTAGCAAAAGAAGTGTGAGCTTGAGGCTTGCTATCCATTTCCTTCAATCAGGCTATTTTTTCAGATATTCTTATGACTGCTGAATATGTACCAATGCATAAACAGACCAAAGCCACACTTAAAATTATTATGGAATTTGCAATCTGAAACAGAATGTCAAGAATTGATTTAGTATTGGATCGGTTTATAGCACATGCCTTCTGATAAAGTATATATGATCTGGAATAAGTACTTAGTGACATAGAATTCTTACCTGCAACTTCGTCAATTTTCCTTTGAGTATGCGGAGATAACATGCGCATGGAAAGATAAATGTCTGGCATGAAACAATAGATAGAGAATTAATTCAAACTTCCTCAAATCTCTAGCTGTGACGAACTACAATCGAGGTGTGTATATGAAGAGAGAACTTACAACTAACATTGTGAGTAAAGATCCCATTAACGCCATTACAGAAGCTGCAGTCCAATTGACAAAAAACAGCTTAATTAGCAGAACACAGTCTCCTTTGTTTTTTATCCCATTTTATTTTGAATCTAACTGTCTTACTTGTTATTTGTTGTCTTTGCATGCTCAAAAAGCATATTCAGGACGTATATATCAAACAATCCTTTTTCTTTTTTTCTTTGTGAAGAACCAAACACTTGAAATTCAATGTGCATAAGCAATGCAGGAAATGCTCACCAAAGAATGGAACAGTCAGTGCCACCACCAAAGTCGAAAATACTAAAATCGTTCTGACGAGAAGCACTACACTAAAAGATCTAAGCTGAGCTGAGGGCAGGAGTTCCTCTAAACTCAATGAGATGGGTGTAAGTGTCAATGCATACTTGGTCAGTGGGTTCGCCACCTATGAAACCACATCAGTCACTTGATGTACTATGCAAAGCATATAAAATCAGAAGACTAAATTCAAGTTTCCAATCGTACCACAGTCCAGATTGCAATATTAGAAGCAACATATTCTCTGGGCATGTTTAAAGTGAACTGAGATTTGACCGAGTCACCAAACATTAGAAAGCCGCATATTGCTACCCCAATGTACATAAAGAAACAGAAAACAAAGCTGTGGCACATGAGATATATATTAGCAAAGCTTATAATGTAAGAAGTGGAAAAAGAAAGACTCATCAAGGCAACACAAGTGAATATTTTCAAACTGTATACTGACTAGTTTTGTCACCTGGCTATTAAAACAGATGGGAATTGTGACGGTTCTTTCATGGAAGTATAGATATTTGGAAAAACTGGATGGCCCGAGAAACTGTAACCAAAGATACCAATTGAGACAGATATGTTTGCAAGGTCTAAAGCCGTTCCACATGGATGAAATCCAACTTGGTCCACCACCCCAACCCATAATAAGCAAAGTGCCACCAGAATTGATGCAACTACTCCTCCACCTGAACACAACTTTTAAGATAAGCTGTATTTGCAACTTAAAAAATTATGAGATTTCAAGAAAAGAAAAAGGATAGGAACCTGAAAGGTATGAGAGCAAACTCAGATTTCGAAGCCAAACGGTTGGAAGAACAATAAGAGTAGCTGTGATGGAGAAAACTTGACGAGAACCAAGATAAGTTCCAGCAAAACGGATTTGTGTGTCTGGGTATAATGATGCCAGGTTATCGCTCATCATAATGATGTACTCCACGCAAGAAGCCTACAAACCAGAGCTCTTCACCTTATTAAGTATGGTACAAAGCAAGGCACCACAAAAGGTAGAGAGCTACGCATAGATATAGGAGAGATTTTTTTGCACTTACATATAGTTCTATGTACAAAACTATCTGCATTAGACCAGAACACGTGTCAGTTTGGCTTTCAAACAGGAGGTATCAGCTTGTAGTTGCAAACTCAACAGCAGCCATGATTTAGTTGGTTATATTCTTATACATACAAGCATGCTTGTGAAAAAAATTGGACATTTCATATTCAAGTTGGACTTACAGCTATTCCAAAGCGACCAGCTAACCCAAAAGCAGCCTCTCCAATATCTGGGTAAGTTTGGAGTTCTGGGGAGCTTTCTAAACATCGCTTCAATAAAAATGCCGTATAGCAAGAAAGGAGACCCATCATCACAAGTATGATGAGGCTAAACCATCCTCCTTCTTTGACTGCATACGGAGTTGTAAGGAGTCCTATGCCACACAGAACATTGATTCCTGCTTAAAAAGAAATGAGGATCTTTGTTGAGTAATTTTTGGTGTGTAAACCTGTTCATGAAGGGATGTGTAATAATGAACAAGTGAGTTGATGAAGTGTTGTCTGTCAGTTTGTTTGTTATTGTAGTGTAGTGCTGTCTTGGGTTTTCTCGCACGATAATGTCTCATCACAAAGAAATTATGGGGAGAAACTCAATGATGTTTGTGTAATTAAGAAATTATGCACTCCATAAACATATTATCGTGGCCATATTAGAATTGAAAGATGTCAAGTCACTCTCAATTGACTGGTAACTTTAACTTTGTGAGAAAAGATTGCAAAAGAAGATAGAATTTAATTTAAGTGAATCAATGCTGGAATCAAAGGCAGAGTTGAAGATTCAAAATGGTAAAAACCAGAAAGTGTGATAAAAGGATTGAGGAAATAATAACAACGACCATAGGCGCAGCAATAATGAAGCCCAAAGTAGAGAACATGGAAATCTTACCGGTGATGGAAATCCTTCTATATGATAATGCGGAAGAAACACTAGCAAACATGGAGGTTTCAAATTTAGCATTCAATGTTATAATTGCCAAAAGTATATACATTATAGTAATGAATGTTGGAGTAAAAGGGTTGGAGATCGAAACAATTACACTAAGAGAACTAGTCGAGGAGAGGAGGAAACTCTACTACTTTCATGTGAAGAAGATGACAAGGATCCACAATACATATGGCTTTTAGACTCTAGTTCAACAAACCACATGTGTGGTAGAAAAGTGTTGTTTCTTGCATTGAGTAATCAAGAGCAAGGAGACACTAAATTTGGTGATTTTTAATTTGGCGATTCTTGTAAAGTTTCAGTAAAAAGAAAGGGGAAAATTATATACGGTGCAACTTAAGAATGATGAGCACAAGCATATTTCTAAGAGAAGTGCTACAACCACAGAGAAATCTCACAAAAGTAAATTCACAAACTGACATGGCTTCATATGATATGTTAGATCTATGTTACAATAAAAGTAGCTTTACAATCTAACATACCACATCAAGTCATGCCAGTTTGTGGGTTTACTTTTGTGAAATTTCTTTATGGCTAAAACATTTCTCTATTTCTATTGTGTATTGTGTGCTAGAATTAAAATACGAATGGGCAATTGTTGGAGAAAGGCTAGGCCCTTCTTATGGAGGATTTGATGCTCACATTAAAAGATCAACATGCAAATGTCATTACTAAAGTACAAATTTCAAAGAATCGGATGTTTGCTCTGAACATGAAAGCAGTAACTGTAATGTGTTTTCACGCAAAAGTGAAAGATCAGTCTTGGTTGTGGCATCTGCGAGACGGACACTTTGAGTTTTAATGGTTTAAAGCTTCTGTCTACCAAGGTATGGTCAAAGGATTGCCAAGTATTGCCCATTTAAATGTCATATCCGAAGGATGTACCCTTGAAAAGCTTTGAAAAATAGAGAGAAACAGAGAGAGCACAAAAATATTGTTTGAAGAAAATTTGATGTTGATAAGGAGCCTTGAACTAGCACTAGTGGGGAGTCCATGGATTATTACTGCATCTTGATTGGATGTATAAAAACAAATGCTTGAGGAGTGCTGGTTATTGGCAACATAGAGAAGGGTGGGAATTATAGCTCTGCATAGTTTTCCATTGAAATGCTTTGGCAATGTGGTGGTTCTAGCAGCTCAAGTATTTGACACAATTTTTTTTGGACAAAGTGATGAATAAAATAGTAAAGTAATCAGGAGAAAATCCTGTTTTTACCATTCACGACTGCTTGAGCCAATGAACACTGCTCCTGTGGTGGGGGTGATTTTCTTGTAGAAAACTTTGAGCAGGCAGATCCAGATATCTTCACAGGTAGTATGGAAGTAGGCACTTCTTCTTTGTCTATACTTGTTTCAGAAATAAGAGGCTTACTCAGCAAAGAATCATGCTCAGATGCTTCTGGGGTCTCTTGTGCTGTGGAAAAAAAGCTGCTTATTCCTGTCAGGCTAGTTTTCCTTAAAAATTTGAGGGAGGGTGGGGCCACAGTTGTAAACCTGCTAATTGACTGCCTGCACGTATTCAACCAAGTGAGATGAAGAATTCAGAATATTATCTGCTTAGTCTTTTCAATTTATTTATGTATTCATTATTTATTTTGCTTATATTCCCCATATGATCACTTCCAAACAAATCATTAGGCATAACATCATTCACCCGGCATATCACTATTTTTTTGCTACAGCATACTGGATAATTGGTATTTATTATATGTTCATAGTCATGCTAATAACAAGAAGGCATGCCGATGCCAAAGATGATGGGGTCTGGCCAATTTTTCCTTTGCAACCCCTCAAAATGTAGTGTTCCAGCAGCTAGCAGCCAAAAAAAAAAACATTCCTGGTCTGTACAGGCACAAATTTTTTTGTCGAACTCGTTTCTTAGTCTATTTCACATCCCTACTCCAAACTATCTTTCCAGATTAACTTAGTTTGGAATTTGCATTCAGATTATACAAAGTCCCTATTAATAACATGAGGTAATATTCTAAAAACATCATTAGTGTGTTAGCTATAACAACATTGCCACATAAGCAATAAAAATTGACACAACAATATATATTTTTTAAAATAATTTATGTAATCTACTTCTTCCCATCAGCTTAACATTTTGGGATAAATGGTAATTTTACATTGTATTAGAGCAGAGATCCTAAGTTCGAACCCTAATGATACACTCTACTCATTTAGTTAAATATTCCACGTGTTGGGCCCACTCATTGAAGAGAAGTCTGGCCCATGTGAGGGGCTAGTGTAATCTATCTCTTCCCGTCGGCTTAACATTTTGAAATAAGTGGTGATTTTATAACGTTGCCACCTAAATGATCTGCCAAACATATATAAACGAGATTTTTTATTTTAAAAAAAAAAAAACTGTAGATCATGGAGTACCTGTAGCTCTGAGGCCAAGTGGACTCGTTGAGGTCAATGTTGTTAACAGATGGACTTGGTGAGGAAACTGTGTCTTCAGATTCAGTATAGTACTCCTCCTCATCCCCATAAACCAATTCCGCCTCGTTTTCTTCATCATCGGTTTGGAAATCATCCCCCCGTTCCCGCCCCAAATCGTCGTCCAGTTTCATTACCACTCTGCTCCTGGATTCAAACTCTGCATACAAACATAACCTCAGAAAAATTTCTACTGTTTCTCTCTCGAGACTGCTGAGAACTTTCCAGTCACATTAACTTTTGCTTTACATAATTAACAGAAACCAGAAAAAAAAAACTAGAATGAGACCTGCTGGTTTGGTCGGGTTTGGCCATGAAGTAAGCGTCCAAGAAGCCGAGGTAATCGGAGATTATAGATGAGGTGCGAATAAGATGTACTTTTTTCTGAGTTGATGACCGACTATTAATACCAACCACGCACGCACCTGAAACATATATCAACCATGCATGCATGGGAAATTTACTAGTTGATCCGAAGCCTGGTGCTTTTGTTTCGTTTGTTAAGGTTTTGCATTTTTTTAGGATTTAAATAGTTCAGAATTAGTACTGCATTAATTTGACATTTCAAAATGGTAATTCCGTAAATCATAATAAGTCACGTGACATTTTATATACAATTATCATTTAAACTATGAGTGGTGCTACAGTGACCGAAAACATGTCTCCAATGATATTCCGAATAATTCATTTTATTTTTTTATGTATTTTTTTAATCATCATAAATATTTAAAAAAAAATAAAAAATTCACAATATCATTAAAAAATACTTTCTTAATCATAAAATAAATAAAAAAATTTCAAAAGAAATGCTCGGGACCCATTTTCGAGATCCCAAGCATTTCTCTTAAACTATTTAAATGGTTAATTACAAAATTAGTAGCTGATTTTATTCAGTTTTTTTAGTAATTCAAGATCTCAGTTTTTAACTTCTGTAAAATTGAAACTTCCATTTTAAAAACTGAAAATTCAGTATCTTCGTCAATTCTTCGTTAGAAAATTCAATGCAAACCACGTGTTTGCCTCTGATTGACTGATATGTGGCGTTAATATCCATGTCAACCATTTAGATTGACATATAACTTAATTTAATCTCTGAATTTTTCTTATATCCTTAGAATAATCGTTTTATAGGGAAAATTAATTTTGTAACTCCTTTTAAAAAAAAACAAAAATTAGGTTCCGTTTGGATACGCAGTTGGTCTCAACTTAAAATATAATAATAATTACTCCAAAATAGTGTTATGAGAAGATCTTCTTAAGATTGAAATATAATTACCTAAATTACTCTACAAAGAGATCTTCCAAAAATAAATCTACAAACTGACATTATTTTATATGATATGTTAGATTTACTTTACAATAAAAGTAATTTTACATCCTAATGTACCACATTAAGTCATGTCAGTTTGTGGGTTTACTTTTATATGATATTTTTGTGACTAAAACACTTCTCTATTAATTATGTTAGGAGTAGTAAAAAAAAAGTAAAATAAAACGTAGAATCAATCAACACATGGCATAAGGTTTACAGTAATGCTATATACAGTTGTGGAATGCGCAAAAGTCGTGCAGTCGCTTTGAAAAAGAGTGAGGTTCACTATTAAAAAAATAGTTTCTTTTTACGTGGGTTCCATATTTATTTACTTTTTTCAAAGCGACTGCACAACGATTGCACACTCACGACTGCAAGTATCATTTCTCTAAAATTTATGTAGTTCAGCAACGTGCATACGTCCACGGAGTTACAAAATATTTGATTTAGTTGAAAAACAAAGATACAATGTGGCAATACGGCAGTCGTATATGGTTTAATACAATATATAGTAAATCTTAATTAACGGTCAGGTTGGATCGGTTTAAGAGCCAAAAGGGTCAAAACCACAACAAATCCGTATTGGATTGTCAAATCGAGCTACACACAAACATATAACCAGGCTCCACACACAGGAGACCAACAAATTAAATCAAGTGGCCTTGAGATAGTGGCATGAAACACTTCCATGGGACACATGATTGGAGTCCTGATGGCCAGAGTCAAGATCTTTTAATCAGTGCAAAACCTAGCATCCTGAGCATTGTCAATAGTGTAGCCAAATACAAATGCAAATGCAAACATATATTTAGCTAGTTACACCATTAAATTAACTACATTGGATAAGCCATATGTAAATTTTTTCTTTACCATGAACATTGTTACTACATATTTCCAGATGGACTGTTCACATTTTAAATTTTATTTTATTACTTTTCTCTCTCCTCCCTCCCTCCCTCCCTCTCTCTCTCGACACAACGTCGTTATTTTTTTTTCTCTCACCCGAATCCTTTCCCTTTCTGCCTCGACAGAAGCCTTTCTCTGGAAAAATAATCCTCGCAGCTCTCTCTCTCAATTGCTCTTAATGGAATAGTACCAACTCTCGACAGATCTCGCAACAGTTCAGGTATGATTTTCTCCCTCTATTCTCTATTTCTTCATTCTCTCTCTCTGGCCGAGTGAAGGTTTTCTATTTCTCCCTCCCAAAACTCTTGATCATGTGATGATTTCCAAGTTTTTGGTCTCCCACAAGGACGCTACCCTTCCTCCATCGATGTTGCTATTCATCACCACTGCCGCTGCACTTGCTTGATGCTTTCACTATAGACTTAGCTAGGGTAAATGAAACTCTCTCTGTTTTTCCTAGGGATTTTATTACATAGATTTCAGCTTGTTGTAATTGTTGTTTGGATGCTTTGCTTAATCTAGATTAGGGTTTTGATTTCAGGGGTGATTTTAGGGATGAATTTAGGATTTCAATTTTCTGTTTTTAATAGGTCCCCTATTTTTGTAAACATGTAGGAGCAAGAGGGTAGTATTTTATTATTTTTTCCTCTGGTTTTGCTTAATCTAGATTAGGTTTCAATTTTCTATTCTTGTTTTTAAGGTGGCTTGGATGCTTGGGATATGCATAATGCTTGTGAATTATATGTATTGTTCTTGCTTTTAAGGTGGTGGTAAAAAATGGATGTTGGTATATTAAATGTTTTGTATATTAAAAAATGTATAAATCATTTGTTGGATGCTTGGGATATGTATAATGTTTGTATATTAAAAAATGTATAATGTTAAATGGATGCTTGGGATATGTATTAGTTTGTATATTAAATAAATGCTTGGGATACAAATGGATGTTTGTTATAATAATTTATGCTTCAACTTTGCTATTTGTTTTGCTAATTCTCTGTTATAATTTGTTGTTTTAATTGCCAATATGACTATGAGTAAAACAATGGGACTATGAGTAAGCATGTAATTTTATGATTTCATATGCTTCATCTTGATAATGAGACATCATATATTTCTGAATTGTTTAGTAATATTTTCTCTTTCAATATTTTGTTGAAGGATGAACACTTTAATTGATAAGAATCCATTCTTCACCACACTGTTACAAAATGGTAAGGGTGGTATTGACAACCCCCTATGGATAGTGCAAATGTTGATGTCCAAGCGACACAACCCCAACGGGAAACAAGGGCACCTATTAAAAAATTCCAACGGAGTGTGTCATTTACTGCAGAGAAATATACTCTTCTTGTTTTAGCTTGGCTTAACATTGGTATAGACTCCATACGGGGGACTAACCAAACCTCCACACAATTGTGGAGTAGAATTTATGATTATTACAATACCTATAAAAAAACCTAACGGTCCAAAACGATCTGTACCTTCTTTGACCAATCGGTGGTCAATCATTCAAAAATGTGTCAATAAATTTTGTGATTCTATAGCCCGAGTTGAAGGAATGCATCCAAGCCATACGACCGAGCTAGACAATGTGTAATGCTTTTTTCAATTATTATTGTTGTAATTATTAAGTCTTTGCAATGATAGAGCATACTAATTTTGGAACTATTTTGTAGATTGATAAGGCAAAAAATTTGTACCTAGAGACCCAAAAAACCAACTTCAATATGGAACATTGTTGGAATCTTTTGAGGCACCAATCGAAATGGCAAGTGCACATGGAACTCATAAGAAGGAAAGATAATGTGGTACGTTCAGGTATTACTCCAAACTTAATACGATAAGGGGAAGACATGAAAAATGTGTCCGTGGATGGTGAGAGACCTCTGGGCAATAAGACTAAAAATGAAAAAGAAAGAACAAAGAAAGAGGGAGACAACAAAAAGGTAAGGAATCACAAGTTAATGAGTTTAATGAGGCCTTAAGGCACATGAGTGATGATAGGAAGACTTGTATGATGAAGAGAAGAGAAGCAATAATCAAGGTTGACAATGATAGATTTGAGTTAATACTTCTTAGGAAGAGAAAACTTGATATGAAAATTAAGGCTGACAATGATAAATCTGATTTAATAGTTCTTAAGAAGAGGAAAACTGATATGAAAATTATGAAATTAGATATTGATTCCATGAATTATGTGCAGCAAGAGTATTTCCATAATTTTCAAATGGAAATCATTGCGGGGCAATGGAATATGGCCATATCTCGTACATAGTTGTATGCTTGGTTTTGGTTTATTTTGATTGGTGGTGGACTTGCTAGTATATATATTGGTGTGTGATTTTGTAATTATTTTTTTACTGTGTGGTGATATGTTTTTTGACTTGCTTGTGGGTCGGCTAGGTTTTTTTTATTGTACTAGACTTCCTGGTTTTTAATTGTACTAAACTTGATGGAATTGCTGGTGGGTTTGCTGGTTGGTTACTGGAGGAGTTTTACGGTTGCTGCTTGGAAGCTGGTTGCTTGTTGTATGCTGGTTGCTTGGAATTACATTGATAAAAAAAAAAGGACAACTTTCTAAAATGGATTACATATATATTCATGTAATGTAATGGAATGACATTGATTTTGATATATGAAATTTGTATTGTAGACAACTTTCTGCATATTGAACTAATTTGAGACAACTTTCTGAAATTAATTGATGTTCAATTTTAAGTTGATGAAATTGGTATTGGCAGTACAGGTTATCATTTTAAGTTGATGAAATTGGTGTATATAAATTTAGTTGATGTTCAATTTTAAGACAACACAGGTTATCATTATGTATTGTGTTTCTTCATGTAGGTGTTGTTGTTGATCTGGGTTTTAATTGTAAAATATATAAAAAATTAATTTTAGGAAAAAAATTAATAATAATAATTTTATTATTATTTTAACTAAAAGATGCATAATTCAATGTGAGAGTTTTCCTTAAATGACAAAAGGTAAAAAGCAAAATAATACATTTAAGTAGGGGTGAAAACTGAAAGTTCGGTTTCGGTTTCGGACCAAAACCGAAACTGCACCGATATCTTGAAATGGTGTGAATCTCGACCGAAACCGGCCGGTGAAGGGGGAGGAAACCGTCTACATCGGTCTCGGCGTAACTCCGGTCGGTTCGTCGGCGTCTTCGGTGGCAATGGAGGTGGCTGCGATTTGAGAGAGATGATGCCGCGAGACGCGAGGTGCGATTTGAGAGAGAGAGAGAGAGAGAGAGAGAGCGAGAGAGGTGGTTGCGACTAGGTGCGCCATTAGACACTGAGAGAGAGATGGCTGCATGCGCCTTGCGCCATGAGAGAGAGAGATTGAGAGAAAGGTGGGGGCGGCGCTGTTAAAACTCAGAAAGAATGAGAAGAAACGAGGAAGAAGAAGGGTGAGTGCGTGCGTTTAAGCCCTAGAGTGAAACGGCACCGCCGTTTGGTTAAAGCCAAACGGTGCCGTTTCCTTTATATTTTTTTGAAACACTAAGTCTCAAAACGACGCCGTTTCACTCACTTAAGTGAAACAGCGTCGTTTCATATATGTATAATTTTAAAAAAAAACATTTGAAGTATCGGTCGGTACAGCGGTCCAGTCCAGGCTCAAATCGGGATCGAACCGCTAGACATCGGTTTTGGCCAAATTCAACTGTCGGCCGACCGGTTCTACGCCGGTTTCGGCCGGTTCCGAGCTCCGGCAGCTGGTCTGAGTCAGTCCCGGTCGGTTTTACGGTTTCTTGTACAGCCCTACATTCAAGAGAGCAACTTTTCTAATACTTTAGTGCTAAAGTGATCTTTCATCCTTTGGCACCCCACTAAAAAAAAAAAAAAACGAAAAAAAAAAAAAAAGAAACAAAAAAATGGCTATTTCCAAAATAATACAACTGCAATCCTAAAAACCTTACAATTGAAAGTTCTGTGCTGGCAAACATGAGACTGCCTCTTGGCACAATCGAGATCGATGGAAGAACACACATCCAGCTAAACGATCAAAAGCACACTCACTTTAGGTACAACGTTAAATTACAATTATAGTTAAAAAGGACTGATTTTTTAAACAAATAATAGACGAAATGTTTTACATAAATGCGAATATTGCAATAAAATGGTCAAAGTGGAAGATCGAGACCTTTCCCTATTTCCACCCCAATCAACTGTAGAATTCCCTTGTTCAAAATCTGAAAAAATCACAACTCCAGTGATAAATACTTGCACAAAAGGTTACAAAAAGAAGAAGAGCAGAACATTGAAATTCAGAGGGGAAACAGAAAAGAAGGAGAAGAACTCACCAATTCTACTACGAAAGTTCCAATGAGGCCAATCATACAAGCTCTAGAATTCCAAATTTCAGCTGTCCTTGTGAAACCAAGAAAAGGGGCGCTGAATTTCGGCTCTGTTTTCGGCACTTCCACCTGAAATTTCCCAAACCCATTTCATTTCCATAACTAGAATTTCCAGACAAACAAACAAAAAAATGAAGATTTAAAACGAAAAGCAAGCGCAGAAACAAGAACATACTCCAGCAGGAAGCTTTGCAGCATGGATCCTGAAGGATACGCGTTTCTTAAAGGTTGCACCATTCAGCTTACGATTATTGAAAAGTGCGAGTTGCTGGTTCCGACGCTTTATCGGAACTGCCGACGGGAGGAGAGGGGACGGTAATATGGAAGAAGAAGTTGCCATTGTTTTGGTTCTACGACCGTAACCGTCGCTTCTTCTGCCACCTTATCTTGTTTGTACGGGTTCATATTCTGTTTTTTCTTTTTTTTATCTTTTTTCCCGTGGTGGGTTTTGATACACGTTCATCTTGCACTGGACTGGGCACAAGTGACATGTTGGGTTGGGTGACTTGGGTCCCCAGTGGGCATGGACCGTGAATGTCGTCCCGTGTCCCACAGCCACAGCATGCGTAGGACTCCATCACATTCAGTTCAGACTTCAGAGTGTGCATAGTTTTTTTTTTTTTTTAAGGATGCCATGTTGTTGGATTGAGCTCAATTAAATTTTTTATAAATAATAGTGAGTTGAAATAGTAAAATGAATTATGTGGAATCTATCTAAAAAGAATTTAAATATATTTAGATATTAAGATGAGTTTAAATATATTTATAAGAAGTTGTAAAATATATAGATCTCACCAATCAACAAACTGTTCACCTGACATGTATAAAAAGTCGGCACAACACTCTTTTTTTTAAAAATAAAAAATGAGAGAAAGCCCGCATTAAAAATAAGCGTGCTACTCTTGCAACTTCTTTTTTTTTTCTCTTTATTTATATTTTTTTAATATATTTAAATATTTTAAAAAAATAAAAAAAATACATCAATACACTTAAAATCACTTCCTTAATCACTAAATAAAAAAAAATTTATCAAGCGGTATACTCGAGCGGTACCATTGAAGCGGCAAAATAGCTTTTCTCCATTAAAAATATGGGTACTCCTATTATTAAAAAATAATTTTTTAAAAAGAACAGGCAGCACTAATCCACAAATTATTTTCTTCGTTTTTTTAACCCAGAAAGTTGTACTAAAGTCCTCAAAACTCAAACTTGTTACGGTTTTTACTGAGTAGTTTGGCTGGTTGAGTTTTAGTGGCACTTGTACTGAAGGATTAGATAAAAAAAAAGTCCAAGGGTATCACCATATATATCAGACATCAAACAAAGCATCGTCAAAAGTACTGGATGCAGCAAATTACAATGTGTGCTAATATCTACTTCTACACTAATTAGCATCCACATCTTGAAACATTTTCCCATTGCCACTTAGGTTTGATGGCAGAATCCCAACAATGTTATCATGGATACTAGCGATTATGATCAGATATATAACACAGTTAATTAATCAGATGGATGGATGATGATCACGAGAATTGGATATTATACGGCTGCAGATGTTAATTGCATGCTATAGGTAGCTGCAAGAATCCCTTAAAATTCAAGTTGCAAGAACAACTTTGTCTTGACATGCATATTTAGCTTGAATTCACAAATAATAACATCTGTAACAAGTATTCCATCAATATAGTAGTAATCTGAAGGGGCGCGCCCATGTGGGCAGACCCCTCCTCCTCTTAAGCCCTTCAAGGAGATGTAACACCACTGGAGGTACTTGTGGAACAACTGTTGAGGTTGAGTTTGAGTTTGAGGTATATTACATTTTTATGAGTTCTAACAGTAGTCAAGCACGAGTATTGGCATTGGTCTAGTCAAATTTTGGCAAAGTAACTCAAAAGTGGTCTGTATTGGAGTAGTCAAAACTCCAAGACTCCACTTTTGAGCTACAGTAAATTCATCAATTTCTCTGAATTTGACCAACAACTATTCATCTTCAAAACAATATTTTACTCTAAAAATATTCCCAATAGCTACTATTGGATAATTAGGTTGAGAAAAAAAATAGTTAGGAAACAATAATTTTAAACAAAAATTAAATTATTAATTAATATATAGAATATATTTGCAAAATATTAAAAATAAATTATTATTAAAATATCTAATATTATATTATTATTTTGACTTTTGCATGGATAGTCCAATGTGGATTAACCTTTCCAATAGTTTTGATTTTAGTCAAAATTTCAATTTTTAATCAAATTTTAGACTTGACAATGATTAAAAAATTTCTGATGCTCTAACACATACAATAAAGACACATCACTTGTCAATTTTTCAATTTAATTCTCGAACAGGCATTGGAATTTCTGTGCTCTTATAAATTTATTTACAAGTCCGGTCTCACTTGTGGCAATTTCTGCTTGGTTAGAGAAAATACTGCACTCCATAATATGAAGAAGATGATGTCAAAATGGGAGGTAATACCTGCTATTTGTATCATAATAGAAGCCACCGATGGCCGGAGCCACCAATAAAAGACAAGTGCCAGCAATTAAAAGAAATCGGCAGGCTACCATTTACAGATAAGGATAGTTACTCAGGTCCTAAGATTTGTCATCATCATCTGAAAGAACAGAACAGAACAGAACAGTCAGTTACGACAGCAAATAGTATGCCTGTCAAAGAAAATGGAATAAAGAACAAGGATAATGCTATTCATCTCGCTTCTTCATCTCGTTTTCTATTCCCGTTTGACGTGTCCGCTACATGTTGCACAACTTTTAATTTTTTTTAATCTCATGTCGCTTCTCAGCCCATTGACTTGGTCTCCTTCTCTTCACGTTAAACACTTCATTTAATTTTTTTTGAGGCACATCGCCCCAAACTTCGTCTCCTTCTCCTCAGTTCCCAGCCCCACAAGTTTGAGCCCCCCAACCCCATCGTCTCCTTCTCCCCAACCCCATTGCCCATCGACATCGCCCCCAAGCTTCGTCTCCTTCTCCTTCTCCTCCATCTCCGACGAAATCTCCAAGATAAATTTATTTATTTTTTTCAGAAAGACTTATGCGTCTGATTCATTGAAATTATATGATTTTGAAGTGCATAAGCACTTCAATGGCAAAGAGAACCAAAGTTACCATATTTGATGAAATGGGTAATGAGAACCTTGTTTGTTAATCCCAGCCTCGAATTTATGCGATAGTGTAAAGAATTTAGCTTTAGGTAACAGGAATAACAATTGTGGACATTTCTCAATAAATTGAACACCAGATAAAATGAGGATAATGGTTAAAATATTTATTATTTAAATGGGTGGCAAGAATTGCAAAAAAGTCTCGGCTAGCAGTCACAGGGACAAAAGCGGTGCTACAAAAAAGCAGGGACCTGAGTTTGGAACAAGGGTTGGATTATGTTGCCACATAGAACTCTGCTATGCTAGTCTCCGATGATTTGATGGAGGCAATCTCGGCACATACCCAGAAGATAAAGCCTATGCTCAAATCATATAATTCCAAAAAAAATCCAGAGAAAAAAAAAATTGTAGAGATCGGCCGGTGGGTGCAGGGGAAATTGAGGTTTAAAAAAAAAAAAACTTGGAGATTCTGTTGGAGATGGAGGAGAGGGAGAAACTCGTAGGGCTGAGAAACTGAGGAGAAGGAGATGGAGCTTCGGGGGGGGGGGGGGGGGGGTTGTGCTTAAAAAAAAAAATTAAATGAAGTGTTTAATGGGAAGAAGGAGATTGATGAGCTGGGAAGCAACGTAGGGTTAAAATAATTAAAAATTGTGCAACGTGTACCGGCCACGTCAAACGGGAAGGAAAAACGGGATCAATGAATCGGATCAGTAGCATTATCCAAGGAACAAACGTTGCTTCTCATTTACGAGTGAAAAGGAATAGAAAAATGATAATTGTAATCATAAGTGTATAAGTATTGTGCAATCATTTTGAAAAAAAAAATACGGGACTCACATAAAAAAAATTAATTTTTTAATAGTGGACCCTACTCTTTTTCAAAATAACTGCACGGCGTTTGCGTACTCTACGACTATATACCATTACTCATCTTCTAACTAGCTACAGCAAACAATGTGGTCATGATACTCTACATCCTTCTCAATGAAGTCCATGTTGCATATCAAGCATGCAACTGACCGGTCTAGTTCCATTGAGGAAACATAGTAAAAAAAAAATTATGGCCAAAGTAGAATTTAACATGTTTTCTGTGCAACAGAACATTCATGTCTGTATAATACTGGGAAAAAAGAAGACTGAAACAAAGAGCAAATTATGAAAAGTTGGGAAGCTTTAATTATGGCTGTCGCAACGAAAGAAGACGAACTATGCATTTATGACAACAAATTATCAATCAGGTGAATATGGTGATGCATGCAATAAAGTCTCATGCAACAATTGAAAAGGCAAGCGGAGAAAAGAAACCACTAGACAGTTGTTCTCATTTCCCAATGAACTCAGTAGCAGCTTCATCCATTTATTTAGCTTAACATGTACAAGATACCCTACTTTCTTTAAAAAAAATGACCATCAAGTATAAAGAAGGAAAAAACACATGACAAAAAAAGAAAGGTTATTACTGATTCTGATAGAGAGATTCCATGGTACCACATGGATAGCCATGTTCAAGGTGACCGCCTTGTACATACCAACTCTCCGAGCTTGACCTTCTTGTATTCGTATTTTAATGATTTACATGGAAGACCTCAGGTCTTCTATCAAGTAAATATGGATTATCATGACATTCCAGAATATGTTAAAGTGTTACTATATCTTAGAAGTAGTGCCTATGTTATTATGCATTATATTGATTAGCCAACTAATCATATTCGACCATTTATGCAGCAGGGTCTCTAGTTAGAAATCAATAGTCATATTTTTACTGGAGGAACCCAAAAGGATATCAGTTAAAAGATAAATGATAGTAGTAGTTATGAGTGTGTAAGCGCTATCAATCACTTTGAAAAAAGTAAATAAATTTTTTAATAGTGCAAAGCGACTGCATAGTGATTGCGCACTCTACAACTGTATGTTGCATTACTCGAATTTGCACATTTCCCAAGCAGGCAAATACTTATCTACCAAAAGAAAAAAGAAAATTTGCAAGCCGAATTTGCAGAGATCACAACAAAGGAAGTGCATCGTGTATGCAAGTCATTTTAAGTGGTGGAAAAAAATCATGGAACATAGTGCTACTGATTTCTTCATATTGTAGAAATAACAATCAATACTTTGAATTTACATGACGAATTTTATCAACTCAATGATATACTTAGTTGCCGACCATGAGAGAAAGCCCCAACCAGCCACAGAGAGCCATGTCCACTAATACAAATTGAATTATACGTGTTTATTTTCTTTAAATTATATCAATCTATAATAATCCCTATACTGCAAAACCTCAAAAAGCAACTGTATTCTAGTACCACAATTCTATCTAAGATCTACGTTCTCAAACAAAAGCTTTCGGAATCAGCGACCTCCGGATAGAACTGATTCTGCAACAAAAGAGGAACGAACAGCTGCATTGTCCACAGAAGCCTGATATGCCAAGTAAAAATCATCGAAAGCTTCGCAATGTGCAAATGCTAAGCTGCTGGCACAAAACTCTGGAGGAGGAGGAACATCGCCCTCCATGTACTGCACGATTTGGCGCATGCTAGGCCGAGCTGCGGGTGCCGAATGAGAGCATAACAACCCAAGTTTCAATACCAGCTCTACTTCCTCTGCCACATACTCTTCCCCCAAATTTGGATCCCTTGCCTCAAGAATATCGCCTCGTTTCCAATGAGAAAATACCCAATTAACCAAAAGCACATCCTCCGTTGGCCTACTTTGTTCTATTGGTCTTCTTCCACATGCAACCTCAAGCAAAAAGGCCCCGAAAGCAAACACATCAGTGCTTGTTGTGGCCTTGCCGCCTCTAAAATTTTCCGGCGCAAGATACCCGATAGTTCCTGCCAGATGGGTAGTATGAGGATCTGTTCCATGGTCATATAACCTTGCAAGACCGAAGTCTCCTAATCTACCATTCAGCTCACCATCGAGCATGACATTACTGGCCTTAACATCTCTGTGAACAACTACTTGTTCCCATTGTTCGTGTAGATAAAACAGCCCCGTTGCTACACCTTTTACCGCTCGAAATCTCTGGCTCCAGCCAAGGGTGACTTTTGGTTGGCCAAATAGGTACTTGTCCAGGCTTCCATTGGGCATGTATTCGTACACCAAAAGCAGCTCTTCCTTGCGCCGGCAATAGCCCAATAGCGGAACTAAATTCCTGTGGCGAAGCCGACCAATGCTCACAATTTCTGCTACAAATTCTCTCATACCCTGCCTTGATTCATGGGAAACCCTTTTCACTGCAATCTCAATTTTTGAAGTAGGTAGTATCCCTCTATAGACTCTACCAAATCCACCACTTCCCAATAGCTCTTTTTCCCTAAATCCACCTGTGGCCATATAAAGATCTTTGTATGTGAATCTGTGAGCCCCATTGTCAAGCTCCCAATCTTCTTGCAAATCTGCAAACTGCCTCTTCCTTCGTACGACATAAACTAAACTTGAAATTGCTCCCACGGCTAAACTAACTATAATCACGGGCAACCCAATTGTAAAAAACTTTGATCTCTTTTTACCTCCTGACTGAGGAACGCCAAGAAGTGGGGATACGGGAAGCCTAGAGCGATCAAGTTTTGGTGCCTGGCCATTGATTCTAAAGCTCCATGCCACAATATAATGGTTTGCAATCAATGCTCCATTTGCGGAGGAGAAGCCAATATACATGTTCTTGTAAATTATTGGTGAAAGATCACAGTATAAAGACAACAGCGGATTTTCGGGTTTTGTGGCATTAATTGGAGCTAAAGTAACAGTGATTCGCTTCTTGACACCATCATATTCCACCCAAACTTGCATTTGGTGGCCACCGACAAGGTCTAAAGAACTCGCCACTCGACTATTGTCGTCAATGTAATACTCTACTGGAGCAGATATATTGGACCTCAACCCATTTATATCAATCCCAACATGGTTATTATTGATGTCTTCAAACTCCTGGTTCTTGAATGTATCGAGCTCTATGGCAACCACATGATTACTGGGATTACCATTGTTGGTAAAATTGAAAAGGCCAAGGTGCTGGGAAGAAGCTCCTCCTGGGAGCCCTCTTGTTGGAGCAATCACTAAAGCAATCCCATGACCGCCTCGAATGGAATAGTCAGGATTAGGAATGATGGCAAAGACAAAAGTGGAGGAGAAGGAGAAAGCATTGCCATTTGAGGAGTTCTTGAGGCTTATTGGACTGGGATAGAAAGCATGACCAGTTTGGAACATGGTCGAATTGGTGAGCTCCAAAAGACCATCAGAAGTTATATTGGCCATGCCGTCTAGGCTTAGATTTGCCGATCTAAACCCATGGTAGCTGAAACTGGTATCTTGAGAGGCTACTAAACTAAGTATCTGTATTAGAGGCAGCGCTATTATTAGGTTGGGAAACACGGCCATATTTTGGATGCACCTCTCTCCTGATCTCACTCTTATTTTCTCAGTTCCATTTTCGCAAGCTTGGCAGAGAAACATATTGATGATAGCCGCCATTGGCGACCAACAATGGCAAGATCACTCCAAACCTATATCAGTCAACTTTTGCAACTTGACTGACGGGGAGGTTGCCGCATGGCAACCAATCACTCGACATTTCAATACCCTTCTTAAAAAAATTGGTGGCTCTACGGCACCTCTGGGAGGCTCCCGCTCCCGTTAGTTGTGTTTTGTTTTTTTTAACTTTTTTTTTTTAATATTTTCATTTTAAAAAATTCAGAATATCATTAAAAAAATATTTACTCAATTATTAAGTAAAAAGAAAATCCCAAAGAGAGCCCAGCGGGGACAGTAGTCTTTTTCCTAAAAAAATAGAATAAGAATTCTAAAAATCTGAATAAAAATCTGAAACTTTACAAATGAGAAAAAAATTTAAGTTCTCGTTTGGATATACAGATAAGATAAGATAAGATGATATGAGATAAAAGTTAAAAGTTAAAAGTTGAATAAAATATTGTTAAAATATAATTTTTTAATATTATTATTATTTTAAGATTTGAAAAAGTTGAGTTATTTATTATATTTGGTATGAAAAATTAAAAAATTTGTAATGATTATATGATATGAAATGAGATGGTCTAGTTTATGTAATCAAATCATACACAAACCAGGTTAATAAAAAATATATATTATTTAGTAATTATTATAAAAAAAACTTAATATTAAATTTGAAAAGTTGAGAATGTTTTTGAGAATGTTATTTAAGTAAATATTATTTAGTAAATTTGAGTTTTTATAAAAAAAAAAAAAAAAAAAAAAAAAAACACTTAATATTAAGATATAAAAATTTAAACAAAAAAAAGTAAAACTAAGAATAATTAATTTGAAAACTATAGCATTAGAAAACAAAACTTAGTATTTGAAATTATAAATTTATTTAAAAATAAGAATAAAACTATAAAATGATTTAAAACTAGACTAAAGATTTTAGAAAATTATGAAATTTCTTTGAAAACATAAAATTAAATATTATTTTGAAAAAATAAAGTTACAAATATTAATAAAAAATAAAAAACCCTAAAAAATAAATAATTAAAATAATTAAAGGAAAAAAAAAGGGACGAGGGCTTCCCCCTCCACTGCGGCAAGGTGTCCAACAAGGTAACATTACCATTAGATGGGAGATGAACGAAATGATTTGATTGTAAAAATTTGCATCCTAAAAAAGAAAGTTTAAAAAATTGAACTTGAGTAAGCGATTTTTTTTTTTTTTAAAGGAATCATTCATTCCATCAAATGAATTTAATAATACAAGAGGGAATACATTATACAACAATAGAAGAAGAAGTCAAAAGTGTATTCTTGGCAAGCACATAGAGTTGCCTTATTACCCTCTCTACGAATATGAATCGCTGACCAACTTTCAAAATAAGGTAGCTGGCCTTTAACATCATCAATCATCATGCCAGCTGCAGACCAGTTTTCACCCTTTCCATTGATTGCTTGAATCAATTGGAGAGAATCCCCTTCAAGGATGATCTTTGTGAGGCCCAAGTGCATGCCAAAATAGCTTGCTTCCAACAATCCTACTGATTTTGCAAGAAGAGGATTTGGATAAAGGGATTTGACTTGTCTTGATGTTGCCACAACCAAGCCAGTGTGGCCTCTTACTATGATTCCAATCCCAACTTTGCAATGCATTTTATTTATGGCAGGATCCCAGTTGATCTTATAAGCATGTGGAGAAGGTGGTGACCAAATTGAATTCAGTTGTAGTGGCCCTGTATATTTAGCTATTTTCTAAAGTTGTTGGTTCATCAAATCCTGTAATATTGATTTAGCATGTTCAACAACAAAATTGGGACCCTTGAATTCCTATTGAAAGACATAAACATTTCTTCTGAGCCATATTCTCTTGGCTACCACTGCTAATTCTTCAACCAGTTCTTTCTTTCCACTTGAGACCAGTGTGACAATCAAATCATAGATTGAGTGAACAAAAGTCCTACTCTTTTGAAACTATCTTGAGCATTGGTACCAGACATCTTAGGCAGCAGGACAAGACCATAAGGCATGGATGACTTTCTCTTCATCTTGCAGACAAATAGGACAAAAAGGCTTTTCAAGGATCTTCTTCTTAAACAGGTTGAGATTGGTTGGCAATGCCTCATAGCAGGCCCTCCAAAGAAAAATCTTATCTGCAGGGGGTACCTTTAATTTCCACAACCTTGACCAGAACTTTTCCATGGGATAACTACTTGACCCCTGTCCTTTTTACATCTCTTTCAACTCCTTATGCATATGATAAGCACTTTTGATTGAGAAAGTGCCTTGAGAGGTTCCAGTCCAGATTAATTTATCCTCACAGTTTGAGTAACTGAGAGGAATCTGTTTGATAAGTTGTGCCTCCTCCTTAGAGAAAAGCTCTTCCACCATCTAAACCTTCCACTGCCTTGAGTTATGGTCAAAGAGATCACTAACTGTCGCCTTAAGGTTTACATTTGACATGGATTCTTGAATTCTGAAATAGGTAGACCTCGGGACCCGTCTGTCTTGCAATATGTTAATACTTGAGTCATTTCCAACTCTCCATCTGGTACCTTTCTTTACTAGAAATTTGGCTGCCATTATGCTTCTCCATATGTATGAGGGTTTGCTTCCCATTTTAGCTTTCAAGAATTGATAGTGTGGGAAGTATTTTGCTTTTAATACTTTGGAAGCAAGTGCTTGGGGATATTGAAGGAGTCCCCAGCCTTGCTTTGCTAGTATTGCAAGGTTGAAATTGTGAAGGTATCGAAATCCCAGCCCCCTATTGTTTTTGCCTTTCCTATGGTGTTCCACGAGATCCAATGGATCTTTCTCTCTTTTTCAACCTGCCCCCACCAAAAATTCTTCATCAACTTATTAATTTCTTTCAATAAAGCCCAAGGAAGATTAAAAACAGCCATACTATAAGTTGGCATGGCTTGAACTACATATTTTATGAAGACCTCCTTCCCTATCTGTGAGAGCAATTGGACTTTTTGACCACTGAGCTTTTGTCGAATTCTGTCCAGAATCAACTTGAAAGACTATGTTCTTGATCTCCCCATCAGGGCTGGAAGACCCAAATATTTCTCATATGGCTGACTAGATTTCACCCCTGCTATACTCAAAATTAGTGTCTTGTTTTCTTGAGAAGTGTTCCTACTGAATTGGATAGAGGTTTTCTCCTTGTTGAGACGTTGGCCAGATGCTTGTTCATAGAGATTAAGCACAAAGAGAAGTCTACTCCACTTAAGGGAGTTGGCCTTGCAAAACAAAAGGTTGTCATCTACAAAGAGCAGATGGTTGATAGATATTCTTCCCCTTGCAATTGGAAGTCCTGTTATGGCCTTAGTATTTTCAACATTGTTGAGTAAGGAGGTCAGCACTTCTGCACATAGAATAAATAGGTAGGGAGACAAAGGGTCTCCTTGCCTAATGCCTCTAGTTGGCTTGAAAAGTTCCTGAGGATAACCATTCAAGAGGATTGAGTATGAGACTGTCTCCACACATTTCATCACCAATTGCACCCATTCTCTTGCAAATCTCATCTGGATCATGACTTCTCTCAAAAACTATCATTATGTCATAAGATTTGCTCATGTAAAGTTTTAAGGCCATGTATCCCTCATTGTTGTTCATTGTGTAGAGTCTCAAATACAACAATGATATTATTTGAAATAAGCCTTCCTAGGACAAAGGCAGATTGTGTAACAAAAATGATGTATGGCAAAATGAATTTCAGCCTATTGGCAATGACCTTTGATACAATTTTATACATGACATTACAGAGGCTGATAGGGCGAAAATCAGAAACTTTTTAGGGGTTATTTTTCTTTGGAATTAGTGCAATATGAGTAGCATTAATATCGTCAACCTTACTACCAAAATTGAGAATGTAGAAAACAACTTCACATACTTCATTTCTCACTTGAGACCAATGGTTTTGATAGAAGGCAGGGAGAACCCATTTGGACCAAGGGAACTAAGTGGATTCATGTTAAAAACAGTCTCCTCCACTTCTTGCCTTGTAAATGTTCTCATGATCTTGGTATTCATTTCCACAGTTACTTTAGTCTTGAGATGCAACAAGGATTCTGGGATACCTTGAAGGTTTGAGGTGGAGAATAGATTTTGACAGAAGTTTTGGAACTTTGCACTAACACCCTTAGGTGTAGTGGCTGTGGAACCTGTCTCATCTACTACTTTTTTTATAGTATTCTTTTTCTTCCTCTATGTAGCACATTGGTAGAAAAAACTGGTTTTTCTGTCTCCCTCTTGGAGCCATTTTTGCTTGGCCCTTTGTCTCCATCGAGTGTCCTCCTCTTCAATAAGCTGATCAATATCTTTTTTAGTAGCCTGAATAGTTTCTTTGAGGTCCCTTTTATCTGCTAGTTGAAGTGCCTGCAACAGCTGGAACTTGTTTTGGATTTGTTTCTTGATAAATCCCACTGAGGCTTTGCTCCAAATTCTCAATTTATCTCGACATCTGCTTAGGCTCTCTGTAGCCACCTCAAGTTTGTTGGACACCAGCAGTGGCCTGTTCCAAGCTTCCTCTATCACTTTATGGCAATCCTCCCTTAATGCCCAACTGATCTCATATCTAAAAGGTCTATCCCCTCTTACAAATGACTGGTCAGCAGAGGATATAGAAACCACAAGAGGTCTGTGGTCTAAGCAATTAGTTGTTTCTGTTGTAACTGAAAAACCTTCAAACATGTTCTGTCAATGAGAGTTTGCACAGACTTTGTCAAGCCTTTCTTTTATAAATTGAGAACCTTCCCTATTATTGCACCAAGTGAACTTGTCTACCTTATACCCCAGATCATGCAAACCAATTTCCATTAGAGCTAGTTTAAACTATTCCATTTGAGAAAAAGGTTTTGATCCTCCCCCAAGCTTCTTCCCATTGTGTAATATCTCATTAAAGTCACCTAGGCAGAGCCAAGGATGACTCTTAGCAAGCTGCAATGCTCGAAGTAAGGCCCAACTGAATTTCCTCTTTGCAGAAATTGGATTTCCATAGAAGCCAGTAAGAGACCTTCCCAGATTATCATCCCCCTGGTCCACACTGAAGGGAATGTGATATTGAGAATAATTGAGGAGATTCACATTTACTACGTCATTCCAAAGGAAGGCCATACCTCCACTTGCCCCTCTACTTTCTATCACGAAACTATGAGTATTCCTAACTTTTTCTTCACGAGCTCCATCTTGTGTCTACTGCATTTAGTCTCCATTAGGAAAATGAGACTAGGAAACTTGGATTTCACTAAAAGGTGAAGCTCTCAAACTGTCCAAGAGTTTTCAATCCCTCGGCAGTTCCAGCTTAATCAAATCATGATTGTTGGTGGGGTTACCTAGCAGCCACCACCATTTTTTCTTGCTTAATAACCATTGTTGTCCTCTCATCTTGCTTCTATTTTTTGATAGGATCTGTGCTGCCTGAATGAAATTCCACCCCTTTCTTCGAAGGTAAATCATCACAAGCCATAATAAGGTCCACATCGTCATTGTCTCTTAATCTTAAATGTCGTTCTCTAGCTCTTCTTTTCCATTTAGTCTTCTTTGAGGCATTTAGTTGTTGAGAAAACCTGGAGACCAAACGGTCTGGTCTCCAACCATAACCAGCCCTCCAATCCCATTCCGCCATGTCAGCATGTTGTGGGACTAATTATGCATTTGCCTACACCAGATCTCATCCCTTACCCAAACTCCCCACGCAACCGTGCATCAGGTTTTGTAGACTTTATTTTTAAATTTGATTTACATGTCAAAAAGGACCTCCACTCACTTTTTAAAATTTTTAAATAAAACTTCATCTTTTTTTGTAATTGTCAAAGACAACATCATTTATTTTTTAAAATTTTCAAACCTAATCTTTTACCTTTTGCATATGACAAAATGAGCATTATTTACTTTTAATTTTTCAAACAAAATCATATATATTTTGCATATGTCAAAAATAACATCAATCACTTTTCAAAATTTTCAAACGAAATGCACATGTATCAATCATGTTTAAAAAATTTAAAATTCAAACTTTTACTATTATCATGCACATCTCACGCACATGTTTTATGGGAAAAGATTAAGGGTGGTTTAAATTCAAAACTCATTCCAACTCATTTCATCTCATTATTCATATACAAAATATAATAAACAATATAATTTTTTCAAATTTTAAAATAATAACAATATTAAAAAATAATATTATAATAATATTTTATTATTATTAGAGAAATTAATTAGCTACTTTTCATTTTATTGTGTTACAAAACCTTTATCTTAGGTGTAACTAGCTCGTTGGTCGGCTGTTTTTTGCCCAACAGCAACAGGGCTGTTGCAAAGTGTTTCTCTTAGTTGTTTGATCTGAGAGTCCAGGAAAAGATTAAGGGAACAAGCCTAAGTATTAATAGATGGGCTTGATTCATCCAAGGAACCTCTCTCATGATGGGCCTTCATACTCCTATTTTTCCCATCCATGTTCACAGTTGAGCCACTTCCCTTAACAAAACATAAATTCTCGGGTACAACCTAGATGATTATATTTAGGGCTATACAAAAACCGACGGCACCGGCCACCACCGATGTGAACTGACCGGCCGTGTTAGGAACTGGCCGGAACCTATGGAGAACTGGTCGGCGTGCGGTGGAAATTTCAAGAAACCGACGTTCAGCAGTTCGGTATCGGTTTGAAGCTGGACCGAACCGCTGAACCGACCGATATAATAAAATCTTTTTTTTTTAATATACCCTTATCGAAACGACGCCGTTCCACTTAAGTTTAAGTGGAACGGCGTCGTTTTAGTTAATAAGTATACGTCGTTTTATTAAGGACGTAAGAAAAAAATAATAAGTCTGAAACGACGCCATTCCACTTAAACTCAAGTGAAACGGCGTCATTTTGATAAGAGTCTTCTTCTTCCAAATCCTCTTCTTCCCGAAATCGATTCTGCAACTCTCTCTCTCTCTCTCTCCTCTGTAACTCTCTCTCTCTCATTATTCTCTCAGTAGAACCACTAGAGAACCGACGCCGAGTGAGAATCGCCAGAGAACCGCCTCAATCGGTGTCCTCCTCCCCATCGACCGGTTATAGTCGATGCCTCCCCCATTTTTCTAGATGTCGGTTAGCGTTGGTTTTGCCCCAAAACCGTGCCGACAACGTCGGTTTTCACCCTTAACTATATCTGCAAGATCCTGATTCGGTTTATTTTTAGGAAAAGAGTCAGCCACCTTAGGTTGGGTTGCTTTAGAAACATACCCTATGTGATCTGCTTCTGAGGCTGACTTAGGAATGTTAACTTTCCTTGTGGGATCTATATCCTTGATTAGCACCAAATTTGGTGCATGATTTGAGGGAAGATCCATTGATTCATGCTCCTGATTCCTCTTGCCAAAATTATAACCTTCAACTGGAACATCTCGCCACCATGGAGTTTCTGCCTCATCCCTTCCACCTCCATCATTTCGCTTTGTGGAAAAGCTACCAGGTTTTGGAGCATTAGCCTGAAGCCATTGGCCATATTTAGACTTGTAAGACTCGTTGTTGCCTCTAATCAACTTGGTGTAGCCTTCACCCTTGTGTTTTATAACTCCATCGTGAAAGCACAAATATGGTAACTGCTCATACTTGACTGGGAGCCATAATATTTTATCATCAAAGTTCATTAGCCTACTACGAATCAAGGGTTCAGAGATATTGATGCGAACTTTCATACGTAGAAATTGACCCCATGCACAGCCTGAACTGCTAGTGTCGATCTCCATGACATCTTCAATACCTGCTCCAATTTGATTGCCAATATCGGTATTCATACTTCCCAAAGGCATATTAAAAATTTGGATCCAGAAAGACTTGTGGGAAAAAATGATCTCATTTGGAGGAATTATCCAATCAACATCCTCCATACAGACCAAGAGTCTGTCAAAAGTCCAAGGTCTCCCCTACAGGACCTTGTTTTTGTCTTGTTCAAGTTGAAACTCCACCCAAGAATTTGTTGATCCCCATGTCCTTGAATTGAAGCCAGCCAACTGGTCCCCAAACCTTTGACATTGTGTTTCAAAAAGCCTCTTTTGTTTATTAGTCTCTCAGCAACCACCAATAGCATCAAACAAAACTTTTTAACTCCTACCACCTTTTCGACCTCTGATTTTGTGAATGTAATTCCTTACTTCTCTTGTTCTTTCAACGTAAAGCCTCGCCATAGTCTCTTTCAAAGGAATGTTGTTGTCTCAAAGGAAGTAGATTTCAAATATACTCAGGAAGACAAATATGACTGAAGCCAATCCCATTTCATCCCCTATGTCTGCCAAAATTTGATTCTCCCTCATTTGACAATCCTACTCTTTTTCGAAGTGTCTGACATTTCCTTTGCTGTAAATAAAGTTTGTCAATTCATGCATGACCCTAAACTCACTCATTGGACAGATGTAGAAAGGATCTTGCGATATCTGAAATTTTCAATAAATCATGGTCTCTTTTTTACAAAAAATTCTGACTTCACTCTTGATGCTTATTCGGATGCTGATTGGGTGGGGTGTCCTAATGATCGACACTCCACCGAAGGATTTTGCATCTTTTTGGGTCATCACTTAATAACTTAAAGCTCTCGTAAACAGAACACAATGGCAAGATCAAGCACGAAGGTTGAGTATCGATCCTTAGCCAATACCACAGCAGAACTTATTTGGTTGTAGACCTTGATCAAAGAGCTTGGTCTCTCTCTTTCTCATTCACCTATCTTATGGTGTGATAACTTGGGAGCAACGTATCTTACTTCTAATCCTGTCTATCACTCAAGAACTAAACATATGGACATTGATTTTCATTTTGTCCAAGATAGAGTAGCTGCCAAGGCACTCCAGGTTTCATTTTGTAGCAGCAAAGAACAACTTGCAGATGTTCTTACAAAACCATTAGTTGCTGACAAGTTTTCTTCATTGAGGACGAGTCTCAATGTGTGTGACACTCCATTGGACTCGAGGGGGCGTATTAAACTAAGTTCTAAAGATGCACCACAGCAACAAAATAAGAAGAAGGAATCCACCTCAGCAGACTCTTCAGAATATTCTAGCTACTGCAATTCTGTTATTTGATGCTCATTTGTACAGCTGTTATAACAAACTTTATTCCTTCTGTACTGCAATATTCCATTACTCTGCTTGAAACCGAATGCTTATATAAAGGCACACACGATACTAAATACATATTGAGGAAAATCCATTACAAAAACTGAATGCATTTTATTTTCTTCTTCTCACAGCATGGAAAGTGTGTTTGTTGAGTGGTTATGTGGAAATTAATTTGCCAAACAGAGTACGGTTTGAGAAGTGGTTTGCTGGACCTCTTCTGGTTCCAAGTGGGGATCATTCCATGAGAGAGCTTCAACGTGTGAAATGAGCCTGTCGATATCAGGTTGGATTGTGGACATTTTTATATTGGTTTGAGGTACTGGGAAGGATAGAAAGGAAGGGTCAGGAGTGTAGGGATGGGAACTGGTTTGTTTAAAAGGATGGAATGTGGGGAGAGTGTAATAGCAAAGAACTACTTAAGAGTTGAAAGACTCATAAAAGAGGTGGGGAGAGCTCATTCTAGGAGAGAGAGGTGGTTGATAATGGTCGCTACTTTGTAAAGCTTATTTACTTCTATTAAAAATTAATCTTTGATTTTGATGAAGTGGCATCCACTAAAATCTCAGTTTTAAAACTAAATGTAATATATTTACAATGTGAATGGCATTAGCCGTCGGTCCAAAATAAGCAGGATTTTGGCAATCATTATTGACAATTTCGACAAGGAATTGGACTAAAACGGGAGCGGATGTTATATTATAGTGCAGGTAAGAAATTTAACAAAAAAAGGGGGAAAAAAAAAAGAATTCCTCCTTTCCCATATTGGCGGCCAAATAATCAAAGAGTAATTCTATATACAACCGTGAATTGTGCAACCGCCGCGTAATCGTTTTGAAAATGAGTGGGGTCCACTATTAAAATATTAATTTTTTTCATGTGGGTCCCATATTTTATTCACTTTTTTCAAAACGATTACGCGACAGTTATATAATTCATGACTGTAAATATATTTTCTCATAATCAAAGCAGGGACTGTTATAGTCAACAGATTTGGCCTTCAAAATTATTCATCTTTTTCACAATTATAGTGCCAATAAGGTAGAGATTTTTTTTTTTTTTTAAGTAAACTCACAAATTAACTAAATTTTATGTGATATATTAGATCTATTTTATAATAAAAATAATTTTATAATCTAATGCAATATGTCAATTTAATATATACTATGCTAATTTGTAAATTTACTCTTATAAAATCACTTTGTAACCCAAAGCATTTCTCTGCCAATAAACATGGACCCTTAAGTAGGAATGCTTTAATGGAGATGATAAGGATGACAAAAAACACCAGTTATATGTAGCTCGATTAATACTATATGTAATTGTGGAGTATGCAAGTATAGTATAGTCATTTTGAAAAAAGGTAGGATCTACTATTAAAAAAATTAATTTTTTTTCAAGTGAGTTTCGTATTTATTTACTTTTTTTCAAAATGATTGCATAGTACTTACACGTTCATAATTGCAATTATCATTTTTCATATAACTCGGGAAGAGAATGAAGAAAAACTTGAACTCAATACAAAATGTCCACAAGAAAAGAATAACTGTGTATATGATCTGAAGAACTGAACCCTCTGCATATGAATTCTATATTTTTAGTTTATCTGCAACATATTTCTTTGGAAAACTTTCCGCTAAACCAAACAGAAACCTCACAAGAAACAAGAGAAGAGGAATTCACTACCTAGTTTCCCTTCTGCCATTGAGAAGGGAGAGAGGAGAAGTTGAAAGTGAAGCAAAACTAGCATGCACATCTCTGGTCCTATTGAAAGAATAGGACCTCATCCTGTCATAGGAAGAAGCTGTAAAGGAGTGCAGAAACTCCTCGAATCCCTCCACATGACCCTTCCCTCCATTGTAATTACCTGGCGTCCTCAAGTCCTCCGAGATCTCAGCCTCTCCTTCCAAATATCTAACTATTTGCCTCATGCTTGGCCGAGCAATTGGCGCATTATTTGAACACATTAGCCCCAGTTTCAACACCTTCACCACCTCATCCTCATTATACTGCCCACTCAGCTTAGGGTCAATCACATCAAGGACATTTCCTTCTATGAATCTGTCCCACACCCAATCCACCAAACTCAACTCTTCAGGCATCGCCTTGTGCTCAATGGGCCTGCGCCCACAAGCAACCTCGAGCAAAAATGCACCAAATGCAAACACATCAGAGCATGTTGTGGCCTTGCCTGTTCTCGACAGCTCTGGTGCAAGATAGCCTAGAGTGCCCACCACCCGCGTTGTGCTCGGGTTCGTACCGTGTTCGTACAATTTTGCAAGCCCGAAATCTCCTAATCTTCCGTTGAGTTCACTGTCGAGCAATACGTTGCTAGCCTTCACATCTCTATGTATCACAACCTGTTCGTAGCCCTCGTGTAAGTACAGAAGTCCAGAAGCGACTCCCTTGATGATCTTGAACCTTTGCTCCCAACTGAGGATTTCCTTTGGCTCATCAAACAAGATCTTATCTAAGCTCCCATTAGGCATAAAATCATACACAAGAAGAAGATCGCCTCGCCTACGACACCAACCCAATAATTGAACCAAATTCCGGTGACGAAGCCGCCCAATGCTAGCAATTTCCGCCACGAATTCACGAAGACCCTGTTTGGAATCGTGCGAGATTCTCTTAACCGCAACTGGGGTCTTCGAATTTGGAAGCGTCCCTTTGTAAACTCGACCGAATCCACCATGCCCAAGTAGCTCTTTGTCTCTGAAACTATGGGTTGCTTTCTTCAGTTCTTGGTAAGAGTACCGATGCGGGCCAAGTTCGAGCTCCCAGTCTTCGATTACGTCGGCGTTTTTTATTTTCCTAAACAGGTAAATCGAAATAGAGAATGCAGATACTGCAAGAGCAATAGCTGCAACAGAAACTCCTACTGTTAGAGTCGTGTGCTTCTTCTTGGGTCCCGGTAGCGAAGGCAGTGAAGAGAGATCAAGGGCGGGAGCGTGCCCGTTAATCTTGAAGCTCCAGCCCAATATGTAGTGTGAGCTAGCGAGCAAACCCGTTGAAGCAGAGAACCCAACGAACATAAATTCTTCAAGGATCGGAGAGAGATCTACAGGAAATGACAAGATTGGCTTTCTGGGTTTTAAAGAAAATGGCGAAATCGTAACATTGACAACATGTTCAGCTGAATCGTAGTCGATCCACGCTTGTATAGGTTTCCCACTCTTGAGGTAAAGATCTTGTTTGGTTGAATCATCGGTGAAATATGCAGCGGCGGCGGAGGCGTTGGATTGTAAGCTATTGATGTCAATGCCAACATGGTTGTCGTTTATGTCTCCGAACTCGAAGTCTTGGACAGTGTCGAATTCAACTGCGAAGAGATGGTTGGAGAAATTTCCGACATCGCTGGCATTAAGGAGACCCAGATACTGGCTGGGCAGAGCTTTAAGATCCTTGGAGGTCGATATTGTGAAAGCCAGGCCATGGCCTCCGAGCTTCGGGTACTCGGGGACAGTAACAAAAGCAAACGAGGAGGAGAAAGAGAAAGCCTTACCGTTGGTGGAGTTCTTGAACTGAAATGGAGAGGTATAGAAGGCATGGCCCATTAATCGACTGGTGTCGTTGGTTAATTTAAGAATGCCTGTTTTTTGGATTTCGGCGATGCCATTTAAGGATATGTTGGTGCCCACATCACTAAATCCAGGAAAGAACAGCTCGGTTATCTGGGATGAAACCGGGATTGAAAGAAAGATAAAAGCAGAGAGAAATCGAAGAAACTTGGCCATAGTTTAACACAAGAATCAAGGCATTTAGAATCCAGAGAGGCTTTCGGATATCAACGAGGTTGGCGAGATAAGAATTGTATTGGCACGGCGAGTAAGAAATTTTGAAGTGGGAATAGATTTTTCAATCAGAAGGATTTGAAGCAGTGCTGCAGTAAGGAAGAATATCTGACAGTGAAAGGTTATTTAGATCTTGGACAGCAACTAGGCACATGGGCAAGCAAACAGTTCATTCAAGATATCGATTTTGTAGTTAAACGTCTACACCATGGTACAAGAAGACAAACCGGCTCTCGAACTCTGGACTCCCAAGTCACAACTCTGTCTTGGCGAGCTGAACAAGACAGAGTTCTGAGGTTAGCCACTTGTTGTTCTGTATTCCCTGTTTAACCTGACAACAGGAATTTTTTTTTTTCTTCTTTAGTTCTTTGGTCTCCGTTTGGGTCAAGAAATAGTCTATCTCTATCTCATCTTATCATTATAATTTTTTTAAATTTTTATATAAAATATAATAAATAATTCAACTTTTTCAAATCTTAAAATAATAATAATATTAAAAAATAATATTCTAATAATATTTTATTTAATTTTTAATTTTTATCTCAATTCATCTCATCTCATCTCTAAATTCGGATGAGGTTGGATTTCAACATCTATACTTTCTTTTAAGCCAAACACTTGTCTCTATAACACTAGCATTGATTTCTCTATATGCATATATAAAATCATATCTTTTGAATATTGATTTTACATATCAAGAAAAATTATCATATTAAATTATGCATTTTTTAACTAAATAATAATAAAATATTTTTTTCCTAAAATTTGTTTTTCTTAATATGCTTCAAATAAGCAATTATCAATCCTGTTCGGTCATCTTTGATTTCTTTGTTTGCGTTGCTGTTGAGAGAGAGAAATTGTAGGAGAGCAAAAAAATAGTAAAATAATATTTGGAGAGTGAACAATATTTTTTTAAATTATAAAATAATAATAAAATATTATTTATAGTTATATAAAATTTTAAAGATATATAATCTAATACAAATCAATTTAAGAAATTATATAAATATAAAGATAAATATGAAGATGATAAGTCACTATCAATACTCTTATTGAAGTGAAACCCACCTTAAAGAAGAGGCTAGGGACACCACCCACGAAAGAGACTAGTAAAGTCACGGGTCCACACCAGCAGCCACTCTCGACTGACTCTTTTATTATTATTATTATTAATATTGTTAAACTATGTAAACATGGATGTAGTTTTTGACTAAACAACCACATATTGTCAGGAAAGATTGTTAAGTATTAAGAATTAAAGTAGGCAAAGCACAATGTTTGTAAATAATTGAGTTCTCAATATTCGTCCAACCTCTCCATCTCTCAAACCTTGAACCGATCTAAGAGGGCTCCTTTCTCTTTTCTCACTTTTACCTTTCACATTTGTTTTTAATCAAAAAAACGAGGTCAAGCCTCTTATTATTAATAACCTTATTAAGGGGGAGGAAAATCATGTATACAAGGTTTCATAAAAAAACACATCAATGACGAATATAAGGAGTACCCAATAAATCAAATCGATCAATGCCCCGTAGTCGTCCTTGCACTAAATCCTCACCTAAAAAATCAATAGTTCTGTCCATCATCCATTCTTTTGCCAAAAAATATGTTGCCATGTTAGCCTCTCTAAAAATATGTTGAATCGAATATTAAGCACATTCACAAGAGTTTTAATCTCCTCCCAAAAGTCCCAAAGAAACCAATATTTACATATCCCGAAAGCTAGCCAACTCATCACCACACTTGAGTCAGATTCCATCCATAAATCTCTCAACCTAAGAGATTGACACAAATGAAGACCATCAACAAGAGCCCAACACTCAGTAATCCTATTCGTCGCATGTCCATAAAAATGAGCAAAACCCGCTAACACATTCCCCCTTGAATCCCGAATTAACCCCCCCACCACCGAACCTCCCCGGATTTCCACAACATCCACCATCAACATTAAGTTTAAATAATCCCCTTTCTGGCGACTTCCATGCTATTAGTCTTGGTAATCTATCACGAACCTGAAGCATAGGACAATTAAGATCCTACAAAACTGAAAAATCATTAGGACCCATCATCTTAAATTTCTGCAAGCCATTTGTCATATCTCTAATTTCACTTTCACTACTCTCAACATTCCCCTCCAATCAAAATTAACACCTTCTATTCGAGAAGCACATCTAGCTTTACAAAGAGCCCAAGAAATAATGATGGGCAACACACCACGGATCCAACCAACTTGCGAAGAATAAGTTGCACGCCTCCACCATAAAGCCATCATCCCATCCCAAGTAATAACCCATGGCAACCGAATCCCACAAATCGCCACAAAATGATTCCAGATTTTTTTCAGCACCTCTCCCTCACAAAGAACAAGGCTCTACACAACAATTACATTTGGATACTAGCGGAATAGCCAATTGCATAATGGCCTCATCTAAGATTTCCTTCTAGCTCTCCAACAACAAAATAAACATTTTCTTTGGAACCCCCTCTTGCCACAACCATCTACGCTAAGGACACAAAATTCCTCTCTTCCGCACGATCTGCCAAGTAGATTTTGTAGAAAACCTTCCATCAATTGACGAAACCCATATGCACGAATCCTCTCCCTCCTTCGCTCTTATCTTCGACCGCATAATTCTTTCCACTACTTGCTTTGAGACCACACCCCGAAGCCTTTCTTCATTCCACCAAACTTCATCCCACATACATTTTATTTGCAAGCCAGGGTCACCTCTCACCGAAGAACACTTTGCCAAAATTCCATCCCCAACTAATTGTCGAACCAGAAGCTTTGTCGAACCAGAAGCTGGTCTCCCCATTACGAATAATCCATCTAGAATTTTCCATCACAATTGGCATTAACCCTCATAACTCACTTCCAGAAACGAGATCCCCTCAAGTTCATAATGGAATAAATGTGCTTATCCCCCACATATTTTGCAGTGAAACAATTTGCCCATAAGGAATTACCTTGCTGCAATTTTCAAGCAAACTTTATAAGCAAATACTTTTGTACTTCGGACAAATCCCGAATCCCAAGCCCCCCTTTTCAATTGGCAAACAAATCTTTTGCCATGAAACTCACTTCCTTTTTTTTTATCAAAGATGATCCCCATAGAAAACTAGAGAAAATCTCCTTCAAAGCCGACAAAACTCCCTTTGGTAAATTCAAAACTGAAAGGATGTGAATTGACATACTATTCAAAACATGCTTAATTAAAACAATTTTTCCCCCAAAAGAGAGAAGTTTACCTTTCGAGCCCGCTAACTTCTTTTGAATCAAACATTCAAAGTCTCATTCTTCCCACATGCAATGGAATTTCCAAATAAGTACAAGGCCACACACCTTCCTCAAAAGCAAAAATTCTTTTTAATTCCACTTTCCTTGCCACCAAAAAGTTAGAAGAGAAAAACATAGAAGATTTATGAGCATTAACCCGCTGCCCCGACATCATCTCATATAAATGAATTACCTCCAAAAGTCTTCTAATCGAAGCTTTACCCCCATTAGAAAAAATCAGTAGATCATCTGCATATAACAAATGACTAATCACGGTATCTCCACAAGAATTAAAAGGCTTAATCCTTCCCAATTGATACTCCCTATTTAACATTTGCGAAAGCACCTCCTCTGATAAGATAAACAAATATGGTGAAATAGGATCACCTAGACGAAGCCCCCATGAAGCCTTAAAAAATTCCCGAGAACATCCATTTAACATAACTAAGAAGTATGGAGAAGAAATACAATTAAAAATCATATTTCTCCATTTATCCGAGAAACCCAACATTTTCAAAACCTCCATTAAAAACACCTAATTGACCCTATCATATGCTTTGGCCATATCAATTTTAACCATAACATTCCCTACTCTCACATTTTGATTCATCCCCTAAACTATCTCCTGTGCAATAGCCATATTATCAAAAATATTTCTCCCCCTAATAAATGCAAATTGCTCCTGAGAAATAATTTTATGCAACAAAGGAGCTAATCGGAACACCATTATCTTCGACAAAATTTTATAAAGCACCAAACACAGGCTAATAGGCCAGAATTGGCCGAAGCCTATAGGTTCATCAACCTTAGGAATGAGCATTAGGTTAGTCGCACCATAAAATGTTTATAACGGCATCCCCTCAAAAAAATCAAAGGCCAATTCCAGAATATCATGCATAACAATTTCCCAAGCAAGAATTAAAAAACTAGTCGAATAACCATCCGGCTTCGGACTACTATCCAAAGGAATAGACCAAAGTGCATATTTTATCTCTTCCATTGAAGGCCTTGCAGTTAAAACTTCATTTTCTTCCTCTGAAATAATTGGGGTCAACAACGCCAATACATCTTCCTCCAAACGAATTTCATCCGCAGCCAACAACTCCTGGAAAAAGGCCACCGCCCCATTCTGCACCTCTTCAACAGATTCTAGAAGCAAACCATCTTCCAACAGCATCTTCTCAACCCTTTTGTTCTTCTTTTTAATACGCATCATCACATGAAAAAAACCTGTGTTCGAATCCCCCTCCGTTAACCATTTAACACGGGACTTTTGAAAACTCAAAATTTCCTCTCTAATGTAACCATTCCAAATGTCTCTGTTTACAGCTTAACAGCTCATCTTCAATCTGAGAAGAATAATCATTCAGCAATAATTGCTCCAAACCAACTATATTACTTTCCATCTTCTTTAGTTCAACATCAACTCTCCCAAATACCTCCACATTCCATTGCCTCAAAACTTCTTTCAATGTTTTTAATTTCTTATTGATCTAGAACATTGGACAACCATCTACAACAACATTCCACACCCCCTTAACCAAATGAATAAATCCCTCATGAGTGCCCCACATTTGCTGAAACCAGAATGGTCTAACAATCTTATTTTGCTCACCACCCAACAACACTAACATCGGCGAATGATCCGAAGAAGTTCTCGGAAGATATTCAACACGCACATCACCCCATAAATTAATAAAAGCCATATTCACCAAAACTCTATCAAATCTTTCTCAAATACGCCTCTCACCAAGCCTGCCATTACACAAAGACAATCGATTTCTTATTTAAGGCAAATCAATCAAACCACAATTTTGAATACAATCATTAAACTTCGCTTTTGCTCGGGGAGCCCTCATAATACCACCAACTTTATCCCCACTACCACGGATAATATTAAAATCATCCCTAATAAACCATGGACAACTACCCTGGTCTTGATTACACAAAAAATCCCATAACTCCAATCTCTTAGTACAGAAACAACTGGCATAAACGAATGTACCAAGAATCCGCAAACTACCAAGTGTAAATCAACCACTTAAAGCCTGATCTGTCATCGACAATAATTCAAACTCAAGATCAACATCCCAAAAAAGCCAAATCTTCTCCCCAACTTCCGCATTATTAACAAAATTAGACAACTTCATCAATCTCGCCCATCGACGACATTTATTCTCACCAAGAAAAGGTTCTAAAAGAGCCACCACAGAAGGTTGACTTTTATTCAATAACTGCCGAAGCCTACTCTTCAACGAAAGAATACCCTTAACGTTCCACGTTACTATGTTCAATATCAATCAACTAATTTCTTTGAGCGAGTATGTCGCTCCAACACAACAATCGATTTTTCTTTCCTTATCCCTCTGAACTTCTTCAAAGGGACATGCAAATTCGGATTTGAATCAAAACATTTTGCTGCTAATTCATTTAGTTCCTCATCAGGTTCAACATCTGAAATTGCTTGATCATGCAAAAATAATTCATCTTCTCGTCTCCCTTCCTCCTCTATACATCTCCTATCAGCCAAACTTCCTAATTTAAACTCCAATGCCTCATCAATAAACTTAAGAGAACTCCTAGAAGACGACTCATCAACCATCCCATGACCTTCTACATCAACCAAATCATTTTCCATTAACACAACCCAACTGTCCTACCGTCTCCCATTTTTTTCAACCACGCCAAGGCCCTCCAGAAAATTTGAAAAAATCAAATTTTTAAATTGAAATTTAGAACGCACCTTACCATCCATGGCAATAAACAAAGCTTCATGCTAACCACTCTCCATCCCCTCCTTCCTTCGATTAACAGCCTCCATAATTTCTTTCCATCGCACCACATTATAGCCCACCCCTACACTTTTTTGTTCTGCAAAAGTCTTCTCCTACTCCTTAGAATTCACAGTTTTCCACACCTTCTTTGGCTTCTCTATTCTACCCACATCTTGTTTCACCATTTATCCTCTATTCTGATTTTTCTCGTTCCGCTTGCATTGATGAACAAGGTGACCTTGCTTCCGAAAAAGTAAGCAAAATGCAGGAATCGATACAAAAACAACTTCTCGAAAATGACTATTTTCCAACCCTGGTGTTCCCAACCAAAAAGAATGGCATATCGGCTTCGACACATCAATCTCAACACAAACTCGTGCTGCTTTCGGGCGAGTTACACACGCTGTTGCATCATCCCTCTTTAAGAATTGACCAAAGCCTCCACCAATACTTCTCAATATTGATTCATAAAATTAAAAAAAAAAAAATTAGGTAGTAACCCTGGAAATGTAATCTATATAGGAACCCAAGGTGAATCCTCCTCCTCAACAAAATCGAGTGTCCAATGCGAGACTCTATAAGGAACCCCTTCTATATCAGAATTTCCTCGAGTCATCACACTAATAAAATCCTCCTCATTCGCAATCCAAACAAGAACATTCCGTTGATTGTGCAGTTGCCCAACCACTAGAACAGAACGCACTCCCCATCTATTTTTAATAAACCCACGTACATGGTCCAGCGATGGCCTTCTTTGTAAGAATTTAAGCACCACCGAAAATCTTAAAGGCTTCGCCGATTGCTTGATTTCAGACTTGGAAAATAGAAAATACATCTCCTCCTCAATGAATTTTGGATCCCAAAAAGGAAGCTCCACTTCAAGAAGCATATGCGGCCTCGTAGCCACCACTTCCGCAAAAGCACCAGACGAATTACAACCAGGCTTCTGAAACGAAACCTTTGCAAAATCTCGAACAGAACCAGCACCCACGCCCTGCCCCACCATCCCAGACTGGGGCCTAGACGTAGGGCTGGTGGCTAGCACCATCATCAACCCTAATCGCTTCTCCAAAGTAGAGAGAAAAATAAGACGCTCTCCACGTCAGCAAAAATCACCAAGGAGAAGTATTTTTACCTTTCACTTGTTTGAAGTTTATTATCTAGTATGGTTATTTTTCGTGAATCAGGTAACGATAGACTTACAACTCTTTTACCACCACTTTACTACTCTAAGGCCCCGTTTGGATTGAGAAGTGATCTCAACTCATCATATCTCATCATTACAATTTTTCTAAATTTTCATGCAAAATATAATAAATAATTGAACTTTTTCAAATTTTAAAACAATAATAATATTAAAAAATAATATTTTAATAATATCTTATTCAACTTTCATCTCAACTCATTTCATCTCAACTCTCAATCCAAACGGGACTTGTATTTTTTTTAATATCTTTAATCATTAAGAAAAGATATTAATAATCACTTTTAATATCTTAACCACTTTTAGTAAATAAATATTTTTTATTAATAGTCACTTTTTTTTAATTATAAGTAAAAGAAAATTTTTAAAAAAAATTAAAATTAGAAAAAATAGTAAAAAAATAGTGAAAGAGTAGTAAAGTATCATTATTCATATCAAAAATAAATTGATTGACTTCGTCTGTCACGTCTGCTGTCACGTCTGCTAGATAACAAGGAATATAAGAGAACTTCAAAAATAAGAGAATAGATATTAGTCCTTCATGTCTTCGATTTACAAAGTCTACCCTAATATCATTTTCAACAGAAAAATGCTAATGGAGTGTTCGAGACATTGGCCGATAGATATTTTTTAATATTAATAAAAAACACGAAAATTAAAATAGTCACGCAACTGTATTATTGGTCACTCCTCTCGGATACAGAAGTACCACCCTTTTCAATATTGATATATTAATACAAATAACTAATTAAATAAAGTATAGTATTTGAATAAGTCTTAATATTAGTAAAATTATTAATTGTCTAAAAATTTTAAACTAATAAAAAAAATTATTTGAGCGTCACGATTTCATATTTTACACTAGATATGGTTGGATAGTACGAGAATTGCTCCATTGAGTAATGCTAGATATAATCGTGGAGTGTGCAAGTTCTGTATTATCTTTTTGAAAAAGAGTTGAGTTCACTATTAAAATTTTATGTTTTTCATGTAGGTTTTATATTTACTCACTTTTTTCAAAATATTATACGACACTTACGCAATTAACGGTTATAAATATTATTTATTTTTACGCAATGAACATACTTTAATTGAGTGCCATATTTATCTTACCAAATTATTAAAGATATCTCTCTTTCTCCTGTCCAAACGTTAAAATAGTCAAACGATGGGAAATGACATCTAAACAATTAGGTCAATGAAATCCAAACAAGAAAGTGACCACTTTTTCAAAAAGATTTGTAACATTCTCAAGTTTGGTTATTATTGTGGCTGCAATTTCTGAAAAAAATGGAGAAGTTTGGTCAACTAATCGACCTTGCTTGTTGTCTCCAAATTCCTTATATATATCTCTATTCTCTGCCATTCTTTCAACTCCCATTACTTTAAAAAAAAAATAATAATAATTTTGTTTCATTTTTTATGATAAATCTGACCCTCAGCTTTGAAACATTTTTATAACAATAATGATACAATGCTGTTTTATTTTGACCTCTCATTTTAATCATTCATGTATTTAATTTTTTTTTAATTTTTTTTTACTTACTGATTAAAAAAATAACTATTAGTGTATTGTTGTATTTTTTTAATTTTAAAATTTTTTTAAATATATTAAAAAAATATAAAATATATATATAATTTGTACGGGTGGGCACGCCCTGCGGCACTCTAGCACTATCCTCTTTATAATTCATTCACGGCCAACTTTCTTAATTTGAATATTCCAATTTTACATAATCGTTATCAAGATTATAAAAAGGAATTATCAAAAAATATAGATATATTTTCTTTAATCTTGACAATGTCACCAGAAATTACTGACTTCATATATATATATATATATATATATATATATATATATATATATATATAAATGTATTTTTATATTTTTACACCACATCGATTTGAAGTTATTATTATTATTTTTTACTGAAAATTCATAATTAAAATTAAATTAAAGATAAATAAAGCGAAATCTATTAAAAAGTAGAGAAAATATATTTACAACCGTGAATTGTGTAACCATCGCGTAATCGCTTTGAAAAAAGTGAATAAAATATGGAATCCACATGAAAAAAAATTAATTTTTTAATAATGGACCCTACTCATTTTCAAAGTGATTACGCAGCGATTGCACAATTCACGATTGTATGTAGAATTACTCTAAAAAGTAATGTGAGGTTAGATTTGTTTGCATGTTGGGTACACTGCCCTATCCTTGGGGTCATGCACAGATGCACGGCCATACTGCACATGACTCCAGATGGAAGACATGCCAGAGGTTTCGGTCGTCTCGTGTGGTGGTTTTCCTTTTTTTTTTAGGGTTGATTTGGATTTAGAAATAAGATAAGATGGTTTTAGATGAAAGATAAAAGATGAAAGTTAAAAATAATATTGTTAGAATATTTTTATTGTTAGAATATTATTATTATTTTTAGATTTGAAAAACTTGAATTGTTTATTATATTTTGTGTGAGAATTTGAGAAAGTTGTAACTAAGGCTATTCATTCGGGTTCCGACCCGGGAATCTGGGTATACCCGGATCGGGACCTGGATTTCAAACCCGGACTGGAACCCGGACCGGGTTAACCCGAGTCAGAACGGGCCGAAACCCAGATGAATCCAGATTTTTTTAAACCCGGAATCCGGGTTTTGGGTTCTTTTTTTTTTTTTTTCCTTACATAAAGCCTTATATTGTTTATATGATATTTGTATGATATTGATGTATCATTAGAATGATTTTATAAAATAATATAAAATCCAAATGCATACAACATACATGATACAATTCATTACATATTACATTATTTGAAATAATTTGCTAAGAATATTACAAAACACATCCATTACTTTAATCAAATTCCAATAGACAATAATAAACTACAAAGGTTGGTCTTCTGCTTTTTCATACTCCTTATCCATTATTCCCTGAAATGTATTTTCATTCTCATTAGTTTCTATCTCTGTACTGCATGGATTCATTGTCTCTGTACCACTAGAACTCCTGAAACCATCACACGGAAGTACTATTAGACTATTTTCAAACTAACAAATGATGCTAGCATTCATAAGCAGCACATTGTTATTCAATATTTGTATTCAAAAGCAAGATAAAAGTTAGCAACAGTTTGCGCTTGAACACCTTGCGCGCATCAACAACCAAAAGAACACCCTGGCAAGCTGCTAGGGATCTTGATGCTTCATAGTTGAAATCCACATGACCTGGTGTGTCTATCAGATTTAGTAGAAAACTTGCTTGGTCTTGCATATCACTTACGTTGGTACTATGAAAATTGTGATTGTAAAACATGGTTGCTGTCTGGGCTTTTATCGTAATTCCCCGTACTCTCTCTACCTATTACAATCCAGATTTCCTAAATAAGTAGCAAATAGAATACAGATCAAGTAATACAACATTGCCTGTATTGCAATTACTAAATACAAATCGACAAGAGTCTTTTGCTAACATTACCTCAAGCTTACATAACTACTCGAGACACAATATTTTACGGACACAAATTTCGCAAATGCAGCCTATAGAAAACCAAGATTTCCCCGTATTTCTTATTAACGGGTTGTCTTATTGCTCTAAGGAAGCAATATATTCTTTTGGCTGCGTAAGACAGATTCATCATCCTTACAACCTAAAGAATAATTACTTATTAAAAAAAAAGCAGCCTAAAGAATAATTATGAGCTTCGAAACACACCCATTATGCCAAGAAAAACCAAATCATAAACCTCTTTTATTTTATATTCTATAAGCAAGCAAAACATAAACTTCACCCATCAAAAGTAAGTACCATGTATTATTTCTTTCTTTTTTATTTTTCAATGATAGATAAAGTACGATATACTCAGAGCAATAAACATTCCAGCGAAAACCCAATTCATGTTTCTTCGCAAATAATTCGTAAAAGTTTCATATACCTGCAACTTTCTAACTAAATAAACCCAAACTCAAAGGAACAAATTTGGTACCCATTTTATTTACTCGAAACTTAAAAAATACCCCTCAATGGGGAGGAAGAGAAAAGAAAAAACATTTGATATAGCCTAGGAATATCTTCACCATAGTGTGCCAACTTTGCAATCAAAATTTAATAAAACTATTAAACAGAAACCAGACGTACCTCTTTGATCGAAGAGAAAAGGGAATGACAAAACATAGCAAAAATAGAAAATCCAAAGATATACCCATATTTACATTCATTGTTCACCGAATCAACAGATCTACCCATATTTACATTCATTCTTTGATGGAAGAGAAAAGGGAACGACAAAACAGAGCAAAAATCCCATTCGACAAGTTCAAGCACAAAGAAGAGACCTAGTTCACCGAATCACCAGATCTACCCATATTTACATTCATTGTTCACAGATCGGGAGAGAGACTTACCGAAAGGTCTCCAGCGAGACAGACACGGCAGCGAGAGAGAGATCAACCTCAGCCACCACATTGAGAACCTCTATGGATCTCGATAATGTAGAACAACAGCCTCAGAAACTCGAGAAAGGAAAGAGAGAGAGATGCAGTTGCGGTTTTGGGTTTGACAGAGAGCCATGGAATGAGATATAGAAGAGGGGGGCGGAAACCCTAGCAGACAAAAGTATCACGATTCACGGGTGGGGACTGGCCGCTGGGATTTGAAGAGTTTTTTTTTTTAAATATATATGAAACCAGTTTCAAAACCCGGATCCGGACCGTATAGGTCCGGGTTTTGTAATGTGGGTTCCAGCCCGGATCAAATTCGGGCCGAAAATCAAAACCGAAACCCGGGTATGGACTGGGCCGAGATAAAACCTGGCCCGTATGAACAGTGCTAGTTGTAATGATGAGATGAGATGAGATGAATATTTTTTGAATCCAAACGGGGCCTTAATCAACCATACACGCCAATTTAAGGAAAGTTACGTGGGATTCTACAATATTAATATAAGGATGGCGCTACACTGCTAGAGGGTCGCCGATGGATATTGCTAGTTATAAATTTGTTATTTTTTTTTCTTTTGATTTTTTTTTCAAGTATTGTTTTAACATTCTTAATTATTAAGAAAAATATATATATAATTTTACTAATAATCACTTCCTTAACCATTAAATAAAAAAAAATTAAAATGCATGAGCAGTAAGGTTGAGCAGTAAGTTTGAGAGGCTCTAGTTGCATTTTCCATAATGGATATAATATATGCATGTCAAATATTTAAGGAAATTTATGTGGGATTCTACCATGAAAAATTCTACTTATATATCATCTTCACACTACACACTATACACCACACATAATTTTTTAATTTTTTTCTCTTACCAAATCTGTAGTGTAAGGATGATAAGTAGAAGAATTCAATTAGTTTAGAAAGAATAAAAAAAAGTGTAGCATGTGGAGATGATGAGTAGCAAAACTCTTCTACAATATTATACATTCAGCTTAATGCAAGCCATTCTATTGCTTGGTTGTGTCTTGACTCTCGAGTGTTCACGTCTTCTACTCGACGCCCACATCCCTCCACCTCTGTCCCTGCCAGGTAGGGTAGTCACTTCCCTCTCCGGCTCCATTCTATTTCCGCTTGGCCCATCCCACAACCATGGTCGTGGGTGCGTACGCGTACATGATTGGAGACGAGGAGACTCGAGCCTTGACTTTGGGTCACTCTTGTTCTTTGGAAAATGATTTGCACACAACACATTTCACAATATTTTTCGTAACTATATTTAAATGAGAGGTATTTTTATAAAACATCTTATAAAAGTAATATTATTTTACAAAAATACATTTATCTTACAATATTGTTGTGAAATATATTGTGTATCATTCCTCGTGAGGAAAGGAAAAAGAAAAAAATAGAAAAGCATAGAGAAGAACAAAACTGACAGTGATAGAAGCATTTTTACAATCTTTTCTAGAATTATATTTTAAATTAGGGGTATTTTTTTAAAAAAATTATTCTATTATCAAGTTAGTGTATAAAACATACTATCCATATCAATTACATGATAAGATTTAATTTATAAAATTTAAAATTTATCTTCTAAAATAAATTATACAATGTAAATATTTTATTAAGTGTGTTATCAACTTATAAATATAAATTTTTCTTCTATAAAATAACTTATAAAACATCATTTTACATATATAAATATCTTTATTTTAAAATATAGTTGTAAAAGTTATAGTAAAAAGAATCATAGGAATCAGTTTGGTGGTTCGAGACCCCTTTGATCATGACCCCATGCATCAAACTGACAGATTAATGTTGAAGATGAAAGAAATATATATATATATATATATATATATAGAGAGAGAGAGAGAGAGAGAGAGAGAGAGAGTTTCGAGTCATAGTCTCATGGCCATGGTCAAACCACTCCCATTAATAAACGATTGTATGTATGTTTTTCTTACATACGACTTTAACATTAACCTACCTACCTTGGATTCCAACACCAAGCATCTATATATGCCTGCGTGTCATTCCACTAATGCAATTATTTTGCATCATGTTCTCATGACTTTGAATATTTAGCATAAATATTCAAAGTCATTCAACACCCCCAGCTCAAAATATTAAAATAAAATAAAAAAGCCACTTCATGGGTTCGCATTCAACACCCACCTGATGATCACCAACTCCCACTATATACGTTAAATGGATGTCTTTTGTTTCTTCACATTAAATTCCCTTCACCTCTCTACTAATTCTATTATCGTATTCAAGGAGCGGCATCCCTTGTTCCTCTCACCATCAATCATAGCTGTTGAACAAGATGGTGTGCCATACTTGATCTTATCTCGTCCCTTTTGATGAGCTTGCCTCTTCGGTCCATCAAAGAATATTGGACCTTGTGTTTATCCTATGAAAAAATAAAGTAAAATAAATTAGGAATAGACATCCATTATAAAAAAAAAAAAAAAAAAAACAAAATTAGGGATAGATCACGTATTGCTTCGTTAGCAAGGGATGGCATGTGTGTTGCCATTTGTGTGTTGCAAGGAACTATTAAAAACGGAATCTCAAGGAATATTGACCCCATGGGTGACTGATTATAGTAATATAAAGATGTTGGTTTGCTGATTTTCGGCATTTAAATTACTATTTACATTATATTCATAAAAAATTAAATTATTGATATTAAAAAGAATAAAATATACCTGACCCATATCTTATGACCCAGCTTAAAAGAAGGGGTTTTATCATAAGAATAATACTAGAGCTACCGCTGGGAGCTACTGCTGGTTCTAGTATGTGTTTTTTTATGTATTTTGTTTTTAGTTTTTTTTTATATAGATTTTTTTAATAATTTTAAATATTTTAAAAAATAAAAAAAATTCACAATATCATTAAAAAATACTTCCTTAATCACAAAACAAAATGAAAAAATAATAAAATTGAACGTCCAAAACATTTTCACAATCACGCCCTTGTAAACTACAAAAGCTTCTCGTCTATCCCTCATACCACAAATAATTACAAATTGATAAGCCGATTTTAGTTAAATTACTAACTTCAATAAACGTTTTTGTAGTATTCTTATAAATAAGTAGAAAATAACAAATGTGATTATAAGCTACAGAGAGAGAGGAGAGAGGAGACAGGGGCTTTTGGTCAGCGTTGTTTACGGTGGCTTGTGGTCGGAAGGGAGAGCTCACCTGTTTGAGATTGATATTATTGTAAGGAAATAATATAAAATAGAAGAGGGTGGGTCCCCCAATCTCTCATATTAATATATGCAAAACAAAGTAAAATAAAATATAGAAATTATATCCCTTATCGCTTCATTGGGAAGGGATGACATGTACCCCACAACTCGAGGCCTAACACTGTTTTACTTATTTTACATCATGGACGACATACGTCCCTAGATCTGTGTGTTCCTAAGAATTATTGAATACAGAACCTTAAGGAATATTGACCACATGGGTGACTCAGGCTTTGTTTGGGTACTACAGTATTCTCAATATTTTTTTAAGTATTTTCATATTTTTGAAAATATTTCACATGACAAATAATTTAAAATACTCTTAATGGGATCCACAAACCCACTTCAATCTCTACTCATAACTATTCATAAACATTTTATAATACTTATCACTATTATATATAAATAAAAAATAAAATCACTAAAGTATATAAATAAAAAATAAAATCACTATTATATATAAATAAAAAATAAAATCACTATAATATATAAATAAAAAATATTTATCACTATTATATATAAATAAAAAATAAAATTGCTATAATATATAAATAAAAAAATAAAATCGCTATAATATATAAATAAAAAATAAAATCACTATAATATATAAATAAAAAATAAAATCACTATAATATTTATCACTATTATATATAAATTAAAAATAAAATCACAATAATATATAAATAAAAAATAACATTACTATAATATGTATCACTATTATATATATAAAAATAAAATCATTATAATATTTATCACTATTATATATAAATTAAAAATAAAATAAAAATCACTAGAATATTTATTAATATTAAAAAATCACTATAATAAAATCATTATAATATTTATTACTAAAAATAAAATCACTATAATATTTAGGGGACCCACACATTTTTCAACTACCTATCCAAAAGTCAACAACTCAACATACTTCACACATCCAAACAACTCAAAATACTCTCAATGGGACCCACAAACTTATTTCAATCTCTACTCATAACTATTCACAAACATTCTCAACACTTCTCAAGTATTCTCACCACCCAAACGTACCCTCTAGGGGTGGGCAGCGGGGCCCCGCCCCCGCTGCCCCGCCCGGCTTCCGCCCCGCCCCCGCATGGGCGGGCGGGCTAACCCGCTCCGCCCATGCGGGGGCAGGGTCCCCCGCCCCGCATAGAGAGGGTATAGCGGGGGCGGGGGGCGGGATGACCCCAGCGGGGCCCCGCCCCGCCCCCGCCCCCGCCCCACATTAAAAAAAAAAATTTTATTTATATATATTAAATAAATATATTGTATATAGATATACACAATTTATAAAAGACTTAAAATTATATTCAAGTCATTGGATTGTTTTGGCCTCCTAGGCCAATCTTTATATAGGAGGCCAAGGCAATACAATAGTCATCCTTAAGCAATGTGGGACTTACTACTAAGTCCCACATTGCTTAAGGATGACTATTGTATTGCCTTGGCCTCCTATATAAAGATTGGCCTAGGAGGCCAAATCAATCCAAAATCTAACTCTAATGAGTTTATATTTTTTTATATTTATAAATTTTAATTTATTATTTAAAATATATTATAATTTTGGTCTAAAAAAATATTTTTAGACCAAAAATTTTTTTTTTTAACATAATGGCGGGGGGCGGGGCGCGGGGCGGGTGGGGGTTTTTCCCCGCCCCCCGGCACCGGGGCGGGGGACCCCGCCCCCGCCTCCCGGGGGCGGGGGGCGGTGGGGAAATCCCCAACCCCGCATGGTGCGGGGCGGGGTGCGGGGAAGGGCACCCCCCGCCCCGCACCATGCGGGTAGCAGCCCTAGTACCCTCAGTGTTATCAATTAGACAGAGCGGTCACTACGTTTGGGTAGCCAACATACCTCAACACTTTCAAAGTATTCTCGTACTATTGGAAATACTCCACATGCCAAACGCAATGAATCATCTTCGTTTAAAAGTCTTTCCAAAACTCACTATAATATTTATCACTATTATATATAAATAAAAATTAAAATCAATAATATTTATCACTATTATATATAAATAAAAAATAAAATCACTATAATATTTATCACTATTAAATATAAATTAAAAATAAAATCACTATAATATTTATCACTATTATATATAAATAAAAAATAAAATCACTATAATATTTATCACTATTAAATATAAATAAAAAATAAAAGCACTATAATATTTATCATTATTATATATAAATTAAAAATAAAGTCATTATAATATTTATCATTATTATATATAAAAATAAAATAAAATCATTACAATATTTATTAATATTAAAAAATCACTATAATAAAATCATTATAATATTTATTACTAAAAATAAAATCACTATAATATTTATGGGATCCACACCTTTTTCAACTATCTATCCAAAAGTCAACAACTTAAAATACTTCATACATCCAAACAACTTAAAATACTCTCAATGAGACCCACAAACTCACTCCAATCTCTACTCATAATTATTCATAAACATTCTCAACACTTATCAGGTATTCTCACTACCCAAACGTAGGTATAAATTTATTTTTTTTATTTTTTATTTATTTTTTAAATTTTTTTAACATATTTAAATATTTTAAAAAAATCAAAAAATATATTAATATACTAAAAGTCATTTCCTTATTTATTAAGTAAAAAAAATTAAAAAAAAAAAACATAAACGGTCAAAATGAAGGATAAATTCCGACAACATACTAAGATTTTCCTTAAATAAAATCTTGCACAACCAAAGAAAATAAGCATGTGATCTTTGCCATTTGCTGAAATAAAGACATAATAAATAAATAAGAAATGCTTGGTCCACAGATTGAATTACAAGAATAATGAAAGCAGCACTCCAAATGTGGGGGATAGAACAAAATAAGTTTTCTACTTACTTAGTTAAATAATGTATTTTTCAATGAGTTGTGCTACATACAGTCACTTTTACGTATTGTTTGTGCACTCCACTGATGTGATTGGCAAAAAGAGTTATTTTATATTCAAAAAATGTGATGCAACCAATCACATAAGTGAAATGCACAATGAATACGCAAAAGTGACTGCATACAGAATTTTTGATTTTTTCAATATTCGGGGGCTCATTCGCATGAACAAACTTGGCATTCCATACATTAGGCAACGATAGAAGTTTCTTTTTTTTGGGATTTGTTGGTACTTGAGTTTTGCTTTTGTGCAATCTCTCATATTCTTGTTATTGTTACCATGGTATTCATTTACCATAAGTGAAGGTTTTTAATAAATTTGGGAAGTGGTCACTATTGGACAGGTGACTTCGACTCTTTAAAAAAAAAAATAATAATGTATTTTTCATTTAATAAATTGAGTAATTCATGCCATTTTTTCAGGTTTATGAGTGGTAAATATATTCAAAATATATGAGCGGAACAGTTCTGAAATTTACAGACACATCCATCAACACTTCTAGCTGTATGGAGGATCAAAGTTGCCGCATTGAACCTTGGGGTACAGGAAGTTTGAACTGTTGGGCTGCTCTTGACTGCAGCCAAAGAATTATTGAAAACTTAAATAATCTCTCTCAAAATCCTTTTCCCATTGTGTATAAATCCTAAAGCCAGACGAAAAGTTCTCATCAAGACCTTTAAGGATGAAGAACCTAAGCATAGAAATTTCCACTTCGGATGGCATCTTCGTTTGCATCTCCGAGAGCTGCTTCTTTCAAGTACTTTTCAGACAGTTGGACTCTCTTTACATTTTCCTGCTCTTGGACCAGCATGTTTCCGTACTGGAGGAGCTTCTGCAGATTCAATTTTGGTTGCTCGAAGGTTGGAGGTCCTTCCTTTGAGTTCACAAGCCGTTTCCCAACATTTTCTACCCCAACACTTGATATCCATTTCCTCACTGCATCATCATAGGCTTTTGCCCTCAGGGCACCAAAGAAGTCTGCACACAATTGAAAACAAAATGTTAAAACTATCAGATGATTTGGACTTGTTTTTTTTTTAATCTCTCGGGTCTCATTCGAAAGCATAATAAAGAAATTCATGGATCTAACTCATCCATAAAATCGGTTCAACAAAAGATGATTGTTGATTCCTTATAAACATGCCCAAGACCTTGTCCATGGACAATGTGAGATTATTCCTCAACACATAAGATCTCAACCACCCAATTAAAGAGTGTTTGAAGTCCACTTTTCCTATCCTTGTCTTACTCACCAAAGTTCCTTTGAACTCTTGAATGGTTCTGTCTGCCATCTATTCCTTCTTATTTTCTATATTCTAGGGTTAAAACCAATTTATAATTGATCATAAGAAGTTGTTTTCTCCATATTATGAAGTCTTCTTAAATGGAACCTTCAGCTATAAATATTTGAAACATCCATATATGTTCCTATTCTTTCCATGTCAGCATTTCATATGAACTAGTCTATTATGTCAAGTTGCTGCTTTCTCCAAATTTCAATATATTAGGAGCATGAACTTTTGTTGTTCTTATTTCACTATTTATGATTTATCAAACAGACCCCCATGAAACATAATATAGTACTAAATACTAATCAAATCAGATCTACTAATTAGTCCAATATTTACCTATGGACTGTCCGGGGAAGGTGTCGACAAGCTTCACTATGTCATCCTCGGGCACACCGTCTGTCCGGAAGATACCTGAGCAGACACCAATGCAGTCATCCCGAGTTGGAGCCCAGTAGAACTTTTCCATGCGACCATCACGTATGAGAGGGGCATACAATGTTGAGAAGTCATTTCCAGTGGCAATAATGGGGACACGAGGATTCTCCTGCTTGTTGTACATGCCAGGAAGCTGGACATTGGTTGGGCTATCGGCAATGTTCATAAGGGTGGCATTCACCATCTGATTATTCACAGTGTATTGTGTTGTTCCTCCAAGCCTACCGGCTCCAGCATCGAGATCGTTGATGAATAGGCAGCACATTTTCCCCTTCTTGATGATATCTGCTGCTTCACGATATCTTTGCCTGATCAGTTTTGCTGGCTCTCCAGCGTTCCCACTTTCTAATTCTCCAGCACTCATCGTGATGGGGCTGTTTTTTTTTTTTTTTTTTTTTTTTTTCCATTATTCAAGGAGAAAGCATCATCATACATGCGTAAATTCCAACGTTCTCACAATTTCTATCGGGACTTGCAACATTAGAACAACAGAATATGAGAGGGATAAGAAATTGACTCACTTGATTCCCATTTTAGCAAAGACAAGCTCGCATTGGAATGATTTCCCTTGACCTTTGCCTCCCCAGATACCCAAGATGAGAGGAACCTGTCGCAATTATTCACCATATCTCTGAAATAGTTTCATAAATCATGTAACCAAAAACAGAAAAAAGAACCAGCCCTCACTTCTACTATGAAATATTCCACCAACAACCTTAATGTTTGACAAGTTTAAGAAGTTCTTGGTGATGTGAACAACAAGCTTGTCCATGAATGCAGGAGCGATGTAAAGCCCATCCATGTTGTTATCAAGGTTGAATCTGCAGAAGAACTCAATCGTGTCACATGTTCAAACTCTTAAGTCCAGAATTAAAAGATGTAAACCATCTAATTCGTCCTCAAACAACAAAACACTGATAAATTTACGAGATTCTGGAAATTGCTAACCCAATCTCAGTTATCCGAGATTAACATGAAAAAGCAGAAATCAATTGTACTGACAAAAATTGAATAACTTACTGGCGAAGACCAACACTAATGTAATCGTAAGAGCTCATGACAGCATGGTGAGTCCCGGAACCCATAGGAGCTTGGAAGAGAGTGTCCACCATTCCCTTTCCTCGAGTGATATCCTGCTGATCGTCGGAACTGTCAAAGGCTAATCCCCCCCATCTATCCTTGGAGCTCTGCTTCTGCTCATCGTACTCTGCTATAACCTTGAAATTCCCAAAATATATCTTCTTGTGGGTGATCATGGACGTCACCCTCTTCATGCTTTTGCCCAAGAATGACGAGCTTGGAACCGAAACTCGGGCCACGGACCCATTCAACTTCCACTGCGAAATACATATTGTTATCATTGATTCCATCCAATAATTTCAACAAAGCCAGAAAAGGAAAATTCACCCATACGTCTTAGAAACAGGAGTAGAGTTAAAACATTTTAAGTGAGAATAAATTTAGAACATAGGTATACTAAAACTCTGATTCTCCGAAGCAATACACGGAAGTGCATACGGCACTGGCTGAAATTCTCGATGAAAACCACAGAAACGATTTAACCAAAAGAGAGAAAATTCAAGAGTGTATTCGGTGAAAACCAAGTAAGAAGGAAATGGAGAAGCACATGTGACACAAAAAGGGGGGAGGGAAAAACAGAGTACCGGTGCTCTGTTAAGAGCTCCTACAGCTGGAACCGAAGCAGACATTGATTACAGAAGGTTGCAATGGAGTGGGAGGCTTCAAGAGTAGAGACGTAATGGAACTGAAATTTTTTTGGAGTGTTGTCTATAAGGAGAAGAGAGTGCAAGGTGAGAGGGACTTTTATATATGTATATAGCATGGGTGACGGTTGTGAGCTTCTGCCGAGGAAAGCGAAAGGGAAATGGGAATCCTGTGGATTGGCTTACGATTTTCCCAACGGCCGCATAGATTGAATTGGCTGTATTAGGTGGCTCTTGTGTGACTGGATCGTGGGCTCAATCATCACCGTGGGCTATTTTCGACTCTGGGAATATGAATACCATTCAATATGGATAATAGCAAAATGATTTAAATTAAATATTTTATTAAATTTTAAAAATTAAAAATTAAAAATTGAATAAAATATTATAAAATTATTTAAATATATTTTTTTTGTTTTAAACTTTAAAATTTGAAAAAATTGTATTGATTTTTGTGTTTTATTTTAAAATTTATAAAAATTATAATGAATTGTGATATCCAGTATTTTAATCATAAATAATAAATTATTTCACTGACCCAAATTAGGGTATAATGAGATTTTAATCGGATGGCGAGAAATTTCGTGTTAATCAAGATTTTAGTCAACTTGGTTTTTTTAATACGAAGATAAACATTCCTTTAATTCTTCGTATTCTCTCTAATGATAAATGATATTTGTAGTCATAGAGTGCGTCACGTAATTCTTAAAAAAAAAAGTAAATATGAGACTCACATGAAATGATTAATTTTTTAATAGTGAACCTCACTGTTTTTTAAAATGAATGCACAGCGCTTGTACAACTAATAACTCTATCTAGTATTGCTCTTCTCTAATTTAAAGAAAGAGTTATGGCAATGAAAAAGTTTTGGGAGCAGCCACTGTTTGCTGCATCCAAATTGCACACATTACGTGTTGAAATGGGAGCAACCATTGAGAGCTAAGATGAAAGAGAGAGTTGATGAGAGAGAGAGACCCTGCGAGAGAGAGAGCCGATGAGAGAGAGAGAGAGTCGATGAGGGATGAGAGAGAGAGAGGAAGAGAGAGAGGGGAAGGTCTGGTGGGTTTTGCACCAAAAAAAAAGAAAAAAAAAAGAAAAAGAAAACTAAAGGACCAGAAGCAGCCATGCACGTAGTGTGTGCAATATGTGCACAGCTATAGTGGCTGCTCTGTAGCAATACTCTATGGCAATATGTTACATAAACATTGTTATGTTTGACTAGGAAATTAGCAAGGATCTCTATACTTTATTAATACATTGACCTAAGATCGAATTAATTCTTTTATAAAGTATGAGTGTGTATGTGTTTTTCGAAGAAACTAGAAGTGGAAAAGGAAGGTCTGGTTTTGCAAGAAATGAGATTAATTTACTGGGTGTAACTCACATCTTAATCTGCTTTTTGGTTTAGTTTATAAATAAAAGGATATTATATTAACTTTATATGAGTTAAAGTATTTTTCCACGTTTTTAAGATATCATGTAATTCAAAATCAAAGCTTAGTAATCATGAGAAAAATATTCATGCAAAATTGTGTGGATTTATATTTCTATATACGTAAGCCAAGTCAAATAACATGGGATTTGAGACGGGTAAGGTTAGGTATAAATTTTTAGGTGCGTAACTCTCGCACAAGTCTTTTATAAAAAAAAAATGGGTGTTTTCAAGAATTTTATAAAAGACTTACATGTGACTTGTATATTTGAAGTTTATACAAATTAATATTCTTTTGAGACACTACAAAACCTGATATCATAATTTATTTTGCATAAATTATGCATGTTTTTGACTGAAATAATTAATAAAGTGTTTCAAAATCCATTTTTATACTTTTTTTTTCTTAAAATAATAAAGAAAAAAAACATTAAATTAAATTAAGAAAGAGAAAGCATATATACAAAAGTTAGGGAAAAACTTGTAAATGATGTGTTTTACACTACCAACCACTCGAACAACCTGCAATGAATAACTTGGTGGCACTTGGTGCTCTGGGTAAATTCTGATACTTAAGTTAGAGAAGTAGTCTCAATGTAAAATATCTCAAGAAATTTAGGGAAATATTTGTTACCTTCATGTACCACTTATAGTGACGCATGCAGGAACGTGTCAAGAGAGTCAATAATCATCCGTCCCATGCATTTATTTCTAATTATTCCTTAATAAAAGAGGAGGGGATAACAACTCTGATTTATAGAGGTTATCCATCTCAGGATAACTACCTTCATCTTGGGACGTTATCTTCTTGTGAATAGTATTATTCTCTTGTTGATATCATGCTCTCTTGGGCCCTTAGGACGCAAGCCTTGTAGGTCAAAGTGGTAGGCTGAGTATGCCTTCCAGCCATGGGCTTGGTAGGAAGAGGACCCAAATATCCTCTCCAAAACCTTTGAAGAAAGCATAAATAATGGTGCGGGCAAGCATCTTCAGTACTAACTCAGGTTATAAACAAAACATATAGAAAGGGACAAATTAATGAGGCAAAAGCGTCAACTTCCAACAAAGAAGCCAAGGAGTCGACATATTCAAAACCGCCATGACTTTCGTCTTCTTCTATCTATTTGTAATGACGTAGGTAGTTATATTTACCTACCTGCAGTTTTGGTATGAAGTATACATAGCTTTAAACGGGCACATGTACACAGCATGCGCGTTCTCTTTCTTTCTCCTAATTAATATATATAAAACCACATTCCAAGTCATATGAAAACTAGAGGCTTCCTTGGCTCCGGCCCATAGTACAAAGGAATTCTTTCAGTCAAATCTGCGCATGTATTTTAGATATTTGATTTGGTCAACTTAGTCTTCAGGCATTGCAATTTACAGTTACGCGCAAATATTGGATCAAAAGTCATACTAAACCCACTCCACCTTTGGATTTGATCCCTTCAAGGAGAAGCCATTCGACACTGCTAGCTAGCTATGGTACTGTTTGATAGTGATAAAAGTGATTGATCAATCACTTTCATTCTCCTAATTCATATATTCCCTCCGGTCCTAGGTGTGAAATGAGCCACGCCTAGTCCATTGGGATGGGATTATCAAAAGTAAAAAAGAAATAAAGCTGAAGAAAATGAAAAGCAAAGAAAATTAAGTTAAACACAAAAAAGATGAAAGTGACATCAAGTTAGTAGAAAATCAACCACTCCAAATAGGCCTAGGAAAAGAATAATGCTGATTTAATTTTTTTTATTTACTTTTACTTAATGGTTAAATAAGTGTATTTTAATGAATTTGTGATTTTTATTTTTTTTAAATGTTTAAGGGGTTTAAAAAAATGTAAAAAAACAAAACAAATGCATGCTTGGTGAGGATCCTCGATAGTTGTAACAACTTCGCTAGAAAAATAGAGATTTCTCTACACAAAAGTCATCATATTCTTCGGGCTCTAGAGACATCCTCTAGTTGAGGGAAGAAGGGGTCTTCTACAACCTCTATTGTATTGGGAGATACGTTAGGTCATGAAGGACTGTAACAATCACTAAGCATAGTACATTTGCCCCCCAAAACATCCATGTATACATACTTCTATGCCGAAACACGTAAATCTATATATCTCTCATTTATATTTCCTACTTATTTACTTTTATGGATGAACGCGAGAGTATCACATAAACGTCCAAGCCATTACCATGGGTAGTTCAAACTATCTTGTTGGGCTCTAGCAAAGGAGAAAAATGCATAACAGTTTGGTGCCGTATGTGGGAAGTGATTTATCAAGCTCTGAAAAAAAAAAAAAAACGAAGAAGAAGAAGAAAGAAAGAAAGAATGAATGAATGAATGAGAGCATATGTGATGATTTGGCGCACAAGAGCACCTCCAAAGAATATAAGTTTTCTTGTTATTCCCCTTTATCATTCATGTAGATTTTAATTATGCGAGGACTGTCTAAAAAAATACGTCTATATGGCGAAGTGGGCTACATAGCATACAATGTGCCTGTAAAGACTGCACGTCTCCATGCACCCAGAGTATCACCAGCGTCTGGGAATCCTGCCAGGGAACTCACTGAGGCAGGCATGTAAGCCCGCCACCTCCCTTGCATGGCGCTAGCCAAGTCCGACCACCTAACAGGATGGGCAGGCACTGATGATGGGACCTTTCCTACAGTCTCTCACCACCACGCACAACAAGAGTTGGTAGGACCCCCGCTAATGAGCCAATTAACCATAGCGAGTAGGTTCATCCCGCAGCAGTGTAGGGACATCGACAGTCTCAAGTCCCACTGCGAGAGGCACCTGAGACCGTCGGCGTTGGTTTCTATCACTAGCAGTAGGGCCACGTCACATTGAAAGCTGGCTAGTTAGCCACCCACCACGCGCACTTGTCCATGGAAGTATAGTGACAACAATAGGCACGGGGCCCGTTGGGAGAGACCCTAGAAATCGGCGATACAAAATTTACTGAACTACTTGAGTCTGCACTTTATTGAAAACGGCCTAACTATCGCGTTAGTTGTTTGCAGCTCGCACAACAATTTCTGTCGCCACTATGGCATTCCTTGATGGTAGGGACGTGCTCGGAGCCACCATACATAAGCGTAGACGGTATAAAGAAAAACTTCCAATGTTCAGCTGCCGTGTGCCTCACCCTACTCACCAATGTGGACAATCCTCCCTCCATGCACAAGTTTGTTGAACATCACCGGTGAGCAAGCACGGGCTTGACTAGCTCGCTACCCTAGTGGATGGCAACAATCCTACCAATCGAGAAGGACACGCCGTGGCAGACAATGATCCCACCAACTGAGAGGAACTCCCTATAGGGGGCAAGGAGCCCTCAAGGAAAACTGTGGGCAAGCACTGGGCTTGCCCACCGTAGCTCGCCACTCCCATGACTAGTAATGAACCCGCCACTTGGTTGCCAACAACGAGAGTTGAACTCACCGCTACGTGGAAGCAAACTTGGCTGCCAACAACAAGCACTGCTTGAGTTGAATAGCCTAGTTGTTTGTGAAGAAATTTATTGGCCTAACTCATCTCATAAAACCGGTTTTATAAGAGAGGATTGCTCATTTCTTATAAACATGCCAAAGACCTAGTCCACAGCTAGGCAATGTGGAATTATTTCTCAACACCCTCCCTCACGTACAGGCCACTATTTTTTCATGGTCCTTGTCACGGGGTAAGTAGTGTGGTCTCTCATTTGTCCTGTGGCAGGTTCTGATACCATGAAAAAATTTATGGGACTAACTCATCTCATAAAACCGTATAAGAGAGGATTGTTCATTTCTTATAAACATGCTAAAGACCTTGTCTACAGGCAATGCGGAATTATTTCTCAATAGTTTGAACACCCATTTTCCGGTTTAGAAACAATTGGTTCCTCCATGACCTTACCCCCATGGCCATTATGCTACCCACGAGACCCTTCTTAGATGAGCTCTCAATACTTTTATCCTCTGTAGCTGAGGAAAATTCTCGCTGGTGCAGTCTCAGAAACCAGAGGAACATTCATTTGATCATCCATTTTAGGTTTAGATTGTTTTAAATCCTCCACCACAAGTGAGCTGCCAAGTGGACTCATATGGGTGTCGACCTCATTTCTCTATAACTAAAGAAGATGAAGGCAAACCCGTGTGTTCTAAATATTTTCTGAAACAATCAGACGAGCTTGTGATGCCTCCATAAGCTTCCTCGCCACCCACAAGCTAAGCAGAGGAGTTGCGAGCAAGCTAAGAGCTCCAGTTTCCGGAAACCACAAAAACTGCCTCACCCTGTTAAGAACTCGCGAAGCCAGTTCAACCAGATTCTAGTAGTACCAAAGGTCAAAAGACTATATTTCTCAAACACTGTATATGGTGAGCTTGAAGATCACTCAGCCCACGAGTTGGCGACAACAAGCTAATGACAACTTTAGCCCACCATCGTGAACAACTTTAGTCCACCAAGCAATGGTTGAGAAAATCTCCAGCCCATTCATGAAGTTGAGTGTTAGCAATGCACATGTGATCATGGCTAACACTTGCACCTCAACAATGTAGTCGAGCAATGCCTCTTGCCACCACAATGAGAAATGTTAGCAACGGCAACGTGCATGTGATTGAGATTGACAGTCTTGACATAACTGCTGCCAGCAAGGTTACCTCCGGGAATGGGACTCCAAGCTTCATAACTCCTTACACAGGTTGCCTTTGGGAACGAGTTGATGGTCTCGACAATTGCCTGAGATAGACCCAAGAAGTTGACGGGCTCCCTGACCATTTAAGTGCAGGTTATAATAAACAAACTCTAACCTTAGCTCCAAAACAACAACACTAATGCCAAATCACCTCAAAAGGGCAAAAAAATGCTTTAGCACCAACAAAAATGAAAATGGAAATGTGCGCATTCCACGATGTTCACTAAACAATCACACGCGACCATGCTTGGTTGTCATATATGCACTCACACAAACAAGCATACTAGAGGCCCATCCTTGGAGGCCCTTATCAGGATTTACTTGTCTCCTTGAGGTCCGCCCTCAGAGATCTTCATTGCATCACACAACAACGAAAAATCAATCACAAGTTCCCAGTATTTATCTTTCTATAGCTTATGTAGATCATCTTTATTATGATTAACTTGAAGATCCTCATGACCTTTTTCTTGGATAAGTCAACTTTAAGAATCATGTGCATTTGTGAGGAGTAAAATGAGCCAGGCCTGCTAGCCCACTAGGAAGGGATTACTAAAAGCAGGAAAAAGAGATAAAGCATGAGAGAGAAGAAAAAGAAAAAAGCTAAAGGAGGTGAAAAGCAAAGGAAGTTAAGTCAGACATGTAAATATGAAAGTGACATAAAGTTAGCAGGACATCAACCACTCCAAAGAGGCCTAGGAAAAAAAGGAGATTTCTCTACACACAAAGTCATCATCTACTTTGGGCTCCATAGACATCCTCTAGTTGAGCAGAGAATGGATCTTCTTCAACCTCTATTGTACTGAGAGATATGTGAGGCCATGAGGAACTGTAAAATCACCAAGCTAGTGGATTTGCCACCCCCCTCCCTCAAACATCCGTGGATGTAGGCTTTTATACTGAACCATATAAATATGTGTCTCTCTCTCTCATTTAATTTTCTTACCTTTTATTTATTATTAACTGTTATAGATGAACGCAAGAGTACCATATCAACATCCAACCCACTATCTTAGGCCGTTCATACCATCTTGTTGGGCTCTAGATAAAGGGAAAATGCATCAGCACCCACTTAAGCAAACTCGAAGTTTGGAAGGCAGCAAAATAATTGAGGATAGCAAGTCATGCCACACATATTTGAACGCACTTATAATAACAGATTGGATTTCCACCCTCTCCCTCCGACCTCCCATCTCTTCCAAAATAATGTGACTTAATATCTTTCTTTATTTTTTTAAATAAAAGAAAAGTTACATAACTAGGACAAACATACGTTGAATGGATATGTCCAACCAATAATTTTAAGTGTGAAGAACTAAATTCATGTAAGTAATCTCTTCTTGCCTGTGATGTAAATAGTTTAGTTTTCTTGTTATTGGATCTTTTTCTTGTATTAATAGGCCGGGTTAGATTTTGATGTATGGAATTTTAATTGGGATTAGTTTTCCAGAGCTTAGTTCTGAAATTTGTGTACCCAAAAAACTCTTTTGAAAACGGTATTGTTCTACTAAAAGTGACGACAATGAATAAAGTTGAAGTAATGTCGTTTTAATAGGAAAAGAAGGTACTATTTTCTTTGCAAAACGTGCTAATTGAGTCCCAAGATTCTAACATCCAGCAGAATAACAACGATCCTAACAGCTAGTAAATCAACAGAAACTAGGGATTGAGATTCAAAAAAATGTAAAACAGAGAGAAAATTCTATGATTATGTTTTATTCATAAAAGTCAAAAACTGATTTTGAAACCCACAAGTGAGGCTTAAATAGCTAAACAAATTCTAGATTTTAATAATTTTTTCCAAAAAAGAAAAATTACAATTATTACGTAAAAAAAAAAAAGTAATAAAATCAATCTCTTACAAAAAATCTAGCCTAAGCTAGAATAAGAACCATTTCTAAAATTGATAACAAAATATTACCATAAAAAGAAAAAAAAATAACTTTAATTGATAATTTGGAAGGAAAATGGCTGATTTAGGCGTCGAAATGCCTAAAGCCCAAAGCGTGCACGTCAAAAACAACTTTCTGAATTGGAGTCATATGCAAGATCCTAATACCTTTAGCAAAGGTTATGGCCAAAATAGTGACGTCTATGCAATATTTCCCTAATGCGAGTAATCTTTATATTTTTCTGTCATAGTTGTGCTAATCGGCCTTTTTAAGATAGTCCAATGCTATCAATGCAGAATATGTCAACTCAGCATCGTCGAATCACCCGAATCCCCCAGCATCAGATTCTCAACCACCAAAACCAAACCACAAGGTATTGAAATTCCTCACCGTACGTCATTTTTCGGCTATCCTGTAACTTACTAGCCATGCACAAGTAAAGTCAAAACAAGCCCAAGACATAACTGAAATTATCTTCGATTGTTCAACTAAATTTGATAATCCAATATAAAGAAAGAGACACAACATTAAGTACTCATTAAAAAAAAGCACCTACTGTACAAAAGTCCTATACGAAAAGTATTAAATACTATAGAATTCATATGACGTGTTTATCTATCTCCCGAACAAGAAGATCTAATTCAATAAAGAGAAAATATATTTATAATCGAGAATTGTACAACTGTCGCGTAATCGTTTTGAAAAAATTAAATAAAACATGAGACCCACATGAAAAAATTAATTTTTTAATAGTAGACTACACCATTTTTCAAAGTAATTACGCGGCGTTTATACACTTCACAGGAGTTTTTTTTTTTTTTAAAAAAAGAGTCTAAGCCACATGTTCAAGAGTGACCCTTTCCCAGGTTTATTCATAAACCCTCACTTCTGACATAGGAATACCTTGGTTACATTATTCCCATTTAAACAAACTTTTCCACTAATAACATAAAACAACCTTATGACCAACCTTAACACAAAAAGAAAACTACCATACCCAAAGATAATTAACAATTAACAATACCTTAAATAAGGTAGAGCTAATTTATCCGTACGTATTATCCCTTTAAAAATCCTAGGTGCCTGATTTAAAGAGTTCCACACACACGAAACTCCACTTGCTCCTAACTTTGCCAAATAATCTACTGGAGCATTTCCTTCTCTAAAAATATGCTGCACATTAACATCCCTCCCATGAATGATCTCCATTAATTCCTCCCAAAAGACTTCTAAATACCACACATTACACTGCTGCCAGTGAACCCATCGCACACACACTTGCGAGTTTGACTCCACATCTATGCCTTGAAAACCCATCTATCGAAAAAAACGTAACCCAAAAACCACTGCCTGCAACTCAGCACTAATATTTGTACCCTCACCAATATATTTCGAAAAAGCCAGAACCATATTTCTGCACTTCATGGTTGTATGTAGAATTACTCTTCAATAAAGGGTCTCTATTCCAATTTCATAAATTGTGATCATTTTGTTTTAAGTGTAAAATGCAGCACAAAATGGCAGCACAAAATGGAGTAGCCGAGGGGATAGTACTAGCTATCTAAGCTTGACCTTTTGAGTTGTTATGTATTTATCTTCTTGGAGTGTTTACATTATGAAAGGGAATATCAAGAAATGTCAGATTTTTATCTTCAATCGTCTCTTTCTTCCACACTATAATTTTAACCTCTAAATGGCAAGCAAATTACGACCTGGTTCAAGGACTGTTGCCATTTAGTAGCTTTTCAATTTGATGCTCCGTCTAGGGCCGAGCACCGACTATGTTGGAGTTAGTGTCCTGGAAATTTGACTCTAACTTTGTTAGAGTTCGAACCTGAACTGCGACTGCGACTTTGACTGCGACTTACAAAGAATTTGATCTGACTCTGACTCCTATAAAACAGATCAGACTCGATGCGGAGTCGGATTTAGGCTTTTTTGGGCCACAATTTGGGCTTTTATCGGATCCGACTCCGATAAGTGAAGAAGAAGCAACATCCAGCTTTACATCCCAACAAGCCCAAAAATAGACCAGTCATCTTCGAAATTCGAGTCATCTTCAAAATCAATCAGTCCTTATTGAGAGCCTTTTTTTTTATATACCTTTTTGGAATTAAGTAGAAAAACATGAATTCTAATGGCCTAATTCCTTTCCAATCTCTAATTTATTGATCATATCTCCAATTGGAATAATTCCAACCTTATATTATTGCTTAGACAACAACAAATTAAGGATATGTTTGGGAATACAATTGTTCTCATATTCCTTCATTATTATTCACAAACAATTCACTACTATTTACAGATGATTTGAGATATGTTTATCATCCAAATGGAGCCTAAATTTATATGAGGGAAATATTACCTCATGTCTGAGAGGAGATACACGATGGCGAGAAACGACTAGACGAGGACGATCTGATGGCTAGGGGCAGTGGCAGCTGGTGAGTGGAGGAGTGAGGGTTTTGGGTGACAGCGAAATGAAATGAAGACAGGGGAGAGAGAGAGAGAGAGAGAGAGAGAGAGAGAGAGAGAGAGAGAGAGAGAGAGAGAGATTCAATTGAGTGAGACTAGGAGGGTTTCACGCGAGAGAGATTAGGGTTAGAAATCTCAACCTAAATGATGTCGTTTGGGTTAGGGAAAATGATGCCATTTTCATTGATGGAGTGAGGCACTCAATGGTCCCTCGAAACAGCGCAGTTTTATGTCACCCAAACAACGTCGTTAGGTTGAAATGGGTTGGAGCATGGTTTCTCTAGTGCAGACCGTGTGATTTGGGTTTTTTTCAAAACCTTTTTTTTTTCCTAAACCTATTAAAACCCTAAATTTAAACAATGTTTTAAACCTAATTTTTTTTATTTTAAAAAAATACATATTTCTAATTTATTTAAACACTAAATTTAATTGTTAGTATTGAATCATTGATAATTAACAATTACTAATTTACTAATATTGAGTTATGTGTAGTTTATAACTATTAACAATTGTTCTTGAGAAATGCTTTAGCCACAAAGAGGTTTCACAAAAGTAAACCTATAAACTGACGCAGTGTAATGTGACATATTAGATTTTAAAACTACTTTTACTATAGAATAGATTTAACGTATCACATCGAACTACATTAGTTTGTGAGTTTACTTTTTTTAAATTTCTTTGTGGTTATAGCACTTCTTATTGTTCTATATATAAAATTACACACCATCAGTTTTCTTGTTACATACTACCATATTAGAATCGAGATAATAGATTGATAGTCTTACAATATATAAATTATACATGGTACATGACTCACTATTCACTAGTCAAGTTTTATCTACCTTAACAGATGAGTATATATGATCAATATATAAATAATTATATTAAAGTTGGAGTCAAAGGTCAGAGACTTAGAGTCAAAGTCAAAGTTGGATTCGGAATAGAGTCGATCAGACAACAAATTCGACTCTTACCTCGACGGTGGGACTCGGTATCGGAGTTGGATTTTTTTTTTTTTGCACAGCCCTAGCCTCATTGGCCATGAGCTTTTTGTTCATCCATGATGATCAAAAACAACAAATTGGTTCCAACTTTCTACTCAGAGTCCATCAGAAATAAGATGAACATACAATCTCTAGTGTATTGATAGCAAAAACATAGCTCCTTTTTGTGGGAAACCGCAATTTGTAAACCAAAATACCGTCCATTTTGATAATGGTTAATTGGATTAATAATGGTTCTTTCCCCCCTTGTCTATGCTTTGACATTTTGGATAATATTTTACATTTCAATGATGCTAAAAACATAGTTGCTCCATATCAATATCCAATGCAAGATTCCTATTCTTCTTTATGGAAATTTGTGTATTCACATTTCCCTTTTATTCTGGAACATAGCACTTGGATAATTAGTGAAGGTGCTATTAATTTCTTGTTCAAAACTGGGAAATGGAAGGCTCGTTATCTAAAAGAGAGTTTCTTGTTAGTTAACCTAAAGAAAAATGAACAAAACATGGCCTAATATCCACCTTATCACTCAACGAGACCAATTGAAGGAAGTTGTTTTGAAGTCTGTAGTCCAGATCAAAGACAGAAATGATTTGAGGGACTGGATGCCATCTCCCTATAAAACATTTTCTATCAAATCTGTGTCGGAATTAATTAGAAGTCCATCTAATACTTTTCCTCTTTCTGCTTGTATTTGGAAACATATCTTGCCTCCAAAAGTTTCTATTTTTGGATGGAAGCTTTATTATAATGCAATTCTAGTTTTTTTTGTGGTATAAGGCTATGGAATTTCCATGGTATCCAAGTGTGTTTGCTGCCTTAGCTTTCCAATGGTAGAATCTGCTAATCACTTGTTTGAGAATGAGAGGTTAGCTATTGAAGTTTGGGAGCATTTTGCTGCTCTCTTTGGTTTCACTTTATTGTTAAGGATCCCCTGGAATAGACGTGTTTTACAATGATGGCAGCTCTCCAAACAAAAAGATCAAGCTAGCATGCTATCTACTTTGGCCTCCATGATTATTCTATGCAAATTATGGCTCTCAAGGGATAATTTTGTTTTTAATGGAATCACGCCATCCTCTCACTCAATCATTAACCATGTTATTCATTGGTTACATGATTTGAATGTTTTGTTAAAACCAAATTAAATCTCAAGAGTTCAAGATTCTTGCACTTTGTTGGCTTTGAAAATGCAATAGTTCTAAGTCAGAATTAAAAGGCTCTTGTTAGTGCATTGGACACTTCGCCTAGTAGGTGTAAAAGAATGGAGAAACACTGCAGTGCGAAAAGCTGTTGTCCAATACTTAGATGGAATGGAGGAATGAGCCAACAAAGTCAAACCTATTTCAATGATGTGGCGGTGACGACGTTCAGCCAGACCGTTTTGCTCAAGAGTACCGGGACAAGAGAGGCAATGAACAATCCCATGAGATGCAAATACTTGTCGTAAAGTGTGATTGGCAAATTTACCTCCACCATTGCTTTGGAGAATTTTAGGCCGGATGTTAAATTGAGTTTCTAAGAATTTTAGGAAGGTGGAAAAATAGTAATAACATCATATTTTCGAACCATCGAAAACTGCCAAACATATCAGGAATATTCATCAACAACGACAAGATAAAACCGATAGCCATCGTATGATGAGAGAGGGGCCGGACCCCAAACATCACTATGAAGAGTATACAAAAATGGAGAAGCATATGATTTTCTGGAAGAAAATGGTAATTTGGTAGATTTTCCCAAGCTATAACTTTCACAAAAACGACCTGTTTTATTCAAAGATGGTAAACAAGACAATAAAGATTGAAGAGTCCGAGAATGAGGATGCCCCAGCCTTGCATGCCACACACGTCCAAAAACTTTAAGGAGTGGTTTGGATTTAGAGATGAGTTGAGATGAATTGAGATGATTTGTGAATAGTAGAATAAAAGTTGAATTGTTTATTATATTTTGTGTGTAAATTTAGGAAAGTTAATTTTTTATTTGAAAAAGTTGAATTGTTTATAATATTTTGTGTGAAAATTAGAGAAAATTGTAATGATGAGATGAGATTAGTTGAAATGAGTTGAGATGAGTTGAGGTGGATTTTGAATTCAAACGAGATAGTTGCCGTCAAACCAATAGGTGGGTGCTGAAGATGCTTGGAAGTGAGCGGATACAAGCCATCCTCCATAGATCCTTTAAACATCACCTTGCTCGTTCTCGGATCCTTAGCAACAAAGCCCCATGGATAAAATAAAAAATAGCAGTGACTATCATGTGTAAACTGAGAAACTGAAAGCAAATTTTTAGTGATCTCAAGAACAATAAGCACATTTTCTAATCTAAGATTAGTGGCAGGAACTTTAAAATTACTAATACCAGTAATGGATAGACCGTTTCCATTTCCAACCACGACCGAATCAGTTCCAGAGTAAGGGTGAATACCTTCAACATCAACAGTATTTGAAGTCATATGATGATTAGCCCCAGTGTCTAGGTACTATGGTTCATTAACAGTGTCACCCACCTTTAAGGTTGTAAAAGCCTTGTATTGTTCGGCCTCTTCATCGGTGGCACAATAGCCCTCAAACTTGTGATTAGGACCACTGCACTGGAAGCAAATGATGCAAGCGCGATTACCATTACGAGATCCATCGATACCACGATCTAAACCACGGCCACCACGAGTGAAGGGTGGTGTGCGGCTACCAGTGAATTGTTGGGAACGATTGTTAGTAGAGCAAGAGCCATGGAACGCTGTTGAGACCCACGAGTATTTTCATTTTGACCTCCACGAGATTCAGTAGAAAAACCATGGCGATTTGTATAAAGGCAGTGACGAGTCGTAGCTCAAAGTCCCGCAACTTGCTGATAACACCTTCAACAGAGGGAAAAATGTCGCGGGCATTGAGAGCTGTAATAATGGAGTCAAATTCCAGACCTAAGCCATGAAGAAGGCACATAATGAAGTCATCATTGTCCATGGGCTTCTCGGCACCACTAAGTGAGAGAGCCAACACCTTGGCTTTGTGGAGATAGTCTTCTAACGAAGAACCTCCTTTAGTGAGCATCTGAAGCTCACCTTTCATCTGCTGAACATGGTCACGTGTATGGCTTCCCTACAAAGATTCCAAAAGATCCCAAACATCATGGGATGACTCACTATTGATGACCTGAGCCAGGGGGCATCAGATAGAGAGCTATTTAGCCAATCCAAAATTAATTGATCAATGCGTAGACCATGAGCTGTCGTTGGGTTGGGGTGCACCGTACCATCTTCGCCTATAGTAATTGCAGGTGGACATGGAACCTCATTTCTTACATAGCCAAGAAGGTCATGGCCACGTAAAACAAGGACAACTTGGGCTTTCCACAACAAGTAGTTAGTGGAGGCAAGTTCAATCGAGACCTTAGGGAGGTTAGTCTTGGCAGAGAAAACGTAAGTGAAGCAAATTCTTCCACAGGTGAGATCGAAGAGGTTGAAGAAAATTCCATTGAATCAACCTTAGGGGCGTCTGATACCATGTAGAAGAATGGCTTACCTCATGTATGAGGCCCTTGAACTCATTTATAGGAAAGTTTATAGAGGTCAACTACCAACTATACAATTGCAAACAAGGAAAGTAAGAATGAAAATATACAACTATAAAAGAATCATTGAATGAAGAAAACAAGGGGAGGAAGTTACGGCAATGACTGAGGAATCCTTTCCAGATATTATGCTTTGTCAGTAGGGAGGATGAAATTTAATATTGATGGTTCATCTCTTAGAAATCTAAGCCCTACTGGCTGTGGGGTGTTTTGAGAGGTGACTGTAAAGACTTTATATTTGGTTTTTCTCTTCACTTAGAAGTGGAAACCAAAATGTTGGATGAAGTAATGGCATTAAAGCAAGGGCTACTATATTGTTTTCAACTTTGGTTAAATGATATCATTCTTTAGTCTGATTTTGTAAATTTGATCCATTAGTTTAATCGTAGGCCTTCTCCACCTTGGAAATGCTTGGAGATTCGGGATGACATAATCACTTTTAGCCAATCTTAATCTTTTTCTATGCAGCACACTTTGGTATAGTTTTTCTCCATTTGTTTTAGGACTTGGTTTGGGATTTTTGTAACCCCCATGTTCTTATCTTCGTACATAGTATTCTCCAGTCAAAACTGAGGGCTATTAATAAATTTGAGGGTTCCGTATCTCTTCCTAAAAAAAAGAATTGTTATCCATTTAGTACTAAAAATGTTTACAAAGAATGTAATGCATTAGTTGATAGCCTAGCCAATTATGGTACACCATGGGACATAAAGGTAAGTTTTTCATCTCTTCTTCAATTCCCTAAGCATATGATTCATGTTCTATTCTCTATAGATCATGCAAGTCTTTCTTCTATTCGACACTAATTCTTCTATGTTATTATTCCTTAGGCTCATCGTAATGATTTTTTTTTATAAGATCCTTATATTTTTTTAGGAATTTGGTTTTCGGACTTTTACAAATTTATCATTGTAATACCAAAATCTATATCCTTATATAAGTTATTTCTCTGTTATAAGTAAAGTTAATTAACAAAATTGGGATACCGTCATTATCTTCCCTTGAAAACAAAAAAAAGATAAGGTACTTATAAATCTTCAAATTTAACTATCAAAATTCAAAAAGCTGTAGATCATTTTAAAGAACCTAATTAATTAAGGCCCGTAATAATCATGAGATCGACTGCTCGATCTTATATATATTACATCAAACAAAACAAAACAAGAACAATAACTTAAAATGACAAAGAGATTGCTATCTGCATGCATGTAGATCATTGCACATTAAACAATCTGTAGGATTCACACGATCGATGTGTCTCTGTTTGATTTCATCCTAAAAGTCGAACAGAAAATTTTATGCATGGGATCATAATCCGAAAGGTCGATTTTGAAGTTTTTAAGATAATATTGCTAATATAAATGCATGTATATGTATATATATATATTAATAATTAATCGACAAAAAAGATGAGATTATATAAACTATTGGCCGAAGAGCTAGCTAGCTAGAAGAAGCCACAAACTAGAAAGCAAAAAGATTGGTGTTTAGAATTTATAAATACAATCCGGCATTGATATCAACATATATGTTTGGACAATGGAATTGTCCTCCGGCTTCTTTCGCGTTGTCACCGGCTTAATAAAATAGCAATTTCTTCCGGCATATTTCTAATCTTCTTCTTAAAATTAAGAAGATAGAAGATCGAAGAGGAATTAAGAAGAATAATAATTAAGAAGATTCATGATAACATGATCAGTAGGTCTCAATGCAATATTATATATACGATCGATGCATGATTTGATCTCGATCATGCAATATTTCCAATATCAATCTTGATCTATTAGATGGTGTAATTAATCTAAGTTTACATGATGATCTGCCATGTACTGATCATCTTCGTGGGAAAATAAAAAATAAAAAATCTTTCCACCCCAACGTTTTGAAAGGGTCAAGTCGATTAAGACTAATGCTATATTTAGTAGTAGAGTACATAAGTATTATATATGTAATCATTTTGAAAAAGAGTGAAGTTTATTATTAAAAAATTAATTTTTTATCATATAAATCTTGTATTTATTTACTATTTTTAAAAAAATTATACGATATTTATATATTCCTGAAAAAAAAATCAATCTGCTAAACCCCAACTGGTGCTGACCCACTCGTCGACGTCGTACCGACCATTGACCAACGCCCATGCGTGTCGCGATCCATATATTATAATCACGTCGATATAACGGACCGACCGGGCCAACTAAGAATGGAGGGACGTCGGGTGCCTTCTCTTCCAGGCGGCCCCCATGTATCATGCATCCATATTGTCGATATATTCTTCTAATTATTATTCTTTTTAACCATCTTTCTTTAATTATACAGCTGGCCAACTACACGTACTCATGTCTCTGAACTTACGTCACAACAGCTAGCTTCACTTAACCCGATTGGTGGCGGTTTTTATGGGTAATCATAATGTTGATGTGACCTAATTACTTAAACCTCGCCAAATTGATTTAAACTTAACTTATAATTATCAAGCAAGCACGTACACTACAACAGAATGTGTATTTTGTGACAGAGAAAACTGTCACAAAAAAATGGCAAACTGTCACTAAAAATTTTTGGTGACGGTTTGAAACCGTCACCATGACCGTCACCTAAAGTGCGTCACAGAAAACATTTGGTGACGGTTTACTGTACAACCGTCACAAAAAATATTTTTAGTGACGGTTGGAAGTGTTCCGTTCGGTACAACGTTCGAACGTTCATTTTTTGGTGACGGTTATGAACTGTCACAGAAAATCACGTTCGAACGTAAAATAAAACGTTCGGACGTTATACCCGACCGATTGGCGTTCGAATGAGAGAAGTTGACGTTCGTTGGATATCGTGTTCGAACGTATAAATTTACGTTCGAATGTTAATGCGTCCGAACGTTAATTACATTAAACGTTCGAATATTTGTTCGAACGTAAACGTAAATGTTCAAACGTAGCGCGTTTAATGTTCGGACGTATACTCGAATGTAAACGAAGGAGCGTCCGAATGCAAGTTTTTTGTTCGAACGTTAGTCGCTTTACCGTTCGAACGGTTTGTTCGTTTTAGCGTGAGTACGTTCGAACGTATAGTTTAACGTTCGTACGATTCAATTGTATTTACGTTCGAACGTTTGTTACAGTGTGAACCAACGTTCGAACGATTTTTATTTACATTCGAACGTACAGATCAGAAATACTAATTTCATAAAATTTAAAAACATATATAATACCAATAGTATCATATTACATACCCAATTAAGAAGTAAGAATGTCTTATAAAAGTACAAAATTAGATATTAAAACTAGTCAGAAATATTGATAAAATTTATTTCTTCTTTTTCCCTCTCCCACGGGGATTCTGTTGCAACGACATAACACGTTCCATTTGCACCATCATCTCCCGTTGCACTTGCTCTTGCACTTCATTGCGTATTCTTTCCTCCTGGTCTCTCTGTTGGTCCTGCAAACGCGTCTCTAAATGAGACTGTCGTTCTAAGAGAGACTCTAACTCTTGTTGCCTAGACCTCATATACTCATTCTCACGCCGTGCAGCTTCTAAATCTGCCGTAAGATTATTAATTTGTGAAGCCGATGAGGTTGAGGAGGATGAACATTTATGCTTGATAGATCGTCCCAAACCTCTTGCCATACTAGACTGCGGCCCGAGCACTTGCGTGAATATGTCTATGTCACTAGGAGATGATTCCTCAGAAGCCGACTGCATCTCCAACATTTTGCTCTGCAATTTAAAAGGTAATGATCGTAAATAATTAGTAACGTATTAAAAGAAATAGAAATAAGAAATAAACTATTAAAATATTATATAAATAATTTATTTAACAAAATTAACACTGCTTACATAATTATCTGCAGCGATAGGATCCATCCACTCACTATGCTCATTAGTGTGAGCAGCAGCATAGACATGAATGAGGGAAAAGTTTTCAGGATCATCACGTTTCTAACAAAGCGAGAATATTAGCAATTTTAAAAAGATAATATTAGTACGTACTTATCAGAAATAATATCAGGAAAATAAATGAATTCTATAATTTTTTAATTACCATTTTTTCAGCAAGACGGTGGAATGACCTTGAACCGGCACGATGGTGGACAGTCATAACGGATCTATTCTGTGCATTTGTAGAACTCAAGTGCTACAAAATATATTAAAAATGTTAATTGTAATATGTATACATATAATATATAAAACGAATATGAATGTAAATAATTAAAAGAGATAAATGTAAAATACCTGATAATCTGGAGATGCGAAAAGATCACAACACTTTCTCCAATCATCTAACTTCATCTGCTGAAAAGGAGACTGCGCAGCCTCTTCCAACGTCTCAAACTTCTTGAAGTGGTCATGACATCGTCCTTTGTGACGTCGGAATAGTGTAGCCATCAACTCATTCACGGTTCTCAAATCCTCGCTACGGCCAAAGTCGAGGTCGAATTCATCCTAATAAGGGAATCAGGTAAAAAATATAATATATTAATCTAGGTGAAAAAAATGTACTGAAAAGTAAACTCACCAGCACACGACTTCGAATGTGCTCCTTAATCTCATTCGGAACATCTCGCCATGAGCGCACATAAAATGGAGCATAAGCTCGAACTAATGTGCCAATATAGGAGGAAAGCGCTGCTGCACTATCATCCACTCCTCCAGTGGAATTATCAGGAATTGTGATCTTCAGTTTACCATGCCTTCTATTTTTTTCAAGAGAGATTCCACGTGTATAGCCACGACCGCGACGTGCAGATGCATCAACTACATGATAATAGATATACTATAATTATAATTATATAGTTATTGAGAAAAAAGTATTAACTATATATATAATTATCAACGACAATATTTCCTTACTGGTAGGTGTCGACTGGCTGTTGTTCTCTTCTGTGTTAGCTTGATCTTCAGGAACGGATTCCTCGAGTGGGAAGTCCTCAATGGGTTCAGGACTTGGACTTGGCGGAGGCACATTTCTTCGTTGTCGTTTTGGCGGCATTCTTGAAAATAATTAACGTTCATCAAAGAAAATTAATTAGAAGAAATTATGAAAATTCAAGATATTTTATAGTCACCTATATGAATAAAATATTTAGTACTTTTATTCTTCAGATGAATTTTCCATGCTTGTTTCAGAATCTCCATCAATAACATCTTCATCATCATCATGCACCTCTTCTTCATCATCTTTATCCACCTCCTGCCCGGATTCTGATTCGTCTTCATCTTCTGACTCGTCTTCTTCTTCTTCCTCCTCACTGACTTGAATTGAATGATCATTTAATACAGACGGGTCGAGATGTACGGGTGGGACATCATCTCTACACAAGGGGAGCAACTCGAGTGCACCGAGGTCAACAAACAAGTTAATACCCTCTCCATCTTCCTGGTATGCCTCAACAATCGGAGTGTCATCTTCATCTCCACTATTCTCGTAATCTGCACCCGTTCCTGCTTCATATATATTTCGAGGAACAAATTTTTGTACGACTCGCCAAGTTATCTCCCCACTATCTTCATCAGCACTTTTCATTGGATCAATCAAGTAATAGACTTGGGTAGCTTGACAAGCCAATACGAATGGATCATCTTCGTACCATTTAGATGCAGTATTGACACTCGTAAAGTGATTATCCCTATGTATCGAAACCCGACCACCGCCTAGATCCCACCAATCACATTTAAAGACATATGTTACAGACCCACCCAGATATTTCAATCCGATAATATCACGTATGACACCATAATAGTCAATATCATCTGTTCCATGACTCCCCTCGACCAACACACCACAATTTTGAGTCTTTCTATTACGTTCACGGTCCAAAGTATGGAATCTATAACCTCGGACCGTGCATGCAGTATATCGAAGTGCTCTATTTGAGGGACCACGGGCCAATGCATACAATTCAGAAGAAATTGATCCGGGATCACGAGCACGTTGTTCCAAAATCTATAAATTGAAATAGATTATATTGATTATTTCATTATCCAGAGTTAAAAATTTCACAATATAACATATATATAATTTTAGTTCATACACGTTCTTCAAACCATCCGGGAAATTCTTCCTCGTGTCTTGCCTCTATATTTTCTACGCCTTCCGTCCTAAGTTTGTCCATGTGGTCACTGTTATAACATGTTGCAAAAGAAGTATATTTTGAGCACAACAATTCTAATTAATTTAAAGAAAACTATAATTATTCAAAGAAATGAAATGACATACCTAAGATAATCATCAATCTCTCGGCAGTTATTTAGCACATACCACCGAACTTTACCCAACTCTCCATCAATTAAATCGTAACCTGTTTGTGCACCCAAGGGTCGTACATTCTGGGAAAACACTGATAGCTCACGAGGAGGCGGAGTAGCAAGATCAGCATTTCGCTCTTGACGATTAAATCGTGTCTCAACACCACGAAGATATAGAGAGCAAAATGTTAACCATTCATCGTGTATATATGCCTCTGCTATTGAACCCTCAGCTTTGGCTTTATTCCCAACAGTGCGCTTCAATCGACCCAAATATCTTTCAACTGGATACATCCAACGGAACTGCACCGGTCCACCCAGAAGTACCTCTCGCGGTAAATGTATTGCTAAATGGACCATGACATCAAAAAATGATGGTGGAAAGATCTGCTCGAATTTACATAGTATAGTAGCAATGTCTTCTTCCAATTTCGACAACACATCTCGATTTACTACCCGAGTGCACAAATCCTTGAAAAACATACATAGTTCAGATATGGCCACACGTACATTAGATGTAAGCTTCCCACGAATTCCCACAGGTAATAACTTCTGCAAAAATACGTGACAATCATGACTTTTCAATCCATTGATTTTCCAATCATCAGGACTCACGCATCTACCAATATTTGAAGCATAACCATCTGGCAACTTCACACCTTGCAACCATTTGCAGAAATCCATCCTCTCCTCCCTCGTCATCGTAAAACATGCATGCGGCATGACCACCCTGTTGCCTTCCACCCGTAAATGCAGATTATGTTTAATTCTCATTCTCTCAAGATCTTTCCTCGTCTTGATCGTGTCTTTCGTCTTTTTGTTAATACTCATCAATGTACCCAGTATATTATCACAAATATTCTTCTCTATATGCATTACATCCAAACTATGTCGCAACTTGCATGACGACCAATACGGCAAGTCAAAAAAAATACTATGCTTTGTCCAATTCAATTCTGGTACGGCTCGTTTTCTCTTGTTCTTTCCCCGACCTTTGCCAAAATTGTTCGCTCTAACATGTTCCAGTTGTTCCACTATCTCTTCTCCAGATAACTCTTTTGGTGCAATCCTATCCTCTACTCTCCCATCAAACTTGGCACATTCTCTTCTCCATGCATGATTTGCTGGTAAATAACGTCGATGACCCATGAAACACAACTTCTGAGAAAATTTTAGCCACTCACTAGCAGTTTCTTTATTACACGTCGGACACGCTAACTTCCCTTTCGTACTCCAGCCGGAAAGATTCCCATACGCCGGAAAATCATTTATGGTCCACATTACCGCAGCATGCATCTGAAAAGATGTCGACTTAGATGCATCATAAGTTCTAACCCCTGTTTCCCATAACTCTTTCAGCTCTTCAATCAACGGCTGCATGAATACGTCAATATCATTCCCAGGTGATCTAGGGCCAGGGATGAGTAAAGTTAACAAAAAGTTTGGCGCCTTCATGCACCTCCATGGTGGAAGATTGTACGGAATCAATACCACGGGCCAAGTGCTATAACTTGTACTCATATTCCCAAAAGGGTTGAATCCATCGGTTGTGAGTCCCAGGCGCACGTTCCGAGCTTCTAACCCGAACTCTGGATACTGATTATCGAAAGACTGCCACGCAAGTGAATCAGCTGGATGCCTCATATACCCGTCATTCTTAACTCTTTTCTCCTCATGCCACCTCATATCATGAGCTGTTTTCTTACACATATATAGTCTTTGCAACCTAGGTTTCAAGGGAAAATACCGCAACACCTTAACCGGAACGTTTTTCTTACCTTTCCACCTCGACTCTCCACATACAGGACATGCTTGTTTCTCCTCGTTCTCCTTCCAGAACAATACACAATCATTCTTGCATGCATGTATGGACTTGTACTCAAATCCTAATCCCTTTCTCAACTGCTTCGCTTCATAAAAGTTCTTAGGCAATGCAGACCCTTCGGGAAGCACCTCGTTAAATAAGTCCAATACCATGTTTATTGCTTTCGTCGACATCCCACACAATGATTTAATGTGAAGCAACCGCACAATAAACGACATTTTCGAATGTTTTGTACAACCTGGGTAAAGCTCGCGCTTTGCATCTTCCCACAGTGAAGGGAAATTTTCACAATCAGTCCCTGATCCACCAGTTGAGGCATTGTCGTTAACCTCATCCATAAACATCCCAGCTCCAATATCACCCAACATCTCCTCCATCTCATCATGCTCATAATCATCATCCATGTGCCGCAAATAATTGTGATGATCGACCAATACATCTGCTGACCCTTCATACGGCTCACCATGCAGTACCCATCGCGTATACCCCAGATCCATACCGTTCACAAATATATGACGCTCTACTTCATCCAATCCTATCGCACACAAATTTTTACACCCTCGACATGGACACTTAATGTAACCACGACTATCAGCAGAAGCCCGTGCAAAATCAATGAAAGTTCTTACTCCACATGCATAGGGTACGTAATCCTTTCCAAGTCTATCGTCCAGACGCATCCAATTTTTATCCATTTCTAAAAACATCTATATATTAATAACACGTACATTGAAAATTCACATGCATGTCATGCTCCAATTCTCATTACTTTGTTGATAAGGTAGTTGGTCCTATCCCATTCGAGATTATATTCTCCATATTGCACAAATCTCGTCACTCTACTAATTTCTACGTTAGTAGAAATTTCGGCAGCACCTCCCCATAATTCTCCAAGTATACATGTTCAAATATCGGGATTGTGACCCGACGAACAGTATACCCGAAGAACAATGAAGAAGACACCGAAACTTCATATTAAACGTGGAAAGTAGCGAGTAACAAAAATGTGCAATACAGATAATATAATCTCAAACTGTCCACACTGGACAATTCAGGAATCAGTGGACACATAAATGTACACTGATTCCCAAACGGGTCTAAGGGTATTTATGCAATGACACACGCATCTAGCAATATAATCATACAATAATATCTCCATATTTGTTAAACTAAAGAGGGATGGAAGATTATGTGACCCCCTGTTTCGTGTCTTGTACACAACGAGGGAGAATGATCTTGATGAAATGTTTAAATTTTGGTCTAATTACTTAACCGTCACAAACTGTCCGACCTCGACACTCTTCTCAAGGCCGAAGAGACTATGACAGTCAAGCAATTAGACCAAAATTTAGAGATTATAATTGTTATATATAATTTTAAATGTTATTATATAATTTCGACTTATTATCATTCTACAATTATAATCTTAATTGTTATACTTAATTTAGTGAGTTATTTACTTATATAGACAATAAGTATATAATTTTTATATAAGAATCTATTTGATCCTTATTTCCTTTCTCTTTAGTTTGTAATAAATAAGTATATTTACATATTCAAACTCTACTTATTTAGTAGTTTCAAGACTTTTTTATTGAAGAGTATTTTAAAGGTTATATTATAATTTTAATTATTATCATTCCTAAAATATAATTTTAATTGTTATACTTACACTATCATTCTTAAATTTCAATGGTTATACAATAATTTTAATTATTATAATTCTTAAAGAGTTACTTTTATTTATTATTACTTAAAACTTCATATTATTATCACAATTTTTCAAATCCATATCACAAAAACACATTGTATAAATATCATATAATTCAAATAAAGACAAGAAATAAAAATTTTTTCTTACCAAACTCAACTCTCTCTAACTCTCCAACTCCACTCTCTCTCTCTGTGTTGCGCACACGGGAGAAGAAAAAATGTTCAATGGCGCTCCCGTGCGCGCACGGATTAAGTTCTACCATTATTTGTTTAAACGTTCGAACGTTTAACTTGTACGTCCGAACGTTACCTTAAACGTTCGGACGTTTCAGTTGAACGTCCGAACGTTATTTAATAAAATTTCCTCTCCTCGTAGCGTTCGGACGTTTACAGTACACGTTCGAACGTACCCTTCTTATTTATAACATAAAATCTAGCGGGAAAGTTCCCGCACTTTAATCATATATGTTCGAATGTATCACAAGTTTACGTTCGGACGTTTGTAAATTTAGAGATTAACGTTCGAACATTTAACTTAAACGTCCGAACGTTTATTTCATCAAAGTGTTACCATATTTGAGAGTTAAATTTTCCGCACTAATTTAAGTAACGTTCGAACGCATAGTCTAAACGTTCGAACGGTACAATAATCACACAGAAACCTTGAGCGGGAAATTTCCCGCTCTTATTTTAACTTTCGAACGTTAACTTAAACGTTCGAACGTACGATTCCTACTGTACGAACATTTTACTTATTTGTAATAATGTAAATATATTCAAACATTCACAAATAATAATTTAAATATTTAAAGTTTATATCACAACATACTAGAAAAAACTCACAATATATTCACAAAATAACATGCCACATGTATTAACATATTTTTAAAGTTGAGTAAGTAATAAACATGTATTAACAAAACCTAATGAAAACATATACCTAATAAGAAACACAATATTTCAAATTCATATCACAACATATTTACAAAAACTCACAAACTATTTACAAACTATACAAATAATAATCACAATATTTCAAGAGTAAGTATAAAATCACAACAATATATTGATAAAGTTTAGAAATATACCTAGCACTCACAATATCCTCTTACAAATCAAAATCTTCCAACTTCCCAAAACAAGCAATCCTTCAAAAAAATACAACACTAACTTATTAGAAATATTCTATAACAAAAACACATTCTATAAATATCATAAAATTCAAATAAAAATAAGAAATAAAAATATTCTCTTACCAAAACTCAACTCTCTCTTACTCTCTAACTCAACTCTCTCTCACACTAACACCCTCTCTCTCTCTCTCTCTCTGTCTCTCTCTCTCTCTCTCTCTCTCTCTCTCTCTCTCTCTCTCTCTCGCTCTCTCTCTCTCTGTCTGTTGCGCGCACGGGAGAAGAGAAATGATCCGCTTCCTCCCGTGCGCGTACTGATTAATACCGCAAATTATTAGTTTAAACGTTCGAACGTTTAAGTTTTACGTCCGAACGTTATATGCTAAAATTTCACTAATTCATAACGTTCGGACGTTTACAATACACGTTCGAACGTACCCTTCTAATTTATATCATAAAATCTAGCGGGAAAGTTCCCGCACTTTCCTCATATATGTTCGAATGTTTCACAATTTATCGTTCGAACGTTTGTAAATTTAACAGATAAACGTTCGAACATTTAACTTAAACGTACCGAACTAATTCATCACTATATAACGTTCGAACGCTATAATATGTCTATAACTACGCATAATCGAACGTACCATATATATAAATGAATAATATATATTAAATTGTTATTTATTAAATTCTTTATTATATACTAACTTATACTATAATATGTATTCTACATTTTATATATCTATAACTATATACTACATTGTATAGTATGATAGCATAATACTTTAAATGAGAACATAAATGTATATAATATATAAACTTACCATATATATAAATGAATAATATATATTAAATTGTTATTTATTAAATTCTTTATTATATACTAACTTATACTATAATATGCTACTGATATTTAACGTTACCGAACGTATACTACATGTAATAGTTCGAACGTATAATAGTACCTACTCTATATATATACTTACGTATACGACTACGCATAATATATGAGAACATAAATGTATATAATATATAAACTTACCATATATATAAATGAATAATATATATTAAATTGTTATTTATTAAATTCTTTATTATATACTAACTTATACTATAATATGTATTCTACATTTTATATATCTATAACTATATACTACATTGTATAGTATGATAGCATAATACTTTAAATGAGAACATAAATGTATATAATATATAAACTTACCATATATATAAATGAATAATATATATTAAATTGTTATTTATTAAATTCTTTATTATATACTAACTTATACTATAATATGTATTCTACATTTTATATATCTATAACTATATACTACATTGTATAGTATGATAGCATAATACTTTAAATGAGAACATAAATGTATATAATATATAAACTTACCATATATATAAATGAATAATATATATTAAATTGTTATTTATTAAATTCTTTATTATATACTAACTTATACTATAATATGTATTCTACATTTTATATATCTATAACTATATACTACATTGTATAGTATGATAGCATAATACTTTAAATGAGAACATAAATGTATATAATATATAAACTTACCATATATATAAATGAATAATATATATTAAATTGTTATTTATTAAATTCTTTATTATATACTAACTTATACTATAATATGTATTCTACATTTTATATATCTATAACTATATACTACATTGTATAGTATGATAGCATAATACTTTAAATGAGAACATAAATGTATATAATATATAAACTTACCATATATATAAATGAATAATATATATTAAATTGTTATTTATTAAATTCTTTATTATATACTAACTTATACTATAATATGTATTCTACATTTTATATATCTATAACTATATACTACATTGTATAGTATGATAGCATAATACTTTAAATGAGAACATAAATGTATATAATATATAAACTTACCATATATATAAATGAATAATATATATTAAATTGTTATTTATTAAATTCTTTATTATATACTAACTTATACTATAATATGTATTCTACATTTTATATATCTATAACTATATACTACATTGTATAGTATGATAGCATAATACTTTAAATGAGAACATAAATGTATATAATATATAAACTTACCATATATATAAATGAATAATATATATTAAATTGTTATTTATTAAATTCTTTATTATATACTAACTTATACTATAATATGTATTCTACATTTTATATATCTATAACTATATACTACATTGTATAGTATGATAGCATAATACTTTAAATGAGAACATAAATGTATATAATATATAAACTTACCATATATATAAATGAATAATATATATTAAATTGTTATTTATTAAATTCTTTATTATATACTAACTTATACTATAATATGTATTCTACATTTTATATATCTATAACTATATACTACATTGTATAGTATGATAGCATAATACTTTAGATGAGAACATAAATGTATATAATATATAAACTTACCATATATATAAATGAATAATATATATTAAATTGTTATTTATTAAATTCTTTATTATATACTAACTTATACTATAATATGTATTCTACATTTTATATATCTATAACTATATACTACATTGTATAGTATGATAGCATAATACTTTAGATGAGAATATAAATGTATATAATATATAAACTTACCATATATATAAATGAATAATATATATTAAATTGTTATTTATTAAATTATTTATTATATACTAACTTATACTATAATATGTATTCTACATTTTATATATCTATAACTATATACTACATTGTATATATAGTATGATAGCATAATACTTTAAATGAGAACATAAATATATATAATATATAAACTTACCATATATATAAATGAATAATATATATTAAATTGTTATTTATTAAATTCTTTATTATATACTAACTTATACTATAATATGTATTCTACATTTTATATATCTATAACTATATACTACATTGTATAGTATGATAGCATAATACTTTAAATGAGAACATAAATATATATAATATATAAACTTACCATATATATAAATGAATAATATATATTAAATTGTTATTTATTAAATTCTTTATTATATACTAACTTATACTATAATATGTATTCTACATTTTATATATCTATAACTATATACTACATTGTATAGTATGATAGCATAATACTTTAGATGAGAATATAAATGTATATAATATATAAACTTACCATATATATAAATGAATAATATATATTAAATTGTTATTTATTAAATTCTTTATTATATACTAACTTATACTATAATATGTATTCTACATTTTATATATCTATAACTATATACTACATTGTATAGTATGATAGCATAATACTTTAGATGAGAATATAAATGTATATAATATATAAACTTACCATATATATAAATAAATAATATATATTAAATTGTTATTTATTAAATTCTTTATTATATACTAACTTATACTATAATATGTATTCTACATTTTATATATCTATTTATATCTATATACTACTTATTAAATAATCAATAAATACCATAAGCTCATAAACTATTCACAAAATTCACAAACAATAATCATAATTATTTCAAGAGTAAGCATAAAATCACAACAACATGTATAAACATATTGCTAAACTTTAGAAATATAACAAGCACTCGCAAAAAAACCAATAATCTAATTGTCAATAATATTATATAACATCGTAATCTATAAAGAAAACATTTATAATATAATATTAAATTGAATAACGTTCGAACGTAATAATAATTACGTTCGAACGTTATGTGTATATAAGGCCAAAACCGAACGTCGAAACGACATCTCTATTACGTTCATCGTCTACTCCGTTGCACGCCGCCACGCCTCCTTCGCCGCCGCCGTCAACTCCGCCACAACCGTCACTAAAGGTAGGCATTCATCTTTTATTCAAGTAACATGTATTTTATTGAAATTTGGATTGAGTTTTGTGTTAAACCGGATAAGTTATTTCAAGACTTTCAACTTCATTTTCCGGCCACCACGGCTAGTCATTTGCCGAATAGTCACCGTAGAAATGTTTCTTGAAGTGTATACTTCATTTCCACGGTGACATTTCGGTATTTAGAACCGTGTAGCGAAATTCTTGAGATTTCAATAATGGCTGAGTCGACTCAGCCATTCTGCGTCGAAACGTTCGAACGTTTCACCAAGACGTTCGAACGTACGACGTTTAAATTACAAAGCCGTTACGGCTTCCACGTTCGAACGTTTGATTATAACATCCGAACGTAATGATTTTCTACAATATTCATGCTTCGACGTTCGGACGTCCATATTTATGTTCACACGTAAAACAAATACGTTCGAACGTATTTGTTTTAACGTCCGAACGTACGTCAGCCAATATTTATTTACTGCTTATGTTCGAACGTACATTGTTACATTCGAACGTATTTTTTTACGTTCGAATGTAAATATATTGACATTATTTTACGTGGGAACGTATAAATAAACATCCGAACGTTTTATATTTACGTTCGAACGTTATAGATAAAACGTTCGAACGTTACGGCAGAGCATCTTAGAATTAATATCAAAAAAATGCATTATTGTAAATAATTTTTTTTTTCCTTTTCTATTTTCAGGATATGGCTCTTCCACTGCATACTAGAAAACGAGGGAGGGAAGGAGCCACGTCGGACACTGCCCGCATTGGAGCTCGTACTGTTATGGTAGAGCGAGAGATCTTAATTAATGAGTTCGACGAACTCTGTTGGCAGCAGACGAACCTGAGAGATGTTTTCCTCAGTAGAGGCTGGGGAAATATCTGCACATTGAGGGGGAAGGTATACCCCTCAATGGTTCAAGAATTCTATATGGGGATGTGTGACATGCCTCAGGATGCATCCTCTCACACCGTGACTGTACGCGGTGTTTCCATTGAGGTATCAGCAGATGTCATCGGCGAGCACCTTGGGATTCGTCGAGGAGTGGAGACATTTGCACACTCGACACCCCGTGAGGATGTAGGCACTTCTACATCATCTACTGGTCGGGGATGTGAGCCAGCATCAGCCAGAGATGCAGGCCAGTCAGAGGCTGAGGATACTGGCGTCGAGGCTCGGGATGATGACCGAGACGAGGATTTCTACATCCTCACCGGGAGGGATCGCATGCAGATCGAGCGGAAGAACGCCTTCAACCAGAACCATCTGCTGCATTTCTTCCGCATGTTGCACCTTATTGTTGCAACAAATGTGGATCCTGTGGCTCATAAAACCACATTTAGTCGGCTTCGGGCACAATTTTTGATACGAGTGGCACGTGGAGATCCTATAGATTTGCCATTGCACATCTTTCAGAGGATCCGTTACGAGGCGAGCATCGTCTCCACGGATAATCTCCCATATGGTGTCCTCATCAGCCGACTATTACTTGCACGGGGAGTGCCGACCCAGCCAGAGGACCGGGTCAAAGATCAGATGAGCCCCCTCGACATGACCACGCATCGACGTAGCATTGGACAGGCGAGGGGACGTCAGCCACCCCCTGTAGAGGATCTAGTTCCTCCGACGCAGCCTGAGCCAGGTCATGTCGGGAGTAGTAGTCAGCATACGCCGAGTACATCTGCAGGAGATGTGCGGCCTGCTTGGGTTGATGCGGTCATCTCACAGCTGACTGCGCATATCGATCATAAGATCGATCGATCGCTCGAGGCTATATCGGCGTCTGTTGCCGAACTCACCCATCGTGTAACTATCCTCAACGACAAGGTTGATACCTTGACTGAGGAGGTACGGAGTTCGACTTTTGCGGATAACGTTATCATCTGACTGTTAATATCAAATTTTATATTTTATTTTTAATATTTGTAACGAAAAATATTATTGAATATTTCTATCGTTTTTTAATTTCAATTTTTAACCTTCTTTGATGTTATATTTTTCAACTTTAATACTAAATCACTGCATTTCAAATATATATAAATCAATAATATATATTTATATATTACAAAGTGTGTATATATAAATATATACAATTCAATTTTTTAGACTTGTTCACAAATTATGCACAATAAAAACCACATAATTTTTAAATTAAAGTCATTTAATTTAAATTTACAATGAACGTTCGAATGTTATTACTTAACGTTCGAACATTGGTGCAAACATTTTACGTTCGAACGTAAAATTAATAACATTCGAACGGTTGCGCCAAAACATTTTACGTTCAAACGTAAACAGACATAATGTTCGAACGTATATGTAACGTTCGAACGCATATTTCCCATACGTTGGAACGTAAAAACATCTCATTCTATCTTTAGTGACGGTTTCCAGAAACTGTCACAGAAAATACCTTTTAGTGACGGTCTAGAGACCGTCACAAATTCCTAACCGTCACTAAAAACCAATTGTGTTGTAGTGGTACTTACGTATATATAATTATACAAGCTAAGGGGCGTTGGTCCACTTTAGGTTATAATTGGCCACATTATTATATTATTATATGTATGCAAATCCCATCAATTGATCAGTCCTTGAATATATTATAAAAGAGAAATGATTTGTACAAATTTCAAATATACAAATTATATATTATACGCAAGTCTTTATAAAAAAGTAGATTGCATATAAAATAAGTGTAAAAAAATATATATTTTTTTTAATGGCCGGATCCACCTTTTTACAAATGACTTATGCAAGACTTTTTTTTTTTTCTCATCAAGATAGATTCATTCATAAATAAAAACCGTTCTTTCAAGATTAAGAAAAACTAAATTATACTGTACATCATCAACTAGTGAAAATAAAAGGAGGATATTTTCCGCTGTGAAAACCAAGCATGCAATGTGGAATAAAGGAAATAGGTATGCTTCCAAAAAACTTATTGGAAGATGCTCATTGCGCAATAGAATGCGCGCATCGATTCTGATCTCGATGTATCTTTCTGGTGTGCCAGCTGTCGAATGAATTCAGCAAAGATTTGATGTCGTTAACTATAGGCTGAATGGTCCAATCTGCTACTTTGTCAGGATCATTTGCCCCTTGCAAAGCCACTAGTGAATCCCCTGCAATGACTAGTTTTTTTATATTGCTGCATCTAACCTCCTCTAATCCAATGTTCATTGCAGTGGCCTCTCCTAGATTTGGGTTATGACTATCAATATGCTTTATAATGACAAAGATTGGATAGCCCTCTCCTGATCTGCATAGCGCTGCTGCTACCTGTTTGTCTAACTACTACATCAAATAATAGAGTGTAATGCCCATTTGGTGTAGCTCTCTAGTCATGGTTTTCATGCACTTTTTTATTGTCCCATTCATTACAGTGTTCCTTATAAGTTCTCAAGGTGCCAGAAATAAAATTATCAAGATTTGGAATTAAAGACTTATGAACAAATTTATTTCTTAAAAACCAAATACTGTCCATAACATTGATAGCAAATATTTGAAAGTCTTGCTCCTCTCTATCCAAAATGTTCAACTTTTCTGTGGGGAAAATGATGCATTCAATCCAATCACAAATTTCATAGTTAGCAAAACATGTAATATCCAAGGGCCATGGTGATTGCCTCCAAAGAATTCTGTGAAAGGGCAAGTAAAGAACAAATGTGCTTGAGTCTCTTCCTCATTGTTGCATATGGGACACTGTGCTTCCTCCTCTGTTAGGGGAGCAAATCTTTTTACTAATGATTTTGTTGGAATTATGTTATTCAGAATTTTCCAACAAAACAATTTTAATCTGTCTTGAATTTTAATCTTCCAAAGATTTTTCCAAATGTTTACTTGAACCTGCGGTGGATTGGAATGCATTGTGATGGCAGTATAGGCAGATTTCACTTAGAATTTTCCCGAAGAATGGTGCATCCATCTGAGTTTATCCTCCTGTCTGTAAAAATTAGTTTGAGCTAGAGGAATTTTCAAAATTTCAGTCACAGTATCAGGATGGAAAATGGCTTGTAACAATAGGATGTTCCATCTTCTAGATTCTTCCATTGTAAGCTTAGAGACAACTAGGGTCGTATCTAAGGTGATGGAGCTGTTCTTTGGAATTAGCTTGAAATTCAGCTGAGTTGGGATCCATGGATCAGACCACACCTTTGTGCTTGTGCCATTATTTATTTGATAGCACACACTCTATTTCAAGAAATCTATTTGCTTTAAGATACATTTTCAGATCCAAGAATATGAAGCTTTTGGAAGAGTGTCAAAGAAATTTGAATTTTCTAAGTATTTTCTAGACAAGACAGTTTTCCGAGTGGCATTGCACTCATTTGAAATGTTCCTACCAATTTTACACAGAATGGCTTTATTGAAATCTGAGATCATTCTTAAGCCTAGGCCTCCATGGATTTGGGTTTGCATATTGACTTTCAAGATTTGGGTGTGAAATTTTTTGATTTTTCAATTGGAAATCCCCACCAAAACTTTGAGAAGGCTTTGTCAATTTTTTTTGTGACTGATTTTGGGATCAAGAGAGTGGACATGACATAAGATGAGATGAAGCTAGCAACAAATCGAATTAAAGTTGTTCTACTAGCTTGAGAGAGAACTTTTGCCTTCCATCCTGCTAATTTTTCAAAGATTCTTTCTTGTAAATCTTCAAAATGGATTTTTTTGAAGCTTTAAAAGAGAGAGGAAGTCTCAGGTATTTTATGTTTGAAGAGTCATTTGAATAACCAAAGAGATTCTTAACCACTATTTTCTTTTGAGGACGGGTATTCTTGCTGAATTGAGTGGATGATTGCGAGAATGAATTAAAGTTGTTCTACTTACACGGGACTTGTCTATTTGAAACTTGTACCTAACGTTTTTTACTGAAAAATCACTTCCAATCATATTTTTTCACTTTTTCTAGCTACTAACTTATCTCTATTAATCCAAATTAGATCACTTATTTAAAATCTCAATCTTTTTAAACAATATCGTACATTAATAATCCTATATATATCGAGAGTGATTAAAAAAGACGAACAAGTAACTCGATCCAAATTCTTGGATCAAAGGACATAAATTAAAACAAAATCAAAGGCTCAAAGCATAATTTATTATTTCTATTAATTCCGTCTTTTTATTTTTTCAAGAAAAAATATAAAAGCTGGAAAAAAATCACTTGAACTAAATGAACAAGCAAAAGCCTGATCTTAAATGCAAAAATACAGTCCCGATCGATCGACTTGGAGCCCTTTAATATTGCATGGATCATGTATATGCATGTACTGATGATCACCAGCTAGCTAGCGCAAGAATTACCAGGCAATTACCATCTATTCTCGTACATGTATATGCAACTCAACCCCACCAAAACGTCGACAATTGCAGCCTCTGTCTTCTCCAAATCTGCATAATGTAGTGTTTGCAACAGCAGCACTGTCGGCTCCGGATCGAAATTGATACGCTTCTCCAAGTTCCTCTGCGCCTGCCACCTCACTGTGTCGTGAGCAAGGGGCGCTAGCCACCCCAATATCTCCTCCAGAGCTTCCCTCCACCCCTCTGCCAGCGAGTACCCATCGCACCCATCGGATTCCTCCTCCTTTTTCAACCAATGTCTTTTAAGCTTTCCTCTGACCGTCAACTTGAGATTCGCCGGCAACATGTTGTACAATTCCTCCCTCCCGTCCTCTCCTATTGTTTCCGGCGTGTACAAACACCGCTCCGCGTATAGTATCACATTCGCGTACCGTACCGAGATCCCAGACCCTCCCACCGTGGACGGTGGAGCCAACCCGAAAAGCCGGTTATTCTTTCTCATCGCACCGCAGTTCGTGTTACCCGTACACCCGGCGGGATCGTCCAGGAAAAACGGGTTCATCAATTCATTACTACGAAACCGAACTATACCCATTTTAGACTTATTTGGAATCGGACCCGATTTCGAAGTGAGCTTTTCGTTCTTTTCTCGACGTTCGATAAGGCAATAGTTGTTCCCGTATATTTCTTCGTCTTTGAGGTTGAAATGGACGTTCCAAAAAGGTTCCCTTTCCCGAGTTAAAGTAGGACGTGATAAATTCTTCAACACAGATGGTAGACCCGGATTGTAGGGTCCAAAAAGAGTGCAGATTCGGGCGTAGATAATGAAAACTATACGAGCCATGAGTCCGACGCTTCTGTCGAAGCTCTGGCTCCATAACGAGGTTTCTTTGTATTGTTGCACCTGTTTTTTGTGAAACGCGATTTTCTGGTTTAAGTAATCCAAGTTCGTTTTCTGTTTTGGACCAAGGCCGGTGTCCTTCCACCGCTGAACTTTTCGCTCCGACGCTTCCATTTCGGCAAGAGATTCCAAAGCTGCGTACAGGTTGGCGGTAGCGGAAATTCTTTTTTCCATTTTTCGGATGCTTTTCTGGATGTTACTTGCACGGAACCCGAGTTTGCCCATGTCAATGACTCCGAGTTTCAAATCATTGTAGGCAAGATCGAAACGGTTGAGTCCAAAATCGGAGCATTTGTGGCCTAAGCGAGAGACGGTGATGGCCACCTGATTGAGATCCTCGAGCCGCTCGGCGCAGGCAAGGTTGAGAAGGAAGCCTTCGTCATTGGAGTTCAGGAAGGCGATACCTTTGGACTTCATGGTTTCCTTTTTGAGCTTCGAGATTTCATCGTCGGTGAGAGACCTGTAGAGAGAAATAAGACGGGACATGGTCTTGGCGGTCTCGAAGGCGAGGATTCCGAGGGTGGCCGGGGGTGACTTGTTGTGTTGGGAGAAAAGGGGGAGGTGAAGATCGGGGTGGATTTTCTTGGAGGCCCCAGAGAGCCAGGCCATGGTGGCAACAACCATAGCCAAAAGCTTACCTCCCGTAGGTTAAGAGGTGTACGTACTTAGGTGTATGTGTCTGTTGATGCTAATTATATGGATGCAGAAAGATAGGTAGGGTTTTGGGGTGGAGATTGGAGAAAGAGAAACTTAAGTATATATATGGTGTGGTGGGAATGAATGGAGGCAGCATGGAGGGAGGACATTTCGGAGCTCGTTCATGCTGACGCGTTTGGACAGTTCAAGCAGAGTAAGAGACGGAGAATTTTGTATTATTTAGAGAGAGGGAGAGAGAGAGTGAGTGCTAGTTTGAACGTGGAAGTTCCTTTGATGCATGATGATGCTCTCCGATTCTTGCGGGGGAAGTGTTACTATATATATTTTAATGTTAATTATTAATTAATTAGATTTTACCATAAACTTGTGGACATTGTTTTGTTTGATCCGATCCCATTCTTTGGCATCATCGAATCTCGTCATGATTGAATAGGTTTCATAATATTTTATGTAATCGCAAGTGTGAAAGCATAAAAATAAGTAGGAAAGTATATGTAGATCAGCTACATCATCATGAGCTAAGTCATAGAAAAAATATAAAAATAAATAAAGATGTACATATATATATATATATATATATGCTTAGTCATACAAAAAAGTATACAAAACAGGATTTATGCGCTAATTATCCTAATTAGGGTTCACCACACATATATATATATATATATATAAGAGATTATACAAAGTAAACCCACAAACTAATATGGATTCATGAAATCTGTTATATTTACTTTACAATCTAACGTACCACATCAATCCATATCAGTTTGTTAGTTTACTTTTATATAATCTATTTATGGCTAAAGTATTTTTCATATATATATATATATATATATAGTATTTTCATACGGCCCCACATTGTATTCGAGTTTCAAGAGAATAAAATCCTCTGTAGTTATCTAGGCATAGTCACGGTTTCGAACCACGTATGTATATATATATATATATATATATATATATATATTGTATTTGTATGTAATTAATTTTGTTTTTTTCTATACTTTTTCTTCTATGGCTCCCAACAATCATTTGCCAGAAAGAAAAAGAAAAATACAAGTATAGAAATACAACAAATATATAAATAATGGCTAATTGACCTGTACGTAATACTAATATATTTTCTCCATTAGAGCAAGAAAGTACAATGTGTTGCAAAAAAAATAAATGTAGGTTTTTACTCTATTACCGTGAAATTATAAATCTGGCCTGTTAGAAAAATTAAAAAATATATATAATATACACATACACACATACATATATATATATATATATATATGATAAATACTTTACGTGCAAAAGTAAATACACAAAATAAATCTAACGTATGATATAAAACTATATCTTAATTCACATTTGTATAAAAAATTTATGAGTGCTCTATGCGCGTAGAAGACACTGATTATAAAAAGAAATTTGTGACTGTTACACTTTTTTATATATATAATTGTGTACATACGTACGTAGGTATGCTAGCTGTGAAAGGGAGAAATATAGCCTAGTTTGGATTGGAAAAGCGTTGTCTTTCGTTTCATTTCATCTCATCATTATAATTTTTTTAAATTCTCACATAAAATATAATAAATAATTTAATTTTTTTAAATTTTAAAATAATAGTATTATTAAAAAATATTTTTTTATTTTTTATCTAAAATTATCTAATCTCAATTCATTTATCATGCCTTCCAAGCAACATCATGTACGTCCTTATCAAGCTGCAGTGTGGGGACACAAGCAAGCTAGCTATAAGCATACGTGAAAGTGAAATGTGAACTTACGTATATAATTCCTCCTTTTGTCAAGATTTTTGTTTTATATTATCAAAGTCTTAAACGTAACTTTAATTAATACCATTGTTTTTTTCTTCGGTTTCGTTTTCATTATAGGACCAGATCGATGATGGAATTTAATTAGTCAAGGCTTCTCAACTCTTAAACCGTGTTGCTTGAAATTGAAAGTACTCAAACATTTTTCCTTTCTTTTCCCATTCAGATCGTAGAATCTCCCTGTACCACCGGCTTGACCTGGCGAGGATCTCAGTACCACTGCTGTTGCCGCCCTTGTTTCGCCTAAGGTTGTGTTTGAATGATAATATCATTTTAATTTATTTTAACTTAATTATTGATAAAATTTTTTATTTTTTAAATTTTTTATAAAAAATTAAAACTTATTTTAAATCATTTCATATATTTAAATATATTTATAAATATTAATATTTACAAAATCAATTGATATCCGCTCAACTTCTAAACGCAATCTAGTTTTGATCGGAGAATTAATTCGTACAACTCCTCCTACTCATGACCTGACTAATTTCAACCTTTGGCCCCCACACAAGTCCAATGATGTCTGGTCCTCATAGCTAGTCAAGAATACGACTTTGACCAACCAAGTCCAAATGAATTAAACTTGTCCACCGCCGTATGTCTTGCTTCTTTCTTGATATTTCTTTCTGTAGTGGGGACATTTCACGTAGTACGCACGTCTGTCCCCTATCTGGAACTATATCAATGTGTATGCTAGTTTTACCCGCCACCATCACAAAGGGGAAAAAAAAAAAATTAATAATCAGTGTTTGCAAGTTAAAAAGCTCCATTTCTATGCATCTTCCTTGCTATATGTATATTGAATCGGTATAACGCGCAAAATAGTGACTTTTTGTTTTTTTTTTTTGTAAGAATAATCATAATATTAATGATAAAAGTGTTACAGACTACTATCAAGCCAAAATGTTTGAGAGATAAAATCTGGAAAACCATTATACCACATCTCAATAGACTCAACAACCAAGCATGTCGGACTAAACCATGAGTAGTTTCATTACCCAATCTACTCACATGTTGAATCTGATATTCATCAAAAGCAGCCAACAACTAATTCTTGGTTTCTCACAATAAAATCCCCAGACTTGAAGAAGACTTTGCTGAAGCTTGAAGATCCCTTACCATCAATAGACAATCACTCTCAATAATCAACTTTATAATGCCAATAGGAACACATAGCTGCAGACCCCGAAATACAGCAAGCAGTTCTATATTCTCAGGTGCAATAACCTCAACTTTAGCTTTGCTAGCAGCCATGACAATTTCCCATTCTCATCTCTGAGTATTGCACCAATCCTAGTTTTATGTTGGTCTCTAAACATAGCTCCATCAACATTCAACTTCAAAAAACCAACTGGAGGTAGTTTCCACCCACATAACTTCTTAATCTCTATACTGGGTTTCTGTCTTGCCATTGTGAACATCCTTTGAAGAGAAATAGCATGTTCCACAACCTACCTCGGCTCTTATATTACCTAAGCTTTAATTTGCAAAGCAATCTGCAAAAAGGATTTAGTGACCACATCTACAGAGCAGACATGAAAAATTTCCAATGATCGTTAATGGAAGGACAACTGATCAAAGCATGAACCAAATTTTCACAAACTGCATGACAAAAACAGCACACCTCCTCACTAATAATCTTCCTCCTTTTTAGATTATTTTGTGTAGGTAGGCTATCCTTACAAGCTCTCCAAGCAAAGACTTTAATCTTATTTGGAGCTTGCATCTTCCATTTAGCTTTCCACAAATCTTGTTGTAAACTAGCACTCGAGCATTCCCCCACATATTTCTGAACTCCCTGCCTTATTAATTTATAAGCACTTCTTACACTAGAAAGACCACTTTTCTCTAGAGTCCAAAACCATTTTTCTGGCTGAGAACTTGGAAAAATTATAATATTCATAATTTCATAGGCAGCATTTGGATTGAATAGAGCTCTCTCTTGCTACAGCCCACCAGTTATTGTCTCTATCTAGTAAAATATCCATTGTATCATCCTCATTTAATTCAAAACCAACTGAAATAGCCACGGAAGCATCACTGAAACTAGGAATCCAAGGTACTTTCAAAACTTTGGCAATCTTCTCATCACCAATTCTCAATCTACAACCTTTGAACAACCAAGATTTTGCCTCCCAAATTTCTCTCCATGTATAGGAAGGGTTACCTCCCAATTTATAATCAAAGAAGCTATTATTAGGATAATATCGAGCATTATAAATTTTGTGTAAAAGAGAATTTTGAGTATTAAGGATTCTCCATCCCTGTTTAGCAAGTAATGCTAGATTGAAGGATTTCAAATCTTTAAAACCCAGCCCCTCTTTAGTTTTAGTTTCACACATTTTCTCATAGCTAACCAATGAATCTTCCTCTCCTCCTTTTTTTGACCCAACTCTGAAAAAAAAATGTAGAAGGTAATAGAAAACAACTCATGGAATATGTAGGAACAAATAGAGCCACAACTTTAATGAGAACCTCTTTCCCACCTTGAGAAAGTAACTTTTCTTTCAATCTCTATAGCTTATGCCAAACTTTAAGCTTGATCTCAGAAAAGGTCTTAGTTTTTTACCTTCCAACAACTGGTGGCAAACCTAAGTATTTTTCATACTGCCATTCACACGTTGTACCCCACATACCCAATAACTCTTCACACACATCATCAATCATATTAGTGGTAAAAACCATAGAAATTTTCTCCCTATTAATCTTCTGACCAGAAGCTTTCTAATAAACATCCAACAACCCTTGCACACACCTATTTTCCTCTACATTTGCTTGACAGAAAATCACACTGTCATCAGCAAACAATAAATTATTGACTCGAGATGCACCCCTACAAACCTTGATATCAGAAATTCTATTCTCATTCCCAGCCTTATTCAATAAAGAAATCAAACCCTCAGTACACAAAAGGAAGAGATAAGGGGATAATGAATCCCCTTGTCTCCATTATCCCTTTGTCTCAAGCCTTTAGTTGGTATGATTGGATCTTTAGAAACATCATTGATCAACACTGAATAAGTAACTGTGGAAATACATTTCATAATCATATTCATAAACTGTCTCTCAAAACCCATATTCATCATAACACCTTCTAAGAAATCACATTCAACACGATCATATGCTTTACTCATATCAAACTTAAGAGACATAAAACCTTTTTTTCCTACCGTTTTGTGCTTCAAAAAATGAATTAATTCATAAGCAATAAGCACATTGTCTGTAATTAGACGGCCAGGTACATTAGCACTTTGAGACTCTAAGATAATACAAGGAAGCACATTCTTCAGTCTATTTGCAATGATTTTAGAGATCAACTTATACACAAGATTGCATAGGCTAATGGGTCTAAAATCAACAACTTTAGTAGGGAATTTCTTTTTGGGAATCAAGGTGATATAAGTATGATTCAAAGTAGTGGGGAACTCACCAGTATTTAGAGCTATCAAAACAGCTGCAATGATTGATCCACCAACCTTCGGCCAAAACTTTTGATAAATCAGTGGATCCATTCCATCTGGACCTGGAGCTTTCAATGGATACATCTACCTCAGAGCTTCAACCACCTCATGCTCAGATAACCTTGCAACTAACCCTTCATTCATCGGGCTTGTCACTCTTCCTGTCAAATTTCACAAGAAGTCCATAGGTCCTCTCTGGTCAACAATAGCAAACAACTTTGCAAAAAAACCCAGTATAACTTGATCTCTTTCATCTACATTCTTCCAAACCCCATTGTCATCTTGAACCTTAAGAATATAATTCCTTTTTCTCCTGTGTGTAGCTTTAGCATGAAAAAACTTAGAGTTTTGACAAACCTTCCTTCAGCCACAAAGCTTTGGATCTCTGATGCCACATCAGCTCATCCCTCCCCAACCATAATTGAACTTCCCTTCTAGTAAAGGCCAGTCCCTCCCTATCAGCAAACATGGGATTACATGAACCAGTCTAGGTTCACTTTTCCTATGAGCGACTTCCAGATTTCTGTTACTATTGTGGTCAAATTGGGCATGGACGTAATGATTGTAAGAAGTGGCAAAGTGAAAACCCATAAAAAGAGATAGAGTGTCTTCCTTATGGGCAGTAGCTACGCGCAAGCAATACTAGAGGACGTGAGTGGGATCGGCATGAATAGAAAAGCCAAGCTGGTCATGCTTCTTCAATCGGAATTCCGGAGAAGGAAAATAGATAGCGGATTTCATGGGGATAGAGCAAAATGTTGGGAGTCAATCACGGCCTTGAGATTTTATAATCAATAAGAATCTGCAAGTTCCCTGTAATCACAGGGATCAGAAGACTTCTGTAATGGCTAAGGGTTCGGAGTTGATAACGGAAGAAGCTATCCTTTCGCAAAGTTTGGTGGGCATGTTTGCATTGCAGGAAGGATGTGTGGGAACAACATATTCTGTGAAGGGGGATTATGGGCTAAAGGGGCATGTTAAGGGAGATGGGCCTGGGGAGGATAGTTTGTTATTGAACGAGAAGGCCCATTGTCTTGCAAAGCCTGATGTGTTGGAGGGTAAGAGGTGGAAACGACTATCCCAAATCAGTAAAGCTCAAAAACACAATACTCCATCGAAAGTTGGAAGTAGAAAGAGAAAGGAGATTCTGGGAATTGAGGAAGATCAAGCTAGAGGGGAGAAGAAGCATCACGTTTTGATAGAAACATATGAAATTCAGAGGAGTGTCAATCAGAAGATATCGGCAGAGGCTGGCTCCCATCCCTGCTGGGAGCCATAAAAATTCACAGCTGGAATGTTTGTGGGCTTGGGGATCCACGAGGCATTCGTACTCTTTGCGATATCATTGTGAAGGAAGGTCCCGATATTGTGTTCTTACAAGAAACAAGATTGAAGACTCTAAAAATAGAAATTTGTAGGTACAAATTTGGTTTTACTAATTGGTTTTACTCTTTGCAAAATAGTGACTTGGGTTCTCACTTAGTGTCCAAATATGTCGTCCAAATACTACACACGCAGTTCTTTTATAAAAAAAATTAAAAAAAAAAAAGACTCCAGTGTAAAAATAATTTATTCTTTTTAAGTGAGATTTATTTTTTCACAAAAAGTTTGTGCGAGATTTGTCTATTTGAAACTTATACTTAACATTACACTTAAATAATTAGAGCGAACCCAATATCTATTATTGCTAGATGATAAATCAACTGCTACGTCTGCCATGCACAAAGAGCAAAATAGAGGACTCAACGACACTGCATGCACCAGAGTTCTCAACAAACTTTCTCATGACAGTCTGTGATGTATATAGTTGTTTAGGGGCAATTTAGTATAAGCATTCTTGTATAGAATATTATGTTCTTCTTGTATAAATTGCACACTGTACAACATACGAAACTTACCATTTGAATGAAATTCATTAACATTTTTTTTACTCTCAGCTAGGGGTGTAACCGGTCCGGTCGGGTCCGGTTTTGGACAAAATCTAGGACCGAACCGGTATGTACCGGTTTTGTATTTTTCAAAACCGATTACGCACCGGTTACCCTCATAAACCAGTACTTCTGGTTTTACTAGTTTCCGGTCCGGTCCGGTCCGGTTTTTCAGTTTTTTTAAAATGTAAATTTCACAGTTTGTCATTAAAAACTTATTTAAAAAAAAAATAATAAAAAAAAAAAAAAAAACTGATTTAAAAAAATCTGTTTTATACTTTTTTTAAAAAAAATCTGCTTTAACTTTTACTAAAAAAATCTAGGCCATTCATTTTATTTGGGTAAGTTACCTGGTGTTAACTGTTAACATTAAAAAAATTATAAGTTATACCACACATGCATGGATTGCCTTTTACCGATCAACCTAATTAAGGTTTGAGTAGAATGGTTCATTAATTCATTTCATCACATGAGAATGGACATTAGACCAATTCAACGACAAAGCCTAGGCCACAACCAACAACAACCCAATCAGCAATAACAAACTGTCAAACACTAATAAATTTCGGATTAAAAAAAAAAATACCCTACTATCACAAAATCTAATCAACCCAATCGGAACTGTCAAACACTAATAAATTTCGGATTACAAAACAAATACCCTAACATGATCATCACAAAATCCTATCAACTCAACCCAATCGGCAATCGGCAATCAAGATTCACAAAAATCACAAAATCCCAAAACCTAATCACAAAAACCCTAACATCACAAAATCCAATCACAAAAATCATAGTAGGCTACTGCTAGTATGTAATTTCAAAAAACAAAAAAATCTTACCGTGGGCTGGGGGGCCGGGGGCAGATAGGCAGAGAAACTGAGACCGTTAGACGGGTTGAGACTCAAGAGACTTGAGAAAAGAGAGATTGAGAGCGACGAGAGAGTTGAGAGACGAGAGAGACGAGAGAGACGAAGACCGAGCAGAGTGACTGAGTGAGTGAGAACTCAATGAGACGGAGAGAGTTTGATGTGCGAGAGGCGAGAGCAGAGTGAGTGAGAAGTGAGAGACGAGAGAGACGAAGATTGAGAGTCCGGGACGAAGACCCAGACGCTGCGTCGCTGAGTGGGAGTGCCGAGTTCACGAAGAGTCGAAGTCGAAGAGATGAGATCTTAGGTTTTCACTTAAATCACTTTTCGGTTTTTACGTTTCATTGTTTTAAAATACATTAAAACGGCACCGTTGGTCCGTTTGGGCCTTTGGCTGCCCTTTACTACTTAATTAAAATTTAATTATTTAATTGAATCTTTTCAATGTGTGTTTTTTTTTAAATGATAATTAAATTTTTTTATATATTTGTAATACATTTAATAGACTATAGACTATAGTGATTCACTGATTATAGTGATTTAATATAACTATTAACTATATATATTTGTAATATATTTAATATGCTAAAGTCAAATATTTTATATAATAGACTATATAATATATATATATATATATTTGTTAAACATTTAATATACCATAGTCTAATAGTATTAATATTAGCCTACTAGTATAGTTATATATTAGTATTAGACTATTAGTTATGGACCATGGTGATTTAGTAGAGCTATATTAGTATAACTATAACTATAGTCTATATTAAACTATTAATATTAGTTAAATAGTTATAGACTTATATATTAGTATAGCTATATAATATTTTAGACTATATAATAATATTAATATTAGCATATTAGTATAGTTATATAATATTAGTACTAGTTATAGTGATTTAGTATAACTCTATTAGTATAACTATAACTATAGTCTATAGTCTATATTAAACTATTAGTATTAGACTATTAGTTAAATAGTTATAGACTTGTATATTAGTATAGTTTATTAGTTATATAATATATTAGACTATATAATACTATTAATATTAGCCTATTAGTATAGTTATATATTAGTACTAGTTATAGTGATTTAGTATAACTATATTAGTATAACAATAACTATAGTTTATATTAAACTATTAATATTAGTTAAATAGTTATAGATTTATATATTAGTATAGCTATATAATATATTAGACTATATAATAATATTAATATTAGCATATTAGTATAGTTATATAATATTAGTACTAGTTATAGTCTATATTAAACTATTTGTTAAATAGTTATAGACTTGTATATTAGTATAGATTATTAGTTATATAATATATTAGACTATATAATAGTATTAATATTAGCCTATTAGTATAGTTATATATTAGTATTAGTTATAAACTTTTAGTATTAATTATAAGTATAATCTATAGACTATAGTTTATATTAGACTATTAGTATTAGTTAAATAGTTAAATAGTCTATAACTATTAGTTATAGACTTTATATTAGTATAGCTAAATAATATATTAGAAATTTAGACTATATAATAATATTAATATTAATAAGTTATAAGTTATATATTAGTATTAGTTAAATAGTTATAGACTTATATATTATAATATTAATATTAGTATAGCTAAATAATATATCAGACTATATAATAGTATTAATATAAGACTATTGATATAGTTATAAGTTATATATTAGTATTAGTTATAAACTATATATTTAATATTAGTATTAGTTATAAAACTTTAGTAAAATCTTTTAGTATTAATTATAAGTATAACTATAGTCTATAGTCTATATTAGACTATTAGTCTATTAGTATTATTTATAAACTTATATATTAGTATTAACATTTAATGTAATAATTTATAAATTATAATATGAAATTATTTCATATATGAATATTTATAATTATATATATTATATATAAAAATTTCACATATAAATTTATAATTTTATATATTAATATATATATATATATAATATATTGTATAAAACTTAATAACTTATATATAAAAATATTTTTTTTTGTATATTTTTTTATGAACCGGTCCGGTCCCAAAAATCCTAAAACCGAAACCGGACCGGAACCGGCCGGTTTTAGGATTTTTGGAACCAGTCCCGGACCGGACCGGTTTTCCAGTTTAAAATTACACCCTTACTCTCAGCGTCTTCTCCCTTACTCTGCTTTCTTTTCTCATCAAATAGTAACTCCACTAAACCAGATTTTCACTAACTCTAACATGGTATCAGAGCGGTGAATATGGCCACCATCAATCCTTCCACCACCAAGTTTATCAACCTAAGTGACCCAACAAACCCTTACCACCTTGAAACCTCAGATAATCCAAGCACCTTGCTTATCACAAAACTTCTTACCACTGACAATTACTATACTTGGTCCTGGTCCATCCAATGTGCTCTTCGAGCAAAAAATAAAATGGGATTTCTAAATGGAACCCTCTCCAAACTTTCTTCTACCAATGACCCCCATTTTTACCTTTAGGAACGATGCAATGACATGATTTTATCATGAATCCAAAACTCCATTAGCTTACCTCTACGCCCCTCTATTGCCTTCATCGATGATGCTCATGAACTATGGGTTGAATTGCAGGAGCGTTTCTCACCCCAAAATGGTCCTCACATCTACAAGTTGAAGAAAACTCTTGCTAATCTGTCCCAAGCCAATGATACCATTAGTATCAATTATGATAATCTTAAATCTTCTAGGGATGAATTATCTATTTATGACCCATTACATGTTTGCTTTTGTGACTCAACGAAGGTCATCTCTGATCGTTACCAAAGGGACTATGTGATTCAATTCCTCATGGGTCTACATGACTTCTTCACCAATGTTTGTGACCAAATCATGCTCATAGACCCCTTCCAACAATCACCAAAGTATTCTCTTATATTAAAAAACAAGAGCGTCATCGGCTCATGACTTCGGTTGCTCCTAGTGTTGAATCTGTTGCTTTGGCAGCCCAAAAATCCTCTCCTACATCTTCTAATTTTATTGCCAAGAGAGACAAACCTTATTGTTCCCACTGCAAGATAACGAGCCACACTTAGGCTCAATGTTTCAAATCTGGAAATACAAAAGCTCCCATTTGTACTCACTGTGAGATGATAGGACACACAGTCAATCGTTGCTACAAGCTCCATGGGTATCCACCCGGTCACAAATTCTACAAACCACGCATCAATGTTGTCTCCCTTGAGTCCCTCGATTCCGCAAGCCATTCTGAGTCAACTATGGCGTTGACTAAGGAGCAATACCAAGAGCTGCTCATAGCCTTGTTGCACAAAACGAATTCCATTGATTCTCCATCCACCAATCAACACCAAACAGTTCCACCTCCCCATCCTCATACTTCTTTAGCTACTGGTATTTCATATTGTTTGTCATCTTCTTCTACCACATCTACACCTTCGATCATTGACACGGGTGCCACTGATCATATGATTTGCAACCCCTCTTTTTTCACTCACATCACTGCCACAACTTCTTATTTTGTCAAACTTCCTAATGGAGAATTAGCTCCTGTCACTCACTTTGGTACAATGCAAGTGACAACAACTATTCTCCTTCATAATGTTCTATGCGTACCCACATTTACATTTAATTTATTATCTGCTGGGAAGCTTGCCAAACAACTTAACTGTTGTCTTATATTTCTCTCTGACTTGTGCTTTATACATGGCATTTCTCCTTGGACAACGATTGAGAAGGGCAGCATGGCACATGGACTCTACCATTTACTCATAGAAAATTTCTCACCTCAAGCCTTAGTTCATACCTTACCTCAGAGTTTTCATCATCAAGATTTTATTTCAGCTTCTGTACAAACTAGTGACAGCACCTTTGATTTGTGGCACTGTCGATTAGGTCATCCCTCTCATTCTCAAATGCAACTTATACATGATACTCATGTAATTACTCAAATGAATACCAAGAAAAGTTTGCCTTGTTTAATTTTTCCTCTCGCCAAACAAACACACTTACATTTTCCTTCAATCACTCACTCTACTACTACTTGTTTTGAATTAGTGCACTGTGATTTACGGCGGCCACACTCAATAACAACCAATGATGACTCACGTTTGTTTCTTACTATTGTTGATGACTTATCCCACTGCACTTGGGTTTATCTTTTGATAAACAAATATGATGCCCGCACTTGTATCAAATCCTTTTGCCATCTAGTAGTCACTCAATTTAATACTCGAGTAAAAATCTTGCGTAGTGACAATGGACTAAAGTTTTGTATGGGTGATTTCTATTCTGAACACGGCATCATCCACCAAAAATCTTGTGTCAAGACCCCCCAACAAAATGGTTTGGTAGAACGCAAACATAGACACTTTCTTCAATTGGCTAGAGGCCTTCGCTTCCAATTTGCCATACCCTTGCATTTTTTGTCAACTTGTATGCTCACTGCAACCTACTTAATAAATCCCATACCTACCCCACTTCTCCAAAACAAGACTCCATATGAAGTCCTTTTCCATAAACCTCCCTTATATTCTCATCTCCGAGTCTTTGGGTGCCTCACTTTTGCTTCAACAATTTCTCAACATCGCCACAAGTTTGATCCACGTAGTAGAAGATGTGCCTTTCTCGGAGATCCCTTTGGCGTCAAAGGTTACCGATTACTTCACATTGACACACAAAATATTTCTTTCTAGGGATGTTATTTTTCATGAGCACCTTTTTTCCTTTTCATACTCCCTCCCTACTTCCCATTTCATCTCTACCTTCTCCTTCTACTCTCTCCAAATATCCAACTAACTGATCCTAACTCCATCCCTACCCCCACTATTGTCTATTCGAAGATCCACTCGCTCTCGTCGCCCTCCCCCTTATTTAAATAACTATATCTGTCCCTCCCCTCTCGTCACTCCACCACCCCAAACCATGCATTTTTCCCCCCCGCAGGAGACCCGTGACATCTCTCACTCTTTTCCATCCTTGTCCACGGTAATGCCATGCACCTCAAGTAAAGCATTTACACTCTCTTCTTTCCTTTCTTTTCATAAACTATCTCAATCTTATCATTCTTTTGCATCTACTATTTCTTCTACTTCTAAACCAACATCTTATGGTGAAGCAATTAAGAATCCTAATTGGTGCAAGGCTATGCACTTTGAAATATTTGCTCTAGAACTCAACAACACTTGGACTTTAGTCGAGTTGCCCCCTTGGAAAACATACCATCGGCTCTAAGTGGGTCTTCAAAGTTAAGCATCACTCCGATGGTAGTATCGGGCGCTACAAGGCGCGACTGGTCGCCAAAGGTTTTACACAATAGGAGGGCCTCGACTATAATGAAACTTTTTCTCCTGTGGTCAAATTGGTCACCGTTCACACCTTATTTGTTGTTGCCTCCATTAAAGGATGGTTTCTACAGCAACTTGATGTTCAAAATGCCTTCCTCCACGGCGACTTAGAAGAGGAAGTTTTCATGTGCAAGCCCCCTAGCTATTTGAAAGGATCTCCAACTCAAGTTTAACAGTTGAACATTATCATAGCCAACTCCAACTTGGATTCCATTGATGTTCTTCAAACTTTGCTCAATGACCATTTTTGCATCAAGTGCCTTGGAGATCTCCGTTATTTCCTCGACATCGAAGTAGCCCTCTCTTCCAAAGGAATTTCAATATGCCAACGGAAATACGCTTTAGATATTTTGTCCGATGCTGATTCCCTTGGCACACATCTTGCGGGGGGTTATTGCCAAATGATAAATCAGCTGCTATGTCTGCCATGCACAAAGAGCAAACAAAAGGAATCAACGACACTGCATGCACCAGAGTTCTCAAGAAACTTTCTCATGATTGTCTGTGATGTATATAGTTGTTTAGAGGCAATTTAGTATAATCATTCTTGTATAGAATATTTTGTTCTTCTTGTATAAATTGCACACTGTATAGCATACAAAACTTACCTTTTGAATGAAATTCATTAACATTTTTTTTTACTTTTGGCGACTTCTTCCATACTCTGCTTTCTCTTCTCATCAAATAGCAACTCCACTAAACCAGATTTTCACTAGCTCTGACATCTATATATATATATATATATATATATATTATGGTTATATATAATTATATATTATGGTTACAGTACTATTCACATCTAGAATTTATAACATAAGTCAATCAGCACGTACATCTTAAAAAATGAATAAGAGTCGACCAGGAAATCAATAATTGTAAATTAAAAATACGGTTCAAAACTAATTAATTCAAATATCCGTCTGTTCCCCCCCCCCCCCCCCCCCCCTTTTCGCATGAATCTCGATTCCTTTCTTTCATGACTTAACATTTTGGTCTTGTTTGGATATTCACTTAATATGAGATGAGATGAAATAGTTTGTAAATAGTAGTGAGATATTTAAGTTGAGATGAGATGAGTTAGAAATTATTTGAGTTAAAATATTTTATAGAATTTTGTAAAATGAGATAAAAGAAATTGAATAAAAATATTATAAAGTTAAAATATTGTTAGAATATTATTTTTATTTTGAGAGTTGAAAAAGTTGAATTATTTTTTGTCTTTTGTTTGGAAGTTTGAGAAAGATGTAATAATTAGATAATGATTAAATGAAAAAATTGAAAATTAGAAATTGAAGTATTTAGATATGGAAATAAGATGTGATGAGATGAGATGGGATAAAATGAAATGAAAGTATCTCTTTATCCAACCAAAGCTTAAGGCCTCGTTTATTTTTGCAAAGGAAATGAGATGAGTTGAGATTAAAGTTAAAAGTTGAATAAAATATTGTTAGAATATATTTTTTTAATATTAATTTTGTTTTAGGATTTGAAAAAGTTAAATTGTTTATTTTATTTTTTGTAAAAATTTAAAAATATTGTAATAATTAGATGAGATGAAGAATAAGGTGAGTTGAGAGCAGTTATGAAAATGTCTCATTTGTTTTCAGGAAACTTCTCAACTCATCTCATCTAATCAATACAACTTGGGTAAGGTGCATGATTGGAACAAGGAGTGCGATGAAGCATTCACCTGACACAAAGAATACCACTCTAATCTCCCCCTTCCTGAGCTAGACTATGCAGGGAGAAACTCTACCTATATTCGTCCATCACATCGAAGGCTGTCTTAGCAGCACTGACACGAGAGGAGGACTGGACTCAAAGACCAGTCTACTACACAAGCCGTGCACTGAGAGGGGTGGAAAATAGGTACCCACCTATGGAGTTGCTAGGGTTCGCATTAGTAGTAACTGCTCACCGCTTGTGACCCTACTTCCAGGCAAACCAGATAAAAGTGCTGACTGAAGCTCCCCTCATGAAGGTAATGCAACGACTAGACACGTCTGAGCGACTGGTCAATTGGTTGATTGAGTTCAGTGAATTTGATATCGACTATGTCCCCCGAGCCATCATCAAGTGACAAGCACTAGCGGACTTTTTGGTGGAAATGGCTAGCCCCCTCGAGGAGGTACCCGATCAACCGACCGACCATCCCTGCCAAGTCTATGTCGTAGGCTAGTCCTGTTGTTCTGGCGAGGGAGTAGGAGTGTATATAGTGTTGAAATCCGGTGAAGAAAGCTATTACTTGATAAGGCTCGAATTCAAAACTACCAACAACAAAGTCGAATACAAAGCCCTGCTAGAAGGCATCGCATAGCAAGGATGCTAAGAGCAACGGAAGTGGAAGTGAAGGCGGACTCTCAAGTTGTAGTAAACTAGGTCATAGGAGAATACATGACAAAAAGTGAGAGGCTCCAACTTATCTACGACAAGTGTGGGAGGAGCGCGACTGTTTTTGAAATTTGACCATTAGACAAATCCCCCAGAAGAACACCAACGGAGAACTACCAACTGAGAAAGAGGAGGCGAGGAAAGTAAGGAATAAGGCAATCGGGTTCACCTTCCTGAATGGGACCTTGTACAAATGAGGTCTTTCCTCACCTTTGTTAAGGTGCATATCACAAGACAAAACTTTTTGTTTAATGGCAGAAATCTATAAAGGAGTGTGTGGAAACCATTCAGGCGGAAGAGCTCTGGTAATAAAGGTCCTAAAAGTGGGCTACTAATGGCCTCATGGCTTTAGGGATGTAGAAGAATTCGTCAACAAATGCACAAAGTGTTAGGAATATGCACCAATTATGCATAATCTACCAAAAGAGCTAGCATCGATCACATCCATGTGGCCCTTCGCACAGTAAGGGTAGACATAATGGGCCTCATGCCCCCGGGTAAAGGTGGCATAAAATTCATTGCAGTGACTATAGATTACTTTACAAAATAGGCGAAGGCAGATCCCCTAGTGGCAATAATAACCACCAATATCACCAGATTTCTATGGAAGACTGTTGTGTGCAAATTTGGTATCCCCTACACCATCATCGCGGAAAATGGGCAGCAGTTCGACTCCGACCAATTTTGCAATTGGTGTGACGAAGTAGGAATCAAAGTCAAGCACTACTCTCCAAAACACCCTCAAGCGAACAGGCAGGTCAAGGCGATCAACAAAACTCTTGTGGGAATATTGACTCAAGCGAACAAGTAGGTCGAGACGACTAACAAAACTATTGTAGGAATATTGAAAAAGAAATTCACGACTAAGAAAGGAACTTATGCAAAAGAGTTGTCGAGAGTTCTATGGGCCTACTGAACTACCATGAAAATCCCAATATGGGAGACCCCTTTCGCGCTAACGTATGGAAGCGAGGTCGTAATCTTGATAGAGATAGGGATACCAAGCGACAGGTTCGACATTTTAATGAGGAAATGAATGAAGAGGGCCTACGGGGGAATCTGGACTTGGTGGAAGAACTATGAGATAGAGCAGAATTGAGGGCGACAGTAGCCAAGAGTAAAACAGAGAAACACTTCAACAAAAGAGCAAAGCACAAGGCGTTTATGGTAGGAGACCTGGTCCTAAAAGATACTAGGGTAACTTCTCAGGAGGAAGAGAAACTTGGACAAAAATGAGAAAGATCGTACGTGGTTATGGCTTGCCACAGACTCGGAGCTTACTGGCTAAAAGATGTCGAGGGAAAGGAATTGCAACATCCATAGAACGCGAAGCACCTCAAGAAGTATTTATTCTAGAAGGCTCTCATGTAAGAATATCATGTAAACTCAATAAAACTGCTTTACATTTCATGGCATTACCCTATATTTTTTATTGCTTATCTTCAATAGTTATCTAAGCCGATGCTTCACACTCGCATCCGATGAACAAAGGAGGCAACACCTCTCTTAAGTGTCCCATCTCTCCTTGCCACCTAGCACAGTCGAGCCCATCTCCCACCTGGTTATCTAAGCCAATGCTCCACACTTGCATCCGGTGAACAAATGAGGGATCATCTCTCCTAAGTGTCTCTTCTCTCCTCGCCACTTGACGCGATTGGGTGATTCTCCTGCCAAGTCATTTAAGCATAAGTATTTCCACACCCAGACAACGGATGATAGGCTTTTCGCTCAAATCCAACAACATGACCCCCAGGCGTACGAAACAAGGGACATTGGCACTCAAGACAAGTAGACGTAAAAAAAAAGAAAAAAAAATAAGATGAAGATGAAGATGAAGGAACCAAAAAGTGCACATATTCATAACCACCAGCAATAGTCTAATTATAAAATACACATATCACTCAAAATGATGGGAGCCAAAATATATATACAATGATTGCTCAACACATACAAACAAATCTATACATTTGTTCCACAAAGTCAAGGACTTGGAGCTGTATTGAGGAAGGCAACGGGCATCACCACGGAGTTAAGGAACCGAAGGGTTTGGCCATTGGGCTTGAGGGTCATTAGGTTAAGAGTATTTAGGTCAGTTCGGGGATTCTTCATCAAATGGTCCCTTAACCTCTCCAAGCACTCTTTATACTCGTAGCCAGCCCTGTTGCATACCACTTTGGCCATCGACATCTTCGAGGAGAGTCAGACCAGGTTCTCCTTGGAAGAAACGAACTCCAACTCCAAAGCTCCCATCTGCAAATCTTGAGAAGCAAATTCTTCCCTAGCAGAGTCCAACTCGAACTCTAAAGCCATAATCTGCTGGCCCTAGGATTTAACCTCATCCTACTTGCGGGTCCAAGAGGCGCTGAGGTCCAAATACTTCTTCTCCAAAAAGTTGTATGCCCTTAAGTCCAGCTCATGCTATCTGACCAACTTATCCCTCTAGACCTTATGGTCTTGGCAAGACTTCCCAGCCCTATCTGCCACAACAGCCCTCTCCTCTAGCACCACATATTGGCTGGTCACTCGATCCAGTCCAGTATCCCGATCCTCCTCCAGCAATTGCACTGCAAAATCGCAGTGGGAGATCTCATCAAGTCACTTTGGAGATGTGCCACCTCCTTGCAAAAGGTGTTCTGCAACTAACCCCTCTCACATCGCGCCTTAAGGACCTCCTGATAAGCTCGGAAAACAAAAGATTGCGATCAATGAACCTTTTTTTCTAGCAGGCCCCTCCCGTCAATGATCCAGGCGGCCAGCATATTGACTCCCTAGCAATCCAACAAAGGCCAATAAAAGAAGGAACAATAAAAGAAAAGGATCGGGGGCAAGCAGAAAGAAAACTTACCGAGGACATGAACTTTTTAAGCATGTTGGCCTCCCAATTGATAGACTCAGCATGGGCTCTGTCACCACTCAAACCAGCTCTTGAAGCCCCATGACCTTCTTGAAAGGCCCATCTCAAGCCTCCAAGCGGCAAAGGCGGGTTGGAGTAAAAGGGAGAAGGGGCTCAAGGAGGAGGGCCTATGCCCCCATCGGTCATTGGTGCAACGAGGTCTCCACAGCACCCACACGGGTTGGCTGCTCACCTGAGGCTTTCACACCACTCGCAGGGGGAGTTGGTGATAGAGGTTTCTCCAAGACCACCAATGATGCGACCTCTAGTTTGGGCGAGGAAGGTATGGATACCCTGTCCTTGCTAAGGTCCACGAGCAAGGAGTCATCCTGAGGCAAGCCCCTAGGTCAAAGGGAAAAGTGGGTGCCTTGCCACCAGGACCTATAGCGGGAGCAAAATGGTCAATCTTGCCGCCATCACCGGGAGATGCGTTTATGACCGAGTCGATGGTCGCCTCAGGGGTGATGGTATGTGCCACGACCTTGTCGTTCGGGGAGGCGAACATCCTTGTTGTATCTTCGAATGACACATCGGTTTCACGAAAGCCCCTTGGTGTGTGCTTAAAGAAAGCTTTGAAGAATGCCACCTAAGGTTCATGGTCTGCACCTGGTAACCTGGCAAGGTAGAAGGCGGAGCCTGCAAAGATTGGCCAGGGCCTCCAAATGTAAGGGGGATCTCCTGGTCGAACTCAGTGCTACTTTTAGTCCCCAATGACTTACAAGCTGCCTCGCCTTCAACTCGAGTTTTTTTCCCTTCCCCTCCGCTGGTGGACTAGAAGGCCTATTTTGACCCATAGAGGTGAGAGGCTCCCTCAAGAAGTGAAGGCCACAGAAGCATGACCGATCCGGCATCACCAGAAATTGGTCAATGTTGGCTACAATCAGCAGAGCATCAGTCCAAACCTCCTCCTAGTGGTCCTTTGGACATGACGAATGTGAGCCTCGAGACGAAGGAAGGCAAGCGTTTTTGGGTGCCATCAACACTGAAGGAGGAGAGGGTTAGGGCTTCTCAAGGAAGAAGAAGGCATGGGAGATGGAGAAGGTGAGAATTTTTCGAAGAAAAGACAAGAATGAGGGAAGTCTGGTAGAAAATAGAACTGTTCATCCGGGCCGGATTTTTTCCTGGCTCGGTTTAGAACCCAGAAAACCAGATACCAGTTTCGGGTTTCAGCCTAGAACAAAACCAGGGTTTTGCAACCCGGGTACACCCGATACCCGATTTTTTTCTTTCGAATGACTTCTTAAACTGTTGGCTTTTTAATATATTTTTCAATACTAGCTTTGCCATTTTACTGTCATTGACTGAACATTCTTAATAGTTTAGCGTCATTTTGGGCCTTTGAAAGAATTTGAAACAAAAGTTGATCACGATACAAGCCGTGCTAGAGTCGTGTATAAGCATACTTTTGATGCAGAAGTTGCTTTCAGTAGTGCCGGAAGGTTCAACATTTTTGGATCAACACTGGTAAATTACCAGATTAACTATATTCCCTCTGCTCTGTTTAAAGCTTCTCCAATGGACACAGCCCAAGATCATGAGATGCAACTTGATCTTGCCACCCTTGATGTTAATCTAATCAATGACACTAAAATGGCAAAGTTAGTACTGAAAAATATATTAAAAATCCAACAGTTTCAGAAGTCTTTGGCCATATGTCACAATATTATGATCCAGTTTTTTCATCTGGGTTCCGGCCTGGGTCTGTCTCAGGCTAACCCAGTCCAGGTTTGAAACCCGGGTTCCCGGGCCGAAACCCGATTGAACAGTCCTGGTAGAAAGGAAGAGACGAAGGCTAGGACTGAGGGTTTAAATAGGGAATCGATGCTGATTAGACTACTCCAAGTATGATGGTGACAATTTCACCATAGAGGAAACGTCGGGAGCAAATCCCAAGACCCTCGCGAAGTGACGTGGACACAAAACTGTCATGCCTTGTGTCGAGATTTGGGAATGTGCATTGCCGAGGGAATTTATGAGGAGGGAAGACAAATGTCTATGGGTGACTAAATTCCCGTCATGCCCACATGGTAGGAATTTGTGGGGGTAACTAGAGGGACATATTCCTCCCTCGTCTAAATAGGCCTAACCCATAACAGCTAACGTCAACAGTCCAAATGTCGCAAGCTCGCTGACCTATAAAGAAGCGAAGGGTCTAGACCAACAATAGGAGAGGGAACAATGTCCACATGGGCACTCCACTAACATGACTCGCGGGGAACTATTTCTCGTTAAATGCCTCAATGCAGAGCGTTGATAAGAGATCTCGACAGGAGATCTTATCCCCAACAAAAGCTGCCACATTAAATATAACGGCATGCCGTCTAGAGCAGGGGCAGATACCCCATGTACAAAAAGAATAGTGAGCCCACCGGAAAAGAGAAGTTTAAAAGTCTAGATACATATACAATTCGGTTTTATGTTTTATCAAAGGCTCACTCTCTAAATCAAAAAATAAATTTGGCATCAAAGGTTTTTTTTTGGCACTCCAGGCCACCAAACTTCCTTATCTCAAGTGGAACGCGGGTCTAGGTGGAAAGCGAAACACATCCTTAATAGTTTGAACGTTATTTCTAATTATATTTACCTTGTATAACAAACAAATTAATCCTAGATCTATTACTATAAAGTTGTAATGACGCTTCGCGTTAGCAGCAATAAAATCGTAACACATGTTTATTCACGTATTCATATATATGCCATATATGTAAAATGAAATAAACAAAAGCTTAAGTTTCTTTTAAAAAAATAGGGTTTTTCTTTGTAAAAAGATAAACTAAAACTAAGAACTTAAATAATAATAATAATAAAGCTTAGAAAAAGGTGGGGGTGGAGCGGGATTGACTCCTAGATTTGCCTTTACATGGGTGGAATGTCCCTTGGCCAAGCATACCCACTTTTTTCAAGAGTTGGTAGGGGTGTTAGACCTCCCTGCCCACTTTTTTCAAATTTTTTTTTTTATTTTTGTTTTATTTATTTTATATTTATTTTCTAATTTTTTCTAAAAGAAAATAGTTTTAAAATTTTAAACTTGTATTATTAATTTATTTGAAAGGGGATTTGATGTGGCTGCAGCTTAGTATGATTCTAGTGATGCATGTTATGATTAACATATAAATTAGAAACATATTATGATTCTAGAGATGTCGATATGACACGTGGTTTAAGTTGTGAATGGTAGATAGATGAAATGGCCAACTTGATTAAAGCACATGACTCGAACACCTCCTATTAATTCTTTTTCAAGCCTAGTAGGACTCTTCTAGAAAAAAACCAAAAATAAAAAACAAAATTACATGCGACAAAGACAATCATCGATCGGTTGCCTACCGTTTGTGTCAATTCATGTATATGTTAAAGTTACGTATTAATTGTCTGTGTTTTAAATACATGCATGTTCTTTCTTGCTTCCGATTTTCTTACTTAGAGATTGTCCATGGTGTTAATGTCCAAAAATAACATAATGGCCAAAAGGGGAGAAATAGTAGCCTGGTATGGGCTAGGGAGATTTTACTCTCTAACATGGCATAGGAAAATAAAATTTATTGAGTAATGCTATATACAATCGTGAAATACACAAGTGTCGCACAATCGTTTTTAAAAAGAGTAGAGTTCACTATAAAAAAAAAAAAAAAATTCCTTGTAGATCTCATATTTATTCACTTTTTTCAAAAGGATTGTGCAGTACTTGCGCACTCCACGACTGCAAATATCATTTCTCAAATCTATTATATACACACTTAAATGTATTTAGGGGATGTTTGGACAATTAGAATCTCAAAATTTTGTGAGCAATAGTAAAATTGTTTAAATTAAATTGTTTTATTAGGTTTTGAAAAAAAAAAAATTGAATACAAATATATTTTAAAATAAGTATTATATTGTAGTTTGTGAAAGTTAATAGATAAATTAAAAAATTATTTGAAATTTATAAAACTAGGCTCGAAAAATCAAAATCTGGTAAGAACCGATTCATAACAATTTTGAATCCGATATTTTAATGTTGATAAAAAAAGTATTAAAAATCTTATTTAATGCAATTCAAGCATTTTATATCATGTATAAAAGAGTAAAAAATATAAATTTATTGACTAGTTTCAATAAAAATATTATATGAATCTAAATAGTTTCAATAAATATGTACTTTATGCATTCAATCTCAATAATTGACATTTTTTTTTGCATTATATACGAAAAATATTAGGACCATTAAGTTATAAATACATGGCAAATGTAGTATTTTATGCACAAACATAAATTTAATATAAAATACTCATCCATCTCCTTAATTTTTTTGTTCAACTAAAAAAATAAAGAACCACATGTTTTATCGTTTTTTACAATTCTTATCGAATAAAATGATAAAACATTTCATATATGTTTAGTTTTTTCATATTTTTTGTAGAAAAAACCCAGTTATTAGACAATTTAAAAATAAATACAGTTCTGAATCAGTTAGAATCAATTCAAATTGGTCTAAAATTGACTAGAATCGGTTGATTGAAGCGGTTCAATGAACGCTTCAAAATGTTTACTAAAATTGGTTCGGTTTCTTACTGATTCAATTTGAATTGGTCGGAATCAAATTATTTTTTCGAGGCTTGAAAAATTGTATTAATTTTTTTTGTTTAAGTAATGATTAGATGAAAAATTTTAAAATTCACAAATTGAAAAGTGTGTTATATTTAAGTGATGTTTGAGAATGAAGTAATAAAAATTTTTAATAAGTTTTGATATACTTTTATATTTGTCAAACATCCCCTAAGAGCATTCTCAATGACTTTTGTATTATACAAAAAATGTAAATTATTTGAAGAATTGCTATAAAAAGAAGTTTCATCCGATTATGTAAAATGAATTGTAAAATACAATTAGCTACAGTAATCCGCTACATGTAGCGGGTACTGTTTATTCTGTAAAAATCTTTTTATTCTTGATATTTCATTTACTCCCTCATTTTCATTTATTTTTATTTATATCATGTAAGCAAATTCTTTTTATTGTTTATCATTTAAAACACATATATTTCATTTTCTTCTAAAAAATATCTTGGAAATATTTTTAAACCAATTTTTCATATTTGATTTTATTTTTAATTTTTATTTGACTTATATATTTTTGTTTTACATGTATAGGACTGAATTATTTTACATTGTATATAAAAATAAATTACAAATATAAAAAAATATATAGATATTGTAAGTTTATTAGTAGAAATGAAATATTTAAAAGGAATAAAAAAATAATATTTAAATGATATAGAGAAAAAATAACTAAGCTGATGAATGATATATTGTAAAAGTTAATATGTAAAATAGAAAAAATGAATTTTAGTAATGTATTTTAAATAATAGGATAAAGAATTCATTGAGAATGCTCTAAGTTGTAGCCTTGTACTGATATCTTTACAGGATAATGATACACTTACATTTTTTTTTTAATAATTGTTCTACAATTCATATTAATTACTCATTACTATATAATGAATAAATGGATAATTTAATGTGAAGATTTGATGTGAATAGATAAAGTCAAATTTATTTTATATTATTTTATTATTATATAATAAAAAAATAACTATTCTAATGTGAAGACTTATGTGAATGAAATAGTTAAAAGTTAAATTCTTCTTCCATTCATCAAAATCTATTGAAGATGCTCTATGCCGTCCTTGGAGCACTCTCATTGGATTAGTCAAAGTTGAAAGACATTTTTTATAAATGTAAGAGAAACTTAACTTTTGGCTATTCCATTCACAAAAATCTCTACATTAGAATAGTTATTTTTTCATTATATAACAATAAAATAATATAAAATGAATTTGATTTTGATTATTCACATTAAATCTCCACATTAGATTATATATTTATTCATTATATAGTAATGAATAACTAATAATTTCAAAAATATTTAATTTTTTTAATTATTAATTTATTTTATTTTATCATATTTTACTATTCTATCTATTATATTTTAATTAATAATTATATTCTTATTAAATTAATATATTACTAATTCAAATTAATATATTAATAATAATAAAATACGTGATAAAAAGAAAGGAAAAGAGAAATAATTAATAAAATATATATTTAATGTATGTACAATAACTTTTAAATGTAAAAAACTTTTAAAAATTCCTGTAACTAATTCATTATGAGTAATGCTAGAGAGAAGCCACTATAGTAGTGCACACTTTGCACTCACTGCGTGGCTGCTTCTAGTTGATTATTTCCAACACTCACTTGGAGAGATACGTGGTCTAGATAATGCCACATCATGTGTACAAAATAAATGTTCCTAATAGTGACTTCTATATATATTTATTCCTTCATTATAAATATATTTTACTCTCTAATAAGTAAATTTAGAATATCTGAGAGCGCTCTAAACCTTTCACGAAATCCCAAGTAATCATCAGAATAAGAGGCGCGGAAGGCCTCGATCCCTTCATGTAAAGTTGTCACCTCCTAGGCTCCTAGTATGTCTCGATGAAATTTATCTTTTTGTATCGCCCCATTTATATAATTTTTTATATAATTATATTTTAAAATAATTTTTTTATATAAAATGATATTTTTATAAATTACGTTATAAAAAATGTATTTACCATTTTCGTGCAGAAACTCAGTTCGTATGGAAAATGCTAAAACCACGGGTCGTGTACACAGACCGTTATCATGGCCACTAGTACCAGGTGTAATTTGGACAATGAGTTATGAAAAAGTTGAAAGTTGAATAAATATTATTAAAATATTATTTTTTTATATTATTATTATTTTAAAATTTAAAAAAACTAAATTAGTTATTATATTTTTTTGTAAAAATTTTAAAAAATATATAATGATTAGATGAAATGAGATGAGTTGCGATCGCTTTATTATCCAAACCGGGCCTTCTATTTTAGCACCCTTTTTCTTATTCGGAAATTAGGATAGAAATTTATGAAGAAAAATTGTATTCATAAGTTAGAATGAATAATGTATTTTGACACTGACTTGTAAATAGAAATATTAACTTTTTTTATAATTTTATTTAGCAAGAATAATTACAAATAGTTGAAATATGGAGCTGAATTGTAAGTTGTTGTTGTTATTATTATTATTATTATTATTTTGAGCTAGGAGTTGTATACCTTATTTGGTTAAAGAGAAAAAGCTACAAGAGCACAGAATAGTTTGTATTAAATTTACAAAAAAAAAAAATGTCATGAAACGCGCAAGTATCAGGTAAAGTTTTTGAAAAATGTGAGTAAATACGAGGTCATAAAAAAAAAAATTTAATAGTAGACAGTACTATTTTTCAAAACAGTTGCACGATACTTACGCATGCGACAATTGTATGCGGCATTACTCAATTTACAATTATGTACAAATTACTTAAATCATCATGAGCTTATAAGTTAGGTGTATTTTAATATAGAAGAAAAAATATAGAAAAATTCAACTTTGCAGCTACACCACACACCTACACCTGCTTTTATTTTTTTATTTTTTTTCTCAATATGTGTGCACTGCAAAGCTACTTTCTAGAAGAACTCTTTAATATTTGAGCATAATCTCCAAACCTCCGCACACCACATTTTTTAAAATTTTTAATAATTTTTTTAAATTTTTTTTTGAGTTTATTCTTTTTAAAATAATTTAATTTTTCTATTTATTATTCATATATTAAATATTTGATAAAAGAAAAAATAATAAAAATTAAAAAATATGTGATGTGTGGAGATTAGGAGGTTGTTAAGAATTATCTTCTTTCTAGATGACAATATTTGAGACCGCAAATATTCTAATACAATCCGGACTTTTATTTCAAATAAAGCTCTATTCCTAACTCGAAACCTAATTGGACTCTGATCCCATTTATTAAACTCTTGAAATATAATAAAATATCAATGACCTAAATGAACTAAAACTAAAATTTCCATCCATTATGCACCTGAGATTCATTTGATTGAGTTATGGATCAATATAATTCTACATATAATCGTGAAGTGTGTAAACGTCGCGTAATCGTTTTAAAAATAGTAAAATTTACTATTAAAAAATTAATTTTTTTTATATAAATTTCATGTTTTATTCATTTTTTCAAAACGATTACACGACGGTTGCATAATTTACGATTACAAATATCTTTTTTATATATATATGTATGCATATATAATAAACCAAACACATTACTCGTTAAACAAATCTTCAAGCACTTTTTGCTCACAAATATATGTAGAATAAAGTTCTAAAACATCTTTATATCTAACGAGTACGGTTATTTTAATGCCTCTAAACTACATACTACTTACGCGATAAATCTATTTAGAAGATAAATAAAAAGATATTAGTGATATAATTAAGTACAAGAGTCGAGCTAAAGATCACTAATTTGTCAATGTTGAATAGTTTGAATCACAATATGCTGATCTGTCTCAATTCATTTCATTTCTACACACGGGTTGAAAATATAATAATTAATTTCTAATAAAAATAAAAAGTTTCTTATAAATTAGTTTTAGTATGAAGTTTAATCCAAGGATAACATAACATCAATTGGGATTCTCTCATTCTCTCTGTACGTACGGTACTATTTTTTTGGGTAATATATGTCGATACTCTATAAAAAGAGGCCATGATCTTCTCAGAGACAATAATTTCTCTTGAAATAAATTATTTGTCAACTAATAAAGGGTGCAAACACATGCCATGTCATGTAAGTACCCTCCACGTGCCAGCCTACCTACTAGTTATAGATCAAAATGTTCTTTTCCTTTCCTGTACGTACGTACGTACGTGTAGATAGAAACACCAAGTGGGGTGAGGCGGGCAAGACGTGGGCCTACCAACGGAACTTAATTAACTTGTCTCCAATCAGTGCCTTACACGTGTTATGAACACCGGATGCAACGCCGTCATGCACGCCACGTAGGGGTCAAATAAGTAGTTGACTAACTCGATCGCGTACATGTTGGTGTCCTAATTCTATGGAGGAGTCACACTCTCAAAGCGATTGCAGCCTCTGATCTTGACTTGAATCACGGTGTCCACCCCATCTTCACCGTTGATGATCTCGCAGCATTGTCTGCGTGGCGCCTGCTCATTCAATCAAGGAATCCCCCAAAAACAAAGAAACAAAGTTAGTCAATAATCAAAACCCCGTCGTACCTTTTAGTTACACCGGTTACGCATAAAATGATGGAGAGTTTCACGCAAAATAACAAACAAACGATTCATGTTAAAGTCTTCCAATTAGGTGGCCGGTCTTCCAATTTCAATTAATTTGTACAAATTTCAAACAGATAAATTTCATAAAAGCTCTCGTAAAAAAATAGATCTCATCTTAAAATAGTAAAAACAAAACTATTTTTATTAATGAGACCTACTTTTTTACAAAGAACTCATATAAAACTTGTTTATTTGAGATTTGTATCTAACATTACTCTTAATATATTCAGTATTTGATTTTGGACATGACATCATCCAAAATTTGGGCATGACATCATAACCCTCTATTTCACTGATAAGTAATTATTGAGACACGACTAAATTGATGCATGGAGATTGAGTAGTCACAGCTCAAATTTTAAAGGGTTTTTATTTTATTTATTTATTTATTTATATATCAACACGATGAAAATAATATTGCACCCTTTGATTAGTTTCCGCGTTTGAGAATTCGGATTTTCTTCAGAAGATTACAAGTAATTGCTGAGGTGAGGATGAGACAAGAGACAAGAGACAAGTGTTAATTTACCTTTTTCCACAAGGCAGGGTCGAAGTTGGAAGCCGAGACGTTGAAAGATCCAACGGCCAAGGCGGGGGCGTATTCAACCAGGTCACACTCCTTTCCCCGTTGGTACACGTACTTTTTATAGGTCGTCAACGTTTGACCCGAGCCAAGTCTCTCGACCCGGTCCAAGAAATACAAAATCGGTTTCTTGCACCGGTCTGTACTGACCGGACGTGTGTTGAACGTGAAGGGCTTGTCGCTCCAACTCCTCCACGTCCGAAACGTGCGCAGCGCAGTCTCGAGGATCTTCGCCGTCTCCAACGACGGATACAACTGCACGGTGTATCCCCAAGACACCGACACGGACCAATTCCGTCTCAAGTCGTAGCAGAAACTGTGCTGCAGGGCCCGATTCGGGTCCGTTTCGTATGCCCGGATCAGATTCTTCAGCGAGTCGATCTGGGTCCGGTTCGGAAATATAGATTCGACGTAGTCTAGGTGGTGCAGAGACACCAATGGCGCCAATGGATGTGCCGCTAATAAACCGTACGGGTTTCCTCGTATGTCGACCTGAAATATTGAATTCGGTTTGAGATATGGTAGCTGTAAATAATATATTGTATATTCAAATGGAAGCGAAATCAATGCCCCCGCGACGATTTCATTTCCATAAGGAGACAGAGAGAGAGATATATATATATATAGAGAGAGAGAGAGGAATAACCTGATGAAAACCAAGCTCTTTTGTGACCGGTACGCCAATCTCGCTCAGGCAACCCTGGACCTTCTGATCGGAGCCGAAGAAATGCGCGTACCGATCAATGCAGCCGTCCAAAACTCGGACAAGCTCGGCGGCCAACGGGTAGCTAATGGCGTAGCCGCCTCCCCCGTAGGCCATTGTGTAAGAGTGTATCACGTCCTGCTCCACGCTCTCTGAATTCCCACCGATGTAATACATTTGATTGTGATCGTATTTCGCCAATACGTTGATCAAATTCTCCGTGAAAAACACCGTGTCATCGTCGCCCATCACGAACCACCTCACGTTGTCCAGACCCAGCTCAAAGCTCTCCTTCACAATGCGAGCAATCCGGATTGCAGAGCGCTTGCCGTACCAGCAGGTGTAGTTGAACCTTGACGTGTCCCCAGAGACTTTGAACGGCGGCAAGGTTTCCGGCCATGTCACGTTTTCCGGAGGTTCCTCGTCGAGCCAAACGAATCCGCGGCTGACGTTCGGTTTCCACCATAGCTCAGTGTAATACCGGCGCTTTTGCCATGTCTTGACGGAGCCTCCGATGCCGAAAAGGATGTGGGATATGTTAGTCTTCTCGTAAGCGGGGGAAATATCAGCGTCAGAGACTTTCTGGTGCGAGATCATTCTATGGCATTCGGGGCAACGGAGGGAATAGGTTGAGAAAGCGACGTAGCAGACGAAGGAGATTGAAGCGATCGTGCAAAAGAGAGAGAACGCAGCATAGCCGGCTAATTTTGTGGGGAAAACCATGGATTTCCAGGCTTTGAAGGGATCGTGAATTACATCTCTTGAAGAAAACATGCCGCTTCCTACCATGAGGAATGGAATCCTGTAGGGAAAAGGAACGAAAGTGCCGGGCTTTATCTATTTTTCTTTTGCTTTATTTCTCAATTCCACACGGAGAGATAGAGAGAGAGAGAGAGAGAGAGAGAGAGAGAGAGAGAGAGAGAGAAGAAGAAGAAGAAAGAAGACGAGAATGTGAGTTGATCAAATCCCTCGAAGATTTCGCATGGCAAATTCTCGGCTAAACGGTTGCGTTCTAAATAGAGGGTAGTTAGGGTAATTAGTGCCGCTCATCTATCTATTATTTATTTTATTCAGAAAAAATAAATAAATAAACAAAACATTCCACGACAAGCCTCTCTATATATGTTTGGTATTTTTTCTAATTATTTTTTATTTATTTCAGCTATATATATAAGATTTTGTTTTCGTTTTTAAAATTTTTTTAGTAGTGGTTTATGCATCTTCATATACAAAATCATATTTTTTGAAGAATAATTTTGCATATGAAAAAAAACTTTCACATTGGTTTATGCATATTTGAACCAAATAATAATAAAATATTTTTATTTTTTTATTTTTTATTTATTTCCTAAAATTATTTTTTTTTTTATATTTTACAATTAACATCTACTTTATATTATCAGCTTAATACAAATTTTATGTATCAGAATCATTTTAATATAAATTCTACAAAGTTGATTTTAATGAGTAGGAGAGAGAAACAAATAGTAAAATAATGTTTGAAGAATGAATAGTACTTTTTCAAATTTGAAGAAACACTATTATACCTAAGCAAAAATTTAGAGATGCATAAGTCAATGTAGATGAATTTAAAGACATTCTTTAAATTTAAAGATGAAAATGAAGATGGAGAAGCCACTACCAATGCTCATTGTTCTTTGGGTTTTCAATATGTATGCTTCCAAATTGCTTTTGGTCTTCTCTTTATAAACTTTATTTTATTTTTCTATTTTAGAATTTGTACACTGAGAATTAGGAAAATGGAAAGCTTAATGATAAAGCACAATATGAAGCTGATTTATAAAATAAACAGATTTAAGATAAATATTGGAGGTCAATCCTAAGAATTTTAAATATGAAAGAGAAATGTTACAACTACAAAAAATTTATAAAATCAAACTCACAAACTGACTATCTTTATGTGATACGTCATAACTACTTTATAATGAAAATTTCTTTACAATCTGACATACCACGTCAAGTCATGTTAAGTTATAAATTTATTTTTGTAAAATTTTGAAAAACATTTCTCAAAGAAAAACTCTGGATGCAAGATACTTCGTGCACACTGCGCACGAACAAATGGCGGGAGTCTACGTGGTAAATAATACGGTGCGTTTAAGAGTTTTTCTAAACAGGTGCGTTTCATCATCTGCCCGTTTCACGCTATGAGAAACTGAAAGTTTCATCCCCTATCCCAGTTTCCTCCCTCACCCTCCTCCATTTGACCTTTTCTAGTCCCTTTGTTGCTATTGCAGTTAGGAATTTGACCTTTTCACTTTTCCGTAAACCTTGGTTAGCCTTTTTGTGTTGGGTGTTTTGACCTTTTCTGTATGTAAACCTAGAATCAGAGTGCCCATCAAATGAAAATTCCTTCCCTTTTCCTTCTCCTCCAATTGAGCAACAATGTCTGCCATGTCAACTAATGAAGATCAAAGGATCTTCAGCTGTGATGCAATTTTCTCTAGAGGAGACAAGTTAATGATGGCAATCCCTATTAAGATTAGAAAAAGACAATTTAACTTGGTATAGTTTGATCTCATGAACCAGTGCCATCCATTCTTACTTTTATTCCTAAACTTTGAATTAATGCAATTCTATCGATCGAATTGTCATTTACAGTTTAAAATGACTTGCGCTAAACAGACATTGAGATCTTAGTATATGGGAAGGGAAATAAATGGATTTAAGCCAAAAGGATACCGTGACTGTTAAGTCTCATTTGTTTTCGCAGATGAGATAAGATGAGTTGAGTTAAGATAAAATATTATTAAAATATATTTTTTTAATATTATTTTTATTTTAGAATTTGAAAAAATTAAATTATTTATTATATTTTGTATGAAATTTTGAAAAAAATTCTAATAATGAGATGAGAAGTTTTGTGAAAGTGAAAAGATTTGAATTTCATGATTATCTAGTTATCTTATCTCAACTCCATTTACTTTCCCTATGACCTATGCTTTGTATTCTTCAACCACAGGTCAAAGTAATCAAGAGAGCGAAGTATAATTGGTCTTTCAAGTTTCTGCTCCTGCGTATAAGTTTATTCCCACCTCATTTCGAGAGCGCAGTTGGCTGGCTATTGCTGAGCCTCTTCCTGCTCCTTTAGTAGAATTGGTGCATGAATTCGATGCTAGTATTTCTCACTTCGACATTGACACTCATAGCATTCATGTCGTGCTTCGAGGAATCCATATTGATCTTACACCAGCTCTACTTTCTACTCTTTTTAGTTTTCCTCAGCAGTGGAAAAAGGGATCACAGGGCATCCCTCTCTATCTGTGATGATGCCAGCTGAGCGGCACTTCACCAAGATCGTTCTTCACTGACCACTTAATCGTCACACCGAGGTCACAATTGATAACCTCAATTTTATTATGCTCTCCTTCATGACTTCTCTGTTGATCTTCCTACACATATCATCTGTGTTATACATCATGCTTACGTTGTTCAGGATGTCTCCCTGCCTTTTGGTGGTCTTATCACCAAGATGGCTGCCCATTATAATGCTCCCATACGCGACTATGAGCCTTCCCTGAGAATCCTTGATCCCATTGATGCATCAACAATCTCACAAAATCTTCTGCTGCTGTTGAGGGCAAGAAGTCTGAACCCTCACCTTCAGTGCATTAAACCTCTAGTCCCTCTCTTCAAGAGTAGCTCAATGCTCTATCTCGGAAGGTGGACCAGCTTCATGAGCTTCTTACTACACAACATGCCTACATTGATTCGCGGTTGCAAGAGGCAAGGCCGGCTCACCATGACTCTCATATGGAATGTATTGTACCGCACATGCAGCAGGTTGTTGTGAAATACTATGCAAAGTACACACACACCAACGATGACAAATAAAGTAAAAGCAACACAATCAAGAACACACGACACAATATTTACGTGGTTCGGCAAATTGCCTACGTCCACGGGAGTTGCAGAGGATTTTTATTTCTTGAGGAATCACAATACAACAGTGTAGAGCGGCTACTGTTCACTCAGCTACAGTACAAGACAAAACAAAACACTATTTATAGGTTGTACGGCGGAAATCCTAATTCATCAGAATTAAGGATGTTCGCTCGAGCGGCGTGTCGAGCCCGCGTCGAGCGAACGTGCTTCCCACAATTGCTCGAGCCGTAAGTCGAGCGGTACCTCAAGCGAAGCTCTCTGTCTTCCCTCCGCTCGAGCGGTGAGTCGAGCGGTCATCGAGCGAACCTCTCTGACTTGCAATTGCTCGAGCGGTCTGTCGAGCTTCCTTCGAGCGAGGCTCTCTGTCTTGTCTTCGCTCGAGCGGCTATACTCTTCGCTCGAGCGGCGTGAACCAGACTCCATAACTCAACAATTCTCCCACTTGGAGACTGGTACACCCACATTGTAGCCCTATGCTTCAAACATGATATCCTCCACCTCTGCAACTCACAGCTCCTGTCTTCATGTTAGAAGACGCACTGAAGTCAAGTCCGACTTCAGTCTTCCACATACATCGCCCTTAGGGCGACTCATAACTCCCACTGCACTAGGAGCATCCGGTCTCGAACCGATCTTGGCAACCTTAGCCAACTTTCCCAGACTTTCATGAGGAACGACAAAGCTGACTCCCTTTGGCTTCCTCACATGTTTCGCGCGATCAAGTCTGCCTTTTTGCACTCTTGTATTTCCTTGCACATCACTGGATCTTGATGTCAAATACAAAGAGTTAGATCTCTTACCATGCGCTAAGACCAGCGCACCCTTAGTGATCTTCCAAGCACCTCCAGAGAATGCTACTGCAAAACCGCTGTCATCAAGCTGTCCCACAGAGATCAGGTTTTTCTTCAAATTTGGAACATGTCTGACTTGCTGTAAAGTCCACACGCTCCTGTTTGGAAGTGTGATATGCACATCACCCACTCCCACTACATCCAGTGCCTTTCCATCAGCCGTATACATCTTCCCAAAATCACCAGCAACATAATTATGAATGATTTCTCGATGTGAAGTGCTATGGAACGAAGACCCTGAATCTAACACCCAATCATCAATCGGACTATGCACTGCAAGAAGTAAGGCATCATGAATTTCTTCTGCCACTACATTCACTGCATCATCATCAGAACTTTCTTGATTCCTGCAGTTTCTCTTGATGTGGCCCGACTTGCCACAACTCCAGCATGTGATCTGCTGCCCAGATCTCATCTTGCTATTTCCCCTGCTCTTGGAGATTGATCTTCCATGTCCTCTACCCCTATTGTCAACAATCAGGGCAGATCCTGAACCCGAAGACTCACCCATGTCTCTCCTACGAACCTCTTCAGCAAGCACCATGTCACGTATGTCATCGTAGTTCAGTTTTGCCTTACCGGCTGAACTACTCACAGCCATCCTCATGGCCTCCCAACTGTTTGGCAACGATGCCAACAGAATCAACGCTCTAATCTCATCATCAAACTCAATCTCTACAGATGATAGTTGATTTGTGATCGTATTGAATTCATTCAAGTGTTGGGCTACAGACATACCCTCAGACATCTTCAGATTGAACAGTTTCTTCATCAAGTGCACCTTATTGTTCGCAGACGGCTTTTCATACATGCCTGACAAAGTCGCCATGAGATCCACCGTGGTTCTCTCCTTACTGACATTGTGTGCCACTGTTCTTGACAAAGTCAGCCGAACAAGACCTAGAACCTGTCGATCTAACAAGGTCCACTCAGCATCAGCCATGCTCTCCGGCTTCTTTCCCAACAGTGGAAGGTGAAACCTCTTCCCATAGAGATAATCCTCAATCTGCATCTTCCAATACCCAAAATCAGTGCCGTCAAACTTCTCGATCCCGGGTGCGTTCACTCTATCTCCAGTCATCATTCTCTTTCAGATCCAACCTTGGCGCTCTGATACCAGTTGTTGTGAAATACTATGCAAAGTACACACACACCAACGATGACAAATAAAGTAAAAGCAACACAATCAAGAACACACGACACAATATTTACGTGGTTCTGCAAATTGCCTACGTCCACGGGAGTTGCAGAGGATTTTTATTTCTTGAGGAATCACAATACAACAGTGTAGAGCGGCTACTGTTCACTCAGCTACAGTACAAGACAAAACAAAACACTATTTATAGGTTGTACGGCGGAAACCCTAATTCATCAGAATTAAGGATGTTCGCTCGAGCGGCGTGTCGAGCCCGCGTCGAGCGAACGTGCTTCCCGCAATTGCTCGAGCCGTAAGTCGAGCGGTACCTCAAGCGAAGCTCTCTGTCTTCCCTCCGCTCGAGCGGTGAGTCGAGCGGTCATCGAGCGAACCTCTCTGACTTGCAATTGCTCGAGCGGTCTGTCGAGCTTCCTTCGAGCGAGGCTCTCTGTCTTGTCTTCGCTCGAGCGGCTATACTCTTCGCTCGAGCGGCGTGAACCAGACTCCATAACTCAACACAGGTGACTTCTGACACACGACTTCTTCGGTCTGACACGGTCTGGGCTAATGATCGTTTGGTCCAGCTCTCACTAGATGTTTGCTCTCTAATGGATCAATCTGGTGTTGTTACTTAAGATGATGATCATGCATCTGGTTCAGCTTAGACCACCCTTTGCCCATGGTGTCAAAAAGGGGGAGTGAACCCTTTTAACCTGAAATCCACAAAATATAAAACTTAGATACAATAATCCCTCAAAATCAAATACGTCAAAAATTCTTCGAAACAGATTAAACTCAACACTACTAAATATTCTCTCAAATCTCGCAAATCCACTTATGCCACTCGACACATATCTTACCTTCCTCTTCTAATCCTGTCATGTGCCGTCTATTCCAACTTGTCACAACCAACATAGTTCATCTGAAAAATAATGGGTTAAACATGGCCGCTGGGATTTGCACAACCCTACCATGGGAGTTAAACCTGGCTTCTGTTCTATTATGATGCTGTTTCAGCTATGCTTATGCCAAAGATCTTTTTTTTTTTTTTTGAAAAATAATACCTTTGTATTTCATTAATAAGGATCAAGTATTACAACTTTTGTCACTAACCAGACAACTTACAAAGAAGTCTGGGACATCCTTTATCCACACTGTTTTTTCTACTAAGATCTTTAGTCTATATTGTAATTGTATATAAATGTTTTCTGAAATATCACTCTGTTATTTTGATAATTAATCTGAATTCTTTTGCATTCTGTAATTGGTTCATGTTTACACACAAGTATATGTTTGTTGTTTACTGAGTTGTTGATAACTCACCAAATTATCTCAATTATTTTTCAGATGATTTTGATGTTTCAACTAAGAATCAATAATGGGAAGCATGGGCAGGATTAGTTAAGTGTAGTGGAATTAAGTGCCTAAGAGGCACAAGTGGATTAACAGACTGGAATAAGTGCCAAAGGGTACAAGAGACTACTAGAGGATCTTATTTGGAAACATATGGCAGGAACTCACTCCCTAACCCTCTGGGTGCAGGGTGTGACAACATATGTAAGGGGAGTAACTATTAAATTCGAGTGAAGGGTTCATGGCCACAATAATATCTTTTGGGTGGACAGACTATAGTTTAAGTACCTGCACTTTTAAAATGTATCTCTGGCTTATCTTAAGTACATGTACTGTTAAACTCTTATCTTAGCTGTGTTGCTAGTAATGCTAACTTGTGATATGTTTCTGGTTGCAGTTTATCTAACATTAGGAAGCAATGTCTAGATAGTCTCATAAGTCATTTCCATGAATACTGATACATGTCCACTCACCTGAGCTGAAGTTTGTGATGTAGGACTAAATGGAAGACATTCTGGATATTTGCTGGAAAAGTTTCTGAGAACTAAATTCTTCTCAAAACCTTGTATGAGTTTGAGAGCTTAAGCTGACACCGAATAGTCAAGGGGGGTTGGGGGTTGGTTAGGTTTTTAGGTTGGCTTAAATTTGGTAGTCAAAGTACGGTATAGTTGTTGATAAACTAGAATAGTTTTAAATGATTATGTAAAATTCAAGTTCCAGCAAAGAGATAAGGATTACATGCACTCCAAATAAAGATAAGTCTTCCAGCAACCTATCATGACAGGACTCTGCAGGAATATCTCATCTGAACGACACTCATCTAAATTTGAGTGTGGTTTCCTGATCAAGCGATAAAGACAAAAGATAACCACCAGTCTATATGATGTACTGATTGGTGCAGGGAGAAGGCAGAAAGATATACATGCATGTCAAGACGTTAAAAATATCAAGTTAAGAAGTAAAAGGTGTTTCTCCTAGTTCAGTGAAGCAAAAGTAACTTCTTGGACAGAGAAAAGTGAATTTTGGTGCTGCTACTATGTGGAGATATTGATTAAAGTGTTCAGCCACTGCAGGTTCCAGAAGAAGCCAAGTTTAAAGAACGTCAGAGGTTCTGACTGCTACTGCAGTGGGAAAAAACTGGTCGTTCTGTTGTGCAAGTAAGGGATTCATATTACAAATGGTTTGTAAGAAACTTGTATTAATCTTCAAATCGTGAAATTTGTTTGTTCTGGGCAGGATGTCCTGGAGTGGTTTTACCTTTAAAGATTTCTTTAAAAGGTTTCCCTTCGTCACCAAAATCAATGTCTTATAATTGACTTGCTTTGCTCTAGTATTCATATTTATTTTTATGTTTGATACCAATATTTGGTGCATGTGAGTTAATCTGAAATTTGATAAAATTTATTTAGAGAAAAGCTACGGATCAGCCACTGTTCACGGCTGATCAGTAGCACACCTTACATTTAGCTGGGTTTAGTTTTAGATAGGACCCACTTGTGCCTTCTTTTTTTTTTTTTTTTTCCGATTTCAGAGTTCCTCTTTCGATTGTTTAATTGTAGCTATCATATTTTTTTTTTCATTTTTCAATTAACTTATCATTTAGAGTGCTACAATTATACAAATTTTATAAAATAAAACTCATAAACTAATATATTTTTTATGTCATATATTAAATCTATTTTACAATAAATATCATATCAATTTATGAATTTATTTTTATAAAATCCATAATTAAAATATTTATCTTTTATTTAACCTTATAAATAAACTTAATTATTTAAATCACATTCTGACAAGCTCTTGGATATTAATGATCTTTTGTCATCTTATTACACATAGTTTCAACACTTAGAGCATTCGCAACCGTTGCCCCATAACACTATTTTCCCTATAATTTGAGGCTCATTTTACGGTTTTGGTTAAAATCTCTCTTACATCTGAATTCCTATTTTAGGGAAAAGGTTTAAGGGATGAACAATGGTTCCAAAGATATTTGAGACAAAAGGTTTAGGGGATGACTATGTTGTTCCCTAAATATTTTAACCAAAACCGTAAAATGAGTCATTGTTCACTTTCACAAATTTTAACCAAAACAGTTGGTATGTACATACGTGTGGTTGTTTTTATTTAGTTTTTTAGTTTTTGTTTGGTATACGTACGTATGCATGAGCCATTGTTCACTTTCACACTCCACATCTATAGTTTTTTTTTTATAGGATGTGAATGTGTTTTTCATAGGCGGAGCGGTGAGAATAGTGAATAGTGACTGATGCATAAAATTTTTCTTGGTAAATACCCAATCCAACTTAAAACGAAAGCTTCCCCACCTTTCTAATTAAAACCATTTTATTATTAGAGAAATTCTATTTGCAGTCCTGAGTGAGAGACTGCGTGTGCAATCCCATTGATGAATGGGGATGAAAGGGAAAAAAATATCATTATCAAAAGGATATTATTGTAATTTTAAATTATTTTTAAATATAACTGTATGGGCTTGCATGAGCCATCCCCATTTGAGAACTGTATGTAGACTAACTCTTATTATTATTATTATTACAAAATCAATGACATTTTTATTAAAAATAAAAAAATAAAAAAAAATAAAGAAATCAAGGACGAGAAAAAGAAGGCACAAGTGGCTCCCATCTAAAACCAAACCCAGCTAAATGTAAGGGACACGTAAGGTGTGCTACGGATCAGCCGTGAACAGTGGCTGATCCGTAGCTTTTCTCTTTATTTTAATGTTCACATAAAATAAAGTTGGTCAAAAGATTTGTGACGAACACCTATTCAACTCCCTCTAAAAGTTATTTAGGGTCAACCTCGCAAGTTCAGTTGGTATCAGAGCTTCATCTACTTTCTTAGGATCAAGTTGAGATAAGTAACAGATATAAGACAGTCAGTTGATGACACTTTCTCGGAGTCTCATTCCCTCATCTAGCTCACAACTCAGAACCTAATACAAGATCAATACAATACGTCAACTCCTACACTGGGAGGTTTGGATAGTGAGTTGAGTCGAGTTGAGTTGAGATGAAATATGAAAGTTGAAAGTTGAATAAAATATTATTAGAATATTATTTTTTAATAGTATTTTTGTTTTGAGATTTGAAAAAGTTGAATTGTTTATTGTATTTTATTTATGAATTTGGAAAAATTGTAATGATTAGATGAGATGAGTTGAGATGCTTTTCCAAACAAGGCCTAAATAAGATAAATTTTTCATAAATGAGACTTACATTAAATTGGCTACCTAGAATAAAATTTGAGACTTACATTAAATTGGCTACCTAGAATAAAATTTGATCAGCACCTGGGCGTGCCTAAAAAAATGATCCTCACTAATGATAAAATCCCAAATTCTAGATTACCAACATGTTGCTAGACAGCACATATACCAGCCTTTAGTCCCTTATTATTCCAAACTCAGCCATATAACAGTGACACGCAACATTGATTAATTCTAGCTAACAGACATAATTAAGACCCACGAGTTTACCCTAAAATCACAATTGTGGATGGGCCCTAGACAGATCTGAAAATACTAAATTGATAAAAACTGTATGAAAGAATATTGACTAAAATTGGAACCAGTTATCATGATTCCATACTCCATTTCAGTCTAGTCGATTTACCCACTAAGAAAAACATAAACTTATTTCATCAATATCTAACAAGTGAGTTTTTCCCAACTACCAAAAATCTAAGACGTAATACAACGGTTCAGAGTTACTTACTTGAATCAGTGGAAGACTTGTGGCCGTGAAGTTTTACGTGGGTAGTGAGTTCTCGAGACCCGACAGAGAGAGAGATATAGAATGAGGAGACGGAGATAGGAGAAAAATCGATATTTGGCCGAGAGAGAGAGAGAGAGAGAGAATCGGGGGAAGAAATGGGAAATTAGGGCGCTCGGGCTGTATGGGTGAATGTGTTAAAAGAGTATTCATTTTTTATAAAAATTAAAAAAAAAAATCATGGGCTATGAGCTGGGCTTGGGAATTGGACTTGGGCTGTTACATTAATTCCATTGTTTAGGCTTTAAATCCCAAAGTCAGCAATCCTTATAGATGGACTTCAGGTTAATATAACCTTCAAATTTGGATAATAGAATTAAGATATTATTACTTTGGGCCTCGTGGGAAATTACTAACGGTCTTTTTTTCCTTAAATAGAATTCAAGATAATATCCTACTTAATTTTTTTTTTTTTGAATATGGATAGAATATTATTGATCGGATGCAAATCAAATAAGTCATTGCATAATTTTTCACACAAAGGTGAATTCAAAATCTGTATAGGACCTTCCTCTATCCAAACTTTCTCTTTTAAACATGATAGAGTTAACTTTGCCAATTTATGTGCCACCGTTATGGCCTCCTGATATATAAAGAAAACACAACACTCCAGCTTGGTCTTTCAATGAGCATGCTTCGAGTATCAACAATCACATTTCCATATCTGTATAAATATCTTCCATGTTGTTTGTGTCCTTCACAACTATTTGAGAATCTCCTTCCAGTATCACCCTTGACAACCCCAGCCCTAGCTCAAAACAGAAATCCATAACTTTTCTCAAGGCCAATGCCTCTGCTGTAATATGTTTCATTCCATGCTTTATATTTGAACACGGAGTAGCCAAAATATCACCTACAATATCTTTTATTATCACTCTAAGTCCAACTTTCTTTGACTGATTATCCACAGCAGCATCTCAGTTGGCCTTACAAAACAAACCAGTTGATTTTTTCCAGTTACTTCAGGGTCTCTAAACTCTTCTTGATAGCATACTCTCCCATTGATAACTCTGCTAAATTAAAATCTACTAGACATTGTTTTGCATTTAGAAATAACTTTCTCGAATGCTCAAATTTGTTTTAAAAAATTAGAGTTTCCTTTTAACCATATTCTTCTCATTATATAAGCCACTAACACAACTTCTCCAGCATTCAGTCTCTCTTTCAATTTCTTCCATAGGTCCATGAAAGCAGTTTCATCGCTAGACCACTTCTGCATTGGGCTACCAATTTCATCCTAAACATCTGAGGCTACAAAACAGCTCCACAAAGAATGCACAGATGACTCAACTTCTCTTTCACAAATTGGGCATAAATTATTATCAGTGATATTCTTATTAAAAGGTTCAATTTAATTGGGAGTAATTCTTGTCCAGCCTTCCATAAGAAATGTTTGACCATACCTTCCACTTTTAAATCCCAAATCCACTTACATCCATCTTATGTTATAGCTAATGCTGATATTTCCCATTTCATCAATCTGTTTCTAGTGTGCTCTAAATGGTAAGCAATTTTAACAGTAAACATCATATTATTAGTATGTATCCACATAATTTTATCATCAACACCCAATCTACTAAAAGAGATGCTGTTAATAATCTCAGCTTCAATCTTGTTGAAAAGTCTCTTTAATCAAATTTTCCTTCCATCTACCAGTCCCTTGCTCAATAAGTTCATTTACAGTTGCTTCTTTGTCTAAATTTTTAATAGAGGATTGAACTTGGTATGATGTGGGTATAGGCAGCCACTTGTCCTTTCAAATACTAATCTGGTCACCCTTTCACACCCTCCACATCAAACCTGCATTAACTAGATTTATAGATGAAAACAGACTCCTCCATATTAGTGAAGGTCCATTGCCCAATTTTGCCTTTAACAGATCACCTTACTTGAAATATTTGTCCTTGATAACTTTGGCAACCAGGGAGTGAGGTTGTTTTAGCATTTTCCAACATTGCTTTGCAATCATAGGTTTGTTGAACATTCAACATCTTTGAATCCTATTCCTCATTTTTTTTTATTTCCTCATTTTAACCCAACTCCTCCAATACTCTATTCTCATTTTGCTTGTGACCACACCAGAATTTCGACATGAATGTAGTGATTTCCTTGCACAACTTCCTGGGCAACTTGAAAAGACTCATTGGGAATGTAGGTATTGCTTCATGTATCACAACTTTGATCAACACTTTCTTCCTTGCCTGAGACAAACTTATTCTTCTTATTGTTAATTTTTTTCCATATTCTTTCTTTTAAATGTCTAAACGTCTAAAGGTTATACTTGGTATTCTTGTGGTGTCTTTAAAATGCATTTTTGGGCAAATGAGTTGCGATAGGATTTCCTAGGTTGCTACTGTAGAAATTAAAATAAAGTAATTTCCCTAATATATCCACCTTCAAAGTTCCAAGGTTTTGACTACCACTAGATCGGATGGGCTGACCTTTCTTTTCCAAAGTTCAACTGTAGTAAGATATATCAATGAAAACATGGTTCACACCTTCGCATTGTCATTGCCAAGTTTCAAGATGTCTATTATTCTTAAGCTTAAATTTTACATATTTATTTCACCATTACAAAGGAAATTTGTCATTAAGAAAGGAGAATGAAAGGAACTCAGATTGATGTATATTTAGATTATTCTCCATTTGGTTTTGCCCAAAGACCATTATGTCATTGTGCATGCATGAGCTATAAAACTATATAACCTATCAACATCTTATTTATTTATGTTTTTTGCGAAAGTAATAACATATAACTAGAAACATTAAGGATTACATGAGGAGTATCATGGTGGACAGAATCCACATGTATTCAATACCAAGAGTTGTGGATGAAAGTGTCATTAGACCTGCTGTCCTTCTGGAAGTTGGCAGCTACCCTTTGAGCCGATTACCAGTTTTTATATTTCTAGAGAAGTCATCAATCTTCAATAGTACTACTAAAGATTTGATTTTTCAATGTCATTCAGAGTCTCCTTTTAAAATGATATTGTCTACTCTGAAGAGATGCTTCTTTGATGGCAAGTAGAGCCGCTTGTTGTTGAAATTAAAGAAGGACAATTATCAAACACCTGGAAGGCCACCAGACTAAACGTGGTATGAAGATTATAATTCATATATGATGAGTTGTAAAATACAATTTGTTTATTTGATATTCTGTTATTTGATAACAATTTCAATAATTCATTCTCCACGTTCTTTACTTTCTGTTATTCTTCCTTTTTTCTGCACATGCTCAAGGTAGTTACTTCATCTTTTACCTTGCGATTGAATCATTGTTAATATGGTACCAGAGCAATGACAGAAAACACTGAATCATCCAAGCACTCCAAAATGAAAACAACCCTCACCATCCCGCTAGCCCTTATTATATTCAACCTAGAAAGGGAGTCTCCTCTCCTTTAGTCCCTGATTTACTTACCACATAAAATTATATAACTTGGGCAAGAACAATGCATTGTGCCCTATTTATAAAAAATCAAACTTGGATTCATTGATGGTACAATCACCAAGCCAACAAACACTTTTGATCCTCTTTTCGCACCATGAGATCGCTGAAATGACATGTTCATGTTCATAGCATGGATTCAACATTCGGTTAGCTCAGAACATAGAGCGAGTATTGCATACGCAAATACTGCCGAGAGTGTTTGGAGTGACCTTCGAGAGAGATTCTCAATCCAAAATGCCCCTCGGATCTTCCAAATTACCAAGTCCATTTCATCATCAACACAGGACACTGATTCCGTCAGCGTATATTATAACAAACTCAAAGTATTCTGGAATGAGTTGGAGGTTTACGAACCCATGCCCACCTGCACCTGTGGAGCTGTCAAAACAATGCTGGACTACACCCACCGTAGCAAGGTGATGCAATTTCTTGTGGGACATGATGATTCTTATGACTCTGTTCATGCGCAAATCTTACTACATGACCCACTTCCTACTCTCAATCGAGTTCTCTCTCTTGTTCAACAAGAGGAACGGCGTCGTCAGCTCCATTTTGTGCCTTCACCCCTAGCCATGGTTGCTAAGGGACCAGATCCTCGCAACTCGACCACCAACCGTAGAGAATGTCTCTTTTGCTCTCACTACAACATACCAGGTCACTCATTGGAGCATTGCTTCAAAAAAAATCTCAATCTCCTAGTGTGCTCACATTGTCGTATACCTGGATACACCAAGGACAAATGCTACCTCAACTAACCAATCTACTCTTGTGTAGGAGGAAATGAACAATGGTCCATCTATTACTCAAGAGCAGTACAACCAAATCCTTGCCTTTCTCAATCCTCCTCACAGTGATGCCATCCTGTCTGCTGCAAATAACGTCCATACCAATTCACCTCCTGTCTATGGTATTTCTCATTTTGACATAGCATACACACACATGACTCATAATCAAATAGCCAAACATCCTGGATTATAGACACAGGCGCTACAGATCATATGATATGTAGCCCCAAATTCTTCACCCACAATATTACTTCAATTTCTCGCACAATCAAACTTCTCAATGGCTCTACCACAGCTGCTACACACATTGGTGATGTAAACTTATCACTTCATTTAATTCTTCGCCGTGTGTTATGTGTGCTCATTTTTCTTTTAATCTCATTTCTGTCAAATCCTTGACACATCACTCTAATTGTTGTCTGCTATTTTTCTTCAATTCTTGCTATATCCAAGACCTTTCATTATGGATAACAATTGGAGTGGGGACGGTGCATGATGGCTTGTATCACTTGCAACTATCTAGACCCAAACCAACTACCTTGCAATGCCATTTTCATACTTTGTTTCCTTCAATTTCCATTAATCACACTACTGCTACTAAGTTTGATCAGTTTACATTGTGGTATTATAGGCTTGGACACAGTGCCATGGTCCAACAAATATTACATGATATTAATTCTGGTTCCAAACATTTGGATCAATCCATATTCCCTTGTGATATCTGCCCCTTGCAAAACAACACAGATTGCCGTTTCCAGACATAAAATCCAAAACCACAAAGGCCTTTGATGTTGTATCAGTCGACATTTGGGGTCCTAACCAAACACAATCATATAATGGTGCTAAATACTTTCTCACCATTGTAGACCAATTTACAATAAGCACCTGTCTTTATCTACTTAAAACAAAATCTGAAGCTAGAAGCTCACTTTTAAGTTTTTTTTCCCTTATTGAAACTCAATTCAACACCCAAATCAAAATCATTCGATCCGATAATGGCGCCAAATTCCAGATTCCATATTTGTATAACTCCAAATGTGTTTTGCATCAAACAACATGTGTTACCACAACTCAACAAAACGCACTTGCCGAATGCAAACACTAACATACCCTTAATGTGGCACGTGCCCTCAAATTCCAATCAAGATTACCACTTCAATATTGGTCTGACTTTGTCACCACTGTAGTGTATCTAATTAATCGAACACCTACTCCAATACTCAACTACAAAACTCCATTTGAAATTCTTTATCAAACACAACCATCTTACAGTCATTTTAAAGTATTCGGATGCCTATGCTTCACCTCCACCTTATCACATGCTAGAACCAAATTCGAACCTCGAGCTCGTAAATGCTTGTTTCTTGGATATCCATACGGTGTCAAGGGCTATAAATTACTTGACCTTACGACCCAACAAGTATTCCTCTCCTAAGATGTCATATTCCATGAAGAAATATTTTCTCTCAAATAACAACTCAACATTACACCTCTGTCACCCATTCAAACACCTTTGGTATCACCTTCATCTTCACTCTTCAACACTTATGCCTCCACTGACCATATTGACACATCAAACACTCCACCTCCATCACCTATAACTAATCTTACAACACATATAGACACACCAACCTCATCTCCCATTCATGACCCTATAAACAATTCACTAGACTCGCCCTTTCATATTTCAACTGATCATGTAAATGAAACAACCCACCCTTCTGACCATGATGAGCCTTCCCAAGTCCTTCGTAAATCAACTCGAACAAAAACAACCTCTGCATTCCTCCGTGACTACCATTGTCAACAAGTCACCACCACTAGTCCTCACCAATCAACATCCACGATGATCACTTCTGGATCTTCCTCTCCATCAGGTATGAATGTCTCTTTTCCCCTTTCCTATGTTTTATCTTATGCATCATTGTTCCCTCAGTTTCAAGCATTCACCATATCTCTCTCCATAAACACTGAACCAACATCCTATACACAAGCCACCCAACATCCAATCTGGCATCAGGCAATGGACCAGGAACTTGTTACTCTTGAGCTCAATGAGACTTGGACCATCGTTGATCTGCCCCCAGGCAAAAGACCAATTGACTGCAAATGGATTTACAAGCTCAAATTCAAAGCTGACGGAACAATGGAACGAGCTAAGGCTTGATTAGTCGCAAAGGGTTTTACCCAATGTGAAGGTATTGATTTTCACGATACTTTTTCACCAGTTGCTAAGATTGTATCAATTCATTGTCTTTTAGTAGTGGCTGCTATCAAAAGATGGGAATTACAACAACTTGATGTCAATAACGCCTTCTTGTATGGCGAGCTTGTTGAAGAACTCTACATGAAGCCACCCCTGGTCACTTTGTAGCCAAGACCACTCAAGTTTGCCGATTACAAAAAAGCTTATATGATCTACGGCAGGCATCCTGTCAATGTAATGCCAAATTGGTTTAATCTCTAGTTGAATTTGGTTTCGTCCAGTCAAAGCCAGACTATAGCCTCTTCACCAAGTGCACTCCTACCTCATTCATCGCACTACTCCTGTATGTCAATGATATTGTCCTTATGAGCTCGGACACCGATTCAAGTAATGTTGTTAAGCAATTTTTGGAGACCAAATTTCGCATAAAGAATTTGGGTGCATTGCGATACTTCCTTGGCATGGAAGTAGGTCGAACAAAAGCTGGGATTCAACTCTGTCAGCGCAAATATGCATTAGATATTTTTGTTGAAACTGGACTCTTAGCAGCTAAGCCTTCTCTCTCACCAATGGAACAAAAAATTAAGCTCAAACGGGATGAAGGTGAAGTCTTTCATGATCCAACACTTTACAAAAAATTGGTTGGGAAGTTGCTATATTTAATTACCACGAGGCCAGATTTGAACTATAGTGTTAACTTGTTACGTCAGTTTATGGAAACTCCAAAAGTACCACATTATGATGTTGTTCTTAAGGTTCTTAAATATGTTAAGGGAACTCCAGGGTATGGCATCTTTCTTCCTGCCAATTTCACCATGGAACTTGTCACATATTCCGACGCAAATTGGGCAAATTGCCCAGACACTCGTCGATCCACCACAGGATTTTGCGTGTTCATTGGAAATTCTCTTATTTCCTGGAAGTCAAAAAAATAAAATACAATTTCAAGATCCTCTGCTGAATCAGAATACAGAGCCATGGCTGTCGTTGTTTGTGAGCTCACTTGAATTCGCTACCTACTCACAGACTTGTGCATCACCATTGATGCACCTGCTACTCTACATTGTAATAACCTCGCCGCCATGCACATTGTTGCGAATCCTGTATTCCACGAGCACACGAAGCACATCGAACTAGACTGCCATCTAGTTCGGGATAAAATTTCAGCCGGACAAGTAAAAGCTGCTCGTGTTCTCCTCTGCTCAATTGGCAGATCTGCTAACCAAGCCATTGCACTCTCCAGCTTTTAATCAATTATTATTCAAGATGAGAGTCATCAACGTTTACTCTCCATCTTGCGACTCGGGGGGGGGGGGGGGGGGGGGGGGTGTTGAAATTAAAGAAGGAAAATGATCAAACACCTGGAAGGCCACCAGACTAAATGTGGCATGAAGACTATAATTCATATATGATGAGCTGTAAAATACAATTTATTTATTTGATATTCTGTTATTTGATTCTTTGTACTATAAATAGCCTTTGTACATGACAAATCATAATAACAATTTCACGAATTCATTCCCCACGTTCTCAGCTTTCCGTTATTCTTCATTTTCTGCACATGCTTAAGGCAGTTACTTCATCTTCTACCTTGTGATTGTATCATTGTTAATACTTGTGCTTCACCATAAAGAGCAGTCGTGGTTGGTAAACTTTTTGCCCTGGATTGGATGATCACACCTTGGTTGTTTCTGCATACCCTAGCTAGAATGGCATAGTTGACCTACATCGCAATTAGAGTTTTAGAAAAGCAGCTAGCAGCAGTTGCATGGAGTGGATGAAAGAATTTGTTTTTGGCACCAAGCTAGGGCATGTTCTAGTGACAGTGTTGTAATTGGTTTTGCCATTTCCAAGGGTTTTTGGGATGCTTGAACATGGTTTTTTTTTGTTTCAGTGCATCCATACACTGTCCATGACTATTAAGGCAAAGATTTGGAAGTGGTGGATAATGTTGACTGGCATGTTGAGGGTGGGGTTCGGAAAGAATATAAACTGGATCCAAGAAGCTATAGATGGGTTGATTGGAAAAGTGCTAGATGTTTAGAGTCCATGGAAAATGCGAAAGAAATGACAGTCATGACTCAAGGAAAGGTGTATCATTCTTGCATTCACCTCTTATCTGCCTGCTAATTGCTTGCAGCTTGACCTAGCTAGGAGATCATTCCATCGACCAAAACGCGCCTTTCCAAGTTTCATCTGATGGTTATAAAGCAACAAAGATATTGCATGCAACTGGCTGAGTTCCAAAATTGTCCACTGAGAGATAATGGGTGACAGCTTTGTGAGGAGGGTATACTAGTCAGTTGAACACTAGGTTCTTTTACGTATTATGTACATAGAAGTCATGTGCACATGCATATGCAAGTATTCATGTCTTTCTTCTTTTAGGAGCTGCTAGTTCATCATTAACAACACACCAATAACTTCATGAGTTTGTTCACAAGCAATAAGTCCCTTTATTGTTGGTTTAGATCTTCTAATATTGCCTTGTAATAAATTATAAGACTAATGTAGATCAACCATCTCTAGCGTCAATGCAACAGTACTTCTCAAAACTTGTTTCAGACGGGGCTTGATCTTTTACACTGCCAAAGATGCATGAGCGGCCAGAACATATCCATCCTATGAAAGCCCTTCTGACCCTGTGCACATCCCAAATATAGTGTTATGAGAAAGAAATTAAGAGGTGGCGGCACTTGTGTGTTGTTAATAGCCCATTTGTATATGATTACCTCGACGATAAACTCAGCCCAGGCATTGTTTGAACGGTGGTGGATTGTACCCTTCAAAATGGTGAACTCCAAATTTTTAATCACCTGGGCAATCTCCAAGAAGAGCGCACGTTCATTGCAAAGCATCTGCATGTGGAAGAAAAAATGGCTTGGAAATTGGGGGAAAACAAATTTGTATCCAAGCAATGGAGCTGGGAAAATTTAGTTATTAAGATGATGGCAAAGACCTCTATCAGCATGTGTCCCGGATATTCAAGATCTTCCACAACTATGGGGCATGATTGAAGTCCGTCTCCAAATTCAAAAGCCCAGCTACTCCCATTTTGACTACTATTTTTCATTTCAGATGATCCCCAACTCTTCCGATCAGCCACCTGCATAGCACATTGCTGTTTGTTACTTCCAGGTATATAACCTTAGTAAGCTAAGTACATAACCGATTCGACTCCTACATTGATTTTTTCATCTCTGGCAATTAGCAAATAAATCATTAATGTAGCTGAGTACATAACTTATTCCATTACTAGCTTGATTTATAGTCTATGCAAATAACAAATAAATTCCATAGATAGCCTATTATTTGCAATGTGCAAAATCACTCCACAACCAACTAACATTTTCAAGTTGTGGTCTATCCAATGAAAATTATTGGACAATCCATGTCTGGCAACCCAGCCTTCCTATGAATCCCTAACATTACCGAAAATTCTTTGACTTGAATCAATTGATTATGCTTGGACTCTCTCTGCTAATCTAGTTTAAATGGTATAAATAGTGACTATGTACTCTACAATATATTCTAATCTATTACCCTCTGCATCCCTAATCAAAAAAATTTCAACATAAGAAACATCTTACAGACCCACCCAAAATCAGTCAATTGACTCATATTCATAGTTGCAGCCTCTAAGTTTCTGAAGTAGAAGTCATTTATTATTTGCCCAAAATATTTCGATGCCAACACATTTCCAATTTAATCTATTAAAGATATCTTTAATCAAAATCTGAAAATTAATATTTCTTCAATATATATATATATATATAGGGAAGTTGATGTAAACAATTTTACAATTACCAGCAGACTCCACATACCTTTCGAAGAGCCAAGTGCCTCAATTTCTCAGCCTGTTCAGTCATGCTTCTTAAATGCTGCATATGTGTTACCACTCGATCTAAGAGACCATCAATGCTACACTGAATTTACACAAAACATGGCTCTCACTTGAATTAGACAAGAAGAGAAAACATACTAGTAGTTACCAACTTCAAGAATACTAACAATTAGGGTGAGTTTGGGATTGTTGTGGGGGATAGAGATTTTATTTTTAGAGCTTTGTTAAAAAGTTGTACTATTGAAAAGCTGTTTATTATTTGGTAAACGTATGTCTAAAGTGTTTTTCAAATTGTTACAGTTGTTCTCAGCAAGTCACATAATATCTGCAGGAACTTTTCAACAAAAGCTTCGATTTGGAGCTTTTTAGAAAATGGGCTGCCAGCTTTTTTAGGAGGCATAACTTAAATTTTGAAGTACTTTTCATAAATTTTCTAAACATAGAATTTTTTCTTCAAAATAGCTTTTAACCTATCAAAAATTTAACTCTCAACCTCAAAACCAAACGGGTACTTTGACTACACTCACCTTCGCAGTATTTGGGACAAGTTGTCGGAGCTCCTTCAGCCTATCCTGGATCATTTGCCGATCCCTTGGTCTTGACCTTTGATTTTCACCAGTTCTGGCTCGTCTTTTGCTGGCATTGGACAACTTGTTTCCCTTCCTAGGCTGCACAAAGCTGTTAGGTTTTCCTTGCTGCTCTTTATCAATCAATTTGCTCCTTGTATTATTGAAAGAAACAGAACCAGTAAAGGTATTTGTGTCGCAGGAAGCAAATGATGATCTAAACTCACTCCATGGAGTTGAGTCATCATTTATTAAGGCACTTGCTTCAGATTGACTTTGTGACTTGAACAAACTAGCACCTTGTCCTGATGAGGTTGTAGATGATGTTGAATTTTTAAATCTGCTAGCTAAAGAGTCGTCTATACAACTAGACACACTTGCAACTATAGCTTCCAACAGATGATCTACATCATCAGCTTTAGCAAACGATGATGGCTCAGCACCATTGACAATATCTATATTGTGGGTTAAACTCGAGCTTCTACACGAATCCTCAATTAAGAATGATGAGTTGTGCAGGTCTTCAACGATATGATTCTGGAAAGCTTGTCCAAGTGCTTCATGTAGCTCAGAATCTATGGGAAGGCTAGTGATACTGCTCGCACTTCTATGGCCTGCATCATTAACCCTTGTGTCTCCAAGTGTCATTAATGCACCACACAAAGGACTGATTCCACATGAGGGTTCTACAGAAGCCCCCAAATTGTAGCTGTTAAATTGAGGATAAGCCTGCAATTCATTCAGACAAGATAATCCAAGCAGCTCACTCTCTAGTGTCTCTAACTGGCTAGTATTTATTGGTTGACATAAAGAAGTTGATACGGCAATGAGACTATTTGGTGGAGCATCAGTCACATTTTGGCCAACATTACCAAACAATTCAGGAAGTTCTGTTTCAGAGACCTGAACGGCATCTTGATACATTGACATTGGCAAAACTTCATATAATGTTGAAAATTTGTTCTTATTTGGTCTAATGTGGTCAAAATCCTTCAAATCTAAAGCCTTCAAATTTTCAGCCTTCAGCAGGGTAATGGTCATGTCTGAGGGCACCAGTGGGTTCTCCAGGAAACCAGACATTAGTGATGAAGACGATTGAGATTGAATATCTCTGTTTGATGTGAATGGTATATTAATCTGTGCAACATTGTAAAGGGCATTGAACCTATCTATGACATACGCAATCAAGGCCAGATCTTCAGCAACCTGAAATATTATGGGAGAGTATGCAACACATAAGATGAATACTAACAAAGCAACATAAATGCATTTACACAACTGGGGGGGGGGGGGGGGGGACTTGCACACCTTTGAACACTTTAGGCTTAAATTATAAACTATTAGGTCAAAAATAGAACCTAGAATGACACAACAAAAGTTGGAATTAGAGTGGCTTTTTAACTCATTAATCTCTCATTACAGTCAGAAAATGAAGTTGAGAATAAATACGCACCCATTCCAATGAGCCCAGTTGTACAACTCCGTGTGGAAGTACAGGAACCAGCACAATGGTCTGCCAGGATGTCAACAATTACTCATCAGTATTTTGGAAATGATAATAAGTGAAATTTGAGCCACCAAATTGCAAGTTAGCCTAATATGTGCACCACCACCAGCACACTCAAATCTGTCCAGGTGACCAATACTTTGGTATGGTATAATTCATAATGAAGTTACCTTGACACCTGCTGCAAATTGAAGTAGCCATTCTTCTGGATACTATCCACACACCAAAAAAAAAAAAAAAAAAAAAAAAAAAAAGAAAGAAAAAGAAAAAGAAAAGGGCACTTGTGAGGTATTCTGTCCACTACTTGCAGAACTATCAACAAGCTGATTTTTCAAATTAGCAATCATCATTAGAAACTCACCTCAGGAACTAACTTGGAGTTGCATTCACTAGCAAAATCATTCTCAAAGTGAACCCAGCAATGGCTTCCTGTATATGCAACTTCACCGACAGCCCTGATGAATTTTAGAAATCCAGTGTCAATTATCATTACTTTTTAAACTCAATGCCTCATAAAAATAGAACTTTGGTAGTAAGCATACTATTTAGTTTAGTATATCTTCTTAAGAAATGATGAGTGTCACTCTATAACATGTTGCACAGACAGGCCAACAGACACACACACACACACACACAGATGGCTGAGATTTCGAACCTAAGCATGGGACTAGTTTGGCGTGCACTACCACAAGTTTAAGAGGTGGTGGGATAAGAGAAGGATCAGAAAACCATTGGAAATTTCCTTCAAAATCAAATTAATAAGGCTTCATTCCGGAAACCTTCGTTCAAGAAGAGTTCATCCATCAAAATTGAAGGGGATGATCTCATATTTTTTAAGACTATTTCTGAAAATATATTTAGTTAATAACATTGAAGAGTAATGGAAAGTACAACAAGTTATTTAATACAAAGGGAAAAGCACAAGGTAGTACCCGTCTCCCATGGCATACTGATGACATGACATATCAGCCACTGCTCGTCCAATTCGATATTCCATTACATCATCATCACCTATATTCATTTTACTTGCTGAAGAAAATATATCATTCACGCCTTCGAAGTAAATGTCATCTGGTATATTCTCGACTGGTTCTGCTGTTTTTGGACAAGCCCAATATCCATCTTCCCAACACAAAACCCTGCAATATCAAGAAACTAATGTCATACTGGAGACATGAATTCTATTCTTACATCCATAACATAACAAAACACAATCAGTAAACAACGAACTTTCCTGAAAAGAAAATATCTCACAGAAATAGGTGATTCATGGAACTTGTTTTTTTTTTTTTTTTTGTGGATGGGGTTGGGAGGGGGGGAGGGGGAAGTGGGAACGCGAGTCTCGTAGTTTCCTCATCTTCGAAAAATCAGTGTGATGTCTTACATAGCCTCTATTACTCAAAACAAGTGCAAAATAATTTGATCCATTTAGAACGCCAAGCAGCAGGACGCTACGCTCTTTACTGCACTAACCAGTAAGCCAAACAAAATTAAATCTGTATAATAAGACATCGAGTCCCAACAGCACAAGCCGACTGCAGCAATGTGTCCGCGTTCCCAAAGGCAACGCTCGACGACATATATATTCAAATAACTGCGGCTTTTAGAGAGACAATCATAAATTAATGAAAGTCTACTGGTCTAGTCACAACAAGTTTCATTTCTTTTGTGAGTGTAAATACTGAAAACCCTTTCGGTTTCTCCCATGCCCCTGAATTATAACTATAGCAGTCAAGATCTTATTTGTGCTCATTTTTTCTTGCCGTTGCATTTCAATGTTCGCAGTCTAAAGATCTCACCCAGGATAGAATAATGATTGCGTCAAAATACTGAATGAAAGACAAGAAAGCCCCTCAATTCCTTGAAATACGTAAACACACGGATAGACATGGACAGGGAAAGGGCAAGAAAGCTTTAGAAATTAATGTAAAAAACACCATAAGTCCAGTTAGAACCACTTTGAAAAGCCCAGCCTCAAAAATAAGTAGCTGCAGAGCAACTTACATTTGGTTTCGGTGGTTAAGCTTCCAAAAGACTGAATATTCCCAATGCGAATTGCTGCAGAGACTCTTCAACAACTGCCTCAAAGCAGTAGTCTCCATCACTTGACACTCAAGGAATTTACGAAGGTCTAGTAGAGTAGCAGAAAACTCAGCCCAATTATCACATAAGAAAACCTTCACTAGCTGCCCCTGTATGAACTTCGGCCCGCCTGTTTTATCCGCAAACCCGCTCTTCGTTTTATCGGAGGCCCCGTTGACCAATCAAGCAAAAAACCCATCGCGAAAACTCACCTCTCACTCTCAGTCTCAGATATGACCGGTAATTTTACAACGGTTGGAAAACATAAAGAGCAATTGCCTGGACTTCTTGGAACGAGGACGCCATGAAATTTGAAAGTTTTTCAAAGAACACAAAAAGTTCACGATGAACTACACTTTGAGGAGGAGAGCTTCGACAGAGTCAGATGGTACAGGCAGAGTGGAAGCACGTTCGCAATTCACTTCGCTGCTCACGAAGCCAAAACAAAAAAATCCAACAAAAATTAGCTACCAACACACAATTAAACAAACAAAATCTCCCGTTTGACTGTTGAAAAGTTCAGAAGTAGGATGGAAAAACAGACGAATTTCATGGATCTTACCTTGAAGTAGTGGCGACTGAAACTGAATGTCAAATCAGATATACTCGCGACGATCGATTTCGTCGGACTCCATGTCTCTTTCGTTTCTCTGTAGAAATGGATGTGATCCGAGAAAAGAGAGAAGCTCTTTGCACTCTAAAGTCCAACCTACACATACTTGAAAAGGCTTTCCAAAGCATCCTTTATATAATATTCAGCCCGCGCCACCGGTAACCGGTCACCTTCCTTAACTTCTCTCTCTCTAGAGAACCAGTCAAATAATCATATATTAACATAGGAAAATGCTACTTGCCCCGCTGGGGGCTCCCGCTGGGAGCTCCTGGGCGTGTAGCATTTTTTTATGTTTTGTTTTTAATTTATTTTTATATAGATATTTTTAATAATTTTAAATATTTTAAAAAATAAAATAAAAATTATAATATTGTTTAAAAATATTATCTTAATTACGAAGTAGAATAAAAATTAATATTTAATGATTTTTTTTATTTTTTGATTAAGGAAGTATTTTTTAATGATATTTTAAATTTATTTTATTTTTTAAAAATATTTATAAGTGTAAAAAAAATCTATATAAAAAATAAATTAAAAAATTACACATAAAAAAGTACATATTAAGCTCAACGGGGCTGTAGTATGACTATTTTAAATATTTTAAAAAAAAATCATAATATTATTAAAAAATATTTTCTTAATCATGAAGTAAAATAAAAAATTATAAAAAATATATATTTTTTTTATAATTTTTTATTTTACTTCGTAATTAAGAAAGTAATTTTTAATATATATTTTTTACTTTTGGATTAAAAAAATATTTTCTTAATAATATTTTAAATTTATTTTATTTTTTAAAAATATTTTAAAATATTAAAAAATCTATATAAAAATTATTTAAACAAAATATATATTAAATAATGCTACAGTCCCCAGCAGGAGCCCCCAGCGGGGGCTGTAGCACCACCCATTAACATATGAAAAAATGCCATGTGTCCGAGACAATAATGTGTAATGATTAAATAAGTATTTTTTTAATGATATTATAATTCTTTTGAAAAAAAATTTAAAATATTAAAAAATAAATGAAAAGAGAAAGAAATAAACTTCTCGAGACAACGTGTCGGTAGGGCCCTTAACATATTGGTATTTTTTCTATAAATATATTTTTATAATAGTTACAAGTTTTAGAAAGTGCGTGTACGCGACAACATATTTTTATGCATTTTTTTATTATTATTATGATTTACTTTATTTTGAAAATATTTTCACAAATTATTATTATCTTTTCTCCTATACACATATATATAATAGATATTAACAAGTACGGACGTCTTTATATCATACATAATTTCCCAAGTTGGAGTTTTTTATTTGAATAATGATAGGGTTACTATTTAATACTATTTATTTACTATCTAATCTGTATTTAATTTTTTTTAATTTTTTATTTTACTTAATGATTAAGGAAGTAAGTATTAGTAAAGTTATATATTTTTTTAAATTTTTTCTTAGTAATTAAGGATGTTCAAAAAATACTTAAAAAATGATAAAAAGAATAAAAAATAAACTTGAAATGTACTTGAGTAGTAGATGGGTAGTAATAAGATAGTAACCCTATCACTACCCTTTTTATTTTATTTTTTAAAAAATAGATAATATTCCAATTTTATTTATTGTTCTCACTTGTGACAGAAGATAAGAAATACATTAAAACCTCAAAACCGAATTCTTAAAAAGGAAAAGAAAAAACATAAAGGGTCGTATAACAAGACTACAAAACAATTTAGGAAATTAGTGTTGAATAAACAGAGACATGCACTATCTAGAGAGAACAATGCAATCATATGTTTCAGGATAGGGGTGAAAACCGACTCTATCAGCGTGGTTTTGGGAAAAAATCAACGCCGACCAATGCTTCATTTTTTAGGGAGGAAACCAGCCGAAACCGGTCGATGGGGAGGAGAAACATCGGCCGTCTCGACATCGGCAGTTCTCTGGCGGTTCACGATCAGTTCATCGGCGAGTTTCATCTAAGAGAGTAGAGAGAGAGGATGAGAAATGAGATCGCGGCTCTGGGAAGAAGAAGCTGGACAAAGAAGACGACCTAATTTCGAAATGACGCCATTTGGTTTAGACCAAACGACGTCGTTCTACTTAATTTTTTTTTAATACGTTATGAATAAAACGGCGCCGTTTAGTTTAATACCAAATGACGTCGTCTCAGTTGTGTTTAGAGGCTTAAAACGACGTCGTTTCACTTAAACTTAAATAGAACGACGTCGTTTTGAGTACAGATATATATATATATATATATATATATATAAATTAACATTTCTTTAATCGGCGGATTCAATAGTTTGAATCAGGTTCGAACTGACGCCGAATCGGCCGATATCGGTTTACTCTATTTTCTGCCGCACGCTTACCGGTTCTCCACCGGTTTCGGCTAGTTCTAAGTTCCAGCGGCAGGTCTAGGTCGGTTTCTCGATTTCTTGTACAACCCTATTTCGAGAGTCGAAGAAAAGAAGAAAAGCTTATCGTATGTCCCATTGTGCCTTAATTGGCTAGGCTGTCAATAAGTGCATTACCTTTTTTATAGACATGATTGATACTAAAAGGGAAATGAATCTTGAAATGTAAAATATCATTCCAAATATTAAAGTAATTCCAACATGTCCTACAAGTTATAAGATACAATATAAGTAATCTATGTTAATGGTATACCACCTCCATACATATATATATATATATATATATATGATTGACAATTGAACTAATTATACGAGGGAGTGATCGATGCATGATCCTTTGCCCTACCTAAAAGTTTTAAACTGTTTATATATATATAATCCCTCCTTCATTACTACACTGGTGAAGCTATATATCTAGGAAAATGTTTTAAAACATAACATGACTTGCATCCATTCGCTGCCCTAATATATATTACATTTACATCCAGTCGCTGCCCTAATTAATATATTTTTAAAGGTTTTGACATCCTTAGTTTATGATTAGAAAGTCATCTAAAGGCAACTGGACCGTACCAATCTAGCTATTATATATGTTATAACCGATGACTTTCATGATTTTAATTCAGATTAATTAGTAATCGATCGAATTCTTCCATCTTTGAATTCCCTGCAAAGTGATCATCCTGATGTAATTATGACATTGCCAAATACCATATTTCCAAGTAATAATTATGGCCTGGATAAATGGTGGTAATTATTTTTACTCTTTCAATAGAGTCTGAGGCTTGGATAATATAAAAAGAAAAATATAGACATATAACTATTTTTATAATTATTTTTATAATATAGATATTTTTATAAAAACAACTTACAAAACTAACATTACTAATTTATAACATAAATACGTACCCTCTTTGTAAAATATAGTTGTAAACAAAATTATAAAAATGATTATATATACGTATATCACTGAAAATATAAAAAATTGTGCAAATTTTAATCAATATTTATTTATTATTAGATCGCAATAAATTAATTGAACCGTTAATGATTGCCCAAATAAAAGGCAGGACCACCAAACAATCTTGAGGTGTTCAATTAATAAAAGTATACACTACAAGAAATAAGGTTTTTTACAGCGATTTTGTATCTGTTGGAAATAAAATCGCTGCAAAAGGTCTTTAATTGCTATGAGTTTTACATCGCCGCGACCTTTTTAATCAATTTTTGAAACTGGTCTTTTGCAGCGATTTTTTAACTTTTTGTGACAAAAAAATTTGCCGTAATATTAAACTGGCGTTTTGCAACGATTTATTCACTTTTTGCGACGAAAAAATTTGCCGAAATATAAAAGAATTTGTCGCAAGGGAAGTAAATTCGATGGAATTGCTAAACTGACCTTTTGCGACGATTTTTAACTTTTTATCGATGAAAGAATTCACCACAATTTCAAAAACTTGTGAATTTTTACTCGAGTGCCAAAACGCACAAAAAACCCCCCCTTCGGGCACCAAAACGCATTGAATCCCTCTATTTCTCTCCTTTTCTCTTTCTCCCCCTTCCCCCCCAACATGTGTCGTCCCCTCTCGTGACCCCCCAACAAGCCTCCCAGCCAGCCCACGCTGCTGCCGTCGACAGCACCACGACGTCGTCGTCGAACCCCTCCTCCCTCTCCCCCTCCTTTCTCTCTGTCCACCGTTGCGCCCCAAACCCTTACTCTACTCCCTCTCTATTTCTCTGTTTTCTCCCCCTCCTTGCTGTCACAAGCCCAGCCACTGGCGTCGATTTCCTCTCAGCCATGCAAGAAGCTCTCTCGCGTCCACCCGTTGAGTTTCTCCCTGTTCCAGCCCTGATACCCCTTGGTCTCTTCCTCATCTCTCTGTTTCTCTCATCTCTGTAAGTTATGGTCACAAGACTTATGAAAATATTGTCCTATATATACATTGATTTTTGTTTATTTTGTAGCTTCTGATCATCTATAACTTTTGATCATGGGTCGAAATATGCATTTTTGTTTCAGAGTCAATAGTGATATATTAGTTGACCATAGAGATCATATTATATAGTGCAGGCTGGTGAAGAAAACGAGAGGTTATGGTACTGATCAACCTGTTTATAAAAAGTTTGTGTTGAATATGCAGCAAAAGAAAAAGAATGCAATATAAGTTGTGCCAATTAATTATAGAATGTTCCTTTCTCCATCTCATGACTGGTGTTTTATTAAAGCTGATCTTCCTAATATTGATAGTGATTGGCATAAGGTGACCAATTAATTACCTGTGCATCTTCTTTAATGTGCTAAGTACTGTACTGTTTTGCATTTGTTTTGTATTATCTATCAGCTTGTCTCAGTCTCTGATCATCATAGAAAAAAATAAATAAATATTATTCCAGCTTGTTTTTAATAGGGAATATCTATGGACCACATCTTATCCTTTCATTGTGCTAATTACAAATAAATTAGGTTCCTTACACACCAAGTGATCAATAAGACAATCATCCAAAATTTGTTCTTTAATTAGCAGGCAAAGAATGGCTAATCATCTTTCTTAATCAGTCAATATTCCCTTAAAAAAAACATGTACAAGAGGTAAAGCAAAGAGTCTTAGTGTCTGGGCAACCCCATCCGCATGTTAGCCATCCAATCCATTTTTCCTTTATGAATAACACTTCAATTAAGTACTCATTATGACATTTTCAAACCAGATGCATGGAAAAAGAGCCTAGCTAGGTTTTTAGATATATATTATATTCTCTATCAAAAAAAGATATATATAATATTTTTTACTCACTTTTCTCTGTTACAAATCCAAAAAGCTTATAACAAAGGGATATTGTATGATTGTTGAGATGTCTCTCCATTACTACACCAATAAAAACTTTCTATTTAGTTATTTGTAATTTATTATCTAGTTTGTCAGAAGAAACAGAAAATTGTGTTTGATTTTTTTTTTCTTTAAACTGTAAATCAGGTGGAGTTTGTCTAGGATACCAATTCTTAGTTAGACTCATTGGGTTGGGCCTTTTTGAAAAAAAAAATCTTTTAATTCCATGTTTCTCCAAATCAATATCTTGAAAATTCTTTTCAAGTAAAACAATATCTCTATCAGAAGAATCAGTATCAGATGATTCTTCTATGAAAAAACCAGAAACAATTTCTTTGTCATTGCTATTTAAAGCATTGATAGAGGGTTTTTCTTTCTTTAAATCAACGAGCATTTGATTAATTTTACCAAAAGTGTTGGCTTGCTTGGTCTTGGGACCTTGCCTACTCTTAGGTAAAAATAATCAAAGGTTTTTCAATAGGTTTTCCCGTTTTGGGAGTCGAAGCAGATGTAGGACTTTCAACCTTCTCTTCAATGAGGTCCAATTGCTAACCTATAAAATGAAGAGTTTGAATGAAAAAATTATTTTGTTCAATAATCTTTTTTATTTCGGTAAATTTGGGATTAGGATTGGGTATTTTAAAGGGAGAAGCATTTAATCCAGTTCCCTTACAGTAAATAACAATTGTCTCTAAAGAAGGATGTCTAGATTTAACCACTATCTTTTTTTCTTTCTTGAAAAAATTGATTTTAACAACATTTAAACTAAACTTAGAAACATAATAATTTTCAAGGAAATCAAAAGAAAGTATATGCTTTTGTAATGCATGCAGTTTTTCTTTCCATTTCCTTTTAACACGTGATTTTTCAGAATTAGAAAAAGTAGCATGATAAGATTTTCTCTTATCACTATTTTTAGCATAACTATATTCATTATAAAGCAATTAAATCAATTTTAAAAGCTCTATTAATCACAATAAGCTATTTGTGATGAATAGGAGCAACCATATCTGAAGCTGTTGGGGATAAAGACGAAGCATCTAGTTCTTCTTTATCAGTTTCTTCCTTTATGGCTTTACATTTAGCTACATTTGTATCCTTGGTAGTGTAATAAGAAAAAGTAACCTGAGAGACCATAGAGACGCCTTTCAGCTTTAAATCAAGTTTAATAGTTTTTACTGAATCTTCTAGAAATTTTCTGAAATTTTGATCTCTTCTTTCTAGGTTATCAGAAATAGATTCGGCAAAGGAACTTCTGATTCCAGCAAAAGAATCTCTCCTTTCGCTGTTAACCAAAGGTTGATCAAAAATAATTTTAATAGTACCGTTCAAATATTGCTGAATATAATCAAGGTTAAGTTCAGAAATAACTTTGGCAGGAGAAACTTCATGTTCCAAAGTCCATTCCTCAGGAAGAATAATATCTTTCCACTTAATCATTTTTAGAACCTGAATATTAGAATCAAGAGTAGAACTTTGAATTAACAAAGTTTTATTTCTTGAAGTTTTCAAAATAGCTTTAGGATTTAAATTAGTTTTTAATGTATGATAATAAATTCGATAAACTATGACAAGAGGTTTGCTACCTTCTTCCATATCATACTCAGATGACAAAATATTTAAAATCAAAGGAAGAGTTAAATTAGGGAAATAATCAAAGTGGACATGACCACTATACAAAGAAGATTGAATCATACCAAAAATGCTGGTTTCAAATTTCTTGAACCTAGCATCATGCAAACAAAGAAATACCAAAGCATTGATGTCTTTCCTTGTGAGAGGTTTAACAACAACTTGAACATAACCAATATGTAGAAATTTGTAACATTTTACCAACAAATCTTGAATCAATCTTATGTTAAACAGACAACATTTCTCATGGATTTTAGAAATAACATAGGTTTATTCAGCAGTTTTAATATTGAACTCAGTTTTAAAAACAGATTGAACCCAACTAGTTTTGTAAATGGATTTAGCATCAATTTTTGGAATACTCCATTTAATAAAACCAACAATACCAGTTTCTTGAATAGAAAAGTCATTCTTATTAATGATATCACGGGCATACTAGATCTAGAACTAATAGACGAATTAGATCTAAACATTTTATTTATCATGAAATCAACCAAAACTAAACTTAGCACTCACTAATCCTATTGTTACTTATATCTCTATTGCATTTCGTAACACATGTCCTGAGGTCAACCATCACTCATGCCCTAAACGCTTTTCCTAGCAAAACAAGTCTTACAAACACGATCCTTGGGATTCTTTACAATCAAGGTGGCGCTAATAGAAACAGGGATTGAATAAGATGAAGAGAGTATGAAGTAAAGGATGGGAGACAACACAATAGATAAGATGAATAGATATAAATCACCTACCAGAAGCCAGATTTGGCTCTTATACCAAAAGGGGCGACCCTGCTTGTTGACAAAGCAAAGATAGTGGTTAAATCTTTGAATAAAACAATCAAGAAAATATTTTGTTAACCTTGATTAGTCAAATTACTAATCTTGAACTCAAAGAAAAATATCTTTATAAGCTCAAGAATATCATGAGCTCAAAGAAGAATATCTTCATAATCCTGAAACTTCTTCTTCCATTAGTTACTTCTTCTCTCTCACTTTCATACTATCTGGATTTCTCTAAAGGTTTTTCTTCCCCTGAGGTGAGGTTCCCCTTTTATAGGTGAAGGAGGAGCCATTAACAAAGAAAACAGTATAAACAATAAAAGCAAAAGCAAACAGTACAAGTAGCAGAAAGAATCTTGTGAGAAAAGAAAGTGACCTATCTGTCTTTTATATATAAATATATATATAAGTGATGATGATTAATTTAGCATGGAACAACTGGAGTTTTTGTATGAGGGAAGAATCATAAAGCAGCCACTGATTATATATTAAGAGGTGGGAATTAACTGATGATGAACATCATATCATCATAATTATAGATTAAAATAGTTCAAGCTGGTATTCATTGATCAAAGTTTTAATTGTTTATTTGGTCCAAATCTTGATAGGGAGATCAAGGAAATATATAAACGGATCCACTAGCCTTTTATGATCTTTAATTTGTTGGCCTAGAGATTGACGACTCGTCTAGCAAGTTTTGTTCTCTTTTTTTCCTTAAATCTTTTTCCATTGTAAAATGCAAACTCGAGGAGAATACAAACAACGAAATCCTAGCACAGCAAAGGAATGAAACCCTAGCAGAGTAGAGCAAAGGTCAAGAGAAGGTTTTGGAGAAAAAAAAAATACTTTAATTGAATAATGAATCTGTTTATGTACAGTGACCAAAGCAAGTATTTATATCAGTACATAGGGAAATAAAATACATGTGACTAACACGTGATATAAAGAAGAATAAAAGGAATTAAAGAATAAATTTAATTCATGATACCCCCTCAAGATGAAGAGTATATAGAATGGACTCCCCATCTTGGAAACTAAGTGATGAAATTGTTGAAAACCAATAAGTTTGGTTAACACATCAGCAAGTTGATGATTAGAAGCCAAGTGAAAGGTCTTGGTAACTCCAGCTTGAATTTTTTTCTCAAAAAAGTGACAATCCAACTCAATGTACTTTGTTCTTTCATGGAAAATTGGATTGGCAGCAATGTGTAAGGTAGCCTAACTATCACAAAAAAGTTGAGCACTATGAGTATGAGAAATACCAAAATCAGATAAGAGAGTGAGAAACCAAATAATATCACAAGTGGTAGAAGCCATGGATCTATACTCAGCTTCTACAGAAGATCTAGAAACAGTAGTTTGTTTCTTTGTTTTCCAAGAAACCAAATAGAAACCAAATAATCCCCAGGAAAAATACAATAACCACTTGTAGATCTTCTACTGTCAGGACAAGAAACCTAATTAGAATCAGCAAAAATTTTGAGAGATAATGAATTGGCAGCTGGGAAGAATAGAACATGACCAGGAGTGACTTTGATATATTGTAGAATTCTATATGCTGCTGTAAATGAGGTTGTCATACATGGCTAAGCCTATTAACAGAATAACACAAGTTTGGTCGAGTTAATGTGAGGTAAAGAAGTCGACCTACAAGTCATCTATCAACTATAGGGTCAGGCAACAAGTCTCCGACATCTTTACTCAACTTAATATTTTGTTCCATAAGAAAGGCAATAGGTTTAGAAGCAAGTGAACCAACATCTTGAAAAATCTCCAAAGAATATTTTCTTTGACACAAAGAAATACCAGCAAGAAACCGAGTCACTTCCAAACCAAGGAAATATTTGAGCTTACCAAGGTTCTTAAGCTTAAACTTCTCATTTAGCAAAGACTTTAAAAGCTCAACAGATTTTATATCATTACTAGCTATGAAAATATCATCAACATAGACAAGAATGTCAATAAAAGATAAACTCTCAGTCTTAGGAAAAAAAGAATAATCAGCTTTGGATTGTTGAAAACCCAAACTAAGTATAGAAGCTAAAAACTTGGAGAACCACTGTCGTGAGACCCGTTTTAAACCATAGAGTGATTTATTCAACTTGCAAACTTGGGACCTCTCTTTAACATGAAAACCATGAGGTAAAATCATGTATATTTCTTCAGATAAGGCCCCATGTTAAAAAACATTATTTACATCAAATTGTGTAAGATGCTAACCTTTCACAGCAGCAATGGCTAAAAGAGTTCTGACAGTAGCCATTTTAGCATAAGGTGAAAAGGCTTCAGAATAATCCAATCTTTCAGTTTGGGTATAACCCTTGGCAACCAATCATGTCTTGTATCTTTCAATAAAACCATTAGCACGATACTTAATCTTATAAACTCATTTGCAGCCTATATGCTTCTTGCCAGGAGGTAAAGAAGTAGTAGTCCATGTATTATTAACTTCCAAGGCTGCAATCTCAACTGACATGGCATCTCTCCAATGAGAGTGCTTTACAGCTTGATGATATAACTCAGATTCAGTATCAGCAGAAATGGACATGACAAATATTTATGTGAAGGAGAAAGATTAGCAAAAGATAAAAAGTTGAAAATCTCATATTTAGGAGAGGAAGAAAAAAAAGAAGAAGAACCTGATGAATTAGAAATTATTGAAGGATCTGATGTGGAGTGTGCATAAGAGGAATTGCAATGAAAGTTCTGCAAATAACCGGGTACCTTTCTGATTCTAGAAGATCTTCTAGGAAGATCAGAAGGCAATGGTACAATTACAGAAATTGGAGAAGAAAAAGACAGAATAAATGAATCATTTGAATGAAAAGGTAAAGGTGAAGAGGAGTTAAGAGATAAATCAGGAGAATGTGTTGTTGAAGGCACAGTTAAAGAATCTAAAGTTGAACATTCAATAAGAAAAATAGAAGGTATGATAGACGAAAAATCAGTGGTATTTTTTGAAGTAAAAGGAGAAATATGTTTATGGAAAACAATATTTCTTGATATAAAAGATTGATTAGTTTTTAGATTAAGAAATTTGTAACCGTTTATGCCAAAAGAATAACCAAGAAAAATACAACTTCGAGCCTTAGGATCAAATTTGGTTCAAGATCTTTGTAAATTTTAGACAAAACAAAGACAACCAAAAGTTCTTAAATGATCATAAGAGGGAAAAGTTTTGACCAAAAGCTCAAAATGAGATTTTTGTTTGAAAATGGGAGTAGGAAGTCTATTAATGAGATAAGTTGCTGTTAAAACAACATCACCCAAAAAATGAATAGGTAGATGAGGATGAATCATCATTGTTCTAGCTATATTAAAGATTTGCTGATGTTTTTTCTCCACAACAGAGCTTTGTTGAGGAGTCTCAACACAACTGTGTTGATGTATTATGCCTTTAAAATGCAAAAAAAGAGCAAAATAAAATTTTGTGCCATGATCTGTGCGAAGTGATTTTATTTTTAAATAAAATTGTGTTTTAACCATTTTATAAAAAAACTCTAAAAATATGTGAAACTTCATATTTATGTTGAAGAAGATAAAGTCATGTAACACGAGTTGAATCATCAACAATAGTAAAAAAAAAATTTGTAACCTTCAATAGTAGGTACATAATATGAACCCCAAATATCACAATAAACAAGATCAAAAGGAGCAGCAGACAAATAAACATTATTAGGAAAATGTAATTTCCTTTGTTTAGCTAAAGGACAAATCATGCAAGGATTGCATGAAACAGTCAATTTAGGAACAAAATTATTCACAAACAGCATCATGGAATTAGAAGGATGACTAAGTCTATTATGCCAAAGCTCATAATTGGAAGAAATAGAGCAAGCATGTGAAGATATTGTATCAAGTAAACAAGCAGCATATGTACTAAAAAATGAAGTAGGTTTAGAAATAGAAAGGTCTGATTGTTGCAATATATAAAGGCCTCCCTACAATCTACCCACTCCAATTAGCTTCCAACGAATCAGGTCCTGTATTAGACAACTGTCGTAGGAAAACAGAAAGCAACAAGTTAGTGATTGTCTTAACTTGCGAATGGAAATCAATTTGAATTTAAAAGTTGGACCACATAGAACATCATGTAAAACAAGATGTTCAGAAATAGAAACAGAGCCAATATGTGTAACAGACACAGATTGACCATTAGGAAGCTTTACTGAAGCATTAACAGAATTGGTAACATAAGTAAAACAATCAATAGAAGAAACCACATTGTTAGTGGCTCCAGTATTAAGAATCAAGCAATTTGAATCAAATGTAGCAGACTGAGCAACTAGTAAAAACAGAGTGATTATTATTATGAGGAAAAATAATACCAGAAAAAGAATTCGAAACAACTGCATTGACAGCAGAAGGAACTTCATCAACAGATTTAGAAGGATGAACCATGGACAGAAGTTGCTGATACTGAGCCTCAATCAAGGAAAAATGAGAAACAGCAGAAAAGTTGCTATCACTAAGGACAACATTATTAGCCATAGGCTGTTGCCTCTGTTTCGGTTTGTAGCCTGGGGGAAAACCATGCAACTTGTAACATTTTTCAATCACATGACCAGTAATTTCACAGTGTTTACATATTAGTCTATTTTTCTTAGAAAATGATTTAACAGATCTGGTTCCATCAATTTGAGAAGTAAATAAATGTGAATCAACAAGGGGCAGAGAAACAGAAGAATGTAAACACTTTATTAAGAGGAGGCAGAGGGGCTTCATAAGCAGAATCTGTGCACGAGCAGGTGCAAAAGGTTCATTCAATCCCATAAAAAATTGTAAAACATGTTCCTGTTGAGCATAGGAGTTCAACATTCGTACATTTCCACAAGAACAAGTAGGAACATGCTTGTAATTAGTTAGTTCATCCCAAAGGCCTTTAAGACGAGTAAAATAATTACTCACCAAAAGAGAACCTTAAGAAAGAGAGGAAATCGATTTCTGCAACCAAAAAAATGCGAGGTCCATTTTTATGAGAAAATCGTTCCTTAAGATCTAATCAAATCTCACAAGCAATTGTAATATACAAGATACTAGAAGAGATTTAAGGAGAAACATAGTTTAAGATTCAAGATATCACCAAATTATTACATCGGAGCCATGGAGAAATGAGAGAATCCATCGAATGCAAACCCTAGGAGAATACAAAGGGCAAAACCCTAGCACAGCAAAGGGATGAAACCCAAGGAGAGCGAAGCAAAGGTCGAGAGGAGGTTCTGGAGAAAAGATACTTCAATTGAATAATGAATCTATTTATGTAAAGTGATCAAAGTAGGTATTTATATCAGTAGATAGGGAAATAAAATACATGTAACTAACACGTGATACAAACAAGAATAAAAGAAATTCAGAATAAATTTAATTCATGATATCCATCTTCATGCATGGAGATGTTTATAATTCAGGTACTAGTTTACTACGATATTCCCGTGGTGGCCTTGATCGGTCTATAGACCAATAATTAGTCATGTTGCATGCATTTGTGAACATATATATGCATGAGTGAAGTTGATCTTGGAGTAACATTTTGTTCATACATGTTTCAGTTCATAAAATTTTATTATTCACGTGAACAGTACATGAACAATAGTACGTTACTTTGATCCCATGTTTAATCTGATCTATGCAATACTCCCGTGTGTATAGTAATTCTTATTTCAAAATCATGAGGTGCATGTGGTTAAGAGAGGTTTGATATAATCATTTTTAATTAAGTGTTTAATGCAGTATAATTTTATTTTATTTTTATAAGGGGTGTGAGGGGTCCGAACCCAGGTTTTCCATTTGAAGAACCGAGTTATATGTCATTAGGCCATTAGGCTCTTGGCTACTTAATGCAGTATAATTAATGAAGTATATAATAGATAACATTGCGCTCTCAAATTTAAGAATTTTGTACTTTACAACTCAAAATATCAAAATTAACATATAATTGTATGTGCTCTGAAGCTACTAGTAATTGACATACACTTTGAACCTTCTATCAAGATTAACCAGAAAATTGTGTCAATCAAAATATGAAATTCTTGATAATTTGATTGCGCATACCTTTTTTTTTTTTTTTCTAATTTACCATAGAAGAAATATGATGTAGAGTTCCTAACTGTTTGATGGAGGGGTGCCCACATGGGCAAGCCCCCCCTAAGCAGCTCATGCCTTGTCATGTGGTACTTGGCTTTAATGTGTAACCCATGGCTTTAAGGCCATGCGTTACTGCCACTCTGATTGTAGAGTAAAGGCTGGCCTTTAAGGCCAACTGTGCAGGGTGGGCTATATATAACCCCCTTCAGTTGATTCTTGGTAGCATTCTAATTAGTGAAATCTCTCTCTTTTTGTTCTCTCTTGAAATAGTATTTAGGTTGTGGATGTGTTGAGTGTTACTCTAATCTATACTACGTAGTACACTTCGTCACTAAAAGGAGACGCTTAAGGTTTGCTAAATTGGATAAATTTGTGGAGCAACTCAATAAGCTGTACTTGAGGTATTTTCACTGTGCTTTCTAACATTGGTATCAGAACAAGTTTTTTAGTTGTTCCCACTTAAAAAAAAAAAAAAAAAGGACATTTCTCGCATATGCTTGAGATCTGGGTGCCATATGAAAGTCATTTTTTGTAGTGCGCAGCAGTGGTGCTGCGACTAATTTTTTTTTAAACTTCATCTGGGTTGAGCTAGCCATGAGCAACAAAGGAGCTGCATTAAAAGGGCTATGCCCGTCCGTGACAGCTGCTGGGCAGTGGTGCAGCGCGCATCGTGGTGGTACAACGTGCACCATAGTGGGGCTGCAAGCACCACAAAGGTGTTGCGCGCACCACCCAATGAGGTGGTGTAGCGCCCACCACTGAGGTGGTGCGGCGCCCACAAATGAGGTGTTGCTGCCACCCGGCTGCTTGGGATTTATTTTTCTTACAGAGTAAGCAGCTGAGGCTGCTTGTGGTGGCCCCTAGAGGCGGCTATGTTTGTTGCTGTGTAAAGGCTATTATTCACGTGAACAGAGCTACCTAGAGGTTGAAGATGACTTCTAAGTCATCTGGGCTAGGCTTGGGCCCTTCGGCCATTTTTTTAAAACCAAAAACTAGGCGGGGCCATTTGGCCCTTCTGTATAATAATAATAATAAAAAAAAGGCATCAAAGTGGCGCACTGGGTTCATAACCCAGGACCACCTATTAAACCAAGAATTGTGTGCACCAATAGGCTGCGACTTTCCTTTGGTTTAGGTGAAGTTTTTTAAATGTATTTATTATACATTTTTTTTGTTATATTGCATGTGATCTTTTATTTAATATTTTAGATTAAATTTGATTACATGTATTTGTGAATTGAACATGTAAATATATGGTTATATTCATTCTATTTTTTTATTCCATAATGTTATATTAAATGTGATATTTTATTTAATATTTTAGATTAAATGTGATTACATGTATGTGTGAATTGAACATGTAGATATATGATTATTTTATCATTTATGTATGTTAGGCTTGAATGTTTAGACATTAGCCTTGATTTCTTTTAGTGATAAAATAGAATATTCCCACTAAGTAGTCTTAGTTAATATTGTCAGTGTGAATGATAGGCTGAAAGAATTGCAGTGACCCCAGTAAGAACTATAAATGCACTGTATAGCCAAAAGACTTCGATGGCCCAGTAAGAACTGTAAATGCACTGATGGAACAAGAAAAATAGACTGTAATGATCTTATACCATCTTTTTTGACTGGCCCAACAGGTTGATATAGTCCGAGTAGCTATCTTTGTACACTGGCCCAACATGTTGCTTTAGTTTGAGTAGCTGTCTTTGTAGATTGGCCCAAAAGGTTACTGCGATTTTAGTAGGATCTGTCTTTACGTGTGACTAGGACTAGGTGACTATTTAAGACAATGGGAGTATGGTTGAGATTCAAGAAGATTTGATCTCCCATACTTTTTTTAAAAAAATTTGCGCAAAAATTAGGTTAGAAATTAATAATTGGGCATTGTGACACAAAATGTGATTATGAAACCTAGCGATTTTTCAATCTTGCGACATGTTTGTATTATTTTTTTCTAACATGGATGGACGTAACAGATTTCTTAGTTATGTGTGTAATATCCATTCTTTGCGTATCATAGTGAAATTGCATCTAAGAGTATAGTTACCGATTTAAACAGATGAGAGAAATTGAATGAGGAGAATTATGATATTTGGCATCGCCAGATCCAATATATCTTAGATGAGCAAGAGGTTTTGAAGGCCTTATCTCACTCCCTTACTAAGCTTGAGGAAGGGGACTCGGACTAACACAAGATAGATCATCTAGCCAATACTGAATGGGCTAAGAAGAACTAGTGTGCTTGCATAATTATGTTGAGCAATATGTACAATGATCTCATGTGTGAGTTTGAAACCTATGACACTGCTCAAAGCATCTGTCAAGCTATGAAAATGAACTTTGGGGGAACTTTAGCCACAAGGTTACGTGGATTGACTATGAGGTTAACTCCTATAAGATGCGCTCTAACCACATGATGAAGCAGCATCTTAGGGCTATGTTGACCATGATCCGTGAATTTAAGACGGCTGGAAACAACCTGACTGATGAACAATAATTCTAGGCAGTGATATGCTCACTACCGAATTCTTGAGAGAATATGAGCCATAATTTGTCGCATAATGAGAATATCAAGGATTTTGATGATGCATCACTTGGAGTTGAAGGCTGGGCGCCTAGAGGCTGCTAAGCCTAAACATTCGACTTATATGGTTGAGTTTGGTTTGCACAAGGCATGTAGGCCTAAGCGTAAGAAATCCAAGATAGGGGTAGTTGCTCGACAAGTGAAGAAAGTGTCAGGTACTTCTCAGCGTAGCAAGAGAGGCAAGCACGAGAAGAACAAATCAAAATTAGAGTGCTTTAACTGCGGAAAGAAATGCCACTTCGCTCGTGACTGCACTAAGCTGAAGAAGGTACACTCTGACTTTTCTCGCATTGTTTTTGTAACTAGTCATGTGATGGTTGTTCATTCCTATGCTATGTGAACTGTTGATTCAGGAGCGACCGAACACATATAGCGAGATCGAATTGGTTTTGTAGAGTATCGTCATATTCCAGTTGGGAATCGTACAGGGCTGTAAATGAACCAGTCTGTTTGATAGCACGCTTGGTACTCTCTCGGTTAAACTCGAATCGAAGCCGACTCGTGAAAAAAAAAAAACTCGTTCGTGAAAGCAAATACCCCCTTGAATTGTAAATGACACATACCTGACAAAACTCGACTCGACTCGACTAAGGCTCGTTAAGGCCTGCTCGTTTATACTCAAGTCGACTCGTTAGCTCAACTCGATTAAAACTCATTCATATATTGATAAATATATATATACACCTATGTATATATACATATACATATATATATATATTAACTAATAATAAAAGCATATCACTTTTATAATTTAATATATAATATGTTATCTAATTACTTATATCTATATAGTGAATATACTTCATAAGTATATTTTATAATTTGTATAATAATTAGTCGATAAAATTTAATAATTTCATATACTAGTATATGAGAACCATATATGAAATAAATATATACTATCATATTAAGTATATATATTAATAATATATTATTATTTTAGATAAATATCAACTAGTTAGATATTAATTATTTATAAATTTTTTAAAATTTTATAATTCAATAGATGTTCTACTTGTTAGTTGTATAAATTTAATATTAGATTTTTTATTTTTATTTTTTTAATTTATTAATTATTAAATCTTATTCAAAAAATTAAAAAATAAACAATTCGAGCTTGAGCTTGGTTCGACTCGAACTCGTTTGTGGGACGAACTCGAGCTCGAGCTCGAGTTGAAAGTTTAGCTTATCGAGTCAAGCTCGAAAAAAACAAATCTCGAGTTTGGGCTCGAGCTCAAGTATTTTGAGTCGAGCCGAGCTTGGCAAGCCAAAGATCGACTCGGCTCGGCTCGATTACAGTCATGGATGTGCTGAGACTTGCTACCTAAAAGCTGGATTTGCGGGGTAGCCGCACTCTACTTCTCCACGATGTGCTATACGCTGCCGAGATCCGACAAAACTTACTTTTTGTAGTAACTTTGTTAAGACTTTTTTTTTAATTGTATTTGAAAACAATGGTGTTTCCTTCTATTTGGGCAATGTTTTTTATAGTATGTTTTTTTATCAGACGGTTTTATGATATTGGATATAAATTATTCAAATATGAATAAGTCTATTGCTTTTCTTTCTAAATCTGATAATTTGGATTCATATAAATGACATGCTAGGCTTGGCTATATATGGTAATAAAGAATGACTCGGTTAGTTAGAGAATGTCTGATATGCAATTTCGCTAAGGTCGTGTTGCCCACATGTGAACATTTTATTATGGGAAAAGCCAAGAGAAAACTGTTTGGAAAAGCCACTAGGGTATCTTTTCCATTGCAATTGGTGCACTTAGACATCTGTGGTCCAATTAGTGTGAGGGCAAGACATGGAGGTGTCTACTTCATCACATTTATAGATAATTTTTCACGTTATGGTCATGTCTACTTAATCTCCCATAAGTTTGAAGCATTGGAGTGCTTTAGGCAATATCTCAGAATGGTTGAGAATCAGCTAGACAAGAGCTTAAAAACTCTATGAATTGATCGAGGACAAGAATATCTCTCTGAGCAATGTAAAAGGCTCTGTGATGAAAAATGAATTAAAAGACAATTGACGATGCCAAGTACGCCACAACAAAATGACGTAGCAGAAAGGAGAAACCAAACACTGCTTGAGATGGTTAGGTCAATGATAACGCAATCAAACCTAAGGCTGCAACCCGATCTGTTACAGTCGGGTCTGAACCCGACCCGGTCTGGTTCTTTCAAGACATCACCCCGACCCGACCCGACCTGAACAAAAGCAAGTCGGATCGAACCCGTATGACCCGACTTTTGAAAACACCCTTTACTTTTACTTTTGATGATTCCAGAAACGTAAGCATTCACAAACGGGAGAGGAAGAGAGAAGTGGTCTTGGGAATCTGGGATTGAAGGACAAAATCGAGAAGGTGAGGCATCCCAAGCCTCGACTTGCCCACTCCCAGCACCAACTCGTCAATAAGAAGACTATACACTAAGAAGGTAACGAAACCCAGCAGTAGCGGCGACGTCAATAGATCTGTAAACGGCGGCTTGGGTAAATGCCGCAATAACGGATGAGAATACGTGCCTGGATGGGTTGGACGAGATGAAGGTGAATATGATAGATAAATATCACCATTTTCTATTTCGTTGTGTTTTCCTTTTTGTGAATTTCTTCTTTTTGTTCAAACTTGCCGACGTCGCACGCTAGTTATTAGCAAAATAGGGAATGTGCTGCTCAATATCGGGCAAGATGCCTGGACGAGTTCGTCGAACTCAACGGTGCTGTTGCCATTTGGCATCCATGTTGGCCATGGAGCTGGTCGTCGGAAGGCTTGAGGCTGAGTGAGCGAAGAAGGCTGAGTGGACGGCTCTCGGACGGGTTGACACCGATTAACCAACCCGTTATTTAGTCAGGTCGAAGACCCGCTCAAGTGAAACCCGATAAAAGTCGGGTTGGTTCGGGTCAGCCTGATCGGGTCTAGTGGGTGCTCGGGTCATATGCACACCCCTAATCAAACCTACCAATTTCTTTTTAGGGGGATGCATTTTTGACTAATGCCTACATTCTTAACCGAGTGCCCCCTCCAAATCAGTATCTTCCACCCCATATGAAGTATGGACTGGAAAGAAACCCAATTTGAGTAACTTGCAGCCATGGAGTTCAATGAGTTTTGTTCACGATATTTCTCATAAATATAGAAAGTTAGGCCTAAGAGGAAAGAAGTGTATCTTTATTAGGTACTCAAAATATTTAAAAATGTATGTGCTAATAGGTGAGCAATCTCATGGAACTATTATTGAGATTGAGTCACAAGATGTGGAATTCATAGAGGATGAGTTTCTAGGTAGGGGTGAGGTTGATAGGAGTTTGGAACTCCCTGAGATTGTGAGTCAAGAGGAAGGCGCTCCAAGAGGTTTAGTTGAAAATGAGGAAAAAATTCCTTAAGCTTCTGCAAATTGTGAGAGTGACTTGTTTCCAAGTGGGAGCACACCACTTGTATATCAACCACAACAACCTTAGCCGCGTAGAAGCACACGTGAAATTGTTCCCCATCGTCGTTTTGAGATTGAAGGGGAAGCTTTTATGATAGCTTCGAAAGATGACGATGAGCCTAGGAGCCTAGGACAATTCATGAGGCTTTAATGTCTTCTACTAAAGATGAGTGGATGAAATCACTAAAGGACGAGATAGTGTCTATGAGGACAAACTAGGTCTGGGATCTAGTAGATCTACTGTCAAGGCGCAAGGTTATTGGGAACAAATGGGTTCTAAATGTAAAGCACAAGTCGGATGGATCAATAGAAAAGTATAAAACTCGCTTAGTGGCGGAAGGATATACCCAACAGGAGGGTATAGACTATGAGGAAACTTTTTCACGAGTGGTGAGGTTTGTCTCAATTCGCTTGATTCTAGTTATAGTAGCATACATAGATTTGGAACTCATCATATGGACGTTAAGACAACATTTCTCAATGGTGAACTAGATGAGGAGATCTATATGGATTAACCCACGAGTGTTGTGGTCAAAGGTCAAGAGCGCAAGGTGTGCAAGCTCAAACAATCTATATATGGCCTAAAGCAATCGTCTAGACAATGTTATGTCAGATTCCATCGGACCATTCTCTCGAATTAGTTTACAATGATCACAGAGGAACATTGTGTTTATGTCAAAAGGTCCAAGAAGAGTTTTATTATTTTGTCATTGTATGTTGACGACATACTACTAGCTGGAAATGACAAATGGTTGATAATCGTAACAAAAGAGTAATTATCCTTCAATTTTGAGATGATGGATATGGGTGAGACAGAATACATCTTGGGAGTTAAGATCTACAGATATCGATCAAGGAAACTTCTGTGTTTTTCTCAATATACTTACATAAAGAAAGTTCTCGAACACTTCCAAATAAGTGAATGTAAACCCATTGACACCCCTATTGCAAGAAGCAAAAGCTTGTCCAAATAGATGTGTCTTAAGACTCAAAGAGAATGGCGCCATTACATGGAACAACAAAAAACAACCCTTTATAGCCTTATCCACTATAGAGGTAGAATACATAGCCAAGAAGTTGTTTAATTACGGAGGTTCCTCAAGCATTTAGACATTAGCACGGATACTTTAGATCCAGTGACGATATTCTGCGATAGCATGGCAGCTCTTGCATATTTTAAGAACTCAAAATATCATGGAAGAACCAAACACATAGATATCAGATATTACTACATCAGAGACATAATAACATAAAAGGAAGTGGTCCTAAAACACTTTTCTATGAGTCACATGGTTGTTGGTCCCTTAACAAAGCCTATATCAAGAAATATTTTGAGGCTTATGTTAGGAATCTAGAATTGCATAGATTGAAATGTAATTTGAGTTTCAATTAACATTGAGATGTTAACTTTCATTTGGGATATTAATACAATATGATTCAGTTCTTGTCTTTATCGTATTATTTTTTTATACATACACACAAGATATGTCAACAGGCTTAGATCAACTCACTGACACGAGCGATTGCCTCTGGCGCTTGAGTTGCGAGTAGAGATGAGATATTGTGTCTCTAGGTACTTGTTCAAAGGGATAAGTAGGTTGATTCAAAGATATGTCGTCTTAGTGGAAGCTAAAATGAGGTCTATTGAAAGGACTATGCTTGGGTACCTCACATTCCATGTAGCATGTGGTTAGCCAAATGCGAGATCCTCTTTGACACCTTGGAGGCGAGCAAATAGAGGAACTCAGGTTAGCACTTAAGGAGCGGCTAGACTAAGATTTGTACGGTGTTGATATAGACATCTGCTCTTTGAGGAAGAGAAATCCACCATGGCATGTCTTCATACTACATGTGCTTATTCGACCAAATGAGTAAGAGAGTAAATAGTTCCATTCTTTCTCACTGTGTGAGTCTCACATTTTTTAAGTGTCCTTTATTTACTTTTGATTATGTCATAAGATGGAGGTTGTCATGTTTGCTACTTTGGCATGCTGTCTATGGTCATGATTGATACGATCTAAAGAGACATTATTGGGAAAACGCTTCAACCAAAGTTGAATGACATGAGGGCAAATGGAAGACTATTCGACATCGTATCTTCGATGGTATTTGCTAACGTCGAACTATGACGCTACACATTGGTAGCGACTAAGGTTGTGAATGCATTGAAATGATTTGGAGCTAGTCAAGCATTGTTCTAAGATTTCAAACTCAAGAGAGTTCGAAAATGCTTGATCTAATGTGATTGAATGAGTCTAAGGCATGACAAGACACATTATGGATATTACTATGCTGGTTTTCTCAGAGAGAGATTTGGTGTAGTACTCCCACCTTTGTTACTCTAGTCTATACTACGTAGTACACTAAGCCACTAAGAGGAGAAGTTTGAGGTTTGCTAAACTAGATAAACTTGTAGAACAACTCAATAAACTGTGCTTGAGGTATTTTCGTTGTGCTTTCTAACACTAACCCATATGGGTTAGGAACTGTTACAAACCCATGATTCTCAAACAACCATTACTACTATGTGCGAGGTGGTTTGCGCATGAAAGCCGAGTATATCACGTGGATATGCGCACAAATGGACCAGAGCTTTGGTAGCTAGGCAAGGACCAAGCGTCGACCCAAAGATGGAAATTAGCTAGCTAGGGTGGAACAGCCATGAAAGTTAATAATTTCTTGTCTAGTGTACGGACGGGGCCCATCGATTCTGATATGCATTGGGGCATATTTATATTATATATAGGGTGATCTTTTTCTTTAGTGATAGAGGATGATATAAGGGGGGAATTCAGGATCAGAAATGTGGGAGGGGAGGAAGATGGAGTGCAACTCAAGGAACAGACCAAAAGAGACGCACTTCGACAAAGATGGACTCGCACTTCGACACTTTCCATGCGTAGTCTCCTGCTTCTTGCACTTTTACGTTTGTACAGCATTATCTATTAATTTTTTTTTTTGGTTAATTACACTTTGTTCTCTTGAACGTTCACTCAATTCACAATATGCATTTGAAACTAATAATTGCAACTCTCGAACTTTCAAAACTTCCCAATATATAAAATTATTTTATACTTAAGTTGCAAGTAAGTATGAATAATCTATGTGCACAAAAAATTATTTGATATTTATTAACCATATATAAATTATTTATTCATAAATCTTCACACTGAATGTTATGCACATGACCAGCATGTGTAGTGAATTTCTATTAGATTTAACGTTGATAGTAGACGGAATTGGAAATTGAGAAGTTTTTAAAATTTGAGAGTCAATTTTGATACAATTATTAATTTTAGATATATATTATGAATTGAGTAAAAATTTAAGAGGATAAAATATAATTAACCCTTTTATTTACTTTACAATATATAAGATCTTAATAAGATTATTCAGTGCATGTTTTCCTTCAAACCTTGTGATAGTTTTTTTTTATTTTTCGTCTTTGGTACTGTCGCGGCGTCGCCTAGCAATAATTGAGTTCGAGTTGTCTAGAACTACAAAAGGGAGTCTTGATCCTTACGTCTTGAAGTCCGTGCAAGACCAAATTAAAATGACTGAAAAGATCGATGTCAATTGGAGTTAGTTGGTACGTACGTGGACATAATAATTCACAACTATATTCTCATTCATTCTCTGCCTCCGACATTTCTATCCTTGGTCAGCTTTTTGCAGCAAAACATTCTTTATGCTTTCCATAAAGGTTGCTTGCATGCATGCTGCATATGCTTTTGGGACCATAATTTATTATTTTTGTGAAAAAAGAAATCGATGAGCATCATCTACATGATGATCACAGTGCATGTGATTACCTAAGAGGTCTCAATGAGACAAATGGTTTCCTGATCGAGCGGGCAATGAGCACGCGTGCAATATCTCAGTGCCAAAGATTTTCTTCATCAATCCAACCCGTTTGAAAGATGCCCAAGTAAGATTTTCTCTTCTTTCTTTTTTTTTCTTTTTTTGTACCAATGATTTTCTGCACAATATTGTAAGCTTATAAGGAGAGTCATTGATGATCATACTCCTGGTCGGGTTCAGATATGTTTTTCTTTATTCTTTTAACCCAGGAAAATAGAATGGATGTTATATATAATGACATAATTAATCGACATGGAGACAGGAATCAGTACTTCCCGGCCTGATTCGAGCAATATCACCAAAATCAATTGATGATATTACTCACCATATATAATCTTGATGATAACTTCTTTTTTTTTTTTTTTGGATATGAAACATGAACTTCTCATTAGTGAAATAAAACATTACAACTGTTGGTCAACCCAAATTGGCTGCCGAATACATGTTGGAAAACTATCCCACCAAACATTAATTTCTTGAACATTACAAGCAAACCTTGCAAGTTTATGAGATACTACATTTGACTCTCTAAAAAGCATGAAGGATTGAACAACTTGGAAACCTATTCATGAGGTGTTGAATATCTTTGATAATATGACCCATCATTGTAGAGGAATCTGTTTGATCTTGAATATCCTTTACCACCATTAGGGAATCACTCTCAATTTGTAACTCTTGTAAACCCAATGGAATGTAAAGCTGGAGGCCCCTCAACACTTCAATAAGTTCAATCTCATAGGAATCAATCACTGCCAATTCTGTCTTTGAGCAAGCCATAAGCACTTCACCCTTACTATCTCTTAAAACTACTCCCACTCCTGCTATTCCTGCTTCATGAAAACCAGCTCCACCAACATTGAACTTAACTACATCAGTAGGTGGAGGCATCCATTTTGTAAATCTGCTAACTGTGTTTGGATGTTCTGTTTTAACACAGTTGCAGAGATTTTGAATTGAAAGTGCCTGTGTAATCAACCAATCTGGAATGAGTTGTTTTTCCTCATAAATCCATTAATTTCTCTTATACCAGCAGTTCCAAGCAATGAGCAACATCATTTCTAAATCTGCTTTTGTTTTGCCTTCTTCCAAATAGTAATTGTGAGTTTGCAGCTTGTAAGTAAGGAAAGTGCCTCTTCCAGCATACAACTTGTTGATCACATCGATACAAGGCATGGAGAGTATTCTCTGGTTCTTTTAAACATAATTTGCATACATCCTCTTCCACTGATCTCCTTTGTTTCAAATTCACCATGGTTGGTAATCCCTCCACACAAGCCCTTCATGAAAAGACTTTCACCTTATTTGGAATACTCAAACTCCAAATGAATTTCCATAGCTTATTTTGACTGTTTGTATTCGAAGATTCTGCCTGGTTTCTCACCTCTACATAGTCCAAATCAAACTATCTTCATGCTGTTCAGAACTTAATACCATTTTGAGGACTGCATCTGCAGCAGTAGGTGGCAGTAAACTTCTTACTTTGGAGACATCCCACCATCTAGTTTGTGAATCAATCAGTGAAACCACTTTTGCACTAGCATCCTCAATGACATTCTCATTCACAAAGCTTCTTAATTCTTTAAAACCTAGAATCCAAGAATCATTACAAATTTCAATACTTCTTCCATTGCCAACCCTCCATTTGCAACCATGTGATAGTTTGTCCTTAACTGACCATATACCTTGCCATGCATTGGAACTGTTATGTCCTTTTTTTTAATCCAAGAACTTACTATTTGGAAAGTACTTAGCCTTGTAAACCTTGTAAAATAGACTATCTTCAATATGCATAAGTCTCCATCATTGTTTAGCTAATAAGGCTTTATTGAAAATCCTGAGATCCTTGAAACCCATACCCCCTTTGCTCTTTGGTTTGCACATCCTCTTCCAACTGATCCAATGGATTCTTTTCTCTTATTTTTTCTGACCCCACCAAAAACTTGCCATCATTTGCTCAAACTCATTACACAAAGAAGAAGGCAGCTTAAAACAACTCATAGAATAGGATGGTATTGATAAAGTCATTGCCTTGATTAGTATTTCTTTTCCTCCTTAAGACAAGAGTTTATCCTTCCAATTCTGCAGTTTGAGCCAAACCTTATGCTTAATATCAGAAAACGTAGAAGACTTAGCTCTTCCAATCCTTCGTGGGAGTTCTAAATATCTTTCATACTTTTCAAAGCTTTGTATCCCCTACAATTGTAGCAGATCTGTCCTTTCATTTGACACATTCCCACTGAAAATCACTATTGTTTTGTCTCCATCTATTTTAGCCCAGAAGCAAATTCATAAACTTGTAAAAGCTCATGCACTGCCATATTTTCATTGAGGTTAGCCTTACAAAATAAAACACTATCATCAGCAAACAAAAAATGATTTACTAAAGGGGCCCCTCGACACACTTTAATCCCACTAATCTGTCTTCTTTCAATAGCCTTATTCAAAAGAGTAATGAGTCCTTCAGTACACAGCAGAAATAAGTAGGGGGGATAAAGGATCTCTCTGCCTCACACCTCTTGTTGGATAAATTGGTCCCTTTGGCTCACCATTTATGAGTATATAGAAACTCACTGACTTAACACAAAACATTACCATATCAATCCACTTACTAGCAAATCCCATCTGCTTCATCACCTCCTCCAAATAATTTCATTCTAGCTTATCATAGGCTTTGCTCATGTCAAGCTTGAGGGACATGAACCCTTCTTTTCCTACCTTCTTATTCCTCAGGTAATTGACCATTTCATATGCCACTAATATGTTATCAGAAATAATTCTTCCGGGAACAAAAGTTGTTTGAGACTTTGAGATAACATTAGGCAGAATCTGTTTAAGCCTATTAGCTAAGACTTCGGAAATTATACTCACTCACTTTAATAGGTTTTTTGGTTTTAGGAATCAAAGAAATAAAGGTTGATTCAAAGATCCTAGAAAGTGATCATCATTCAATGCTTTTAGCACAGCTGAGGTAATTGAGCTCCCCACAATATTCCAATATTGTTGAAAAAATATTGGAGGTATTCCATCAGGACCAGGAGCCTTTGTTGGGTTCATTTCCTTCAAAGCATCTTCAACCTCCTTCGCTGTAAAAGAGCTTGTTAGAATCTCATTCATATAAGTTGTTACTCTGCCATGTAAATCTGCAAGAAAGCCCATCTCCCCTTGTTTTGAGTTTGTTGTGAATATATCCTGAAAATAGTGCATAATAAGCTCATCCTTTTCCTCCCCCTCTTTCCACAGACCTAAATATGTTTGAAGCCTCAGAATCTCATTCTTCCTCCTTTTGTGAGTAGCTTTCCTATGGAAAAACTTTGTGTTGTAATCACCCTCATTTAACCACAAAATCTTTGACCTTTGCTGCCAAATGATCTCAGCCCTTTCCAACCAAACTTGCAACTCATCTCTAGCCTGTTGTAACTTTGTGAACTTGATGCACTTTTCTGAAGTTCAAGCAATCGAGCTCATCCTTGAGAAATTTTTGCTTGTACATTCCCAAAGGATTGCTTATTCCATTTAGTCAAATTCTCACTTCACACTGATAACTTGTTTATAAATCCTCCATTGCACCTGTTCCATTAATGGCCTGCGAAGATTTTTTTTTTCTTTTTTTTTTATAACAACGGATCTCATTCCATTCATTAAAGAAGGACATACAAAGTTGACTTAATCAACAAACCAATTACAAACGTTAGTAGTTTCCCAGTACACTTTCGTGACTGACATGGTCTAGTCCAGACGGCAAATCTCTAAAGACCGAAGTCTAAGAGATAGCACAACTCTGTCCACAATAAAGTTTGTAGTAACCAAGTAACAAAACTCCATACCCGACTAATCGGCGTATGGAGAAACCAACCCCATCATCACTGCCTAAGCGGATGGGGGACAACACCCTTCGGACCTAAGTCCGAAGGCACAACGTTTTTGGATTTTTTGTTTTCTTGAAAATAAAGACAGGACATAAAGTAAATACATTGTGAAAATAATGTAAAAAGGGAAAAACAGTGCACAAAAAGGCTGCAGGAGGGAAAACCGACGGTCGATCTTGGGAGATCCAGAGTCGTCGGTTTGGGTGTTGTAGAAAAACTCCCACTTCTCTCTCTAAACCCTCTCCCTTCTCTCTAAACTCCCCCAAACTTCAGAATCGGCTCGAGGGGGTGGGAGCTTAGGCTCCTTCCCCCCCCCCCCCCCCCCAAACTCCTTCCCTCCCCCTCTCTGTTTTCTTCTTGTGTAGTGTTTAGGTTTTGTTTTTTGTTTTTTGTTTTTTCAGGCCAAATAAAGGGAGAATTGCCGATTGTGACTTTTCGACACCCAATAGCCAACACGCACCCCACCAGGAGGTTGGCCAGCCGCCGATCTACACGAGCACCAAATGCGGCCCCAACCGGAGCGGAGCGTAGCCCGCACGCGCGGGACGAAAAATTCGGAGCTCGTCGGCGTGTGGCCCTCACGCGCCACCAAGGAGCTCCTCTATCAATCACTCTTGGACATTCTTGATCTTTAATCCACATAGCCTCAAACCTAAAGGGTTTCAACACTGCATTATAAAGTCTAACTAGCTCCATACTATAAAAAAAAAACCGCTTATACTTGATAAGTTATTTATAATAAAAATGATCATTTTTTTTTTTATCAAAATGAGTATATTTCAAATAGTCATTTTCAATACAAATAATTCGCCATTCAAATTACCCAAATGTCCATGTAGCATAACATAAAGATCTACCAATTCACTCAACAAATTAGTTATATGCAATTATTTAATAATAAACCAATAACATAGAATAAATAAATTGCATAACACTAAGATTGGTAATGAAGGGAAAATCTTTTAAAGAACTATTTAAAGGTAAAACCCTACGGGGCAACCAAACCCAGAAAATTCAATTTTATTATTTGAAAATCATGTACAAGCAAGTTTCAATTACAAAAATTTTATCAATTGACACTCTTACTTGCCCAGAAAAATGACATGTTTGTCTCTACCGCAATAGCAGACAGAACCTTTAACGATCTTCAACTATTGTCTTCTCTTCTGGAACTCCAATAGCTTAACACAATCAATCAATCTCCAACATGGAACACGATTACACTTGAAGAGAGAAAAATAATTAGAAAATTCTCAAGTGATGAGAATTTTCTCAGACACAAGCATTCGGAATATACGCTTCAATAATTCCAGGCAAAAATCTCCAAGTTAGTTACCCAATTGGATCCCTTAAATAAATAATCTGGAAACAGTTTGGGTTGCAGTAGGACTCTGCTGACGGAGTGACTCTATCGCGAATAACTCTCTTGATGGGATGCTGACACTTGGCACTAAATCTTCTCAGTAGAAGCAGATTCTTATTCAAATTCTTCTCTGGATAATTACATACTCCTTGGGACTCGATTTTCACACTCTTGACTTATATAAAACACTTCCCAATAACTTCTAAATAAACTCAAAATAGTTATAGATAAAGTGAAGATAATTTACATTCATCCAAATTACAAACCCAATGATAAGATAAATTATATCATCTTAGTCACCTAATCCTAACCAAACTCTTGTATCAACAGCCACAAATAATCGTTTTTATTGTAATAACATATATTATCTCCTCCAGTGTTTTTTCTTGTTTTTATGTTATTTCAATGACCTTAGCATCCTTGTACAGAACCATTTTAGTGGCCGGCAACAATGCAACATACATATTGAGCTTAGTGAAGCCCTGATACCAAATATTGGGTAAATGGGCTCGCAGACCGATACAAATCCATTAGAGGCCCATGATATTCTGATACTAAAGAACAAGATGGTGAGACCTGTACGCAGCCATACAAATTCAGAATAATGCTATATATTTATATAAAGTGTGCAATTATCATATGAACTATTTGAAAAAGATTGAGTCCACCATTAAAAAAAATATTTTTTTTTTATGTAAATCTTATATTTATTTATTTTTTAATAAAAATGGACGGCGCTCGCACAAAATACTGTATCTAACTAGCATTACTCTTTTTGTCATATATGCATCCGAGAAAGCCCAATGTCCAGTGAGCTCCACTATAAATAGCTAAAGAAACAAGGTAAAATCTTCTTGGACACCCATTTAAATACTTGCATATACTAGGTTAATTCAATGTAGATCCTAAGTTATAAAGCATTGGAATGTTCTTATATTTGCCGGTCGACACTCCCAGCAAGAGTACCTCTTGCTAACTCAGCAAGGAAAAAATCGATTGTACGTCCTGGCATTAATGGCCTGCTAAAACAGCCAGACATGCAATTAAGACAAGCTGCGCCCCTAAAGATGATGGAGGAAGCTTCATTGAGAAAGAAATCTTCTGAAATGGTGTTATTTACAATTAGCTGCATGCAGCTTCGTCGGCAGCCATTAATTTTCCACACGATTGACCTAAATTCGTTGATTCTTATATTCATATAATATACGGCTTTCCAGAAGGTCATATATATATATATATATATATATAATTTGTCGTCCAAATAACCACTCATTTGAATGATATATAAAATGCTTTTGAAATCTGTTTTGACCTTAGAAGTTGGGTACGTAGGTACGTACTAGATGCTTCTTGGTTTAGAATTTAAACTCTCTCAACTTATTAATAGAATTTTTTTAAAATTTTAACATAAATTATAATAAATAATTCAGTTTTTTTAAATTTCAAAATAATAAGAATAATAATAAATAATATTCTAATAATATTTTATCATGAAAAATTTTATACATCACACTACAATCTCACTTTCATCTCACTAAGTATGATGTGACATATTTATCATCATTAAATAATCATTTATTACATATTTATTTATCATCTAATGGTGATCAATGTGCCACATACCACTTAGTATGATCAAAATAGGATATAGAAATGTAATGTATAGCATTACTCTTGTAGCTCATTAATTTGGACATGCGTACAGTAATTTAAACCAAAATGAATTTTGTGTTTGTGTGTGTGATTTTGGATTTGAACGAGAAATACAGTAGTACTAGTACTTATAGTACTAATTAAGTTACATGATTTTATCAGTCTCAATTTATAAATAGACTAATTAATATCTTAAAACATAACAATTGATACGTTTAAAAATCATAAAACTCAAACGACACTGATCGGGAAATTCAATTCAATTATTAATGTTCGGTACAGTGCACGGTGTAAATAATGATGTTCTTGCATTCTATGAGCGCTCGAGGCAGACTAATTGGACTTGCAAACGTTCTTTCTTTATCTATAGTTGACTATTATTATATATATATATATATATATATATATATAAACAAATGATATACACCACACTATCATTTTATTTACATCTCATTATGTAAGATGTGTCATATTTATCACAATTAGATGATAAAGAATCATCTAATAAATTATCATTCAATAGTGATAAATGTACCACATCATGTATAGTGAGATGAAAATAAGATGGTGGTATGGTATATAGAATTTTTTTATATATACATATATATTTCCTTCTACATTACTTTATTGGTTTTCGATTTCTTGTTTTTTCTTTCAAGTTTTTTTTTTTTTAAATTAAAGGGGTCATCTTAATATATATTAAGAGAAATAATATTTACAGTCATGTAATATATAAGCGTAATGTAATTTAAAAAAATAAAATAAATACAAGATTTATATTAAAAAAATTAATTTTTTAATAATAAATTTTATTAATTTTTAAATAATTGCATAGTATTTATAGGTATAGTATTATAATTAATCTTAATCTGTGCGCTAGCTCTTTTGTCCTTTCTACTCTCTAGTATTAATTATTAGTTTTAATCAACTGCAGATGATCATGATTAAGGCGGCTACTAATTACTAAACGTGTTATATATAGTTAATCGATGATTGGTCAATTTTGTTTTTGACACGTACGCAGTATTGCGCAGTTATGCATGTACTAGCTAGGCTTGAGTACTGATTCTAGCTGCACTTTTCAAGGATTGTAATTTCCGTTTCCGAGCGAAAAACTCCTACTTCGTAATTTATCACTTTTCCTTCGATTTGTTTTCCACTAAATAAGGATGATGTTGTAAAAATAAGAGTAGCTTTGATTGGTCTGTGTTGAGCATACATACCATAATTCATTCTATTTAAAAAGAAAAACTATTAAAATGTTAAATTTTTTTTATATGCATATTTTCAAAATGAATATACGAGACTTGCGCATATTAATAATGTACAAATCAGTTTTAGTAACTAATAGTATTAATATTTGAATAATGATATATACACAATATATTTTCATAATATATTTCACAACAATATTATAAGATGAGGGTATTTTTATAAAATAATATTACTTTTATGAGATATTTTACAAAAATACATTTCATTTAAAACATAGTTATGTAAAGTGTTGTGAAAAATATTGTGTGTAAATCATTTTCCTTAATATTTTGGCTCGTTTAGATATAGAGATGACACACGTACATATCCTCAAAATTTTCAAAACTTATTTTCAAATATAACTTAAATATAAAAATTTCCTTCTATTAGTTTTTTTACTATACTACATCCAACTATATAAATACTATATAATTATTTAAAAAAAGAGTAAAGTTTATCATTAAAAAATTAATTTTTTTCATGTAAATCTCATATTTATTTATTTTTTTTCAAAATGACTACACGATACTTACACACTCAGAACTACAAGTATCATTTATCTTTCTACTAAATAACGAAGATATTGTAAAAATAAGAGAAGCTCGTTTTAGATTTGGGACATACATATCATAATTATTTTATCTAAATAGAAAAATTATTAAAATGTTCATTCTTTTTATATGCATATTTTTAAAATGAATATATGAGATTTACGCATATTAAAAATGTATAAATCATTTTTCAGTAACTAATAATATTAATATTTTGGATCGGTTAGATATAGAGATGACATAAGTACATATTCTTAAATTTTTTAAAATTTCTCGTAATTTTATTTTCAAATATCATTCAAATATAAAATATTTTTTAATTTCAAACTTCAATTTTTTTATCTAATCATTATTCAAACATAAAAATCAATACAATTTTAATATACTATAAAAATTATATTCAAATTATTTTTAACTTTATAATATTTTTATTCAACTTTTTCTATCTCTTTTCCAAAACCCAATAAAATATCTTAATTTCAACTATTTCACTACTTAGATTAATCTTGAGATACTCTAAATTTCCAATTGAGCACAAGAGTCTAGACCTTTAAATTCATGTCCCATTTCCATATATAGTTGCTCAAAAAGATTTATTTTACTTGAAATTAGCTGCACATCATGTACTATAAATACACAACTAGTACTTATTGTGAGATTACGCGGTCAATTATAAGTAAAATTAGTTTATAATTATCTAATTGATATATATATCATGATGAAACTCTCACATCAATAATAGATCAATGTTTGTAAATAAAACGTTTCTTAAAAAAAATGTTGATTAATCATTAGCATAGCCACAATGTGTAGATAAAGAAAGCATGCATATATATATTGGATCGATCAGAAGAAATATCCATACTATATATCGTTTAATTTTATAAGAGATTGATGTTTTTTTTTTTTTTTCTTGGCCCTTTAAGATGAGTTGAGTACCCAATTATATAGCCTACCTGACAGTGAAATTGTAACCAATTGGTTTCTTGCATCATTGGAAGAAAGAAACTCAACAAAAAAAATTCAGATTAATAATAGAATCATTCCATTATAGATAGTACTCTTGCGTAGAAAACTGGCCAACAATGATATATATATATATATAGATCATATTATACATGTTATAAAAGTTAAAACTGGCCAACAAAAATCTCGTTTAGATTGAGAAGTGATCTCAACTCATGTCATCTAATCATTACAATTTTTTTAAATTCTCACACAAAATATAATAAACAATTCAACTTTTTTGAATCTCAAAATAATAATAATATTTTCAACTAATTTAAAACTATATCATCTCATTTCATCGATCTCAACTCACAATCCAAACGACACCTTATATATTTCTCATCTGAACAACGAGCTTGTAAAGAAAAATAAAGAAATAAAAGAAAAACGTGCCGACCAATTAATCTTGTTAAAAAAGCTAAAACATCCCATAATTAATCAGACACATTCAGCTCCTAATTAAAACAAACAGGTTAAAATAATGTAATAAAAAAAGGGATAAGAGTGAGATTTGGTAAGATGAACAGGATCCAAGTTTTGTAGTTTGGATAGAGCTTTCATCTATAGCTAGCTAATTTCGCTCCAGGTATTCGTGCACGGTTTTGCATGCGTTGAAGTCTACTGCAGCTTGGAGTGCAGAGCTGGACTCCAATATCCCCTTATTTACCTGCTGACCTCTTTTAAATTGACCATTCCCACGAATTCTTTCTCCTTCCAATTAAGCTAACCAAAAATCTCTGATCTCTTCTTCTTTCTCTGCAGAAACAGTAGAAGTAGCAAAAATGGAGGGTCTTATTCCCTTTGTGTACAGGGCCATAATGCAGTACAAGCATGAAAAAGAAATTCCTAGTGCTCTTGGGTCGTCCTACTGGTTCAATGAGTCACCCTCTGCTTCCTACATGCGACTTCCCGGCGGCGATTCTGGCCGTTTTCAAACTTCTGATATACAGCTTTTCTGTTCTTCAGATCACCAATATCGGTTCTCTGCGTCGACTTCTTCTCCATCCTCTTCATCCAGGGCTCCTTCGTCGACTACCCAAATCATAGTGTCGTCTGGAGTTCAGTCCCCACTTCGTCGTTTGGTTCCCCGTCGAGTGGCCTGTAGTAGTAGTACATGATGAACATGATCATCATCAATCGATCGTCATGAAAATGGTGATGTGCCTGAAGAATAAGCTGAAGGCATGTTGGAAGTGCTGGTTTTTATAGTATTTTGTGCATGGATATATCGACTGTGATCATAAGTGTATCTAGAGGATTTGTTTGCTATTAAGTTTAATCTCCCTCTTCTTTTTTTTTAATAATCTGAACCTTTTAATGGCTTTTGGCTTGGACTTGTAAGAGATTAGCGTCTGGAAAAACCAAAGGGACGTCCCTACGCTTTGATTTCTGGTGTCTGTTTGAAGTACTATGGAAAGGAAAAGAAATTACCAATGTGTATAATAAAAAATTAATGTAATTATCATGGATTGTGATGTCTGAACAAAAGGATAAGTCATGAACAAAAGACTATATCCTTTATTAACTGTACGTAATTTCAATGCAGAAGTTGCTTCTCTGTTCGTTCTTCTTTCCCTTTCCTTCTTTTCTTATTTCCTTCTTTGGGGTGTGGGATCGATGACGTTTTCTTCTTATCTTCCGTTTTCCTTTATTATCAAGTTTTTCATTGAGAAAGTTCTTAATTAATTAATTAATTAATTGTGTATATAACTATTTCTGGCCAATTATTTCCTACAAAATTATAAACTAATTATTTCACATTAAAATAAATCTATTTTCGTCATAAATAATTATTTTCATTACAAACAGCTCGTAAAAAATATTTATTTTTCTTGAAGCACATACTAGAAACATGTAGAAAAACACATTTTTTTTTTCCTAATTTCCGTCATCAAATAATATTAAATGTTTAGATAAAGTTGGCTCGGATGGATCAGGATCATTTGTAATTTGGATTAAACTTGCAATATATATATATATATATATATATAAATTGTACAAGTTGACGTTTTGGAAAAATAGAATCATATTCCAAGGTAGAAGATTTCGCAAGATTGGAACTGGGTCTCAGACTTAAGCCTATACTCCATCTGGTCATGTGGTCCACTTCACAAGCTATTTGACAAATTAAATGATTTTGAGGAAATAATAGTTTGTATTTCTGAATATTGTCAAGACTTGTCGGTTTATGTTGCAAACTAAACTCCAAATGAATGAAGAAGAGAAGAAAGCACCATGATTTATGGGCTGTACTACGTAAAACTTCATGCATGCATGAAGCCATAGCCATAGGCCTTTTTACATGAAGAATAATTTCTTTTCCACGAACAGGAGCATTTTTATATGGGCAGAGCGGATACTTGGTTTGGGAGGCAACAAAAAAAAAAAAAAGACCAGAGACAACAGAATTAATTTTTAGCATATACTTTATAAAAAAAATGATATTGCCAGTCTTAGAATGTGTAAATCTCGTGCATCCCTTTCGAAGAAAATAAGTATATATGAGATCTATAAAAAAATTATTTTTTAATAGTAGATCTCATTTTTTTACACAAAAAATGCGTGAGACTTGAAGACCCTACAATTTATTTTTATATCTACCATTATACCTTTTAGTCCCCAACCATTAACTTGGGTCCAACTCTAATTATGGATAGCAAATATTATATATATATATATATAAATACTTTTATATTTATCCTTTTTTCATTTGAACGTCTTATACATGTCTTTACAAATTGGTTTTAATGAAGTTCTTGTGTGTGCAATTATGACGCTCCCAAAATTGTCAATGGGGGCATACGTACAAGCAATTAAGCAACCATCCAGCGAGGCTTCTCGAAATTCCACGCAATGCCCACGATTTGAATGCTTATCATACAGCTTATTCATGAGTGTTCGCGAGATCTTCGCTATTCGGATTGGTGAAATGCATGAACACGATGACGTGGCACGTGATTTTGTGTGAGTTGTATTTGCTAAGATTCGGTTTTCAACTCTCTTTCCAAGTCCTCTGCTCCATTCCTTTCAACCATAGTATTCAAGGCCTCGTAACAAGCTTAAACTCAAGTTTTGGCACCAATGGCTTAAGAACGCACAGCACATTTCGGCTCAGGCCATGGATTTCTTGTTCGGGTCTTGGTTCGAAGATAGCGCGAACGTCGTGAAGAAGACACTGCCTGAGAACGCAGTTGTTGTTTTCTCCATAACTCGGGGCTCGTGGGTTCAAACCCTTTAATTGCCCATGCGTTTGTGTTGGATTTGGAAGTGTGCAATGGGTTTTCTTGGATTTTTTGTTCAAGGTAATCAATCTTCTTATGGGAATTTTTGTTCTTTGCTTTTTAAAAATGATATCTCTTAAATAATATTTTATAATTTTATAAAACGCTTGAGGTTGTTTTCAATTGTCCATTTTCTTATTTTCTGGCTTTTTATTTTTTTTTCCTTTTTTGTATAATTCTTAAGAGTGATAAATGACAACATTATGGAAAAGGACACGTTTGGATTCAGAGTGTTTCTATCTCATCTCATCTCGTCATTACAACTTTTTCAAATTTCCACATAAAATATAATAAACAATTCAACTTTTTCAAATCTCAAAACAATAATAATATTAAAACATAATATTCTAATAATATTTTATTTAACTTTCAACTTTCATCTAGAACCATCTCTTCTCACCTCACTGTCCAAACCAGCCATGACTAACATGATTTTTCAGTTAAAAATTTGTCTAAACATTGGTGAGGTACATGTCAATGCTCCTACACATACCTGTGAACTTTAACAATTCTCCTTTGGTTAACCAGAAACATACACAGACAAAAACAAATGCTACTAGAACGCCTAGAACCAGATTAAATTGAACAAATCTAGTTGATCTTTTATCCTTTTCCTGCTAATAAAACTTGAAAACTTCTAAAAATCGAGGTTTCAAATTTCAAATAATCTCACACAATGAAAAATAAGTCCTGTCCTTGTCCAGAGTTCGGGCCTCATCCAAATTTATCGACAACCATACATTTTGCATGCGGCAAACAGATACAACTCATAGCAGGCAAAAGGAAGGAAGAAAGAAAGAAAGGGAAAGAAAAATAAGAGGCAAAGAACCAAGTCAGGCCTACCATATGATACAAGTGATCCCAAAAACTCAACAATATGACTGGAAGTTGGAGCAAAGCATACTACCAAGCCCAAGCTGAAATGCCTGATCCCAGAGGTTGAACTCTTTGAAAAGCTAGACAATGAATGCTACTTTGTACACCTGTGGCTGGACAGAACCTAATAGGTTTCACATCAGAACAGATATGCATATTAGGTGTGAATGTGGCTGCACCTTTTAGGCCCTTGGATATAGCTGGCACCGTCCTACTTCATAGATGTCTGTTGCAACAACAGAGGAATGCAATTCCCAAGTGTTTTCCAGATTTAACTGGTTAGACTGACTGAAATTTCTCGAAGATGTGAAGCTTGATAATGCAAATATAATATGTAGAAGAGACTCATAGACTATTCACTTCAAAGAGGTTGAGATGAAGGTAATGCCACTAGGGTGCAAAAGAAAGAAACGTGTTAAGATGGAATTTAAACCAATACTGGGATGAGAATGTGTAATTTAAACAATCAGATGCTACTGAAGAGAATGGATCCTGAAAGTTTCACAAAAATTAAGGTGAATTAGAAAAACATGAGCATTGGAGTAAAAAGAAATAATAGGTGCACTGCAAAAGTGTGATCTGCAGGGCTGGAGGGCCTGAGTCATCTAAACTGAGGCTAATAAAATCCAAAACATCACATGAGATGATATGGCGGTAAAAGCCCAGGTGATGAAAGCAAATGCTATAGACATCTGGAATTTGTTGCATGGGAGATGAGGATTATGCTTGCAGAAAGCCAAGTCTCTTGAATAGAGAACTATAATCCCCGCTGATGAGCATGCAGCTGCAAGGGTTAAAGTAGCGGTCACCTGCAAATTTTGGACAGTTGTTATGCTCATGATTACATTTTTTTTTATGGGCAAACTGATTTTCACGTATAGTGGCATGAAAACACAGAAAAGTAGCTGTTCTGATTCCTACATGAACATGAATTCAGCACCCAATTCATGCAGAAATAATATTCATTTCAGAAACAATTTTCACAACAAGAGATCAGAGAGGCAATTAGCATATTTCAACAGTAATATATGTGAGTGATAATGTATACACAAGAAAGGAGCTATACAGCTTTTGGCTTTTCTGTTCACCATAAATCCCATTCTTGGAAATTTCATGAAAGCTTATAAGAGGCAGAGAGCTCATGTGCAGATGAGGATAATAAACTTGTCCAGACTCAACTATATTACATGTAACAACATTTAATAAGGTTACCACATGTCAATGCACATGACTTCCTATTCACATTTTACTTGCTAGTAATTTGAAAGAGGATACCTATAAGAAAATGTTCGAAAGAGGATATGACCATCCCTGTGGCCTTGGAGGGTATTGGATCAGCTGGCATAATTTCAGTTTAGAATTTTCTTTTTTATGTATAATGAGGAGTCAAACATTACAATCACATGAAGATTGATTTGAGATGCTTAGTATGCAAAATTTTGAGAAGGCTAACAAAATTTGAGATGCTTAGTATGCAAAATTCCTCAAGCAGTGCTTCTGTGGCCCTTCAAAATGGCTAACCAGTCGATTGGGCAGCAGTGGCCACAATCAGGACGTTAAAAACACAGAAAGACAGATGAATATAACAATTAGCAACATCTGATCAATGACGATTGCCAAACACATGTATAGGAATTAGGAAGCATGTGATTTATAATGTTCATACTTGCTTTATGGGAAGAACAAATTTACAGTGGAGAAATTAAGAGACGAGTTGAATACCCAATCGCCTACAACAAACAGGCTCACTAGGACTGGATTTTGAAGATCCCTCTTTCTTGTCAAAGCATAAATATCAAGACATGCAAGTCCAAAGCTCCACAGAACTTGAAGACCCATTGATGCAATTAAATAGCTGAATAAAAGCACAGATATCACAGTCAAAAGTTTGCAAAAGAATGGTTGCTGAACAGAAATATCACTAAGAATTTTTTTTATAAGTAGCATCAATGAGTATTAGAATAAAAATCCTTGCATGAATTGAGAACCAAATATCACAAACTTAGCAGGTTTAACAAGCCTGGACAACAGCATGACTGCATGAGACATGAAATATTGCACTGGCCTCATTTAGTCCAGTACATTCTCATACTTCATCTAGAACTTTCTTAGCAAAAAGGTCTTATAGATCTACTCACTACTCCAATGATCCAATCATTTATGGAGTATTTTATATCCAACAAGTAGTCTCTCGACAGTATGATTAGAAGATGCTTCAGCATACCCCTCATTTCAAATTGTTAACAGGACGTTTAGACACATTGCCAAAACCTACATGTGCAAGAATTAATAAGCTGTTACAAGAATTAGGGTAGTTATCTCGTTTTAGTATATTGAAAAAATTAAGCATTGTATCAGTGTCATAACTAGCAAAAACAATAACGACAAGAAGATGATTTTTTGGCTACATAGATAGATCCACTGACTTCATTTATCAAAAATAAAAGGCATGTTCCGTTAAAATCCATGAGCCCCAATCTGCCAAACACATAGTATTAATGTATTATGTCTAAAAAAGACAAAGTTGGATTTGATATCACTATCTTTATGAGTCTATGGCCTTCAAAGGTAGGCGTACGTACAATGGCACTGGACACATGCCAAATTAGGTGTTCAATCATCAATGGTATCACGATTCACATTCCCAGAAACTGCCAAACATATTAGTAGCAAGGACTCAATTTATGAAACAAAAAGCCACACTCCTAATATCGGTGAGCCCTAATCATTATAATATACAAAGAGCTATCAAAAACAGAATAATAGACGTTTTGAGTTTATTCTCCCAACTTGACTGCGTACATGACCGATTGATTGCCTTTAAAGGACGGGGAATTTTCAATGAACACAAGGTTAGGTGTCCCTTATTGGTGCTTCCCACCCATAAAAACCACAGTTGCGGTTTTAAGTAACAAATGCTAATTTTTGCCTACAAATCGTTACTGAAAGGGAAAACAAGCTTTTTCACGCTCAAGCATCAACAAGCTTTTCCATCAATTTCTTCTCAATCCTTTCTTCCCAGACTACAAACCGTAGACATTAAGTTTACATATAAACTGGAATTAATGAACACATTCAAGTTTACATTTCAAATGGGATCATAGAGCGTAATCCATTATCCTTCCCGGGAGAAAAAACTGAAATTGCAGGAAAAAGATATGCTCACTACAGTTCTTGAGCCCAACCAGTTCCGATAGAAAATGAGGCCACACTGAAAGGAGACTGTTTTCTCAAGTGATATGTATGATAAATAAACGATCAAAAAAAGGAAACCATTCTTCTTCTCCTCCACCCCCACCCATTTTATAAGTGGATTTAAAACCTTACCAAAAAAATAACAGAACTAAAGAAATTGACTAAAAAGCAGAGGCGAAGAGAAGAGGAAATACCAGAAGGCAGTGAACCTAGCAAATCCAAAAGCACTAACCATCACCCCAATCGCCGCAGCAGCAAATGCACATTGCCCTAGCCTCAATATAAGCCCACTCACCGACCCCGGCCTCCCTACCAAATTCTTCATCTCCTCTCTGCGAATTGTTCCAAGCAAAAAGCTCACCCGATTACCTCCATTCTTACATAACCAGTCGCACAAAAAAGCGCAGGCATATCTTAAAGGGAAGATTGGGATTTCAATTTAAGTTTTGAGCTTTCAAGTTTCAAGGGGGTTGGAATTTCAAGGATTAGCATATAATATAGAATTAAGAATTCACGGTATTTTGATTCGACACGACTTTACTGTGTGAAAGGTCTTGAGAAGCTTTTCAATTTCGTCCAAAATTGAAAATTCTAAGCAATTCAATTCCAATTCGATTGTAATTTTAAGATGTCTAGTTTTTCTCAATATCTAAATATTATAAATATAAATATTTTTTAATTTTTAATTTTTAATTTTTTCGTCTAATCATTATCTAATTATTACAACTTTTTTAAATTTAAAACAAAACATAAAAAAAATTGAATTTTTTCAAATTCGAAAACAAAAATAATATTTTAATTTTATAATATTTTTATTCAATTTTTTCTCTCTCATTTTTTAAAATCTCATAAAATATTTTAATTCAAAACATTTCACTATTATTCACAAATTATTTTATTATTTACAAATTTCTTATCTCAGCTCATCTTAACATTCAAACGATACCTAAGACTTAAAAGAGGGCTTTAGCTTCGTTGGCTAGAAAAAACTTGGGTAATTGTGAATGTAATTTCTCACTAGTGTTATGTCTATATTTTATTTTTTTTTAGAAATGTCTATATAGATATAAAACCAAGGGTTTGAATTTTCAAGAGTTTGGAAATGGAAAATGTTTATCGGACCGTGCCTCTTTAAAAAAAAATAGAAAAAGAAATTAAAATGTTACACCGATCCGATGCATCAGTCCTTTGACAATGTGATATAGTTTCAAAGAAAATCCAAACCTAACCGTCACAGTATCTTACTTATGAATTTGCAAAAATGATTTTTCCTAGGTCATATATTTATTTTTAGGGCTGGTTTGGATTCAGAGATGAGATGATTTTAGATAAAAGATGAAAATTAAAAAAAAAATTGTTAGAATATTATTTTTTAATATTATTATTATTTTGAGATTTGAAAAAATTAAATTGTTTATTATATTTTGCGTGAAAATTTGATAAAGTTGTAATGATGAGATGAGATGATATGAGATGAGATTAAACACTTTCTGAATCTAAACGGGATCTTAATATACATACTGATATTATTATTCAAGCAATCAATCAGTACATAACACCTCTTAAGAGTACTAATCCAGACACAACCTATGGAACTATGCTTTCTGCCATAACAGGTTGAGTCACCATAGAAGATTGATCACAATAAGACACCATTATTTCTCCTTCATTGTTTCTGATTATAATGCCAAAACCTACTCTCTCATTATGCACATCAATAGCTGCATCAAAATTAGCCTTCAAATAATCTTCCTCTGGTTTCTTCCATTTTTGTTTTTCACATGTTCTTCCTTCACTTTTTTTTTCTTTCCTTCTTTCAGATTCTGTGCTTCCTGGTATTCTTTCAATCTTACTATAGCAGTTTTAATCAACTGTGTAGGACTTTCGAATTTATTCTCAAAAACTACTCTATTTCTTCTATACCAGATGCTCCTTAGGATAGAAGTAGTTTCTTCTAATTTTTCAATTTCCAGTGCTTGACTTAATTTATCCCATAGTTCCATGAAATCATTCCCTACTAATGCTCAGTTTTGTATTGAACTTCCCATTTCTGCCCACACATCATAAACTGTCATGCATTTCCATAAAACATGCATAATAGTTTCTTCTTTAGTTTGACACAAAGGACAATTGGAGTTTTCTGTAATTTTTCTACTTCAAAGTAAATATTTTGTAGGCAAAGAGTCAGTACTTGCCCTCCGTAGAAAATGTTTTGTTGCACTAGGAACCTTCATTTTCCAAATCTTTCTCCATTTCTCTTCTGCTGTTGCTTCTCTCGAACTTTCTCCTACTTACCTTTTCTTTCTTGCTTGAGCCACATGATATCCACGTCTAACTATGTATTTTCCATATTTATTAAAATTCCATATTAGCTTATCTTCTGCATTTATGCTACCTATAGGCATTTTACAAATCATGTCTACTTCTTCTCTATTAAGATTTTCTTTTATCAACTCTTCATTTCATATGTTTAGTTCTTCTACCATCAGATCAGAGACTTTTGCTTCCCTACCCAATGAACAACTAGTAGATTGAACACAGTATGTTGTAGGTTTTGGTAACCATATATGTTCCCATGTATTAATCTTCTTCCTATTTCCTATCTCCACCTTAAGCCTTCTTTTAGTAGATCAGTAGCCAACCAAACACTTCTCCATATTAGTGATGGAGAAGCACCTAGTTTTGCTTCCAGTATATTCTTCTCCCTGAAATATTTGCCTCTATATACCCTTGCACCAGAGATAAAGGATCCTGTAAGAATCTCCAACTATGTTTAGCTAGTAAAGCTAAGTTTTTTTTTTTTTTTTAGAAGAGTTAGGCTCACCTGTCCAATAGTGACCCCTCCCCAATTTTATTAATAACCCTCACTTGTGGCGGAGGAAAACCATGGTTCTAAAACAAGCATCTGGGGTACAAACAAAACCCAGCATGCCAAAAGAAACCAAACCAGATAAAAAAAAATGAAAACGACAAAACCACAAGCAAAAGACAAACGAAACTAAATAATACGAAGCGAAGGCATCCCGGAGTAGTCCATGCGAATAAGGCCACGCAAAACTCGGGGAGTCTCCATCAAGTGGTAAAAACCTGAATCACTACCAAAAGCCACATGCTTGGCTAACCAATCTGCAACTTGATTTCCCTCTCGAAAAACATGATGAATAGAACAAGTCAAGGAACTCATAATATCAAGAACTTCTTCCCAGAAATCCTCCAAATACCAAACCCCACATCTTTTACTTCTCCACCAAGAAATAACAGTCATAGAATCAAGTTCAATTTCTACATAATTGAGGGATAAAGACCTACAAACCTGGAGTCCATGAAGTAGAGCTAAAAGCTATGCCTGATTATTAGAACCTGTACCAGTGAACGCAGAAAAAGCATGAATTAACTTACCGTGATCATTTCTAATAATCCCACCTACGCCAGAGCTCACGGATTACCCAAACTACTACCATCTCTATTTAATTTAACCCAACCCGCCGGCTAAGTTGAAATTCTTTATTTCTCTAAATCTCATCCCTCCAGCACTATTTGAACTTCGCATAAAACCCCAGCTCTTCCAATGAACATCTCTACTTTCCTTATTGCTTTCCCACCAGAATTTTGCCAACATGGATGATATCTCTTAACACAATTTGTTGGGAATCTTGAACACACTCATTGTATAGGTAGGTAATGCTTGTAGTATAGCCTTAATGGGTACTTCTTTCCCAGCCCTCCATAGAAATCTATTCTTCCAAGTATTATTTTCTTCCATATTCGATCTTTAATCCGTTTAAATGTATTATATTTGGATTTACCAACCATCGAAGGCAATTCCAAATATTTCTCATGACTGCCACTGCACCTGCTTCTTTTGTGATCAAACTTCTGATATCCTCTCTTGTGTTACTATTAAAAAAGATTGAAGTCTTGTGTCTATTCAGTTTTTGCCAGAAAGCTTTCGCATACACATCCAATAGTGACAATAAATTGTTCCAATCTGATTGCCTAACTCTATAGAAGATAACACAGTCATCTGCAAAGAACACATGGTTTATTCTTGGACCCCTTCTTGCTACATTGACCCCTCTAATAGCCCTTTCTGTTCTATATTGTTAATAAGTGAACTTAAACCCTCTGCACATAGAATAAATAGATATGAAGATAGAGGATCTCCCTGTCTCAGTCCAGGTTTAGGAATGATCAATTCACCAGGTTGTCCAACTACTAGTACAAAAAAACTCACAGATTTAACACAGTTCATAATAAGAGAAATCCACTTTTGCTCAAACTCCATCTTCCTCATCAAAACTTCCAAGTAATTCCACTCAACACGATCATAGGCTTTAGACATGTCCAATTTCAATGCCATACTACCCTGTGCTCCGTTTTGCCTTGTTCTCATAGTGTGTAATACTTTATATGCTTCCATTATGTTATCCAAGATGAGTTTTCCCGATACAAAAGCACTTTAAGAATATGATATTATATTAGGTAGCACCTTTTTTGGCCTATTTGATATAGTCTTTGAAATTAACTTGCAAAGCACATTACAAAGATTTATAGGCCTAAAATCAATGACAGCTTCTGGATTATTTGTTTTTGGAATAAGAGCAATAAATGTAAAGTTTAAATCTAGCAACATGACTCTATTATTTAAAAAGTCAAGAGTTGTATTACACACCTCATTCTTTATTAGACTCCAGTGTTGCTAATAAAAATATGCTCCAATCCATCTGATCCTAGAGACTTCAAAGAAGACATTTGTCTAAGAGATTCTTCTATTTCTGTTACTTCAGACTTCTGCCCCAGCTCTTCATTCATTTGATCTGTGACTCTGGTGCTTACAGTTCCTATCACAGCTTCAATATCATTTGTTGATGGAGATGTAGAGGAATAGATTTCTTCAAAGTATTCTATAAATGCTTTCTTAATATCTTCATTCTCAGTCATCAAGTTGTTGTTAGTGTCCCTGACCTACTTAATAAAGCTCTTTCTTCTTCTTTATGTTGCACAAGCATGGAAGTATTTTGTTTTATGTTGCACAACTGAAGAGGGGGAGACGAAATTAATTTCCATGGCCGCCGTTTGCTTTATTTTTCTCTTAAGATTTTTGTTGTCCATTATATTTATGGGTAACTAAATTCTCAAGTAGGGCTAGGGATGAACTTGCGCAGTAGATAGTATTTTTAATTTATGTATTTAATTTTCAATTACTAAAACTCTTTTGTTTTATCATTCTCAATTCATTGTTGATATTTTCTTCTCCGAATAATCATATAATTTATTCTGTTTATGGATTCAGTCATGCTTTTTCTATTGAATGGATTGGTTCTTTAATTATTTTTGGATCAATTATTTATCCATATTGATTTAATTCTTTACTGCAATATCGCTTCCAGAGTATGTTTTCGTCGTTGGATTTTCTCAATAGTGATAATAATTTACGTATTTTAAAAGTGGTGAATAATTTTTCAGATGATTACATTTGGTTTAATCTTGGTTTCTATACCTTCCGATTGTGAATTTTGGGAATTGAGTTCCCAATTGAGTTATTCAATGAATTAAGAATAATTCAAATACCGGATTTGTGCAAGGGATTCCCGACGCTTTACTGTTTGTTAAATTTGAGTACTTTTTTAATTAGTCACTTTGCTTCACTTTAATTTGTATTTAAAATTAATATTTGTTCTTCATTAATCATTTAATATTTTTCTTTAGTTTCTTTATTCCTTTTACTATTCTTTTAATTTGTCTCGGAATCGACACCCCAAAGCTATACTACAATTACCGCGTTATTCTTTGGGCGTAATCAAATTTTGGCATTGTTTCCGGGGAGACGGTAGAAGAATTGCTAGATAGTTTTCTTTTCAGTTTTTTTGTAAAGGCGGCAACTTCGTTCCCTTTTTTAGTTTGCTACATTTTTTTTCCCTTCTTTTCATAGTATTTTTAGTTTTTAGCATTTTGTTACCTTGCATGCAAAAATATAGAGACGCATTGGGTAGATTTGCTTGTAGTCCTGTGGTAGAGTCAGAATCAAATTTTTTAAATCCTTTATTTGACAATTCATCTAGTCCTGAAGAAATGAGTGAACACAAAAATCAACCCATTAGAACTCTTCATGATTACCTCCACCCTACACGCACAACCACACCATCATGCATCATATTTCCAACTAATACTCGCCAAGTGGATTTTAAAATAGGGATGATACAGTTACTCCCTACTTTTCATGACTTGAAAAATGAAAATCCATATGTCCACATCAGGAAGTTTGAGGAAGTAGTTGCGACATTTCATAGTCAAAATGCAACTGATGACGTTGTGAGACTTAAATTCTTTCTTTTCTCTTTGAAGAATAAAGCTAAGAGTTGGCTAGACTCGCTGAGACCACGATCTATTGGATCATGAAATGAGATGACTCAGGTCTTCTTTAATAAATACTTTCCCCAACATAAAACCAATGCTTTGAAAAAACAAATCTCCACCTTTGCATAAAATGACAGTGAGACTTTGTATCAGTCTTGGGAGAGATTTAAGGAGTTTTTGAGTGTGTGTCCTCATCATGGGTATGAGAATTGACGCTTAGTGAGCTATTTTCATGAGGGACTTACATCTAGAGAGTGATAATTTGTGGAGATGATGTGTAATGGTGAGTTCTTACAGAGGCCTTAGGTATGTACAAGAGGCCTTTTACACCTTACTCTCTATAATCCGGAGTGGTGCAATCACCCCAATTTTAGCTGGAAGTCTGAAAACCAGCCGTCTGCACAACCTCTTAGATCATATCCTGCACCATATCATTCACCTTCATCTTCTAGGAGTCTTTTAGAAGACACTTTGCATTCTTTTATTGAGGCACAGGGTAAGACTAACCAAGATTTTGAATCTTTGATTACGCAGGTTGTTGAAGAAAATAAGAAGATAAAGAGCCAAGTGTCCAAATTGATGAGCTCCTTGAGTGTGAATGAGCGAGGTAAGTTCCCTTCTCAAGCTCAATCCGCACCCTATGGTCAACACATGGTGCAAGAGAACTTGAAGGATGTGAATGCCATTGTGACGATAAGTGATAAGTCATTACACATCCCAACAACGAACAAATCAGAGGATGTGGAAAAGGATCAAGATAGTAGTGATGCCGAGCTGCCCAAGGAACCTGAGGTGAAAAAGAGTCTTATTAAGGTACCATTGCCTCAAGTTTTAAAATTAAACAAGTGAACTTTGGATCCTAACAATGAAATCCTAGAGAATCTAAGGCAGGTAAAACTCAATCTTCCTCTTTTGCATGTGATTAAACCAGCTCCTACTTATACAAAAGTTCTCAAGGATTTATGTACAGTTAAAGAGGAAACACCATGTTAAGAACGCAGTGTTCCTGGTAGAGCAAGTTAGTGCTCTAATTAAGCAGCGGATTCCTCCCAAGTATAAGGATCTTGGTTGTCCAACCATTGCATGCAGCATTGGAAATCATGAGTTTGGGCAAACTTTGCTAGATTTAGGAGCTAGCGTGAATCTAATGTCATATTCTATTTATTTGCAGTTGGGATTGAGAGAAATCGAATCAACCACTGTGGTATTGCAATTAGCTAACTGTTCAGACCAAGTACCCCGGAGTGTGGTAGAGGATGATCTAATTCAAATTGAAAAATTTTATTATCATGTTGATTTATTAATCTTTGACACTAGCTCTGTTGTTGATACTACTTCTAAAATTCTTTTGATTTTAGGTAGGCATTTCCTTGCCACTGCTAATGCTCTAATTAATTTCAGGAATGAGCTCATGAAGTTGTCTTTTGGAAACATGACTCTCGAGGTGAATATCTTCCATATTGCAAAATAGCCAAAAGATGATGACGAGAGCCACCAGACATACATGATTGACTCACTCATGGATAGGGGAGTTTCTATAGCCCATGATTTTGATCCCCTTGAATATTTTCTTGTTAATTCTAAGTTTGATTCTATCAGTGATCCATCTGATGTAGTTGATATTTGTGCTATTTTTTATAGAACTCAGGATTATGGCACTCGGTGGCAACCGAAATTTGAGGAGTTGCCTGAGAAATGTGAAAAACAAATTCCTTCAAGTATGGAAGCACCCAAAGTTGAATTGAAACATCTGCCTAAGGGTTTAAAGCATGTTTTCCCTGGTCTAGATGATATTTTTCCTGTTATTATCTCATCTGAATTGTCTGAGTCTCAAGCTGAGAAATTAATTCAGACTCTAAGTGAGCATAAGTCGACCTTAGGTTGGAGTATTGCTGATATAAAAGGTGTTAGTCCCCTAGTCTGTTCTCATAAAATTAATTTGGAGGAAGGAACTAGCTCTAGTAGAGACCCCCAGCGTAGACTTAATCTTACTATGGAAGAAGTGGTAGAGAATGAAGTGTTGAAACTATTAGATGCAAAAATGATATATCCTATTGCTGATAGTAAATGCGTAAGTCCTATACAGGTTTTTCCTAAAAAGTCAGGTGTTACTGTGGTGAAGAATGACCTGGGAGAGTTAGTCCCTACAAAACTTATGATTGGGTGGCGGATGCGCATTGATTATAGAAAATTGAATGCTGCCATTCGGGAAGACCATTTTCCTCTCCTTTTTATTGATTAAATTCTTGAGCGTATGGCTGGTCATCCTTTCTATTGTTTCTTGGATGGTTATTATGGTTATTATCAAATTGAAATTGCATTAGAAGATCAGGATAAAACCACTTTTACTTGTCCTTTTGGTACTTATGCTTTTCGTAGAATGCCATTTGGATTGTGTAATGCACATGTTACTTTTCAACGTTGCATGATGAGCATTTTTAGTGACATAGTTGAAAATTGCATGGAGGTTTTTCTAGATGACTTGACTGTATTTGGATCTTCTTTTGATGCATGCTTATTGAATTTAGAGAGAGTGTTGACTTGTTGTAAGGAGAATGAATTGGTTTTGAATTGGAAAAAATGCCACTTTTGGGTATATTATTTCTTCTAGGGGGATTGAGGTTGATCAATCTAAGATTGAATTAATCTCTAAGTTGCCTACACCTAGTACAGTAAAGGATGTGAGATCCTTTCTTGGTCATGCAGGCTTTTATAGGAGGTTCATACAGAATTTTTCTAACATATCTAGACCACTATGTGACCTCCTAGCTAAAGATGCCCCATTTGAGTGGGCACAAGCTTGTCTAGAGGCCTTTTAAACACTAATTGGCAAGCTTACCTCAACACCCATAATGCAGCCACCTGATTGGATTTTACCTTTTGAGATTATGTGTGATGCTAGTGATTTTACTGTAGGTGCTGTTCTTGGATAGCAAAGGGAGGGGAAGCCTTTTGTCATTTACTATGCTAATAGAACTCTAAATAGTGCTCAGATGAATTATTCCACCAGTGAAAAAGAGTTGCTAGCTGAAGTATTTGCTTTGGATAAGTTTCATGCTTACTGGATTGGTTCTCCTATTATTATTTTCACAGATCATGCAACCCTTAAGTACCTTCTTACAAAGAAGAATGCTAAGGCGCGATTAATACGGTGGATTTTACTTTTGCAGGAATTTGACATCACCATCAAAGACAAGAAATGAGTGGAGAACGTAGTGGCTGACCATCTATCGTGGCTCACATTTGAGGACACCTCTGATCACCTGCCAATTAGGGATATTTTCCCGATGAGCATTTACTTTCTATTACTTCTCTACCATGGTTTGCTCACATTGTGAATTATTTGGCTGCAGGTGAGATATCGGTGGATTGGAACACTCAGGACAAGAGGAAGTTCATGACTGAGGTAGGTAATTTCTATTAGGATGACCATTTTCTTTTCAAATACTGCACTGACCAAATTTTAAGGCGTTGCATCCCTAATGAGAAGATTGCTAACGTCTTGGAATTTTGTTACTCCCAACTTGTGGGGGCCACTTTTCAATGAAGAAAACCGCTGCAAATATTTTACAGTGTGGATTTTATTGGCCCACCATGTTTAAGGATGCAAACATCTATTGTCGCTCATGTGAAAAGTGTCAAAGTTAGGAGTTATGTCCCGTCGTAATATGATGCCCTTAAACACAATTTAAGTGATTGAAATTTTTGATTGTTGGAGCATTGATTTTATGGGACCATTTACTCCTTCTTTTGGATATCAATATATTATTGTGGCAGTAAATTATATGTCAAAATGGGTAGAGACAGCAGCTTGCAGGAGCAATGATAATTGGACGGTAATTAAATTTCTCAAAGAGAATATGTTATCTCGATTTGGTACACCACGTGCTATCATTAGTGACCGGGGTACACATTTTTGCAATCCTTCTTTTAAGACTTTGATGAAAAAATATGGGGTAGTATATAAGATCTCTACTGCCTACATAGAAAATTTCAGTTGATCGAGTTAGAGGAGTTGAGAAATGATGCTTATGAGAACTCTAGAATCTATAAGGCTAAAATGAAAGTGTTTCATGACAAAAATATTTTGAGAAAAATGTTTAAGCTAATGATCGCGTGTTCTTATATGATTCTAGATTCCATAACCACCCAGAAAAACTTAGGTCTAAGTGGACCGACCCTTTTGTAGTGAAAAATATTTTCGCAAATGAGGCGGTAGAAATAGAGAATCCAAAGGATGGTCGGATCTTTAAAGTAAATGGTCAACACCTTAAAGTTTTAATTGATAGGCAAGTTCCGGAAGTGGAAGACATTCCACTTGTGGATCCGGTCTATCAACCTTGAATACATCACTCATGTATGTTTTTCTTTATTTGTTTTGTTTGTTTTGTTTTCTCTTATTTTCTTTCTTTTTCTTTTTATTTGCTATTGTTTTTTTTTTATTAGCAGGTTAGTTTCATTTTGTCATTTTAGGTTACCATCTTTGGTGCTTAGCGAGCTACCCACGTCACTCATCAGGTGTATTATATATTTTTTAGTTACTCCCCATTCAAATTTGATTCTTAAACATTGAGGACAATGTTTCATTTAAGTTGGGGGTGGTAGTGCAAATTCAGTATTTAAAATGCTTGTTGGAACTCTGTGGCATATTTTCATATAGGGCTGCAACCCGACCCGGTAAAGCCGGGTTTGTGCCCGACCCGACCCGACCCGACCCGAAAAGCTCCATCAAAGGCGCCAATCCGAACCGACTCGACCCGAACAAAAGCAAACCGGGTCGAACCCTATGGCCCGACCTTTAAAAACAAGGTCGTTTTCATGCTTCTAGAAATGAAAACCAATTCAATTAGGGGAAAAAAAAAACCGATTCAATGATTTACAAACCACGGGAGAGGAAGAGAAAGAAGGGGTCTTGGGATTGAAGGAGAAGATCTCGAGCTGAGGTGAGGCATCCCCAAGCCTCGACCTGCCCAGCACCAGCAGCCGCAAAGGCGACAGCAAATCTGCAAACGGCAGCGTTTAGCTCGAGCAAAGTTACACTGAAGGCAGAGAACCAGATCTGTAAACGGCATGCTGAATTTGATCAGGGGAGACCCACCTTCGTGGAAGAATTTTTCTTGGTATCTCTAATTAGTTTCTTTTCTTTCTCCCAATTCATCTCTGGTTTTCGTCTCACAAATTTTCTGTATGGTGAGCTTGCATGTGGGCTGTGTGGGCAGCTAGTGGTTTGGGTTTGAGGAATCAAAGGTCCTAAATAATGATCTTTGTTCAAACCTGAGAGGAGAAATAGTGCTAGAAAAATAGAGACAGAACACATTCTGAAGGTTTTTTTCTCTATGGAGTTTTAATAGAGTTTTCGCCATGAGAGAAAAGGTTTTAATGCAAAAAAGAAAGAAATTTGAAGATATGAGTATAAAGCGTGCAAAGGCAATGGAGAGGGAGAGAGAGAGAGAGAGAGAGAGAGAGTAAAAGGCAAAGGATGAATCTGAACCTTCAGAACTTGTGCTTCTCGAGGCATACCAACAGCTAGAAATGATGAAGCTTTACTAGAGATGTAAAGTTGGTGTTAGAGCCAATAAAAAAGTTGCTGGAGTCACTCGTACGCATTAACTTTCATGGCAAGTTTTGAATTTATAGTCGGTGGAATCAACACCCGAAGAACAAATCCGACATTAGGCGGGTTGAGAACCGATTTGTAATGACCCGTCATATTATCGGACGGATCCGATTGAATAAATCGGGCCAATCGGTTCGTCGGCCCATGTGCACAGGCCTATTTTCATGTGTCAATTTTTTTAATTTTGTATCACACGTGCATCATTTTCACATGTGTACTTATTCTCATTCACAGAGCCCCTAATGCACCCATCCAAGCTTTGTAGTAAGATGGTGGTTTGACACATATAGCTAGAGAGTTCTTTTGCTTAAGTATTCATGTGAGTTTTGTAGAGGATTGAGAGCCTACAAATGCAGTAAATTGTGATAAGCATTCATTGATCTGTTGAATTGTGCATTTCTTTTGAGAATATCATTACATAGTTTGTGGTAAGATGGTAGATATACTTGGTATATGACGAAAGTTAACTTAGAATCAACGTTTGAGCCTTTCAGGCTAACCATTTCTATCATAGACCCCTAGTAGCCAACTTTGAGCCAATAAACACATATAGTTTTTTTTTATTCATATACCTACATTATCCATAGCTCTTCACATTGGAGTATAATCTATACACTGATTTCCCCTACCCTTGTTACTTCCAAGTGTGTACTAGATGTGAAATTCTTATTTTTTTTTGCAAGGAATAAAAAAAAAAGAAAAAATAGAAGAACATGAGTTACAAGATGTTCAAGTGAGTGAGCTTCAAAGGTAAAAATATCAAGGTTGGGTAGAAATAGCAAAATATCATGGTGACATATAAAATTCTTCACCAAATTAAAAAAAAAAAAAGGAAGAAGAAGAAAAATATTATTATTTGATGATTTGAAAAATTGGAGAGTACATCGAGTGAGAAGTGTGGTCTATTGAAATATTTAATAAAATTCCCCTTGTATGTATTTGGAAGTTTTTGAATCATTTTCATCTTTTTTTTTCATATAGCCCTGAACCTAAGCCACGTTACAACCTTTTGTGTTGACCGTTCTGATTCTAAGTAAGTTTTTTGAAAAAGTTGTTGAAGTCTCATTTGTTAGTGTTCCTATCATAAGATCAATGTTTGCTTGTTACTTGTACATAATTGCCTAATTCCCCCGTGAGAGTGTGTGTACACCCATTCTCCAGATTACACACCAACATGTGACTTGTTATTTTATCTTTTTATTTAAATATACATATTTATACATTAATATGTATGTGTTTAAATAGAAGAACAAAAGTAACAAATTACATGCTGGTGTATGGTGTAGGGAATTATAAGTTTAATTTTTCTTATTGGTTAATTTACTTCCGGTGAATTTCTTATTAAAATTCTCCTATTAAAAAAATATGGACAAGATGAGACTATTTGAGAAAAATTCTACCTAATTTTATTTTTTTCATTAAAATAATCTTGTGCATTCATTTTTTAATATGACATTTTTAATGATTTTTTAGCATTTGAAACAATAATGTTGTCTTCTTGTGCATTGGTAAGATCAGAAGATTAGAGATAAACTCTACTTAATTCTATTGTTCTCATTAAAGAAATCTTTTGCATACATTTTTTAATATGTTTTTTTTAAATATTTTTTAGCATTTGAAACAATAATGTCGTCTTGGATGATGTAGGCCAAATCCATTCACCGAAAGCAATCCATTTTTTAATTTGATAAGATTGCAAGATTTTGGGAAAAATATACTTATTTCTTAATCTCCATTTATTTTTTAATAGAATATTGGAAAGAATAATATAATCTCAAAATCTTAAAATATTGAAGGCCAAGTCAAATGTAAAGGATGATAAAATGACTTTTTTAACATTAAAAAAATACTTTATTTTATTATTTCTTTATTATTTTCTTGTGTGATATAAAATGATTGGAATATAAGTAAATGATGATAAATTATTACAATATTAAAATAAATTATTCGTTTTTATCTCAAATAAAATCGAATTGTATCGAAATCTTGAGAAGAGGTTATAGCCTTTAGAGAGGAGAAATTCTCTCTCTCTCTCTCTCTCTCTCTATAATGTTGGGCCTAAGTACACGTTGTGGAGGAAAAAACTGCAAGCGACTAACGAGGAGATTCTTTGTAGCGGGTGAGAAAGTCGACCAAAGACATAGAAGTCACGAGGGATCCCCGTGAAGTAAGACAACTAAAAAACAAAACTTGACAAAACGAGAATAAAAGTTTGTTTGGATAGTGAGATGAGATAGTTTTAAATGAGTTGAATAAAATATTGTTCAAATATTATTTTTTAATATTATTATTGTTTTAGAATTTAAAAAAATTGAATTGTTTATTATATTTTATATGAAAATTTGAAAAAATTGTAACGATAAGATGAAATGAGTTGAGAATATTTTTATATCCAAACGAGCCCTAAACCTGAGGAGTCATATAACTTGGGGGGGACCTATTAGACTAGAGTTTTATATAGCATGCATCTTGACAATTTGTGTAATATAAGTTGGCGGTCAAGTTCAGAAATTTGGTAGTGCAATGTTCATGATTGAAGGAGGCAGCTATTGTTGCTAGGGCTGTACAAATTAACCGTCCACCCGGACCGTCCGAAATTGCTGACCCGACCAGACACAAATTACCCGAACCGAAACAAGGCGGAATAGAAGCGGCCATTTCCTTTTTGTTTCTGCTTTTCTTCGGAACGGGTCGGGTATTACTCGATGACCGAAAGCAATCTGAAACCGTGCCTTTCTTTTTTACCATTTTATTGAATACTAAAGTTGGAGAAGTAGCCAGACCCAAGACGCGAATTTTGAAGCAACTCAGCTGGAAAGCTATTATGCCTGAAGATGCTGGGGGAGGAACCGGAGTCAAAGAGGCCGGGATCGGCGGAGGAAGAATCAATGGTGGCGGAGTCTTCTCCGGAAGTGGGAGTGGGAGTGCAACAGTTGGAAGCTGCAAGTAACTGAGTTAAACTCTGGTTGGGCTTTAAGGGGTCTTCTTCGTCGTTCTGGAGAAGTGCCTCTAACCAGCTGGCGGAAGCAGAGTGGAAGTGGGCGAGTACACCACAACTCAGTTCACCACCATAAATCCGGATCGAGTTTGAATTCTTTTTCTGGCTTCAATGGAGCTTCTAGATTAAGAAAGCAGAGAAATCCTTTTAGTAGTACTTTTTTTTTTTTCTTCTTGTTTCTTCTGTTTTTGCTTTTTATGGTCTTTTCACCGTCGTTTCTTTCTTTTTTGGTTTTGCTTTTATCAATGGACAGAGTTGTATTTATTGCCATTTCTTAAAAACTGTGGGGGGACATAGGTGCAGGAGGTACGGTTGATGCAAATCTCATTTTGGGGAAAACAAACGGTTCGGAAATAACCGTTCTTCCGGAAAGAAATACGGTTCGAAAAATCGGATAATCGGTTGCGGTAGCACTGCAAGATATCAGAAGTTTATTTGCCTCGGGTCGAGTCGGAAATGCTATTTTCGGTTCGGGCAGAGTAAAATGAACAGCCCTAATTGTTGCAGCTATTGTGAAAATTAAGGGCATATGCGGTTTGTAATCAGCAAGCAATTTATCTCTTGGTGCCTAATTTGTTGTACACTCCTCTAATCGTATATGATTGGCTATCTAGAATGAACTGGTCCAATATATTGGAAAACTATCATAAAAAAGAGATAAAACAAGTCGACTCAAACACGTAAAAGGGAAAAGCAACATAAGGCAAGTCAACTACTCCAAAGAATGGAAGAGGCCTCTATAAATGGAGGGAATATCCTCAAATTTTAGACAAGACTTTTCTACTTACAAAGACTCTTGCGATATTCTCTTTCCAGAGAGGCATTATCTTCAAGCTCTATCAAATCTTGATTTTGTTCATTGTATTGAGAGATAAATGAGATTATGAGAGGCTGTACAAATAAATAAACATAGTTGATTTCATTCCCAAATGACTCGTGGATGTAAATCTTTTAAGTCAAATCACGTAAATCTCTATATTTGTATATTTATTTATATTTCATACACTTTACTTATAATTTATTTCATGGATGAGCATCCAAACACCGCATCAATCATCTTGGATCTTTCCACCATATTTTTGAGTTTAGCATGCCGGAAAATTACATCAACGGTTTTTTTTTTAAATAAATAAATAGACATATATGATATAATATGAGTTCTACAATATTTAATGATATTGTCATTGTGAAGAATTTTTTTTTTTTTGTTTTTTGGAAGAATCATTGTGAAGATTTTGATAGCGTAAACTGCACGAGTATTTAATAATAAAAATGTTTTTCTTCAAAATTGGATAAATAGAGAAATATTGGAGAGGTTCTCAATATGTGCTTCTTAATTTTTTTTAATAATTTAAAGAATGAAAAGAATAGATAAAATTTCGATTTTGCTATTTCTGCTGCAACTTTGTGAACTCAGTAAATAGAAAGATATCTCGCACGTTATAAATGGATTTTAAAAAATAACTATTCTCATACAATTATTTTATAGTCTACTTTATATATAATCATTTAATTAAAATTTTAAATCTGAATTTTAAATTTTACATACCATCTTGGTGATTGATATATTGCATTTTTATGCATTTTTTTGTTTATCATTCTATTAAAATAATCGCTTCTATGAATAAGATAGTGAAGTTCTCCTGCAAGAAAAAAAAAAATATGATGACAGTATCTTTCTTACCTGGTGTTGCTTCAAATTATAAAAAAAATTTATGGTCTAACTCATCTCATAAAATCGGTTCTATAAAAGAGAATTACTCATTCCTTATAAATATGCCCAAGACTGTGTCTACAGGTAATGTGAAATTATTTCTCAACACCTTCCCTCACATGCAGGCTCTGATCTATTTTTTTTTGTCCTTGTCACGAGATAAGTAATGTGGGCTATCATTCGTCCTGTTGTATGCTCTGATACTAGGAAGAAATTCAAGAGCCTAATTCATCTCATAAAATAGATTTTATAAGAGATGATTGCTCATTCCTTATAAACATTCCAAAGACCTTATCCACCGGTAATGTGAGATTATTTCTCAAAAGATCAAAGCAAATTGTTTTTATTTGACGGTTCAGTCTCGTTTATTTTCACAATTCCTATCAACTCATTTCATCTCATCTAATCATTATAAATTTTTTAAATTTTCATATGAAATAAAAATAAACAAATTAACTTTTTTAAATCTCAAAATAAAAATAATATTAAAAAAATATATTCTAATAACATTTTATTTAATTTTTATCTTTAATCTCATCTCATCTCTTATCTTATCTCATCTCATTTGTGAAAACAAACTGCCTCAACCAATGAAAATGTGCCCAGAACTTTGACTTTTTTTTATCATGGCTAGTGGTGCTTTACCACCCAAGTTTGTTTATATGGATTGTGCCAAGTGTTTAAAGCGTGATCAATTAAACTGTTGGATTCAAATTAATCTATGTGCCTTAACATGTGCCTCCTGACTCATTGATGGATCCTACTCTTTTGCCGCGAATGCCTCAAGGGTGAGCAATTTTCCAATCATTTCAGTGAACGGTTTGGACATGAACAAACAAACAATCACCTGTTGATGTGATTTCGCTCTTAAATTTTATTCTACCTATTCGCCATTTTAGTTCTCAGATCTCTTTCTTCTGAAACGTCTGCTCAAAACAGGTATAATAGCGTCCTCTCACCAGTTGGGTCGACCATGTATGCCCTTTAAAAACCTAAGAAAAAACGAAAGAATTGATTGCACTTGGAAGTAGGGGTTTCCCATATTGTTGTTGTCATTGTTTCTATTTTCTTTCTTTCTTTCTTTATATTTTTCCCTTCTTAATGATATTTTATCCTGATTCTATTTGAAGTTGGCATTGGTCTTTATCATGATTTTTGCTACATATTTCTGCAGAAGATTATGGATCAAGAAGCTCGATATTTTGATCTCAATAACGGAGCTAAAGTTCCCTCTGTTGGTCTTGGAACCTGGAAAGCTCCTCCAGGTGTTGTAGGTGACGCTGTCATTTCCGCAGTCAAGGTTCCCTTTTTCATATGGGTTCTTGCTTCTCTTTGTTTTCAGAACATTGTATGAGAAAAAATGGGTATGGTTAAAATTAAATTCCTCAGAGATTGTGCTTCAATTTTATGCAGGCTGGTTATAGGCATATTGACTGTGCTAGTGTATATGACAATGAGAAAGAGGTACCCTTTATTTTCCTACTTTTATATAGTTCGTTTTATGTATGGCCCATGAGATGAGTTGAGATGGTTTGTGAATAGTAGTGAGATTTGTGAGTTGAAATTTGTGAATATTAGTGAGATGAGTTCCCAATCCAAACCGGCTCGAAATCGTAATCGTTTTCCAACAGTTTTTATTATATATACGTTGGTTTATATTTTATCACTGCTAATATTTATTTCTTCTCAACACTAGCCATCTCTAGTTATGAATGCAAATATACTTGGAAACAAAAAAAAAAAAAAAAAAAAACTTCGTCAGTTCTTTTTCTAGTATAACACCAAACTATTAAAGTTTTTCGGTTTACCCCTCAAAGCATATCTCTTTCTAAGATTCCCACATTCCTTTCAGATCCAATCATTAATATCATATCATCTATTTTCATCCGTTTAAAGCACTAGATCTTAGTAAGGAATAATTTGTCATTATTATTATTTCAAATTTGGAGACAATTCTGGATAGTTTATGTCACATTATACAAAGAGTGAGAGTTTGAGGGGATAAGTTTTTCATAAATCTTATATAAGTCATTTGAGTTATGTTGACATGATGCAGGTTGGGGTGGCACTGAAGGAACTATTTTCCTCTGGGGTGGTGCAGCGTAGTGAGATGTTTATCACATCTAAACTTTGGTATCTATTTCATCTCATGCTGGTTTTATTTGATCTTTATCCCTTAGATTCTTTCATTTTGATATTATCGAGTAGTTCAGCTCAGTGAATTTTGTTTTGAAGCCGGTATGGCCTTTCTGTTTGTGAAAAGATTATTGGCCTTTCCCGACTAAAAATTGCAATGTTTTCAGGTGTAGTGACCATGCTCCTGAAGACGTCTCAAAGGCTTTGAGTAAGAGTTTGCAAGATCTGCAACTTGAATACATTGATCTCTATCTTGTATGTCTTTACCACTCCATGAAAAATTTCCTCTGGTTTATGTGCGGCTTTTTGTTCTGCATATATTGAGAGCTAGATCAACTGCAATGACTGAAGTGTCTGAAATGATTTTGGAATATACGATGTTGTGCTACAGATTCATTGGCCAATTAGGACAAAACCAGGCTCACGAGGCTTTGACCCTGAAGTCATGGCTCCCTTATGTCTTCCAGAGACATGGAATGCAATGGAGGGCCTTTACTCATCCGGTCAGGCACGCGCGATTGGAGTCAGCAACTTCTCCACGAAGAAGCTGCAAGACTTGCTCAAATATGCAAAAGTTCCACCTGCAGTCAATCAAGTGGAATGCCACCCTGTCTGGCAGCAGCCTGCTCTTCATAACTTGTGCAAATCAACTGGCGTTCTCCTCTCGGTATTACTTTCATTAGAGCAATGATACTTTTCATCTTAAATCTTGTCATTTTAGTCACACTTGTTGATGTGGCGCATGGATTCATATATCAACCACTTCAATGGTAGCCACTTAAAACATGCAACATGGTAAGTGTGACTAGAGATGACAAAATTAAGGATCAAATACAACATTTCTCCGTTCATTTTGTAACTAAATTTATCACCATTTGACATTTATCATAACTTACTGGCTGAGACTTTGTTCTTGATGTGATATTAATGCAATTTCTCTTTCCAGGCTTATTCTCCTCTAGGATCTCCAGGGTCATGGGTAAAGGGGGAAGTCTTGAAGGAACCAATACTGATTGAAATTGCTGAAAAGCTTAACAAGTCGCCAGCACAAGTAGCTCTGCGATGGGGTATCCAGAGCGGTCACAGTGTCCTACCAAAGAGTGTAAATGAATCTAGGATCAAGGAGAATTTGAGTTTATTCGACTGGTTTATTCCTCCAGAACTCATCTCAAAATTATCAGGAATCCACCAGGTATTATATAAATTATATACACACGCTTCCAAACAATGCATGTGTTCACGAGCTTAATTGTATGCTTAATTACATTCGTATACAGTATATTGAAAATGAAGACAAACTTGTTTTATACTACTGGTGTGTGATGCAGCAAAGGCTCCTCCGAGGTGATTTTGCCATCCACGAGAGTTGCAGTCCTTACAAAAGCCTCCAAGAACTGTGGGATGGTGAAATATGAGACCATAAACCAACTCTCACTTTTATTTGGTCGAACAAATTACTCAGGAGATTTTTTTTTTTCCCCTTGAAAACCAAAAATCTCATGCTGTATGTTTGGTTACTAGTACTTTACTAGAACTCCAAAACATTATCGTAAGCTTTCGTTTGGAGTTTCATTTCTTCGAACCTGTTTTGCAGATACAAATCCAAAGAAGATTTGACATAATTCAACTAATTTATTTGGGTTTTCCAGTGGTAGAGTTTAATACAAGACTCCGCAACAATGATTTGCAGTTAAAGAGGGGTAAACGTTGGATATAATCAAAGCAAAAGAAATGATATTTGCAGTTTTAAGGTGTGCAAATCTCGTGTACTTTCTTTGAAAAAATAGTTTAAATCTAGAAACCACATAAAAATTTTATTTTTTTAATGATGAATCCCATTTTTTTTAAAAAGGAGTGGACGGGACTTGCACACCATATGACTGTATCTAATATTATTCAAAAAGAAAACCAATGTTCAAATCACGGGAAGCATTTTTTAGTGCAAATACTCTTTTGTTTGAGGATTAAGTAGCAGGGTCGTTTTGTTTACATTTCGAGAGATTCTGAAACTTGCTATCCTGTCCCATATCTAAACAGCCAGTGAAAACTGGTGAGTTTATATATCAGGCGGGCTGGGGTATGGCAAAGTAGCCTACCCAGCCACTCGTCAATCATCTCTAGGTGGCAGTGTGCTACATGTCATGCAAAAAAAAAGCTAAATCCCCTGTAATCTGGTATTCAAATGGCTATCACCAGTGCTTCAACCAAAACTGTTAATCACGATATCCTTTTCCACCCATTATGGAAAATCATTCATTTAAAAAAGATGCTTGAATTAGTTTTGCACCAAGAATGATTCCAGTAATTGGAATCTGGAAATGGGAAAAAATATATGTTCTTCTATCTTATATTATAATACATATTATAATATAGCTAAACCGAAAGTAAAACATGATGGCATGTCAAGGGAAACAGCTGCAAGTTGCAATGTCCTGTACAGATACGTTGCTAAAAAGCTAGGATTGTTTCAGAACCTTGTGCGTGTAACTAACCCCTTTATCACCATCCACCACCTGCCCGCAACCTCGCAGAATCCTGGTTTAACAATGGAGGATTAGCCATAACAAAAAGAACATAAATTAATTTTTTTACAGAACATTGACATTGAATTCTGAGATCTTATGCCTGATCATATCATGACAAGTTTTACTCATGTCAGTAAATCGTAGTGTAAGAAAAAAACATGCAGAATTCTCATACCATCGTGTTGTTAGTAGTCCTTCTACTCCGACAGGACCTCGAGCATGAATCCGGCTCGTACTTATACCAACCTGCTCATAAATTAATTAGAACCAACAGATTGAAATGGAGAGAAAGCAAAGCAAATTTTTCTTCAAACACGAGGACAGTTGAAGATCCTATTACCTCTGCACCAAGGCCAAAGCGTGCTCCATCACAGAATCGTGTACTTGCATTATGGAACACTGCAGCACTGTAGATGGGAAAGCAAGATTGCAACCAAAAATGGAAAAACATTATAACCACCAACGATATAAAAATGCCCTTATCATTCTGACAATGGGTTTCTGGAGCCATCGCCTCAGAAGAATTCCCTTATAAATATTTGTACAAAGGCATTTTTGGAGGCATAATTTTCCCTACTACTACGGTGGTGAAAACAGGCTTTGAAGAGCAGATCCTACCATATGGGAGGGAAAATAGGATAGAAGATATTGAAATTGGAAGTTAAGGTAGGGAGTTTCAAAGGTTTAAGAGATTAGAGAGACTTGAAAGACTCTAGATATAATCTGAAAGATGAAAACTGATGAAAAAAAGTACACAATCTTATGTTTTTGTGAGAAAATCTCCCTATCCCAAAGATCTACATTTCTTTGCGAGTGGAGATTATAGTACCCTGTATGACCTTAATCTCTAAAGTTCATTTAAATGTCACATGCTATTCATAGGACCTTTTAGAAAGTCCAGGAGTGAAATCATAGTCATAATAGAATTGAAAATAATAATCTAAGGAAAAAGGAAAAGCAATCATCAAAGTGAAATGAAAGGTTGTAATCCAGATTCCAGACTAACTAAATTACCGAAGCTAAGCTGAAGAGTGGACCAGCTGTTAGAGACTAGAGGCCCAACAATGTTGGTAGGAGTAGTGAAATAAACAATGGTCTTGCTGCTAGTTACAGAGAAAATAGGGAAAGAGATACTTCTTGAATTGGTGTCTGAATTGCTGGACAATGGTCAAATCTGCTACTATGAAGGGTATGACGTAACGTTATGAACTTAGAGAATCAAGTTTGGTTAATAAGAACTGTGTGAGCAGTGATGATACCGATGGGATGGGGGTTCCTGGTGATTGCTGGGATTCCAAAATAACACCATTTCAATGCTTTTCAAGGATTTCTTTTGGGTATTATATTGTGTGCTTACTTCTCAATTGCTGATGGGAGGCCAATGGTATATCCTATTTATTCTCTCTTATGCCATAAACTGATCAGTTGGCAAAAAGCAAGGCTACCTGTCAACTTGGCGCAGGAAAGCTTCAGCAACTTCACTATCTTCAGTAATGATGCAATCAGTATGAGCACTATATTGAGGAAGAGAGAGAATTAGAAACACTAATTACAACCTTCACCTATTTATGTACAAACAGAAACACAAGAAAATGAAATCTGAGGGATTCCAACATGCCTCCCATGTTGATTGATGTGGTCAATGGCAGCAAACACATCATCTACTATTTCAATTGTGCAAGCCATTGAGCTGTATTCATGACGCAACGAACTTGCTTCTGCTATATTCAACAAATTGCTGGCTCTCGGCCCACCATATAGAGTAACAGCTGTGCAACAGATGAACTCGCATTAGAGGAAAATCCCTATAATTCGTTATAACACCAAAGTCCCTTTTTCAAAGGGCTGCTTGCAATTTCAGAGACTACTACATGATCAAAACACTTGGAAGGCATGTGACAAATACAATCCAGACAATTCAACAGCTGGTTGGTCCAGTTCAATTTTAAAATCATTGTTGACATTGTCCAACTCCTGTTGATTTTTTTAACCACAAATAAAAATATTTAAAATTCTCATGCAACGTAGGCCAAGCTACAAAAACCTAGGTCCATTGATACTATCTAGAAATCAAGAAAGATGTCAAATTAACAGAAGTATTTCATGGAAATTGTTCAAACACCAAGACAGGTTATCAAAGCTATATCGTTTATGACATGAACGCACTTTTTAAAAAGATGGTCTTTAGACAGACAAAAGTCATACCTTCCGATCGGAGTTCAAGGAGAAGTTCATTGAGTCCACCTTCACTTAGCAAATCTTTGTGTACAAGAAGCGTTTCCTGAGAATTGAATAGTACATAAATCCAAGAGAGTGTAACAAATCAAAGATGTAGTGAAGATTATTCTGTAACAGTTCTGGAAAGCAAACTGAAAATACCATTGCATTACAGGCTGCAGGATAATCCAGCTTTGCATCGTGAAGAATGTGTTTCGCCATATCTATATTAGCTGACTTATCAACATAAATATGACAAACTCCATCTGCATAGTAAATATAGCACCTTTACTTGAAGCTCTATTTTACTAAATTAAAAATTAGTCATTCGATTCTTCTTACCAGCATGACCAAGAACAGGAATTTTTGTCGAACTCTTGATTTTAGAAACGAGCTTATTACTGCCTCTAGGGATCACAAGATCTATCACATCATCAAGCTGTCACACAATAAAATAAGTTAAATAATTTCTTTTTCTTTAAAGAAGTAAAAGAACCATAATAGTATCGAATGTCAGTACACACCTTCAGCAGATCAGGAATCTCCTCTCTGGAAGTCACAAGTCCAATAAGTTTGCTACCTACACTACCTGGGATTGCTGAAGTAATGACCTATGGAAGCAAAGAAAAGGAATAAGAAATAGTGAAACAATAGCTTGAACAAAGGAAAAGCAGATAATGCTACACTCCAACTTGATCAAGAAGAAATTGCATGAACTTCTGGAACCAAACCTTGTGCAATGCCGCATTTGAACGCTTGGCTTCTTTTCCTCCTTTAAGCAGTAGACCATTCCCACTTCGAATTGCAAGTGAAGCTATCTATTAAATTATTATAGAAAGTAAAATGGTAACTATCAAGATAACATGGAAAACATGTAGCAAAACCTTTGTAGACATAAGCTTGAAGCTGAACCAGTTGTCATATAACAAATGTTAAGATTAGTCCACCCAGCTCACCAACTGGACTGAACAATTATATAATAACAATAACAACAACAATAATAGCACCACCACCACCAACAATAACAACAAAAAAAGATGACGATGATAACATACCAAATAGATTAGAAGTTTTCTAGCAAGGTGAGTATGAGTCTATGTTGCATGAGAATTGTGCATATGGCATAGAAAATCCCATAAATGACTTCTGTTTTTGTTCCTTCTTCTATGGTTTCAGTAGGGCATATATCCGAAGTCCTCTCCTACTCCTTATACCAAACTACAGAAAATGTGTCCTCCTTTGGGCACCTAAAATGAAGACTTACCCATGAAAATGAAAAGGAAATTCCAATGAGCAGTAGATTTTAGGTCTGTAAGTACCTAGGATAAAGTCTTCTAAGATTTTTGTTCTTATTTATCTGTTAGAGTGGTAGGAATGATCTAATCACTTCTAACAAGATCAGTGTTCATTCTAGTGTATTGATGAAATCACTGGACACCTAAATCAAAGGCTTGCAAATGAAAATAAAAAAGTCATTCCAATTAGCAGTAGATTTTAGGTCTTCAAGTACCTAGGATAAAGTCTTCTGAGATTTTTGTTCATATTTATCTGTTAAGAGTTGTAGGAACGGTCTAATTACTTTTAGCAAGTTGGTGTTCATTTTAGTGCATTAATAAAATCACTGGGGCCATTTGGTTCATATTATATTAAAGTATGGTCAGATTTAGTTGATCTTTTACCTTGAAGATTTCATTAGGGTTCATTCTAGTGTATTGATGAAAGAAATCGCATATTTGGTTCATTTTACATTAAAGTGGTCAGATTTAGTTGGTCTTTTAGCATGAAGATTTCATTAGGGTTGACACAAGAAGTTTTGCTCGGCCTATGGCGTGACTGAGACACATCACTCCCAAGACACAACATTCCTTGCAATTCCTTTCCAAGAAAGTCCGTGCCAATCATTCAACATTTTGGGAAAGTGATGTGCAAGTTCTGCCCAATAAAACAGAATGAACTATTCAGATAAAAATTTTGTTTCAGAGAGTCGTCTTCAGCGTCCTTAGCAATTATGAATTCTGTTGTGATAATAAGGGATCCTGACTTTCACCTGTACCAGGGCATCAGGTCGAGACTCAAAAACAACCAGGAGGACACCCAAAGGACTTGTTGTTTTCTCTAAGATGAGCCCATCTGCAAGCTGGAAGCAAAAGCAGTCATCAGAAGTGCCAATGTAAGTACCAAATGACCTAACGATACTCAAATATGCTTCAAATGTTGTTGAAAGAAAAACATATGCATGATTTTCACATCTACCTAGATGATTCTAGTTCAAATCCTAAACTTCCCTTGGAAGCAACATGACTCAATTTCAAAGAATTTCTAATTTATTATCATATATGGTTGAAATACTTCTGGATTGACAAAGATCTTTGAAAAAAACAAAGAAACCTTATCCATGTTTGGTTCTATTTACCAAATCAACAAAGCTCTAAGAGTCCTGACCTCTGTTCTGCTTAAAACACGAGCAATGGGTTCTTCCATCTCTGCAAGTTTGCGAACAGATTTTGCAAGACTATAGATCTGAACAACACAATGACTAAATGAGACAACCTTCTAAAAGTATACAGAACATCATTAGAAAATTACACGAAATAACTGTGTAAATAGATGTTCAAATTCATCGTCAAAATTTCAATAACTGTATGCAACAAGCACTTGCCTTCCTTGGAGTCAAGGCCAAACGAGATATTAGTGACTTCTCATATCCAGCCAACTGTGCAGCAGAAACATCAGCTTCATTCTCAACCAGAATCATACTTTCATTAGCCTCCAGGGCATCCGCTATGTCCAGCAGTATTTTCCTCCTTTCTTGAGGTTGTTGGGCCTGCAGTGAAGCGATCCAGAAAACATGCCGAAGCTGTCAATATAAACTACCTCCATGATATACAACAGATTTTAAGTATCCAGAATGTTCACAAGTACATACGATGAAACTCGAACCCCCAAGGGAATTTATAGTGATATAAGACACACCAGTTGATTTTGAACTTTGACACTTAAGAAAACAAGAAGTTACTACCTGAAGCTGTCTAGAACATTCCCGTGCGGCAGCTGCCATGGTACGTGCACCAACTTCTCTGGCTAAAGTCCATAAATGTGCGTCTTTATGAAAGAGGGTACCAAGATGCTCTCCTTGAAGTACTTTTATTATGTTGTCTGTGGCATAACCACTTCAAAGAAGTTCAAGATCAATATAGAGTGACCAAGAACAGCACATAACATCCAACATTTTAACATCCAAGACCATGACTTAAATAACCAAATGATGAAATAATACCTTGTGATAACAACAGGTATGCCAGCATCAGCTGCACATACAGCAGCTTCAACTTTAGCAGTCATACCTCCCCTTCCCAACCTGGACTTGTCTCCAAATGTGATTTCTTCTTGATGTTTCATTTTTATATATGTATGAATTAGCTTTGATTTTGGGTCACTTGGAGGACAACTATAGAGGCCCTCCACATCACTCAACATAACAAGGAGGTCAGCTTTTAGTTCTGAAGCCAATAACCCTGCCAAGCTGTCATTATCCCAAAATATACCAGAAGAATCCTGCATTTATTATTATGATCAGAATAAAGAGGCATATTATAAAGGGAATAACATAAAGGATTTGAAAAATAATAGCAAAAATAGGCATAAAGAATAATCACGAAGGGAGCCCTCATAGGGCATTAGCATTTGTGGGCATTAGTGTGGTTTGTTTCCTTTCACTAATTTGGGCGCTAGATACATGACTTCCCATAGATAGTTATGGATCAAGCCCCATGTGGCCAGCCCAGTTTAAAATGTGACTGGAGACTGCATGGAACCAAGACAGCCATAGGTGACTAGTTTCTTAGATTTGCTTAGAAATTGACATGATTTGGAAGCCAAAAGGCCACAGGCAATAATTGCGGCCCTTATTTAATGATAGGAAAATTCTATACACCATACTACCATCCTACTTTCATCCCACTAAGTAAGATGTGGCACATTTATCACCATTAAATGATCATTTATTACATGTTTTTTTATCATCTAATGGTGATGAATGTGCCACATACTATTTAGTATGATCAAAATAGGATGAGAGTGTGGTGTATAGCATTACTCTAAATGATGACAAGAACTAGCAGAAATAACCAAAAAAACATAATATATTTTCACAGCCAAATATCCCTTACCAAAGGGGAATAACGGAAAGGAAAAAGATCACAAGCAACTTGTAGAATAAAAGTGAAATCTCAAGTGCTAATTCAGATACAACTAGGAGTTGCTTACCTGGTATGGTGCTTTCTTAGTACTCACTGCATCATTCTCGTTGAAAATAGGAATAACCCTCAAACCCAATAATGAGTTGACAGTATCAGAAAGTTGCTTTCTAAAACCTTCATCCCTAAAAACACTATCAGTAACAAGAAGTTGAGAAGAAGTCACATCAAGCTGCATACAGAAGAGACCCTATTAGTACAATTCAGTCCATAGAAAAAGCGAGGTTAAAAACAAGTGTAGAGTGTGACAATTGTTATATATTTCCTAACATGCTAATGCATGTGTGTAGTTAGGAAAACTCAACAAACACATTTTTCTAAAGTAAACTCAACATGATATAGATACCTGGCTGAACATGGTATCATAAAGAGCCATGAGACTACTCTGCCCAACGGCTGCACAAGCCTTTCCACCAAATTCATCTTGTGGACTTTGCAGATCAGCAAAGCTGCAAAATATGAAAGGATTCTTTTCAGGCAAGGCACTTTCTTTAATACCCACCTCCAAAAAAATTAATAATTGTAGATGGTATATGTACGTGAAATCCACCACTCTGGAGGGAGACAGGGAGGGACAGAGGAAAAAAGGATGATAACAAGAGAATAAGGGAATGCTACAGTTTTTTTTTTTTTTTTGGATTGGCACCGGGTGTCCAGGAACAGCATTTCGACTAATCCCGAGGGTGCACAGCTCAGCAAGGAGTACAAGATGCCACTGTTTTAAAATAAAGAAAATGGCATAGACAACCAATGCTCAATAATATAATGCTATACTCCATCCTAGGTTTTGTCATCCCTAATCAGATTAGCTATGTGGCACATTTTAAGTAGTTTTATATTAACCACTTAAATAAAAAGCTACTTAAGATGAATCATGGCTAATGACGTGACTAAAGACGACAAAATCTAGGATGAAGAAAAGAGCTTTTCCTTCAGAAAACATATGTCCATAATTAAAGATACCAAGACAACATTTGCTTACTTTTACTATTTTGTATGAATAGCAGTACTGGTATCCCCCTCAAATTTCAGTTCAGAAGACAATTCAATTGTAATTACTTCCATTGGAAGAGGCCGATTTCAATTCTGTGTTTGCATGTGTTAAAAGAAAATAGAAATAGTAAGGACCTGCTGTTGGCCACTTTTCTGTATCTAAGCCTCTGTCGTCCAACTCCAACTGCGCCTGAAGTAACCAAAATAACCTCATATCCTCGAGAATTTAATTCTTTAAGCTGCAAGGATTTCATTGGAAAGGTAATATAATCAGCTACACCAACTATAGCTTTTATGGGATTGCATGCATTAGTAATAAGTTCTCTTTTCAGAATTCGTGGAACAGCTTGCCATGATCACACCAACAAAACTGCCTCTTCCTAGATTCTTTTTTCCTTTCAATTATGTTTTCTCCTCTTTCATTCACAGCATAGACTTCCTCTCCAAAAGCACGCAAGATTTTGAAAATCCGTTCTCTAATTTTAAAAAAGGATTCATGCTAAGCCCAACGTACCTGCTCACAGAGCGCTCCTAGTCTTCCTAGTGCCAGTCTTCCATCAGCTCGGGTAACCACTGCTGTTCCGACCTTCAATGATGCAGACAAAAACAACAAGAATCAGCAAATCTCAGTTAAGCCATAATTAATTATCACGATGCAAAAATCTGGGAAAAAGAAAAGAGAGAAATTTGAAAAGGAATTTCTCTTTTTTCTTTTCCCCTTCAGTAAATCTCGGAGTTTCTTCTATGGAGGAAATAAAAAATGCTTCATATGATGTTTATGCATGTCAGGAAATTTATGTAATATTTGCTTCTCAGTTAAACATCTTTCAATTCATTTGTCTACTATTAAAGTATTCATAGACCTCCAGTCGTGAGTCAATCGTGCAAGGAGGTAGCTAGAATTGTATTCCAGTCTTCTCAAGCAATAATCTTTCTAATAACACGTACCTAAAAAAAAAGTATTTGAATCTTCTCAAGGTGTATCTGGTGGATGAAACTTGCCCTGGCAATTACAATTGGAACATCGTCGATCTATTTTTCTATTTTGTGGCATTATCTCCAACTCACAGAAAAGGCCCAACATTATAAGCAATGTTCAAAAAGCCTAGCGTCTTCATCATTACCATCATCATTAAACTAAGAAGAAGAAAATATCCCAAAGAGCACATGAAATAGGAGTATGAGGTTCTGCGCATGCAATCGCAGCCAATAGGAAAGGTCAGAAGGTTCATTATCGATCATATCATCAAGGTAAAAGGCAAATGGGTTTTTCCTTTCATTTAGAAAAGATTTGATTTTTTAAATTGTAACTTGGCACCTATATAATCTCGCTACCATAAATTATTTTTGGGTTCAAGGTTTGACCCCAAAATGAGAAAACAATATTAAGAGCACTCTCAATGCTCATGACAATGTTCTCAATGCTCATGCAAAATCAATACATAATTGTTATATATAGTCCTAACTAAAGCACTAAAGGCCTAACTAAAAAAGTGAACATGTTGGTGCTAACAGACATAAGAATCTGCCAAAGCAAATGCCAAGAACAGTGGAACACGGCCCCAAATATACTAAAAACAAACGAACATAAAAAGAAATAAGAAGCAAAAGTTGAGTAGTGCAATGAATAATGCGTGTTTCCATACGTAACCTTAACTATCAGACGCTTAACATTCTTGACAAACTCCCGAGTAGGATCCATGGAGTCCACTATCGAACGACTTGCGTCGAATGGGATGCAGCGAGGCGAGTCTGAAAGAGTCATGGAGAGAGAGCGATGGTTTTTGGGTTTTGGTTTTTCTTTTCTTTCTTTGCAGTGATTAATGATTAACATACGAAAGGCTGTGAAGAAGTTGGCTTAGAGACAAACTCCTTTGTTGCACGCTACTTGAGATTCACGTGGCGTTGGTTTTGGGCCAGACCCACAACAACAGTTACAAACTTTCAACACCAATAGAAGAAGCAGAAGTACAAGGGGGTGTTGGAACTTGGAAGATAGCAGATTTGAATTCAAAAGTAGCGAGTTTTAAATTTCTACTAATATGATAAGATATGAATCATCCAAAGCCGGTTTTAACAAAATAAATAGACTTGGCGATGAATTGGCTAATTCTAGATATCATGAGATCTCTTTCACTTAGACTACTCGGGTTTTTAACTCTTAATAGGTGAGGATTACTCACTTTTTAGTTGAGTTGTGACTAACTTCTTATACTTTAAGAGTTATTCTATTCTCAAGTTGGGGAATACAACACACAATATATATTGGTAAAAAATTTGATTTATAAAATTTAAATTTTAAAATTTATCTTTCTAATCAAATTATGTTACGTAAGCATATTACTGTGTGTGCTTTACACACCTTATCATACTTTAATATAGTTTTTCTAAGAACTTAGTTCCTTGAATTTCTGTAATCCTTAACTATATTGTAAAAGTTATTTCTCTTACTTGTGTAACTAAAATTTAGAATTTTTTTAAAGTTAGTAGAATAACAAGAGCTATTCAATATTTACAACTCGATTAGAGTTTCAAGAAATTGTAATGAATTGATATGGTTTTTGAAAATTTTGTGTGTTTGAATTGGAAGTGAGATGAAATATGGTTTTAAGTTGTTGGAGAATTAATAGATGTGGGTCCCGTAAATGATTGCATAGTATTTGTAATGATTTTGTTTTATTTATAAATATATTTATAAATAAGTAATAATAATGTTTTAAATTACATATCGAATTTTTTTATAATATAATTCATAATAATATTATAAGATATCAATATTTTTATAAAATCAAATTATATGAAAAATATCAAATAAAAATATATTTTATTTACAAAAATTTCAAATAATTATGAAATACGATGTAAAATTAGTTTATTTATATTTTTATTATTATAAATATTTTATTTTATTTTTATATAGTTTCCGTCGTTTCCTTTTTTTGCTGAGAAAATTAAATAGAATCAATTCCTTTTAAAATGTATTGACCGTTTATTCTTATTTGTCGTCTTCTAAAAATAATTTAAAATCTGATGAAAAAATTTGTTTTAACCGTTTGGTTAAAGAGTAATTCTACATACAACTGTGAAGTATGTAAACGTCGCGTAATCGCTTTAAAAAATAGTGGAATCCATTATTAAAAAATTATTTTTTTTATATAAATCTCATGTTTTATTTATTTTTTTCAAAACGATTGGTGGTACAATTTACGATTATAAATATATTTTTTCTTGATTAAAAAGATTAATTGTCCGTATAGAGTATTATTCCCGAATCCAAACCGGTGCATAGAATGATCCTATAAGGCAAAAAGCCGGTCCCTATATTTAGCATTATCATGTGCAAGGTTACATGCATCTAAGACGTGCACGTGAGTTTTGTTCTTTACCAAACAGACATGACTCTATTCTGCAAGTCTCTCGGGATCGGGAGAAAGGAAAAGAGCTTTACACTTTACGTGCATGTGAAGTCTCCAGACTCCTGCCCTATTTCTTCTCGTACGTGTACGGGTTCCTCTCCTCTCGGCTCTTCCTTCTTTCATATATTGTTTTACAAAGTTCTCTCTCTTTTTATTCATCAATGTAGAAAGCGGAATTTACACACACAGTGGCAGAACCAGCAGCAATTATATTGAGGGGCCACTTACTTTTTTTTTTTTTATTTACTGTATAACACATTTACGTAAAAAGTTATAATAGATATAGTTGGAGGTGTGCAAGTAATATAAGATTCACTATTAAAAAATAATTTTTTTATACGAGTTATAGATTTATCACTTTTTTTAAAGGGAATAGACAAGACTTGCACATTCTAGAATTGCTAACATCATTTATCTTATGTAATTTAAAAAGAGATTAAAAAATCATAAAAACATAACTACATATAAAAGTATATCTCGATAATTTGCTATATACATGTAGAAATAAAATTATAAAAACATAACTTAATATATGTTTCAAATTCTGACGATAATGTTTTATGAAATATTATTCATCTATTGTAATTTTTGTAATGAAATATTTAGAATTTATTTTCTTCATATAAACTATCAAGAAATCTTTTAGAATATCATCTTTTATTTTAGTCTGTAAGTTACTTTATTAGATTTCATATAAAATCTAGATATTTTCGTATCACATTAAACATATAATACTATTATTGAAAGTTTAAATAACTTCTTTTCTTACTCAATGAAGTCTAGATGATAAAATCTTGCAACTATTTTTCATATAGATCATTGAACTTATATAATTTTTCTTATATTTTCACTTTGTATTCCATATTAAGAAGCCCAATATTGTATGAATATTGTATGACAAAAAATTTTGAGATCCATATTAATAAGCTTATTATTTCTCCTAAATTTAGTTTTAAGTTTAATTTTGAAGAGGCCACATCCTTGAAAATAAATAATATATAGAAATTAAATAGAATTTTGGGACTATAAGAAAAAAAAAACTAGAGAGATATTTTTAGGTATATTGAAATTTTAGAAAGTTTTAGAGAGTATATGGAGATTATAATTTTTTTGGGGGGCCAATTTCTATATTTATAGAATTATGTATAAAATCTAGGGGGTATATTACAACTCCCGATCTCCCTTCCCTTTATTACTACAAAAGGAGTATATATCAATTTTTTAACTACAAATCAACAAACAAATGTATGCGTCATTCTAAGTACAATATGTGAGTCTCATATACCGCATGAGAACAACTTTACTTCGTTCTTCCAATTCCAAGGGCCAGATGCCTGATCCTAATGTCACCCAACATGGAAAATGCAAATAAACATTTGTGTCAACATATTTATCATAAAATAAAATAAAAAATGACGTAACGAGGGAGGATGATCATTGGTGACGTTAGGGCTGTGCAAAAGTTCCAGCAACTCTGGCTCAGACTCTAACGGAGTATTTGAAATTTGAAGTCGGAGTCAGAGTTGCTCCGAAAATTTTCGTCGAAGCCGATACAGGCTCCGACATCCAAACTTCGACTCCGATATTTATACATAATATATTTAATATTGTAATATAAGTAATAAACAGTTGGGTCGCCTAACGGTGCAGGCATGCATTTTGCAAACATGCTAACTAGGGTTCAAGCCCCCTAACGTATGCGACAATGTTTTACAAACTTTCTTTTAAGAAACTCTTAAAGAGATGCCATTTACACCTCCTATATATTCATCCATTCCTTTCAATTAAAACTCTACGTGGTTTCTCTCTTCCTCTATTTTCTCTCTTGTCCTCAACTGATAGCAGCTACTTAGCCTCGCATCCTCTCCTTCTTTGAGTCTCTCATGCTTGCCTTCGTCAAGCTTTGTGAGAAAAGTCTAAAACAATGGTTGGTGGTGGAATCGCATCGAGATCAAGAGGTTTCTTGAAGTTTCTTAACCTAAACTTCGGCCGTAGCCTACTGATTTGCCATGTTGTGGGGGTGTCACTAGTGCCACCTTTGCTCTTTGGCATGTCTAGCCATTCAACTGATTGAAGAGGACATTTTTGGAGTAACCTGAGGCTGAAGGGCAGTGATTCTGGTGCAGAATTGGTGCAAAATCTTACTAGAACTTTGTATGGTAATTATTCTGAGTTAGGCGAGCAAACAGGGTGGATTTCATATGAATAATATTTTTTATTTCTATTGCTTGTTTGTAGCTTTCTCTAGGTGGATTTTGTTTTACATAATATGATGAAGTTCTATAAGAGCTGGGCCATTATCTTTCACATCTCAATGTTATGATGGTCTTTATTATTTGTTTAAAAAAATCAAAGTAAGATGAAAAGAAGATTAAAACTGTAATAGCAAATACGAGAATTGTTGGATGTTGTTTGGATGCTGTGAAAGTGATAAGGAAATTGGAAACAAAACCTAACTCTGAACAGCCCTCCAACCTTCGACTCCGACTCTGGCAACTCCGATTTGGGTCGGAGTTGGAATCGAAGCCCAACTTTGCCTCCGAATTTTGTTGATGTCGGAGTTCAAAATTAGGCTTTCAGACTTCGTCAGAGTCAGAGCACAGCCCTAGGTGACCTGATAAGGAGTCTCACGCCGCTGCTACTCATGGCAGTTAGCAGAAGAGAAATATATGATATCTTAGGATTGGAAGGCTAAGGCTGGGCTGGGGTCTCTCATGCATGCACCCAATTACTGCTTATATATTCTATTATCATAGATCATATATAATTAAATCGTTTTTAACTTTCAAATCATTTTATATTAGCTAATCAAATCAAATTTGATTGATTTTATCTTGAAGAGATATCTCTATGATTTGCTACTGCAATTGCTCTCTATCACTGGTCGCTATAATCCCTCATCCATGATACTAGTCGTGCACCACTTTAGCATATGTGTAAATAGTGTATCTGCTACCTTTAATTAGACCAGTTGTATATTTCTATGTTTACTTCTCTGTATAGTTGTAATACATAACTTACTATTGTGTAATGGATATTTAAGTAAAGTATCAGCCATTGCTTGATGCAAGGCTATTCATTCTTACATGGTATCAGTTGCCTACTGAGGTTCTATCAATGGATTCATCTTCTACAACCTCACCGATCCCACTTGTGGGCTTATTTGACTCTGTTGATCTAATTTTCTCCAAAACTAATCTTCTTGAAATCTCTATTAAGCTAGCTTCCACTAATTATCTCATTTGGAAAGCTCAAGTTGTTCCAATTTTACATGGCCATGGTCTTCTTGGATATGTTAACAATGAGTATCCTTGCCCTCCCCATTCTATTCTCGGAGATAATGGTGAACCCATAGTCAATCCTGTTGCAAACAAATGGATCCATGTTGATCAACTAATCCTCGGATGGATTAACAACTCACTGTCGAATGCTCCTCTTTCTTAGGTGATCAATAGTGAGACTTCCCATGATGCTTGGGAATGTTGGAAACCTTGTATGGTTGACATACATGTGATCTTGTTCAACAAATGAAAGATGAACTACAATCACTCACAAAAAGGTAGTTATTTAATGGAAGAATATATTCACAAAGCTAAGTCCTTGACTCTTGCTCTCCATGGTGCTGGAAAACCTATGGAGGATGATGATCTTATTATTTGTTTACTCTGCGACTTAGGCTCCGAGTTTGATCTTATTGTGGCTGCTATCAATGCTTGAGATAGCTTCCCTTCACTTGAGGCCGTGATCTGAAAATTACGTGACTTTGAAATTCTCATTTCTGTTGCTCGTGATCTCAACACAATTGTTGTCTTATATACCAATCATGCTTCTTCTACAAATTGCACTCGTGGGTTTAACTCTAGCCGTGGGTGATCTCAACCAAATCAACAATGCTCAAAAGGCAACTGTGGTCGTGCAAATGTAGGCCAAATTCAGCCAACTTCAAATAGGGGTGGTGGTCATGCTGCTGCTCATGCAAAACAGATTACATGCTTTGGCTGTCACAAGGCAGATGTGTGCTATGCCACTGATGAAGAGGCTAAACACTACTAGGCTTTCCTCTTTGTTCAAGCCGGTGAGACCATGCCTAATGCATGGTATACAAACATTGGTGCAAACCAACATATGGCTCCTACCACCAATGAAGCTCAAGGTATAATTCCTTACAATGGAGCTGATTCAGTCATGGTTGGTAATGAATCTGGTCTCCCCATTTCTACAATTGGTCATTTTAAAATTTCGAATACATCTCTTATTGTCCAAAATGCACTTATGGTTCCTAAAATTAAATGGAAGATTCTCTCTGTTTCTCAATTTATTGTTGACCATCACTGTTGTTTACCTTCTATCCATGGGGTTTTTTGATCATGGATTTGACGACAAATCGGGTAATGTTTAAAGGCTTGGTTGAAGGAGGCTTGTATCCCTTACGTGTCAATCCAAAATTTTCTTCTCCAGTTGCTCTTCAAGCTACAAAAGTTTCAAGCATCACATGACATCTACGTTTGGGTCATCCCAACTCCAAGACTCTAAGTTCTTTGTTTCCTTGTTTACCTACTTTGAATAAAACTCTTAGTTTTTGTGAAAGTAGCACTCTTGGCAAATCTACAAAACTACCTTTTTTTTGCTTGTTCAATACATTCTCCACATTTTCTTCACACACTTCGTATGGACGTTTGGGGGCCGATTTCCCTTTCTTCCTATGATGACTGTAGGTTTTATTTAATTATTGTATATGAGTACCCTTGTTACCTTTGGTTTTTTCCCATGACTTGCAAGTCTAATGTAATCTAGATTCTTCCCAATTTTCTTCAAATGTTAGACAAACAGTTTCAAGTCTCAGTTAAATTTATTCAAAGTGATGGAGGTGGTGAGTTTGTCAACACATCGTTAAAATATTTCTTTATATCTCTTGTCCTGGCACTCCCAAACAAAATGGTTTAGCCGAATGACGTCATAGACATATTGTTGAAACGGGTCTAACTCTCATGGCTCATTCATCTCTACCACCAAAATCCTGGATGGTTGCCTTCACCACCTTGGTTTATCTCACAAATCTTTTGCCAACTCCTATTCTTAACGGCAAGTCTTCTTATGAGGTTGTTTTCCACTCACCCCCTGATTATACTTTTTTATGTGTGTTTGATTGTGCTTGTTATCCGTATCTCACTCCTTTTAGTCGTTCAAAGCTTGATTTCAAATCTATCCGATATGTTTTTCTCGACTTTTCTCTGCACCACAAGGGATATTTTTGCATGAATTTAATCTCTCAAGTGTATATTTCTAGACATGTAATTTTTTACGAGAAAACTTTTCCATTTTCTGATCACAAATTCATGTCTCAACCCTCTTTGAATCTGTTTAGAGTTCGGCTGATACCTCCAGGTCTTCAAACTCTTTCTGCTCCACCAGTTGCACCATCTTCCAACACTGTTCTAGCTCATTTAGTCTTTGTTCCTGCTACAAGTCCCATGGACCAGTCCTCTACATCACTCGAGTGTCCCACTCCTTCTTTAGTACCAGTCATAAGCAGTTCAGCTCCAATATGGACTCATTCCATGATCACTAAAAACCAAGATGGTAGAAGGAGACCCAAAATATTTTTCTCCACCCGTCATCCCATTTCACAATGTTTTGTGGCAGATTTACATGCCTAACCTTCGAAGCCCCACTCTTATAAGTAGGCTCTTAAAGATCCCACATGGAAAAAGGCCATGCAATCTAAAATTGATGTTCTTCATGCCAATCATACATAGACATTGGTTCCTCAATCCAAGGATATGAATTTGGTAAGCAGTAAATGGATCTTTAAAATTAAGACACTGGCTGATAGTTCTATTGAGCGTCATAAAGCTCGTCTTGTTGCACGTGGCTTTACTCAACTTCTTGATTTTAATTATGGCGAAACCTTTAGCCCCGTTGTAAAGCCTGGTACTATTCGTCTTATTTTAACTTTCGCTCTCTCTCAAGATTAGTCCTTAAAGCAGTTAGATGTGAGTAATGTTTTTCTCCATGGTGATTTACAAGAAAGAGTTTTTCTCACTCAACCATCTGGTTTTGAGGACCCCCTACATCTTGAACATGTTTGTTGGCTTCACAAAGTTTTTTATGGTTTTAAGCAAGCTCCCCTTTGGTATCTGAAATTTAGTTCCTATATCCAGCAGATGGGTTTTCAACGATGTCTGTATGACATATCTTTGTTTTTTCGTCGTCAAGGATCTGACATTCTTATTATCTTGATTTGTGTAGACGACATCATTATTATGGGTTCATCCGATTCTTCAATTACTAGTATTCTATCTCACATGTTCCAAGTGTTTCATATAAAGGATCTTGGAGCTTTACACCATTTTCTTGGCATACAGGTTCAACAAGATAGTAGCATTATTACACTTAGTCAGACTCGATATTTGCTCCAATTGCTTCAGAAGTTTGGTCTTGCTAGTGCAAAACTCGTATGCACACCTCTTGTCTCTGGCTTGCAAGTCTCTGCTATTGATGGTAATCTTCTCCTCGATGCAACTTTTATATATATAGTCTATGCAATTCATTTTGTTTGTCAATTCATGTAAGCTCTTGGTAAACCCCATCTTGTTGTTGTCAAACAGATTTTTAGATATTTAAAAGGGACCATAAATATTGTCTTCATTTTCACAAGAGTTTGTTTAGCTCTCTTTTTGGATTTTGTGATGCAGATTGCGCTGGCTCACGGGATGATTGTCTCTCCACTATTGGTTTTGCAATATTTATGGGTCCAAATCTTCTTTCTTGGGGTGCCAAGAAACGTGCAACAATATCAAGGTCCACTGCCAAAGCTGAATATTGTGCCTTAGCTTCTACTACTGCCGAACTCATGTGGTACATGAATTTTCTCAGGAGTATCGGTTACATGCTGCCATCTCCTACTTTACATTGTGGTAATCAAAGTGCTCTCAACATTGCCAAAAACCCGATGTTTCATCATATAACAAAGCACATTGAAATTGATGTTCACTTCGTCCATGAACAAGTTGCATGCAGGGTCATCTATCTTGCTCAAATTCCTGGCCAAGATCAAGTTGCCAATATCTTTACCAAGTCTTTGTGTAGTCCCAAATTTCTGCCAAACTGAAACAAGCTCTGTGTTGGACCTATCCCACCTTGAGTTTAAGGGAGAATGAAGAGGCATCTCCATGATTTGCTGCTGCAATTGCTCTCTATCACGGTCGCTATAATCCCTCTTCCATGATCCCAACCGTGCACCATTTAGCATATGTGTAAATAGTGTATCTGCTACCTTTAATTAGACTAGTTGTATATTTCTATGTTTACTTCTCTGTACAGCTTTAATAAATAACTTACTCCTCTGTAATTGCTATTTAAGTAAAGTATCAACCATTGCTTGATGCAAGGCTATTCATTCTTACATATCTCACTATTTAAATCGACTCAACTTCCAATGTGAGAAAAATTTAAAAGGATTTTGAAGAAGTGGGAAAGAAGAAGAGAGATAATATGATGGGGATGCTATTTTTAAAGTCGAGCGTTTTGTTCTTTTGTTTCTTTTAGGGGATGTTTTTGAGGTCATATTTTACTACTATTTATAGGCTTATCAACTTTTCTGAATATAGAAATTAGGTAGTCTACATATTTTTATGGACTAAAAGAGCAGTTTAATAAAAAAATAAAGGAAAAAAATAAAGTGTGTCGATATTCTTAAGAATTTTGTAGACAAGAGATATGTGGCATTATTAGTGGAATTTTGGATTCAATCAATATTGGCTGTTGTATTTTGGAAGAGACAAGTTAAAAGGAAGTATGTTACATCGGTTAATTTGAAACGTAGTATACCACAGAGGATTTGAATTTCTTTAAAGATAACGAAATTTTCGTGCTTCAGTCTAAACTAGTTTCTTTTCAATTTTAATTTCATTGTAAATTTTATTTGAGTACTACTACTCAGCCCCATGATTTTGCCCCTCAAAAGTTACCACTAGTGCAATTGAACTTTTTTTTTTCTTTTTCTTTTTCAAATATTTTTTAACATCTTTAACAATTTTTTTTTTTTTTAAAAAATACACATCGCTAATAGCCGGGATTATAGGTATGAAAGTATAGGTATGAACATGCCTTCTAGGAGTTTAGTTTTGAAAACCTAAAGAGCACGCCAATGTTTTTGTATAACTTTTTGATGTTTTATAAATAAAAGTGTTAAAGTAAGAAATATAAAGAATTAAACATTCGGAAAAAGAACTTTCAACTCATATATGTATTTTACATAATCAAATGGAAACCTTATTTTGACATATTGTTAATTATTTTATAAAATATTGTAAAATAGAGAAGCCTGCTTTAACAGATGGACATGCTCTTCTGATAATGGTGTATGATGTGACATGTATCTAACATTTGATATTCGAGTTACCCTTAGTTTGGCATGGGGTGGATGTTGATGTTCGGTCCAATAGAGTCTAAGGAAGACAATGATGCAACAGATGGAACCATAGGGTTTTAACAACAAAGATATGAATCAACATTGAAAATGAGAGTGGTTGGCTCCCAAATACACGTACACTGATAGAGACTCAAAAAAGTGTGTTGCGTGTATGACTTATTTTACTTGAAAATGTTAAATCCAAAAATTTATAAAAACTTATTTATTCGCATGTCAGTTATTCATATCATGAAAATTATGATATTTAAAATTTAAAATTTAAATCTTAAAATAAAATTAATAAAATGAGTCTTATAAGTAACATTGTAAATACATGTTGCACTATTATACTTTTAAGTCTACATGGCTCACCTTATTTCTTACACTCTTATGGTCTGTTTGGAAACATAACTATTCTTAAATATTATCAGAATATTTCACTATTATTTACAAACTATCATTACTATTTTACTATTATTCACAAACTATTCCATTACTATTCACAAATGATCTTGAGATACTCTTAACATTCAAACAGAGCCTTATTCTTTATAAAGTAAGATCTCAAAATATGGAAAATGCTATTTATATGTGACGTGTCAGTTATTGATATGGTGAAAATTGTGAAATTTGAAATTCAAAATTGGAATTAAAAAAGAAAAAAACTGATAAAATGAATCTTTTACTCAATATGTATAATGTAATATATAAAATTGTAAGTACATGTATGACTACCCATCAAAATATTTATTATTATTGATATTAATTTACTAGGCAATATTAAATCTTTAATAAACTTGTAGGGATTGTAAAGACGGTCTTATAACACTCTTTTTCTTACTAGATATCAGGGTGGGGATTAAGAAGATTTATTTTAAAATTTTCTTAAAAATAAGGCCCTGTTTGGATTTAGAGATGGTTTCATTTCATCTCATCTCATCTCATCATTACAAATTTTTCAAATTCCTACACAAAATATAATAAACAATTCAACATTTTTAAATTTTAAAATAATAATAATATTAAAAATGAAATTCTAATAATATTTTATTTAACTTATCTAAAATCATCTTATCTCACTATCCCAACCAACTGATATGCGTTACACACCGACTTTCAAGCACAAGAACTTGTTGGATTAAACACTTTTTCTCCCGCTTCGACATCCGGCCCAAGTGTTTTTGGTATCATATAACATATTGATTTGATGCATCTCATCTCTTCTCTATTTAAGATCCTAAAATAAGCCCAAAGTCCAACAACAGATGGGCCGGACCTGCCACCGTTTCCTCCCGACCGAATCATCCAAATTTCCGCTAACAGTACACTCTTGGTAGTTGATTGCTCGTAACTCAGTTTGCCTCCCAAGAAAAAATGGCGATGGCTTCGTGCCCGTCCGGTGCGCCGCGTTTTTCGTTCACGTGTCGCCCTAAGACCCATCCTGGCGTTCCTTTTGTATTTATTCCCTCTTATTCTTCTTCTTCTTCCCCCAGTGTCAAAGCGGTAGTGTTATGTACAGTGAAGAATTTCAATTCTCTAAAACCCTGGTAGTTACACTTCTCTTTAATAAAAGCTATTCCTCCTATTCCCGCAGATATCATATTCCAATGCTCGCCGCCGTAATATTCTTGCTGCGAGGGCTCACGTGGTTACTGAGGAGAAATCCACATCGCAGGACCGAATGCTGGTCAGTTCACCCTTACTTTTCTCCTCTGTTTGGATGTTATTTATTACACGCAATCGGCATTTGGCTGGTATTTGAATGGTGTCTTTGGAAAATGCTGTCGAACTATGTGCTAACTTCCAAATGACACAGCATTATACAACTTTGGTTGGTCATATTGCTCGTTGTAGGATTGGTTCGACTAACTGACAAGTATACCAAAATTTTGAATTTCAGGTCTTTGTGCCTTCGCATCCATTGATCAAGCATTGGGTTTCATTTCTAAGGAATGTACAAACTCATTGTCCTATATTTAGTAAGTACCACTTGGAATGTGTGTGTTTATAAAGACTAATCGACGATCCATCAGCTAAAAAATTTGGACGTCTACTTTGATTTCCATTGGAACCCTTTACTGCACAAGTTACTCATAATCATAGGTTATATTAGGCTGTTATGCGCATTATTTTTATGGCCATTAGTTCCTAGGGAACTGCCAAAAGATCTTGGTCATTTAGTCATCAATACCCACAAATCCTTTTCTCTGCAATGACTCTAATGGGATTCCTTGTTCACTAATACATATATAGCAATAGCTAATAATTCTTGTCTCAGCATTTATTTAAAATTTAATGCTGCCCCGAAATTCACCCGGGCAGCATTACATATAAAGGCTATAGGACTTATTCTATGTGTTTACGTGTTCCCCACTCTAGGCATTTTAATTCTGCATTCCTGTGGTTTTGCTGCTATCAGCCTACTGTCAATGGGGAAATTCAATCACCAATGGGTGTTGCCTCAGTTGAGTTCATAGATCCGAGGGAGCCAATGGCGGTGAGTTTGTGGTAGCAATCTCACTTCTATATGTGTGTTTGTCTCTTCCCCTTTCTTTGTTGCTCGTGGAGTCATTGTAAGTTGTGGAATCAGTTCTAGGTCTGATGCTTGTATATTGTTGACAATGTTTTCCAAACCATAGTTGTTAGGAGTGGCATGAGGCCTGGATTTTATAATATTGTGGCTGGTTAGTGTGACACAATCTTGTGAGGTCTTTTATAGTCAAATGATGTCTGAATAAGCCTAAGTTTAGGCTGCACCTTCAACTTATATTGTCTTTTACTTTTGCAGGTAGTTCCAATCCTAAGAGCTGGTCTAGCTCTTGCAGAACACGCATCTTCTATATTGCCAGCAACAAAAACATACCATCTGGGTGAGGAAATGTGTTAAGCTATAGTAGAAGGGTTTGGTCAAGGATGAGGATGTTTATAAATTGTGTTAAGCTTAGTGCTTCTCAAGCATGCACTGATACAATGATGATGCTCTCCTTCAATGACTTAATTCAACCACATTATCAATTGTTCTTTTAGACTTGAATTCTCGTTTCTTCAGGTTTGCAATGTGATTGACTACTTTGGTGGTTTTCTTTCCTTTTTGCAAATTAAGGGTTAAGCAGAGATGAAGAGACACTTCAGCCTTCAATATATCTGAACAAGTAAGAAAGCCTTGCATGGAAATGAGAACGTGTTTTTTTCTTTGTTACATCTCTATATGCTCAGGCAAAGGTCACGCGGAACTTTTCACATTGCTTCTATTTGAGATATTTTAGCGATATTGAGCACTTTTTTGAACTTTCTTGTTCATTGCTTTGCTTTTGCTTCATATTTTTTCTTTGTTTCTTTGAGTCATTTTAATCATGGCATACTTATTAAGGTCTTTCCTTTATTTATGTACTTATACTTTTTGATGCCTGTGCCTCCAATTTTGATATTCATTCCGTTACACTTCTATTAGTCCCACTAACGGACCTGCCACCTCAGCACAATAAAAACATCAGCACCAATGGGATGTTGACATGCAGGAACAAAAAGTAAAAAATACTTGAAAGGAAAAAACGATTTCTTTGAACTTAAAAGATAAAATAGGAAGTGAGTGGCCATGCAGCTACCCTCAAATCTGAAGGGTGTGGCTCCCCCGGGCGTCCACACGTGAATGGGGTGCTGCACCATCCCTGGATCTGAATGGTGGCTATAAAAAGTTTTAAGGTTGAAAGAAATTGAAGTTAAGATGTTTATTATTTTTAAGTTGACATGTGTCAGCATCCCATTGGTCTTGATGTTTGTGTTTTGTGGCGTGAGATCCTAGTGGGATTGATGGAGAAGTGTAAGGATGATTAAAATGGTCAAAGTTGAAAGGAAAAGGAGGGTGGGGGATCTTAGTGTATGCTAGTGTTGAAGAAACTTTTCTTACACTACTTATCATCACTTTTCATAGGTTACCTGACAAATTTCCTGAAGGGTCTCGAGTATTTGTAGTTGATCCCATGCTGGCAACAGGTACAGTACTAATGGCTGGAGCTCCTAGTTCCGTGTTCAGTCCTATTTCTAATATGGATGGTTCATAACATTGCTGGATCAAGTTGTCTTTATTTATTTTGCCTCTATTGATCACTTCAAATTCTCTATGCTGTCTTACTACTAATTCATACTCTCATGTTTATAGTATCACTAACTCAAATTGTTACAGTTTGCAATATATTGTCCTTTATATAGTTGGAATTATACTTGGCCAGAAATTGAGCTTGATTTTTCTTACATTGTTTTTTATAATCAATATCAGGCGGCACGATTGTAGCAGCTCTCAACCTCTTAAAGGAGCGTGGGATTGATAACAATCAAATTAAAGTGGTAAACATTTTTTTTTCTGTTTTGATAAGTGGTAAACTTTTTAGTGAGATATCATACACGTTTCTGTTTCAGCAAACCCAATCCCAATATAATTGAGATTGTTTTATTGACTATCCTCTGTACATCTATTGAAGTTTATATGCTGCTAATTACCATGCGTAGATGCGTGGGCTAAATGGATGGATCAATATGTAATTAAGTATCATTGACTATCCTCTGTGTATCTATTGAAGTTTATATGCTGCGAATGCCAAACTCAGATGCGTGGGCTAAGTGGATGGATCAATATGTAATTAAGTATAATTGACTGTTAACTAGTTCTTGTTTCCTTATAAAAAAAAAAAAAAAGTAGCATTGACTATCCTCTGTGTATCTATTGAAGTTTTTATATTTATCTTTGGTTCTCTGAGTGAGAAACCAAGGTGTTGCCAATTGATCCAAAGGACCTTGGCCTATTGAAGTTTATATGCTGCTACTACCAAACTGAGATGCGTGAGCTAAATGGATGGATCAATATGCCTGTAGTAGCAGTGGTTTTTTTTTTTTTACAAAATTTTTAGGGAAACAAAAAAGGAATCTTGTAGACAGAGCTGTGTTGATGTTGTCTTGCCTAGGTTGCTATGTATGTATTATCTGGCCTTCATTGTCATAATACTTGCTTTATATGAATTTCAGTATGTTTTGTGAATATTTATTCTGTTAATGGTGATATAAAGTGGGGAGAAGGTGTGCAATGCTTTGTCTCTGCGCAAAATATATTCATCCACCACCTACACATGCGTGCACACATTCACAGAGGAAGTCATTTGTGTTACATTCATTGACTAGCACACTACTAAAGGGACTGATACGATGCAGATTTCGGCTGTTTCCGCCCCTCCAGCTCTTCAAAAGCTCAGTGAGAACTTCCCTGGGTAATAATATTACCAATCAGATTTCGCAACTAAAAATGAAATCGGCATTCATCAAGTTCTCTGTTTTTATAATTTTGCAGGCTTCATGTATACACTGGAGTCATTGATCCCACAGTCGATGACAAAGGGTAAGCACCTCCCCCATTTTTTTTAATAACACTCCATAGTTCGTAAAACATCCCATGTTTTTAACTTTTTTTTTTTTTTTATAATATTTTGACTGGGCTTTCCTAGGTTCATAATTCCGGGACTTGGAGATGTTGGAGACCGTAGCTTCGGTACTTGAATTCACCAAAATGTCTATCCAGCCAATGCTTGTCACCTCAGGCAATTTTGACATATTGGACATTTACTAAAATCTTGCTGAGTTTCTATTTTTGATAAAATATGTAATTTCGTCCATCAAGCAAAAATGCACTGCCAAAGTTGACAAAAATGTAATTAGCCCATCAAACAAAATGCCACTGTTCATTTATGGATAGCCGCTTTTATGTATAAAGATGTGTTTGCGTAACGACACAATACGGCAACTACAACTTCTGTTAAAACAATCGCTTCTTAAGATGTTAAGGACAAAGCTACCCTTGCACTGACCGTTAGCCAAAATACCTCACAGCAGCAGAACTTGAGCTTGACCCCTGCGTAACAAACTCTGTAGTGCATGCATTGCATGCGTTCTTTGTTGTCATTGTATAACAGACTATTGTATTTAGAATATTTTGGATTCTTTGTAGTCTAGCCTCTATAAAAGGCAACCCTGTAGTTGCTATTGAACAAATGAAATACAAAACATATATTTCAGTGTTCTTACATGGTATCAAGAGCCTAAATGGCTGAATCCGAATCATCTTCCATCCCTCCCTCCCTCCCACCCACAACCAACTTTCTCCCACACCATTGATGTGAAACTTACTCTCAATAATTACCTACATTGGAAAACCCAGTTGGTCCCGTATCTTCATTGCAATCGACTTTACAAATATATTGATGGTTCTTGTCCAGCACCGAAACCTGAGCTTGACAACAAAACCCCAAACCCACCTATGCACTTTGGTTTCAACAAGATCAACAAGTAATGTCCACCCTCATTTTTTCTCTGTTTGAACCTCTAATGGCCTAGGTGGTTGGCTGTTCTTCCGCAAGAGCTGTTTGGCTTTCTCTTGAATCAACGTATGCTTCTGTTTCTCAAGCTCGAGTCATCCATACCCAACTTCAATTGGCTTCTCTCAATAAGGGTGCTGATACCATCTCTACCTACTTTCAAAAAGCTAAGGGTCTTGCCGATGTCATGGCAACTGCGAGTCGTCCTCTCCCTCCTATGGAATCCGTTCCGTATCTTCTTGCTGGACTCGGTCCAGATTATGATGGATTAGTCACCTCTGTGACTACAAGGTTCGTCCCAATTTCTCCTGAAGAATTACTCAGACACCTCTTGGCTCATGAAGCCAGGTTGTTTCATCATTATGAAATTAGCACTTTTCCAACGGAAGCCTCTACTATTTTTATTGCAAAATTTTCCTCTGGTTCACGTGAATGAGGAAATCATGGTGGACGCAACTCTAATAGCGGACGTAATGGTGGACGTTCCAATAACAATAGGGGCCGTGGCAACTATGCAGGTAACACGTCTCCTAATTCATTTTCCTCTACTGACCAACGTGTGGTGTGTCAGGTCTGCAATCGCCAAGGCCACATAGCTATCAACTGCTTGTATCGTTTTAAACAAGCCTATACCAGTCCATCACCCATGACAGCCAACTTCACCTCAACCACCAACTCACTCGATACCAACTGGTATCCTGATACCGCTGTCACAAATCATATCACCAGTGAATTGAGTAACCTTAATTTATATGCACTTGAGTATGGTGGTGACGAACAACTTCGTGTTGGTGACGGCTCCTCAGTTCCTATATCACATTCTGGTTCAGCCTCCTTCCTCTCCTCCTCATCTCAATTTCTACTTGATAAAATTTTGTGTGTTCCTTCTTTTAAAAAGAATTTGATCTCTGTCTGCCAGTTCTGTATCGACAATAATGTCTTCTTCCAATTTTATGCTAACTCTTTTTCTATTCATGATTGCAAGTCAGGGAAGCGTCTTCTTCAAGGGCCACAAGTAACGGCCTCTACACCATTCCATCTCCAGCTTCACCACCTTCTGCATTTTCAAGTCACCTCTTAGTTCCTATCTGGCACACTAGGCTTGGACACCCTTCCATCAAGCTCGTCCAATCCATCCTCCAGCAGCATCAACTTCCTTTTGAGCGCACTTTAATCCCTTTTTACAATCACTTTAATCCCTTTTCAGCTTATATTTTCAGATTTATGGGGTCCATCCCTGTATGTGTCTCCTGATGATTATTGCTTTTATATTACTTTTGTCGATGATTTTTTCCGATACACATGGTTAATTCCACTCAAAGCAAAATCTCAAGCTCTCGATGCCTTTGTCAAATTTAAAAATAATGTTGAACTTCAATTTAACACAAAAATTTTACAATTCCAATTGGAGGGGGGGTGAATATCATCCCTTTTCCAATTATTTAAAATCGTGTTGCATCACTCATAAACTCACTTGTCCTCATACCCATACTCAAAACGGCATTGTTGAGCGTAGCGCCGTCACATAGTTGATACGGGCTTAGCACTGCTAGCCCACTCACCTGTCCCTCTCCATTTTTGGCCTCAAGCATTTCTTCATTCGGTTTATTTAATTAATATGTTACCATCTCCCACATTACAAAACAATTCACCCCATTTTTTACTTCATAAAGCCCAACCAGATTACAATTCTCTACAAGTTTTCAAATCTGAATGCTGGCCTCTTACCACATCTTACAACCCACGCAAATTTAATTTTCTTTCCCTCTCTTGTGTCTTCTTGGGTCAAAGCCCAAGTCACCGTGGTTTTCTATGTTATCACATTCCTACTGGCCAAATGTACATCTCAAAAGATGTTCGTTTTAACGAAAATAGCTTCCCTTACTCATCCTTGCCGAAGCCCACTACTCCTTCTCAGCCTACTCATACAATTCTTCCCAATTTTTCAGTCTAGTCCACCAACACACTCAACTTCATCTTCTCCATCTATTCTTGGACCTCCCCCTTAGCCAATTAGAGAGAGAGAGCGAAAGCCCCGTATGCACGTGTATGTGATCAACATGCACTACTGCTGCCGCCACAGAAAGCCTTCGCCTCCTCCTCCTCCTCCAAAATGGGCACCACTCATACTCTTTCCTATGCCTGCTCCGCCACTAGTGGCCGCATGAGTACTGCGACGACCACCATTAATGCCAAATCCGCTTGCTAATCTTATGTGTTCTCCACCGAAAAATCTCAACAAGATAGCTAAAACTAGCACTAAAGCAAAGACAATGAGAAAAATCATAACAACTTCTTGCATCTTTTCGTACTATCCGTGCACACGCTACACAAGGAAATAAGCTTGACATGCATGCATTTCCTTTTTATGGCTTAGATCTCAACGAGATCATCATGTTCCTAATTAATCGCAAGTGCAAGAATTCAAACGAAGTTGAAGTTTCAAGTCTATAAATTCGGGAGACTTCTGACGAATGGTCCATAGCAAATGAGTCATGTCACTGATCATGCAGGAGGCCAGAGCCCTTGCTAGCTAGGTAGGGTTATGTGGGCATATCCAATGCTGCAACGGTTGGATATTTTTAAATTAGGGGTCAAGAAAAGGTTGCTATAAAATAGACCTTGTGAGCAAGTGAGATGGCTATCTGGTATAAGAGAAATGTCATATCTCTACTCATCCTCGAAGAAACTTGGCAATAAAGACAAAGTTTTAGAATTGTCGTATATTAAGGCACCTTTCAAACCTTTGGGGACACGGCATGCATTGGCCCCCGCGCCAATAATTTTGCATCCTAGCATATATGGAATATGAAGGTTAATTGATCGTAGGAATAAAATACGTACATGAATTGCATTCATCTCTTAGCATATTTTCGTTAACTGAAACATCAATGATGTCGGATAGAATAAGAATTATCATCATGGTTAGGTAATTACAAAAATTAGGGATTAAGATTGAGAAAATATACAAAATAGAGAAAATTAGTTTATGAACCACACAAATTAGACTTAAATAGTCTCAAAATTCGAAATTATGATAATTTTTTTCAAAAAAGAGAAAATCTAAATTATTGCCTGAAATTTAAATACATAATTTCCAAAACTTGAAATGAAATACTTCTTAACAAGGTAAAATTGAGCGTAAATAGAAGATTTGGGTAAAAGACGGCTGATGCTGCCCAAATCTAACGAAGATTAAGCTTTTCTTGTCATATTTGGACAAATTCACCTTCTTAAGATAATTCAGCGCAATCAACATAAAATTTGAACATATATACCCCATGTCAGATTTGATTTGCATCGTCAAACCAATGGCATTTAATTCACAAAATCTCACGGGAAAACTCTAGTACTTCTAATCCAAAACATTTGATAATTGTTATGGATCTAAGTAGTCTACTACGTAATTACACTCTGTAATTGTAGAATATAGAGATTGAAAAGCAATATAGGATTTAAAAGATGAAGAGTAATGGAACTAGGGCTGTTCATCCGGGTTTCGGACTGGGTATCCGGGTATACCCGGCCCGAAACCCGGAACCCGGATTTCAAATATGGACCGGGTTTCAGCCCGGGTATGTCCAATAAAGACCCGGTCTGAAACCCGGATGAATCCGGGTTTTTTAAAACCCGGAATCCGGGTTCCGGGTTTTACCCTTTTTTTTTTTTTTTAACAAAAGTCTTTATGTTATTATTTTTTTACCCTTTTTTTTTTCAAAAATCCTTTATTTTATTACAATTTTTTCATGAAATAATGTTGAAAAGCAAAAAATTTTTATTATATATAAAAGCCTATATTTTTTATCAATGTCCATAATGATAAAAAAAAAATATCAAAATGAAAACTAGATTTATGTTAAGAATAGCCAAGGCTACAAACAACTAATTAACTTGTTAACTAAATGCATGTAAAAAAATAAAAAAATCTACTATATATTACATTGTTTGAACTAATTTTCTTAGAACATTACAAAACATATTATTGCTTTAATTAAACTCCAATACACAACAACAAACATGAACTAATTTTGCCAAGAACAACTGCCTCTACCCCCCAAGGAGTATAAAAAATTGACCCTGCTATTCAGAGTCCAATAATAGCACAAAGAAAGCCAGCATCGATCATAAACAACATCATAAACAATCTGTGACATCTCATGAATGGAATGCATAGAGTGCTGTAAGTATTCCTCCATTTTCTGGGATCTGTTCAGAAACAAATTCTCTTTCTTTAAATAAATATAACATGTAATCTGAAACAAGTTACATTAAAACATTGGAGCACATCTCCATGGACTAAAAAAGGAGAAAGCTCAAGCAAAAAGGACAAAAACAAAAAATAAAAAGTTGTGCAAATTAAGAAGTTGGAATACAGAGCTGAAGAATGATTCTCTTCCAATGAATAAACCTTAAAGTGAATAAAATCTTGCCAAGTATTGCTTCAAAACTACATTATATAAATAAAAAGACCAAGAGGATCTTATAATTCTTAGTAGAACTTTTGAAGTCTATACATTGCTCACAATACCATTTTGTTCTTAAAATCATTGATCCTTCCACAAGACTTTACAGGAAAGATCGGAAACAAGATCTTATAACGAGTAGAGTTGGCTAGAAATTTTCTACTATTTTTTTCCGAGGTGATGGTATCTCATTTAAAAAGACCTAATGCCAAATGAGAAACTGTAATCTTCTGTAGAAAGGGCGCGTTATCTAGGCCATTTTACAAGCAAAATAACAAAAAAATCTAGATCTATCAAACTAACATCATATAGTTTATACCCATGTTTAACAAAATAACAAAAAAAATCCAGATCTATCAAACTAACAGCATATACCATATACTCGTGTTTAACAAAACAACAATAAAAACCCATATCTAGTGCAAAATGTCATAGCCGTAGCAGAAGAAGAAGGACGCTAGCACAGAATGTCGTAGCACAAATCTTACCTGAACAAAAGCTACACAAGCCATAGCTTTTCATCGTCGTTATTCCAAGGTATCTGAAGACGCGAGATAGAGAGGGTGAGAAGAGAGAGAGAGAATGAGGGTGAGAAGAAACATCAGCAGATAGCATTTTCTTATCGTAATCAAACAGACCCAAATCGCAGAGAACAAACCTTGGGTCACGAGGATGAGGCGAGTCGGCAACGACGATGAAGACGACGGCACGAGGATGAAGAAAACAAGCAGAGAGGGTTTCGGCATCTCAGAAAAGAAAAAGAAAATGAGGAAATCGGAAAACTCTTTGCTGAAAGGCCGAAGGCGAGACAAATCATGGACACTAGTGGGGAGTGAAGAATGAAAGAGGGACACAGCGGCAGCTATAGTTTTGTGGCCAGGGTTTCGCGCGCGCGCGCGCGCGAGAGAGAGAGAGAGAGAGAGAGAGAGAGAGAGAGAGAGAGAGAGAGAGAGAGAGAGAGAGAGAGAGAGAGAGAGAGAGAGAGAGGGAGGGGGGGAGTCTGATCGAGTGAATAAATGAAATTGAAGTGAGATTTTTTCAACCCGGGTACCGGCTTTTTAATACGGAATCCGGATTTTATACCTGGATCCTGGCCAGTTATATCCGGTTTTCATAATGCGGGTTTCAGCCCAGGTTTGACCCGGGCCGAAAACCGTAACCGGAACCCGGAAAAAAATCCGGCCCGGATGAACAGTCTTAAATGGAACAACGGGGCACATCTTGTGGTTCAAGAGATGATCAAGTTAAGGCTGTGGAGTAGCTTTAGACCCCATTTTGTTTCTTCATGTAATAAAAATTGATTTGGAGAACCATAGACTGAAGCTGTTGCAGCAGATTTTGAGGTTGAAGTGGAAGACCTGGGTCTTCTATACAGAAGCCGAACTGTTGCTGCTACTCGATCCTCTCCCCATAGGCAGGGCTCTGAAACTCCCCGAATGGCCTAGCAGCACGGTCGATGACATTGACGAAGGTGACTGAGAGGCCGATAGGATTGCCTTGTCCACCATGGATGTGGAACCGCACCTAGGATTAAAGTTTTTGAGAGATCTATGAGTTAAAATATAGTATGGCTAGTTTTTTGTGGTGAAGGTGAGGAATCGAGAAACCGAAAATCGATTCCACCGGGGTCAAACTTCCATCTGATGGCTAGGCCTTCTCCTTATACGGTCAATGTATAGTTTGTGCCAAGTACAACCGACGGAAAGGAAGGAAAGAGGCAACAAAATCTGAGAGGAAAGGAAGGAAACAAAAGTTGGAGAGGAAAATCTGAGAGTTGAGAAAATAATTTTGAATTTGCATTTCTAATAATAGATGGAGTGATTTCTTTGGGGTAAACGCCTATGGACACCACCACAATCTCCTCCATCGCAACCTAGGCTTGCCACTCCATGAGGGATTGCTTGAAAACCTTATAATTTTCATGTGTTCGGTTGAGTAATTCCTTGAGTTGCAGCATTGCTTCAAGAATCTCTTCCATCAACTACAAATTTAATTGTTGTTTCTTGAAGCTTACCCCGTCCCCCATGAAGGATCGTTGGGCTCTAGATACTAGTTGTTATGGATCTCAGTAGTATACTATGGAATTACACTTTGTAATTGTAGAATATTGAGATTGAAGAGCAATACAGGATTTAGAAGATGAAGAATAATAGAACAATTGAAATATTCATGCCGTAAATTCCCCATCGGAGTCCATAAATGACTCTGACACCATTTGCATAAAAGGATTGTATGCCATGTATATGTGAACACCAAAGAAACTTATGGTACATGGAAATATACCATTGCCATCCAAGAATTTATGCAATCTCCACATAAAATAAACGACTTTGATCTCTACTTATGATGATTTTTCATCACCATCTATAAAAATTGCTAAAATCTCATATGAAAGACCAAAATTCTTCTATTCCAACCGAACATTCATTCAAGGACACCAATAAATAAAAAGACCAATCTCCCGATGAAATACGTGGGGGCAAAAGAAAACAAAATGGAAATACGAGGGAAAGGAAAAAGGCCGTTGTCGGGATTTGATGGATTAAAAAATAAATTTGGTGGGTGAACAATATCATGTCAAATATGACCCGTGGGTCTGATTTATTGTAGCTCAAAGTTTCACAAATATTTCTTTAACTAATCCAATGCAACTTGGAAACGGAAGAAATGAGGCATATTTCTCTTTTGGTTGGCATTTGATTAATCCAATACTAATGTTCCTTACAATGTGAAGAATATGTTAAGTTTAATGTTGACAATGGAGGTGAGCCAAGAGGTGAAAAAGGCTCCAATTGAATTTACTTCAGATGATGTTAATTATAATGTTCGTTTTATGAATTTGTTGAGCAATTACGTACCATTGCCGCTGTCACCAATACGGTTGATACATGGTCAATATCTTAGAGAGCAACTTCAATAGAATGAATACAGCTTGTGAAATCACCACTTGTTCTAAAAATTTAAACTAATAAAATGATGTAAATTTTATTATTTGTATTATATTTTTAACACTTCTCTTCACGTGTGAGCTAGGCTCTATCTCAAATAGTAGGTCCATTAACACGTGGAATATTTAACTAATTAATTTAATAGAATGTAGAATTAGGGTTCAAACTCAAAAAATCTAACGTGATATTGTGTAAAATCAGAACTTGTATAAAAAACTTAAATTGATAAAAAAAAATTACATTTAATTATTTATATTATATTTCTAATCCAGTTAACAAAGAAGATGATGTTATCAAGATAAAGATCTTTTAACTCTTCCAGAAGTATCCGCAGAGCAAGCCAATATGTTGTCATCAATTGCTGTCATTTTACGCTGAATGATCAAATCGTGTTGATCTTTTCTCAACGAAGTTTCAAAGAAATTGAAATTAGTTCTTAATTGGTGCAAGCAAGTTCGTGCACCAATTCGTGCACCGATATTAATATAT